>CM053571.1:64958632-65139121 GCA_028646485.1 Cryptoprocta ferox
TTTCATGTCTCTTTAACAATCTGGAAACAAAACACACAGAAGTTCGTCAGTATCCAAGATCAGTGATGATTTCTTATGGATTTTACAAGTTTAAAAACTAAAGATTTTAAGTTTTATTTCATTGAGAGAATGTGTTCAGCACCCTTTTGGTGAATGGAATACACTATGAACTTCTACAGATAAAACATGTTTCTAAGCATGACAGAATTTCCTTGTATCTATGTAGTGATTTTCAGCGAACAAATGTGTTTATTACCACATCCATATACTGTTGCTTTTAATACACTTTGAAAAGCCACATATATAAAAGATGGTTCAAAGAATGCTGGTAGTAATGTGGTCAGCTCTCAGACCAAAACGGAATGAAACCAGAAATAAAAGAAAGGTGATCAGAAAATCCCCAGATACATGGTGTAACAGGAAGTTATACGTGGGTCAAAGAAGAAATCTCAAAAGAACTTTAAAAATATTTAAGATTGGGGCGCCTGGTGGCTCAGTCGGTTAAGTGTCTGACTTCGGCTCAGGTCATGATCTTGTGGTTCGTGGGTTTGAGCCCCAAACTGGGCTCTGTGCTGACAGCTCAGAGCCTGGAGTCTGCTTTGGATTCTGTGTCTCCCTCTCTGCCCCACCCCCACGCGCACTCTCTCTCTCAAAAATGAAAAAATGTTTAAAAAATTTTTTTTAATATTTAAGATTAAATTAAAATAAAAATACAACTTACTAAAGTCTGTGGAATGCTGTGAAAGCAGTGCTTTGAGGAAAATCTATAGCATTGTTTGAATGCATATTATTAGAAAAGAAGATCTAAAAATCTAACTTTCCACCATAGGAAACTAAGTAACAGAAGAGCAAATTAAATTCAAAGTAAGCAGAAGAAAAAAATTCAACCAGAAATCAATGAAACTGAAAAGAGAAAATCAATGAAACCAAAAGGTAATTTTTTGAAAATATCAACAAAATCAGTGAGTCTCTAGGACATGCTATCTAAGAAAAAAGAGTGTATATATAAAATACTAATATTGGAAATGAAAGAAGGAAAGGCACCAAGGATCCCTACAGATCCGTGGACATGAAAGGCAACAAAGAATGAATAACACTGTGCCCACAAATTTGAAACTCTAGATGAAACAGACCACTTCCTTGAAAGAAATAGGCTTCCAAACACCACAAACAAGTGAAACAGACTATCTGAACAGATCTAGATCTATTACAGAAATTGAATGATAATAAATAAAATAACCTCCCCAAACAGAAAGCACCAGGCTCAGGGGCTCTCTGGTGAATTATACCAAATATTTAGGGTTCCTCAAAAAAATTTCTTACAAATAGAAATATCATATGATCCAGTAATCCCACTACTATTTACCCGAAGAAAACGAAAATGCTAATTTCAAAAGATACATGTACTACTATGTTTACTGAAGCATTATTTATAATAGCCAAGGTATGGGAGCACTAAGTGTCCATCCACAGATGAATGGGTAAACAAGTGGTATATACACACAATAGAATACTACTCAATCATAAAAAAAAAAAAAAAAAAAAAAAAAAAGAATGAGATCTTGCCATTTGCAACAGCAGGGATGGACATAGAGGGTATTATGCTAAGTACAGTAAGTCAAAGAAAAACAAATATGATTTCACTGATATGTGGAATCTAAAAACAAAACAAAAAACAAAGCCTACAAAACTCTAAATTTTTTTTACTTTAATTAAACTGTTTATTCATTTTTGAGAGAGAGAGAGAGAGAGCACGCGAGCGAGAACGAGCAAGCAGGTGAGGGGCAGAGAGACAGAGACACACAGAATCCGAAGCAGGCTCTAGGTTCTGAGCTGTCAACACAGAGCCCAATATGGGGTTTGAATCCATGAACCATGAGATCATGACCATGAGGTGAAGTCGGATGCCTAACAGACTGAGCCACCCAGACGCTCCCAAAACTCTAAATTTTTAAAGAAATAACAACATAGTTCTTCACCCAGTAATGTTAATATATTGTAGGAAAAGGAGGAATATGGAAAACAACTAGTGTTAACCTGTTCAATTTACAGATGAGTAACTTGAGGACATCTTGAGGCACCCCAAACTGAAATGATGTTCTAGCTAAACAGTAGTGGCAGAATTAGGCAAGATCATCTGACTGATTTTTCTCCATAGTACCTTTCTAAATATGGGAGACTGCCAGGCATAATTCTGTATCAAGCTTCATTCATGCTTCTAAAAATTCAGATGTTTCTAGAGTTGCCAAATTCACAGAGTAAGAGTGAAATGGTGTTTGCCAGGGGCTGAGGGTAAGATGGAAATGAGGATCAATGGGCATAAAGTTTCAGTTAAGCAAGATGAGTAAGCTTGAGAGATACAAGTCCAACACTGTACCTGTAGTCAACCATCATGTATTATACACTTAACTTGTTAAGAAGTTAGATCTCATATTAAGTATCCTTGACACAATTAAGATAAAATTAAATATAAATTCAGATTATGTCAGAAAACAGCTGGAGAGGAATAAGATGGTTGCTTTTAAGAGAGGACTTGAAAATAAAAATTATATTCTAGGTATGATTAAAGTTTTATTCCCTTCATTAATTGAAAGCAGGCAATATTTAGCTTATCATCTGAATGTGACCTTACTCCATTAAAGCAGCTATTTCTTTTTAATTTGTAACTTAAAAAGAAATTTTCTACCCCTAAAATTATGATAGTGATGTGGTGATGTATATGAAGAAGAAAGATTATAAAAATGAACACTGTCTAGCAAAGAACATAGTGACGCTGAGGCGTAAGGAGAAAAGTGGCAAAAACCAGCCAGAAATGAAAGGATGGACAGTTATGCGGTAAGAAAGGTATAGTAAAAAGTCAATGGTAAAAGCTAGGTGAGGGGTGGCTGGGTGGCTCAGTTAAGCATCCAACTTCGGCTCAGGTCATGATCTCATGGTTCGTGAGTTCGAGCCCCGCATCAGGCTCTGTGGTGACAGCCTAGAGCCTGGAGCCTACTTAGGGTTTTGTGTGTGTGTGTGTGTGTGTGTGTGTCTCTCTCTCTCTCTGCCCCTCCCCTGCTTGCACTCTTTCTCTCTCGAAAACAAATAAATAAACATTTTAAAAAAGGCTAGGTGATTGGTATATAGATGTTCGCTGCAAAATTAAGTCGTTTACCTTATGTATGACAAATTTCACAATAAATGTCAGAAAAAAAAATCAACCAGCATTGAAATAACCCAAGAACTTAGTGCCTTCATTTAAATAACTCTGGACTAAGGAGTTAGGCATTTTTTTTCATGTTTTTTTGCCATTTTGATATTTGCTTTGATGTAGTTTCCATACTGTACACAGTCCTCAAAATCGCTAAAATTAAAAATTAAAATTATAATACTAAATCTTGGCAAGTATGTGGAGCAACTGTGACTCTCCTACATCACTGGAGGGAGTATAAATTGATAAAATCTCTTTGGAATTGTTTTGCTTTATGTATTCAAGCTGTAATATCCTTTGAATCACTAATCATTCTTAAAAGTTCAACAGAAATATATGCATACATGGCCAAAAACATGTATAGAATGTTCATAGTGGCACTATTTTTATAGCTCCAAACTGAAAACAACCGATATACCTACCAAAGGTAGAATGGAAAAAACAACTTTGAGTATATTCATAGAACAGAATCGTATACTGCAAGAATATGAACAATGCGCTGCTACATGTAACATGAATGAATTTCACAAAAAAAGCTGAGTAAAAAAGCTAACATGAAAGAATATAAACCACATGATTCTACTTATACAAAGTTCACAAACAGGTAAAATGCTATGGTGTAACACCAGGATAGTGATCCCACCAAAGAAAATAGGGTAAAGACAGGTGGGGACTCAAAGGGGCTCTGCAGTAGTGGTGCTCCTCTATTTTTTTTTAATGTTCATTTATTTATTTTTGAGAGGGGGGGGCGGATAGACAGAGAGGGAGATAGACAATCTTATGCAGACTCTGCATTCAGCGCAAAGACCCAGTGCAGGGCTCAATCTCATGAACTGAGATCATGACCTGAGCTAAAATCAAGAGTCAGTTGCTTAACCTACTTAGCCACCCTAGGCGCCCTTCCTCTATTTCTGAACTTGGAAGTTAGGTTATGTGGGTGGTTCACTCTGTGATGATTCACTGAGGTTTATACACTTTTGTATACTTTTTAAAATTTAGGTATGATTTATTTCAAAAATTGATTAAACAGATTTTTTTAAAGTTTATTTATTTTGAGAGAGTGAACACATGTGTGGATGCACAAGCTAGTGAGGGAGGGGCAGGAAGGGGAGAGAGAGAATCTCAGACTCCACGCTGACAGCATGGCTCGAACTCACAAACCATGAGATGGTGACCTGAGCTGAAATCAAGAGTTAGACACTTAACCGAAGTGAGCCAACCAGGTTCTCCTAAACAAATTTTAAATGAATTATGACATTTCTACAATTTTTTCTAGAAAAGAAATGAAGTCCCATAAAACCTGATTTTAAAATACTTTATGCACCCCTATGTTTACTGCAGTGTTATCTGCAATAGCCATTATACAGAAGAAACCCTACTGACCATCCATAGATGAATGGATGACAAAGATGTAGTGTGAGCACGTGTGTGCGCATGAGCACACACACACAAACTGCAATAGTCATAAAAAGAATGAAATCTTGCCATCTGCAACAATATGGATGGACCTAGAGGGTATAATGCTAAGTGAATTAAATCAGAGAAAGACAAATACCATATGATTTCACTCATGTAGAATTTAAGAAACAAAACAAATGAACAAACAAAAAAGAGACTCTTAAATACAGACAACAAACTGGTGGTTGCTAGCAGGGAGGTAGGTGAGGGGACGAGTGAAATAGTTAATTGGATGAAAAGTACACTTATACTGGTGACCACTGAGTAATGTATAGAACTGCTCAATCAATGTTATTGTACACCTGAAACTCATACTTACTTCAATAATAAAAACTTACAAAGCGGGTTCAAATTATTTTCCTCCTACATTAGTGAACATTTTGAGAAAGAAAAAATCTTTCAGTTTCAAAAATTTCACCGATTACAATATTTTTCCAAATTGACAGTTTAAAAATAGTATTTAAAAATATTTTTAATTGTATTATTAAAAAAATATTTTACTTTTTTTTTTAATGTTTATTTTTGAGAGAGAGAGTGTGGGCAGGGAAGGGGCAAAAGGAGAGAGAGACGGGGACAGAGGATCCAAAGCAGGCTCCATGCTGAAAGCAGACAGCCTGATGCGGAGCTCAAACCCACCAACTGCGAGATCATGACCTGAAGCTGAAGTCAGACGCTTAACTGAGCCATATAGTACCCCAAAAGTATTATTTTTATGTCAAATGGATAAAACTTGGAAAGACTAAATTTAAATCACCAGCATGACTTTAAGGTAACAATTTCTTTTTATAGGATGTTATATTTTTAAGTAATCTCTACATCCAACATAGAGGCTCAAACCCACAACCTCAAGATCAAGAGTCACATGCTCCACCAACTGAGCCAGCCAGGTGCCATGTAACAATTTTATTTTTTAATATAAATAAATACCTTTTGCTTTTTGGGGTTTTAAAGAAATAAGCACTCACTAGATAAAATATGCCCATTTTGTTGTATAAAATGGTATTTCAATTTCAAATTTCAAGGTTTATTTTTTGATATGTTTAACAAAGGCTAAACATTGTGTCACTTTAATATACTTAATAGATAACAAAAGTAATTTGTAAGTAGCATTAGTCAACACAAATTAAAACACTCAGCAGTTTGAACAGAGTTTTTTCTCCTTTCCCTCCCAAAATAGTACCAAAATGAGTTAAAGAAAATTTTCTGAAGCAACTAAACCAGAAAAGCTTAGGACTACAGGTGGTGAGGGATCAATTGGACAAAAATGGGATCCTTCTGGCTCCCCTCTCCTATTCCATTTCCAGAACACAGGATTTCACACTGACCATCCTCCAAACTGCCTACATCCAAAGGCAAGAAAATTAGAGATTCTTTCCTGGAGAAACAAAATCTCTCTCTAGAGACTGTTATTTGAAGAGCTTCTAAAAAAAAAATTGGATCATCAGGGATCACCAAAAATGGGAATCACCAGTGACGAGTGGAGATCACATACTCAGTTTCCAATTAGCATGTTGGTATTTTATTCTTACTATGAAAAATAAAGCCCAAATCCTCATTTGAAGAATTTGTTTTTTTTTTTTTTTGAGAGAAGAGAGACAGTAAGAGCAAGCAGGGAAGAGGGGCAGAAGGGAGGGAGGGAGGGAGGGGGGGAGAGAGAGAGAGAGAGAAGGAGGGCGGGGGAGGGGGGGAGGGAGGGAGGGAGAGAGAGAGAGAGAGAGAGAGAGAGAGAGAAAATATCCCAAGCAGGCTCCACGCTCAGTGCAGAGCCCAGGGGAGGACTCGGTCCCAGGAACTGAGCCTGAGCTGAAAACAAGAGTTGGATGCTCAACAGACTGAGCCACCGAGGTGTCCCACATTTGAAGAATTTGGAGGAAACAGAAAAAAAAATTTTAAATCCTAGCATTAATATCCTCAGAGAGATGAGAAGGCACTGTATTCAACATACGAACAGCGTGTTATAAAACAGCAACTGGCACTCAGAGCTCTTAGAAAGGAACGCAGGAGAGCCTGAGTAAAAATTCAATAGATTTGATGATAAAGTCAAGGAAATTCCCAGAAATGAAAGCTAAGAGAGAAAAGAAAATTAGAGGACCAATCTGTGAGGGTCCAAAAGACAGAAGTTTAGAAATGCAGAACAGAGTCGATAGTCGGCAAGGAATTATAAAAAGATACATTCAAGAAAAATTCCCATTTTGAAGGACATGAATCTCTTGAAAGGATTCACTGAAATGATATGTCCACTTCAATGATCACAAGAACAAAACACCTACAGTAAGACACAACATCACAGAATTTCAGAATATCAGAAATTAAAGGGAAAAAAAAAATCCTGAACCCTTCCAGGAGAGAAAATAGATCACAAACACAGGAATGGGAGCCAAAATTACAGACTTCTTAACAGCAAAGCTGCCTGCTAGAAGACATTAGACAATGACCTCACAGACTTAAAAAAAAAAAAAAAAAAAACAACAACTTTTCAATCTGGAATTCCAAATCTAGCCAAACTATCATGAGCCAGAATAAAGACATTTCAGACCTGTGGGGTTTTACATTTATTGGAGGATATGTTTTAGCATGATGAGTGAGTAAATCAAGTAAAAAATCTGAACAATTGTGTTTGGGAATCTGGATAGATTATATACGGCCTTGAGAAATATTGAAATATATGGAGAAATCACCATTAGGTCCATAAAAAGCTACACAAAAAGCAAGGCAATCATTAACCCCAGAAATACAAAGAAAGAAATAAAACTTTAATAATAGTAGCATTTGGATGAGCATCAAACAATCTGACAATATCTGATTTAAGATTTAACCCCAAACTGTGATGTAACAATATTATGAGGAAAGGAAAAGCAGCAGAAAGAGAGGTTTTAAGAGTATTCAATTCTTTAGAAAGAGTGTCAACAGTTAATGTGTAAAATAGGTAAATTAAGAAATAGTAACATAAGAGTATTATTTAGAAATATAGAGGCAAATACCAAAAAAAATGTTAAAACTGCTGAAAGCTCCCTGTTGAAGGTTGGTAGGAAAAGTGAAGTAGGGGACTACTATATTCCATTATAAGCTTTATATTACCATTTAATTTTTCGAAATGAATTTTTATAGCTTTATTGATATAATTCATATACTATTTAATTATCCCAGTTAGGTGTACGATTTTGTGGTTTTTAGAATATTCACAGAATTGTGCTACCATCACCATAGTTTTAAAATATTTTCATCATTTCAAAAAGAAACCTAATACCCATTAGCAGTCACTCCCCATTTCCCCCCCAAATTCCTCCTTTGTAGTTGTTTGAATTCCCTACGTTCTTTTGTGTATACACCCAGAAGTGGAATTGCTGGATCAAATAGCAAGCCTATATTTAATTTTTGGAAGAACCAAAATACTATTTTCCACAGTGGCTGTACCATTTTATATTTCTATCAGTAATGCACAGGGGTTCCAATTTCTCCACATCTATGTCAACACTCGTTTTCTTTTTTTTTTTTTAAAGTGTGTGAGAGAGAGAGAGCGCGAGCGATCGCGTGCGCGCAAGCGAGAGAGCACGCACGCGCACGAGCTGGGGAGTGGGGCAGAGGCAAAGTGAGAGAATCTTAAGCAGGCTCCATGCTTAGTATGGAGCCCAATGCGGGCTTGATCCCATGACCCCAGGATCATGACCTCAGCCAAAAGCAAGAGTCAGACACTTAACCAACTGACCCCCTAAATAATAACCACTCTAAAACTGTGAAGTGGCATCTCATTGTGGTTTTGATTTGTGCTTCTCTAATAACCAATAATGTTCAACATCTTTCCATGTGCTTACTGGCCATTTGTTTATCTTCTTTGGTGAAATGTCTTCAAGTCCTTTGAATAATTTTTATTTTATTTTATTTTATTTTATTATTATTATTTTTTTTTGCTAAGTTTGTTTATTTTGGGAGAGAGAAAGAAAGTATACACACAAGTAGGGGAAGGACAGAGAGAGAGAGAGGGAAAGAGAAACCCAAGCAGGGACTCTACATGGGGCTTGAACTAACAAACCCTGAGATCATGACCTGAGGCTGAAATCAACAGTTGGATGCTTAAATGACTGGGCCACCCAGGTGCCTCTGCCCATTTTTAAAATCAGATTGTTTTACGTTGTTGAGTTTTAGGAGTTTGTTATACATCCTAGATTTTAACCGCTTTATCAGGTATGTAATATGCAATTACTTTCTGCCATTCTGTATTCTGTTAATAATGTCCACTGGTGCCCAAGTTTCTAATTTTGATGAAGTTCAATTATTTTTCATTTTGTTGACTGCAGTTTTGGTGTCATATCCAACAAATCACTGCCAAATCCAACGTCATGAAGTTTCCTCAGATGTTTTAAGAGTTTTACAGTGTTAGCTCTTATTTCTAGGTCTTTGATCCATGTTGAGTTAATTTCTGTATATGGTGTTAGGTAAGGGTTCAACTTTGTTCTTTTTCATGTGAATATCCAGTTTTCCCAGCTCCATCTGTCTTTTTCTCATTGAATGGAGAACTGGCACCTTAATGCAAATCATTTGACCATATATGCCAGGACTTAGGTCTGGGCTCTATTCATTTCCATTGATTGATTACAATGTCTGTCTTTATGCCAGTAATATGTAGCTTTGTTGTAAATTCTGAAATCAGTCAGTGTGGGTCCTCCAACTTTGTTCTTTTTCAAGAGAGCTTTGACTCTTCAGGGTTCCATGGAATCCCATATGAATTTTAGAACGGATTTTCCTATTTCTGTGAAAGAATACTATTAGGATTTTGATAGGGACTTCACTGAATGTGCGGATTGCTGTGGGTAGTACTGACATCTTAACTGTATTAAGGCTTCCAATCCATGAACACAGAATGTCTTTCTATTTATGTCTGCTTTAATTTCTTTCAGCAATGTTTTCTGGTTTTCAGTGTACAAGTCTTCCATCTCCTTGGTTAATATGATTCTTAAGTATTTTATTTGATTAATATATTGTAAATGGAGTTATTCTCTTTTTTCACTTCATTATTAGTATATAGAAAAGTACCATTTGGTTTTTAAATAAGACCAGACCCATGTATTATATTCATAAAGGTATATGAATCAAAAGGAAGAGATATATACTGCAATTCTCCAGAGCTCAAAATTAATGAGAATGGAGATAAAGGTGGGGGCACCTGCATGGCTCAGTCGGTTGGGCATCCAACTTTAGCTCAGGTCATGATCTCGCAGTTCATGAGTTCGATCCCCGCATCAGGCTCTGTGCTGACAGCTCAGAGCCTGGAACCTGCTTCGGATTCTGTGTCTCCCTTTCTTTCTGCCTCTCCCCTGCTCAAGCTTTCTCTCTCTCTCTCTCTCTCTCTCAGGAATAAATAAACATTTAAAAAAATAAAAAAAAAAAAAGAATGGAGATAAACTGCATTTAAACATTTTAAATTATTTCAACAATCAGATTCTGCATTTCAAATTTTAAAATGTTGACATTTCATTCTGTTCAGTATACTGCACAAGAATGAAGGTAAATTTCCAAGTATCTTCCTATCAACCTGCAATTTTTTTATTGCAAATAGAGTTGGCTTTAGTCTAAAAAAATCATACCCTGTGACTTATTTCACCAGAGATGGGAAATCTCAACAGAGAATTATCATTTGCAGCTGATTTCCTACACTCTTTTTTTCACATATATAGATTTTGCCAGATTCTGTCCATATTCTTGCTAAGCCAAACTCCACATCACTGGAGATTTCTGAATGAGGTTCTGGCGTTCAACCTGGACTGGGTGAACGGTAGAATTTAATGGATTCTGCTATTCTAAGGTCACAGTAACTGAAGATGCCAGAAGATGTTTAGAAAGTTCAGAGTTACAGGGGCACCCGGGTGGCTCAGTCGGTTAAGCATCCGACTTCGGCTCAGGTCATGATCTCAGTTCATGAGTTCAAGCCCCATGACGGGCTCTCTGCTGACAGCACAGAGACTGAAGTCTGCTCAGATTCCGTGTCTCCCCCTCTCCCTGCCCTTCCCCTGATTGCACTGTGTCTCTCTCTCTCTCTCTCTCAAAAATAAATATTAAAAAAAAAAAAAGAAAGTTCAGAGTTACATAGAAAATAACAAAATCAACAACAAAACAAGAACAGCAAAATGAAAACTTTTGGCTCAATAATTATATTAGATCTAGCCAAAATAGCTATGATATAAGCCTAAGAATATGCAACTTGAATGAGGTAAAATGCTAAGTTATAACATTTGCTTTTATTTATTTATTTTAAAGTTTATTTATTTGAGAGGGAGAGAGAGCAGGGGAGGTTCAGAGAAAGAGAGAGAGAGAGAGAGAAGGAGAGAGAGAAGGAGAGAGAGAATCCCAAGCAGACTCCGTGTTGTTACTGCAGAGCCTGATGTAGGGCTTGAACCCATGAACCATGAAATCATGCCCTAAGCTGAAGAGTTGGACGCTTAACCGAATGAGCCACCCAGGTACTCACAAAATTTACTTTTAGAATTCTAATCGTCTACACAAATTCTAGATCAGAACTCTAGAAAAGAATGGATTTGTGAGACTTCTTTCCTTCCAACTATCAATCAAATACTTATTAAATTGCTATTACATTCCAAACACTACAGTAGGCACAGAGGACACAAAACTGAAAATCAATGTTCAATCTCTGCTTTCAAAGATCTCACCATCTAAGGTGGTAAAACACAATGTGTGAGGTGGTAGGGAGTACCTAGGGCACCCCAGGTCTGAGGTGGGCTAGTGAGAAAGATGTCAGGAAAGGAAGAGGTATCCCCTGAGTTGAATCTTACGGACGAATAGAAAGTAGAGATTATCTACCACATGTTGAGTACTGTGCCAGCTGTCCAAGCTACAAAGATTAATCAGAGAAAGTCTACACATAGGTCAGTAGGTAAAAAAAAAAAAAAAAAAAAAAAAAAAGCCGTATGAAAACTCTTTACAAAACAAGATTAAATGTTACGAGACAGACAGGTTACACAACAGAGAAGCAGCAGCACCTATGGGGAAGGGGAACATGGCACAGGAGGCAGCACACAGAAGCTGCTATCCGAACTGAATCATGAAGGGTTTCCAGATCATCAACAGGCCAGCAGCACAGGATAAGTATTGGAACGAAAGGGACAAAAGTGCAACGTGAAAGCATCTAGCATGATTAGGAACCTGCACATGGCTTAGCTGGGCTGAAACTGAAATGTAGGCTATGAAGCACAAAGGGAGAGGGAAGTACAGTGAGAAAGATAGGAGGAAACCATGTTACGAACGACGAAGATGCTGGTGTTCCTATATGGTTACTAAACCCTCCTATTTCTTTTTTTCTGAAAAATTTTGCTTATTTTTCTTTTTCAATGTTCAAAATTCTTCTTCTTCATCTGTGAGAACACTGCATACACTAAAACATAGTAACTCTGGCATGGCAAATACTGTTTTTTAAACTTTAGTTTTAAGCTTTTTCATCTTTAATTTACACAAGTTTGATATACTCAAATTCATTGCTTTTTCTTTTGTAATTGATACCAGTGTTTTTATGTTGGGAAAATCCAGTTGGACGGTTATTGCAAGAAATATAAAAGAATTAAAACAAGGTCAAAATGCGGGGGGTGGGGAGAACTACGGTAGATGCAGGATATATTTAGGAGATAGGACTGTCTAACAGTATACAGGAGAGAAACTCGAAGGAAGTCCCTAGCTAAAGGGCAGGGCGCCTCAGAGGACAGCTTCCCAGGAAAAGGGCCTTAGTCAGTTGAAGATGCAGAAGGAAGGCTAGAAAAGTACAGACAAGCTTCAAGGGAGCTTGAAGTGCAAAAGGCATCAACAGAACATTCCACATTCGCTCTCTCAGGATTAGAGTTATCGATTCTAGTTTCTACAGATCTATAAAATCCTGCGTTTTCTCTTGCTTAAGTTCATTAGAAAGTAAGTTTTAAACTTCAGAGCATTATAGTCAATCTTAGCAATATCTAGGACTTTGATGGCTTCATTAAAATGGCAATTACCAAACTAAATTCCATCCTAATTCCACAGGATTCAAGTGATACACATTCACTTTCCAAGTGACTCTCCCCACCCCTCAAATATACTCCTAAAGTTTCTCTTTAGTAAATTTACTTTTTGCTCTAAATTCTATGGCCAGCAAGAATATTAACCTAATAAAACAAATTAAAAGATCACTTTTTGGTTGTTTCAACTTCTACTTTTTTTGCTTTTTAAGTTTATTTATTTATTTTGAGAGAGAGAGATAGCATAAACCGGGGAGGGGCAGAGAGAGGGAGAGACAAGAGAATCCCAATCTGCACTGGCAGTGCAAAGCCAGATGTGGGGCTTGAACCCACAAACCCTGAGATCATGACCCGAGTTAAATCAAGGGTTGGACACTCAACCGACTGAGCCACCCAGGTGCCCCTATGTTTTTGGCTTTTAAAATCATGATGGCCTAATGTTGGAATAAGCTTTTGGACATATTCACAAAATTGATGAGAAAAACAGTGAATAAAATACAGTTATGTAGTTTTATTAACTTACATGTAAAGGTAAAATAATCTAAATTCACTTTGGCTATGGAAAACAGATTACTCACCTGCGACCACATTCTGAATATTTACCAATATTTTTTAATATTAAGGCAGCTGTTAGTCGGATGTGTTTAGTTATTGGTCCCTCTTTTTCATCCTTAAAAAGAAAGGAAAAGAAAAGAATAAAGATCTAAATCATACGTGCTCACACCTTTACAGATAAGGCTTTCAAGATTTGCTTACTGTAAAATCTCGAAAGACAAGGTTTCTTGATCCTCTCCTAAGGGCCATAAGGGCAGCACTGGGATGATTCACAATGGCCTTTTGTGCTCTAGGAGTTGAGCTGGTGCCCCCTACAGCAGGCTGCCTACATTAAGGAGAGAGACAGATTGTTAACGTGATCCTGCAGATGGACTGAAAAGGATGACCAACCTGCCAACCCCTTGGGTGGTTACTTTGAAACTGGATACCGGATAAGCACAAGCTCCCATGGCCCAGTGTTAACGTTTACTTTGTGTCAGCCTAGGCAAAGGGGCTCTCAGTATCAGGGTGAGGTTTCCAGTCTTTTATTTTCCAATCTCAATTTTAAAGCAAACAACAGATGTTCTAGTGCAGTCCATCTTTAACGTTACTGTGCTGGTAAACACGCAATCAAAATCAATACAACACAGTATCAAAGCTCTGGAGTTCACATTTTGAATGTAGTTTGAAGATTTTAACAAAAAAGAAAATAGTCTACAATTTGGGTTGCAAGTTATTTTTACTAAACAGTACCTAAGAGTACAGTGATGTCACCTAAGAATGTGTTGGTACAGGTATAGGTCATCCAGGAAAAGACAACTTAACATGATAGTAATAAGGAATTATGCTAAACACCACTTTTCATACTAGTACTTTGTTTCATCATTATTTGATCACTTCAGTCAATCCTTTCAGCATATTTCTACTGTCCTTTATGAAAGATAGAGAATGGAGGGACTGCAGAGATAGGTTTTATATAAAAGATTCAAACTATGCCAGATTTCCTTGGCCAAGCTGAAAAATTGCATCACTATCTGTTGCATTCTTGTGAGGCAATGGTGGGAAAGAGCAATGGCTCACACATGAGGAAACCCTATTTCTGACACTGTGACTACATGTGTGACTCTGAACATTTCAGTTTGCCCGTCTGTGCTTCAGGTTTCTTGTCTGTGTGGAGCTGTTTCTGGCACTTTTTTTTTTTAAGTTTATTTATTTTTGGAGAGAGACAGAGAGAGAAAGAGAGAACAGGGGAGGGGCAGAGAGAGACAATCCCAAGCAGGCCCTGCACTGCCAGCACAGAGCCTGACGTGGGGCTCAAACCCACGAACTGTGAGATCATGACCTCAGCTGAAATCAAGAGTCAGACGCTTAAACCAACTGAGCCACCCAGGCGCCCCCTGGCACTTTTAAATACAAGTAAACGAATTCAGAATATTAAGTAAGTTCATATAAAAGCCATCTTAAAAGTGTCAGCCAGTAAATATCCGTATCTATATTTATGTTATGTCTACAGATGATATCTACATATGGCTACAAGCTTTCCTTGGTTTCCTACATTGATGTAGTGATGTAGGTGGGCTCTCAGTGTCTTGAGCATATCCTCATTTTAGATATAAGAACCTCTTCTATCTCTCACTGGGTTTCTACATACTGAACGGCAGAACAAACCTTGGTCACATATACCTCATATCATACCTTAGTGCCTAGCACACAGTAGGTGCTCACCAAGTAGTGATGGAATGAATAAAAGTATGTAACTAGCTTTTGCATTTCTGTACTTCTGGCATTTCTTCTAGAATTTCAGTTCTGTGAAGTTATAGACTAGATCTTGTTCTTAAGAATTCTGTACATCTGGCACAATGCACAGGACATAGCAGCATCTCGATAAATGGTGACAAATTAATCTTCACATTTTTAAAAATGTTTATTAATTTATTTTTGAGAGAGAGAGAGAGAGAGAGAAAAAATGTGAGTGAGGGAGGGGCAGACAGGAGAGAGAGAATCTCAAGCAGGCTCAGCACTGTCAGTACAGAGCCCGAAGCGGGGCTCAATCTCAAGAACTGTGAGATCATGACCTGAGCTGAAATCAAGTGTCAGCAGAACACTTAACCGACTGAGCCATCCAGGTGCCCCTTATCTTCACATTTTTGAAAGTTAAACATATTATTTAGGTTACCAAATCTATAACTAAAGCCCTCGGTTAGAAACAGAATAGGAGATAAATACTATATAAATTTAATAAGGATCTTACAGGGATCTATAACCAACCAGAACTTGACTGCAGGTATTACAAGTATATGTTCATGAAATAACAGGTAAAGGAATAACCATATAGTAAGTGTGGTATGTATACTCTTACATACAATCTTCGCATGACACCCTGGTCTTTCCTGAGAGAAGTTGTAAGAAGAAATCTCTTCACCATTATCAAATACATATTCAACTATTTTCTCAAAGGACAAAGAACCATACACACATTTCCAGTTTACAAAGCATTTCTCAAATATCATCTGTCATTACTTCTAATGACTTGTCTACCAATTAGAATTAAAACTTTACAAAGTATTAACAGAGCATATGGTCTAGCCAATAAGAAAAGTGATGCTTAAAGAATTTAAGCGATTGGGACAGAGCTGGGTCATGGCAGAGCTCAACTAGAACCCAGGTTCTGGTCTCCCAATGCATGAGGTTGTCTTTCATTGTTACTATGTTTTGCCTAGTTTTCTTGACTTTTCCTTTTGCATGTACAACAGGAAGTAAACTCATGGTCCTTACTTGGTAGAAGATTTTTGACTTCCTGCTTGTCCTGGTTCATCTTGTTTTAATCCTGCAAGCAGGGCATCTTTTGAACAGTGCTTATCCTTTTTGAGAAAGAGGAAGTAAAAGAATATGCATCAAGATCTTTAATACAACCAGAGGAGTTACTGACCAAATAGTATTATGAAGAAAGTATACCTGTAAGTGGGTAATAAAAGAAAACCTCTGTCGCTGAAAAGGCTCACAACCTTCCCAAAGACACTGCCCTGGATATACATCTTTTCCTCCATGTTCAGTTGCTGCATGGTAGAAAACCTGTGAGGGTGTCTGAAACCACCTACAAAAAACAAAATTGGTAGAAATTTTCTGACATTTGGATACATATTTTTTAAATCTGAAAACTCGCTCTCCTAATACAAAAGCCCCAGATCGATATACAGAAATACCATACAAAATAGTACAGGCAAATCTCACATTCAGTTCATTTCCA
Source organism: Cryptoprocta ferox (assembly GCA_028646485.1). NCBI lineage: Eukaryota > Metazoa > Chordata > Mammalia > Carnivora > Eupleridae > Cryptoprocta > Cryptoprocta ferox. The sequence continues at coordinate 64,975,053 of CM053571.1, forward strand.
AGAGTATTTTAAAACAATTTTGAAAATTTTGCTGTTTATATTTCTAAATCAAATCATTCTACTGTACTGATAACTTTTGATAATTTGCTTTAAGTTTAACAGGCTTAATTTGCAATTCCCTACCTGCAAAGAAAGTCAGCTAAGAATCTCTTTAAAGTTTAAAGAGACTTTAAAAACACAACAATTATTTTACAAATACCATACTCCGTTATACCTTTAGAAACTGTTTAAGCATTTATTAGATTTCATATTACATATAAAAAAAACTCCAGCATATTAGCTCTAACAATGTAAATGCTACAAATTTTGGTAAGTCTGGCTTTTTAGTTGAATTCACATTTTGTCTGAACATCTTTCATTTCTCCCACATTATACTCACTCACATACCCGGTGGCTTAACAATACAAATGTCTGAGTGGGTAAGTGGCCAAGGACACAAACCTGAGAAAGTCAGATACTATTTTCCCTTATTAATTAGAATAATGGCAATGAAAGAGAATACGGGAATCCAGACAGCAAAGAATACATAAAAGGCTTTATTACTAATTAGTAACTCAAATATCTGCATAATCAATATCTTTATGACACAGCTCTCTCAAGACTTGATTTTTTATGCATATCATAAAAGTATGTTTATATTTAAACTAGTTTTTAAAGTGCAGTATATATACAATATTTCAAATTAATAATCCTTCTGGAGATGATAGACATTTTAAAATAAATTTGAATCAAGAGTAATTATTGAATTATAAAAGACAATATCAAAAATCATTATATCATTCATATTCATTTATATAAATATGTCCGAAAAGTTTACTGTGAAGCTGTACAGGCTTAGAAAAATTAATATTGTTAAAATGTCCACACTACCCAGAGCAATCTACAAATTCAATGCAATCCTATCAAAATTCCAATGACATTTTCTGCAGAAATAGAACAATCTTAAAATTTATATGGAAACAAAAGATTCAGAATAGCTAAAGAATCTTGAGAAAGAACAACAAGCCTGGAGGCATTACACTCCCTGATTTAAAACTATATTATAAAGCTATACTAATGAAAACAGTATGGTACTGGCATAAAAACAGACACACAGACCAATGGAACAAAATAAAAACCCAGAAATAAATCCATACGTATATGGCTGATTAATTTATGACAAGGGAGCCAAGAATACACAATGGGGAAAGGACTGTCTCTTCCATAAACGGTTTTCGGAAAATTGGACAACCACAGTCAAAAGAATGAAACTGAACCACTATCTTATACCATACACAAAAATTAACTCAAAATGGATCAAAGACTTGAATGTAAGACTGGATCAAAGACTTGAATGTAAGACCTGAAACTATAAAACTCCTAGGAGAAAACATAGGTGGTAAGCTCTTTGGTATCAGTCTTGGCAATGATTTTTTTTGATTTGATATGGAAAGCAAAGGCAACAAAAACTAAAAGCTTCCGCACAACAAAGGAAATGGGAGAAAGTATTTGCAAATCATGTATCTAATAGGGGATTAGTATCCAAAATATATGAAGAACTCCTGCAACTCAATAGCAAAAAATAAACAACCCAATTTAAAACTGGTATAGGATCTTGGGGCACCTAGGTGGCTCAGCTGGCTGAATGTCCAACTCTTGATTTCAGCTAAGGTCATGATCCTAGGGTCATGGATTGAGCCCTGCGTCGGGCTCTGTGCTGAGCTTGGAGACTGCTGGCTTGCACTCTCGCTCTCTCGCTCTCTCTCTCTCTCTCTCTCAAATAATTAAAAAAACCTGGTAGAGGATCTGAATAAATGTTTTTCCAGAGAAGATATATGGATGGCCAACAGGTACAGGAAAAGATGCTCAACACCACTAATTGTTATGGAAATGCAAATCAAAACCACAATAAGATTTCACCTCACAGGGCTGTCAGAATGTCTAATATAAGAAAAAAAAAAAAGACAAAACACCAACACCAGACAAAAGTGTTGGTGAAGGTGCAGAGAAAAGGGAATGTTCATGCACTGTTGGTAGGAATGCAAAATGGTGTAACCACTATGGAAAACAGTATGAAGTTTCCTCAATAAATTAAAAATACAACGACCATATGATCCAGCAACCCTACTTCTGGGTATTTATCTGAAGAAAATGAAAACGCTAATTAGAAAAGATATACTCATCCCTATATTCATTGCAGTATTATTTATAAAAGCCAAAACATGGAAGCAATCTAGATGAATGGATAAAAAGAGCTGTGGTGTACATATATGCAATGAAACATTACTCAGCCATTAAAGAGAACAAAATCTTGCCATTTGCGACAACATGGATGGACCTCGAGGGTAATAAAGTGAAATAAGTCAGAGAGAGTCAAATACCATCTGATCTCACTTATATGTAGAATCTTAAAAAAACCAAACTAAGCTCAGAGACAAGGAAAACAGACTGGTGGTTGTCAGAGGTGGGGGATGATGGGTGGGCAAAATGGGTGAAAGGAACAAAAGATACAAGCTTCTAGTTGAAGAGCTTACTGGAAATCTAATGATTGTCACAAGGAGGCATTTCTTACTGTGTTAAGATTTTACCTAAATACTATAAATTATTAATGGAAAGGTAAAGGTGTTTGTGCGCCCCCCTCCCACACAAATCCAAATGTACTATTACTACTCACTAGTCAAAATGATTCCTGTATTGAAACTATTCTGTAGTACATTAATTTTATTTACAGTACACAAAATTGATGAATTTGGCAGTCACAAGGAAAAGGGATAAAGTTAGTGCTTCTTGAAATCAACTTAAATTACTAACTATATAAAACTGTATATATACAGTTTTAAGATCACAGGGATTTTCAAGTGTTCATCATTTTCCCTGCCCAGCATAGAGTCTATTATTTCCCTCTTATCTACTACCTTTCCCCTCAGCCTATTTTCTATTTATCCAACTACTCAAGTTGTAGAAATCACTCATTGACTGATGATGTTACAAGGTGAAGTTCTAGTATAACTATGAATGGAGCTGGCTGCCGTGATCCTGTAAGGGTGGAAAGGAGTTTAAGGTTTCCAAATACATTAGTAAATGGAATATCTGGATTTCTAAAGCTTAAATGCAATTTCAGTGTAAAACAGATATTGAGTTTTCAAAATATTATGAATTTTTCTGAAATGGGGTAGTGGAGGAGATAAGGTGGGATGCCACTACTGTTTACTAGTGTGCCTGGAACAATTTTCCTTACTACTACGCTTCCATCAATAACCTACCCCTGCCACCCAAAATAAACAACATGTTCATTTAAAAAGCCAGAAAAATTGAAGGGTATCTAAAGAAAAATAAAAATTCCCTGTGATTTAATTATCCAGACTAATTTTGGCATATTTCCTTTAAGCTTACCCCCTCCTCCATGTGTGTGTTTTTACACAAAGCTCGGACTGTTACTTGGAAAATTTTATATACTACAGCCACAGTATGGCTATATGGTGTATTTGTATGAATTCGAAGAATGTCCTTCACTAAGTACTTTACTGTTATCTGACATGTCCAATGGCCTCCCATCCCCCTGTGCCCCTGATTGCACAATCACGTGGAAGCAGTGGACAAGCAACATTACTGAAACTCATTTTACTTATTGGTAATCTTCCTTTCAGGGTGGTTATGAGGCTTAAATCTGATGATCCATGTAAAGTCATTTGGCAAATATTAAACCAACAATAAATGAGAGCTATTATCATGATCATTAGTAGCAGTCACAGCAGTCACAGTGATGGCACCTCTTTGTCTTTTCACCTTGCCCATCTGACTCATCTCCTGCCCTGAGACCTTGTCCACAACTATCCAAAACTGCCAAGCCTTGCTCCATAGTTTAGTCCACCTCCATGTTAATGCCCCCAACCAGAAACAGAGTCTCATCATTACTTACAACTCACTTTATTAATTTCTGCTCCTGAAAACATTCCCCACAGAAACTGCTCCAAACTTTTCACCTTTTGTTAAACACTAAACTTCAATCTGATTATTTTAGAGTTTGTCTTCTCCTGCATACTGTGAGTTTGTGAATTTAGGGATATTGCCTTATTGTTATATGTCTGAAAAAAAAGGCTAATTACTGAAAGAATTTAAGTTTATTCTATTAGAGCTGCCTTAATGTCCTTTTTCTCTGTATTAAAATTTTCTGTCATTATTCCCACTTCCCCCTTCCCTTGGATCTTGGCCAGAAGTAGCAACTATTTCCAGGGTTAACTCCTTCACCTATATACTGGAATCTGTTATATTCCTTCAATAAACTACCTCCTCTTTTACATCTTCTACCTTTTCCTTTCTACTGAACCCTATACCTTTTGTTTTAAAGTTTATTTTTTTATTTTGAGAGAGAGAGAGAGAGAGCACACAAGCATGCATGTGAGTGGGGGAAGGGGCAGAGAGAGAGCTTAGTGTGGAGCCCCACGTGGGAAGATCACAACCTGAGCCATTATCAAGATTCAGATGCCTAATTAACCAACTAGGCCATCAGAGGTGCCCCATAAACCTTATACTTAAAGGTAACAATATATACACGATTCCAACTAAAAGAACAGAAACACTTTTCCTTTGACCTCATTACTTATAAAAAGATAGGAACTCGATTTACAATATCTGGCAAAACAATGCTAAATTTAATTAATACTTACTACATTTATTACTGTAACTATATCTGACAATTTTTTCTTCGTCATTGGCCATTTTTCAAAGATGTATAATTATTTTCAATTATATCATCAATATAATATATAATGGCTAGTTCCCTGCTTTACATAAATAACTGCAGTTGAAGTTTAGGATTAGCTTTTATTCCTTTATTTAAATCCCCTTCACCAAATTCCTTTTTCTTTTAGCTGGTTGTTTCACCTGAACAAATTATTTGCATAAGGCCAGTAGGTGCAAGCTTCCTGATTCTAGCCACCCTATCTATGCAGCTGCTTCAGGCTAAAACACTTCCAGTCATGCTCTGTACTGGCAGCTCAGAGTCTAGAGCCTGATTCAGATTCTCTCTCTCTCTCTCTCTCTCTCTCTCTCTCTCTCAAAAACAGATAAAACATTAAAAAAATGGCTAAAACACTTTCCACCTGAAAATGAAGGCAACAACCATTACTTTATTGGTGTTATTTATACAATGATTATTACTATCATGTTTCCTACCATTAATCAATTTCTCAGGCATCATAAATACATAGATGAAATAAATAAAGCATATGTTTTCTACTACCTTAAAGATTTTATTATTTAAAAGCCTTTAAATAATAAAACAATCTTTTCAGGTTATATATATTAATTATACATAATACGCATGATATTTTAATAATTTACCATAATTAAAACAATTTAGAAACAAACATTTGTGGCTACAGAGCTAAGGCTGTTTCCTTTGTTTTTAAAATATAAATAAAAGGGCTGAAAATAGCACTTTCAGATAGTTTGCCTATAAGTTTTCTTAGTTGCTCAAGTTCTTAGAAGGCTGATTTTCTTTAATGATCAAAAAGGATTCCATGTACCCTTTTAATAGCCCTCCTGCTGCAAAAATATGTAATTTGACTTCAAACATATGGGACGTGTATTTTTTAATAGGAAAATTTTAGTTTAAAAGAAAGATGTGCATTTAAATGTTAATAAATGTACATAAATGATAGTACTATACATCAAAAAATCTACACTGCAAAAACAGTTTTTAAAAAAGTTATATTGTTAACTACAGAACAATTAACTTTCACTTCAACCTTTGGCACCTCTTATACACAGATTGATAGTCTATGGTCAAAAAATACCAAAGGTAAGCATTATTTTATATTCAAATGAGATTTGGTAACAAGCAGCTAAAATTTGAGGGGAAAAGCCCAAACCAACAATGAGGCTTGGGAGACTTACCCAATTTTATTATACATCCAATTGTAAAAGTTCAAAATGGGAAAACAAACAAAAAAAAAGATAACTAAGTTCATTATTAAAAGAATTTAAATTATTGCCTTAATATAGCACTAAAAATTACAAGTGCAAACTGGACAGCCCCAAACCAGCACGGGTGTTCTCGGAAAATTTCTAAATGTTGCGGTCGCTACAGCACCCTCCATCTCTGCCACGGCCAGTCCAGATTCAAAGCCACAGGTGGAAACAACTGACTCACTGGCCTCACTGTCTAAGGTAATGGAGCAGAAAGCAAGTATTTGGCCTTTTTCTTTTCTTTTTTTTGTGGGGGGGGGCTTTTGTAGTGAAAGATAGGTCTTGCCTTCTAGTAGGACTCAATTATGGGAAACATTTCAAACACAGGAAGGGAGTTCAGATGGAAGATAACCAAGAGCAACTATCTTTGTCCCTATCTCCTTTCCTTCTAATAATTAATAATATCGATAATATTACAATATAAATAATATTAGCAGTATTAATAATAAATAAAGGAGGAAAGGATTTGTTTTTGCTCTTTGATCCTCTAGCACCAGCTCCTACTAACCTACTGGTCTGTGAAGCAGTCACATATTTTACAAAGCAAAGTACAAAATATACTCTCAGGGACCTTGTTTAAAGTCCTTCACTAAAATTTCAAATTGCATGGGAAACTAGTATGGAAGTGGATATGCACAATTTAGGCATTTCAATAAATACATTATATTTAATCAATCAAACATAAGCTTGGGAGATAAAATACAAAATAAAAATAAATGATGATGTGTATATTTATGTGTTGATGAGACAAATAAAGCATACAAATGAATTTGACATTGGGTATTCACCTGGACTCCTTGAAAGATATGGCAGCTGATCACCTCACACTGTTCTTGACAAAGCTACACAGTATAAAGTACCTCCCTACTCAACTTCTCTTTGCTCCTTACTTACTCTATATGAGCTATATTCAAAAACATCATCTTATCTGATTTCTATGATGGCTCTTTGATAAAGGTAAAATTATCTCCACTTTACTCTAGAGATAGTAAGAAAATCAGTAGTTGCATGAGGCAGGGGTAGGGAGGAGAGGCAGTAAAGAGAGGTGAGCAGATTAAACATAGAGCATTTTCAGGGTGGTGAAGCTATTCTGTATAATACTGTGATGATGAATATGTGACGTTATGCATTGTCAAAATCCACACAACTGTATAGGACAAAAAGTGAATTCTAATGTAAAAACTATGGATTTTAACTAATAATAATGTAAAAATATTACTCATCAATCATAACATATACAAGACGTTAATACTAGGGGAAACTGCAGGGAAGAGGGGATACATAGGGACTCTGCACTGTTTGCTTAACTTTTCTATAAACCTAAAACTGCAGTTTATTATTAAGCTAAAATCCATAGTTTACATTAAGATTCAGTCTTCATGGTATACAGTTGTGTGGATTTTGACAGTGCATAATGTCACATATTCATCATTACAGTATTATACAGAATAGTTCCTCCACTCTGACATAAAGCTGCATTCATACTTCACTTTATACATGAAACTAAATTACAGACGGATCAAAAAGTTAAAAAATTAAAGAACTGGAAGGGAACAAAATATGGATTGCGTGATCTAAGAGTTGAGAAGATACATCTAAGCATGAAATAAAAACCATTAGTCGTCCTAGTTTGTCTACTAAAAAGTCTGGAACAATGAAAGCAATGGATACTTCCTAGAGCCTAAATACCATTTCCCATTAAAAGTCACCGGACCTCTTGGAAAAATCTGATTCCATGTGGTAGGGAATGTGTCAGATAAGCCTGGAACATTACATCTAAAAGAAAGCAAGGAAACCAGCAAAGACTTATATTAAGATCACAACCAAAGGAATTGGGAACCAGCTTGAAAAATCCTTTATTGGCCAAAGATGGGACAATTTGAACACCAAGAAATAGTAACTGTAAAAGGGGTACGTGAGGGGCTCAGTCAGTTAGGTATCTGACTCTTGATTTCGGCGCAGGTCATGATCTCATAGTTTATGAGATGGAGCCCTGCATGGGGTTCTCATGCTAACAGCGCAGAGCCTGCTTGGGATTCTCTCTCTCCCCTTTTCTCTCTGCCCCTCCCCTGCTCATTCTCGGTCCCCTTGTCTCTCTCTCTGTGTGAAAATAAACATTAAAAAAAAGAAATAGTAACTGAAATGGACTAAAACACTTCAAATGTTTTTAAATTCATAAGTTCATTTATAAGAATACTAAAAACAAAAAACAAAATCCAAACCTCATGGTACACTTTTCAAGAGTGTAGGTAAACGATACAATATTTTGAAAATTGGTAAATAAGAGATATCATAAGTAATTTATCTAGCCTTTTCTCTCGGTACTTACTATTCCTCAGAGAAATCAAAGAATTGGTAAGAGGGTACTCTTATGTTTTTCAACTCTTAATGAAATAACGGATCTAGATAATGATCCTCAATGGCTGTTTACATCACAAAAAAAGAGACAAGAAGATATTACATATCTCCCGATAAAAGTACAAAATGTTCTTCATAAAGCTCAAACCAAAATCTCATCAAACATCACACCTAACTACCAACTACAGAGTCAGGAGTAACAAGTTAGCTAAACAACACCAGTAAAATCCAGACTGTAATGTTCTTAAAGGACAAACAACTTGTGTTTATCAACAAAAACTTACAAGGAAAAAAATTAACAGAGATGAAGGGGTAACATACAGATTAAAAGACACTTCAAAGACTTCTCAACCAAAAGCAATGTTTGAATCTTAGTTTCTCATTCAAACTTAAGCAAAAGACAAGTGGAGAAATGAAACCATAGACTGGATATTTGAAGAATTAATAATGTTGAAGGGATTAGTGTTATTTTTCTGCAGGAGTGTAGATTATGTTTAAAAAGTAGGGTCTTCATTTTTTAAGAGATAAATTCAGATTAAAAAAGCAATTATTGAAGTGTGGTGTTGAAGAGTGGCTGAAAAAAAGACTCTACATTACATAAAGAAAAGAATTAGAAATAGGAAATGACCATGTAAAATACGGTTGTACCACAGAACTAAAAACAGGTTAACTGTACACCCAAAGTCATTTTTGATTCTATGAAAGAAAAACAAGACATGATCAGTGATTTCAAATTTATATATGGAGCATTTCACAATAATATATCAGTGAAAGAAAGAAATTTTAATTAAAATCTGATGGAAACAAAGAAGATTCTTTGTTAAAATTTTGATCTGTTATAAAAGAAATTAGATTATAGACACTTAGTGGACAATGGCAATGACAGGTATTTTTCCACTTGCTATTAAAATAAATCTGAAGGAGGCGGAGTTAAGACGGTGGAATAGTAAGTGGACCCTGGGCTTGTTTCTTCCCTCCAACACAGCTAGATAATATCAAATCATTTTGAAAACCTAGGAAATTGATCTGAGGATTAAGGGAGAACAGTCTGCATAATTTGAGGGAGAGAACGTGGTAGGTACAGAGCGCAGAGAGGTGAAATGGAGAGAAGGGTTGTGGTGTAGCAGAGGGGAGGGAGCCCTTTTTGCAGAGAGGAGAAAGAGGGGGGAGAGAGCAGCACACTGGGTTCTTGCAGAAAAGCCCCCTGAATGCAGCTAAAGAGAAAGAGTGAAAACAAGTGCAGGGAACTGCACAAGAAAACTTTGTCCCAAAACCACTGATGGGGAAAAAGGAGAGAGTTTCAATACCGCCAGCTTTTATGACTAGGGAAGCGCACAGTCTGAAGCTTCAGAGGTCGCACCTGGCAGCGCTCGAAGCCTCGAAGCGCGGCAGAGCCTCTGCAGTGGGCAGCGCGGTCGGAGGAACCCCTGGGTCACATGAGGAGAAGCTCCCCTGCCTGGGGTGCACTTGGTAGAGGCAATACAGCCTCTCCATGGGCAAAAGCCCTGCGAGGACCATAGACCTGCCCTGTTCACTGGTATGGGAAAAAAAACACTGGCTGAGGGCAGCAAAACCTGGCACCAGCTTTGTGTTGGGCTTTACCATAAACTCTGAGCTGCTGCTGGGGCTGCTGCTGCTGCTGCTGCTGCGTGGTCACGTGAATGTTTTCTGGGGTACCTGGAGAGCAGCCACAATGTGGTGAAACCCTCCCACAGCTCACTGTGGGTCCCAGCTGTAGGGGTCTCTTAAGTGTGGGGTTTTGAAACACAGAGGCTCCTGAGATAAAACTCAGGAGGGTGGTGCCACCTGGCAGGCATACAGCTCTGACACAAACAGACTGAAGGTGGGGAGCTGAGGAAAGTTGGGGACAATGGAGGAGTGACTGATCACACATCTATGAAGGCTTGAACTTCCCACTGGAGGGACTAGAGAGTGGGGTGAAACCATTTTTACCATAAGCCCACCAGAAACATTGACCTCAGGGAGCTAAACAGCGCCACCAAGTGGCAAAGAGAGCTTATACATGAAGCCCTGCCCGCTGTGCCCTCTAGGCACATTTCCTCTAAGTCCCCCTGAGAATGAGAGTAGCAGCCCCTCCCTGTGAAGACCTCTGGGTCAAGATCAGCACAAATCCCTTCTGTACTCTTAAGTCTACTGATCACAGACTGCTGCAAAGTTTCAGTTTTACGGCAAACTGGATCTAGCTTCATTTGGGGTTTTTGTTTGTTTTTGCCCTTGGATACAGAAAGAGCAAAGTTCTTATTTTATTAAAAATTTTTTTAAATTTAATGCTTTATTTTTGAGAGAGAGAGACAGAGGATGAGTGGGGGAGTAGAAAGAAAGGCAGAATCCGAAGCAGGCTCCAGGCTCTGAGCTGTCAGCACAGAGCCCGACACCAGGCTCGAACTCATGAACAGTGAAGTGAGATCATGACCTGAGCTGAAGTTGGACACTTAACCGACTGAGCCACCCAGGCACCCTTGAAGTTATTTTATTTTGTTAACTTTTAATTTTTTATCTTTTTCTCTCCTTTTTAGTTGATCAAGCTTCCTTTAACAAGCGGACCATAACACACATAGGATCTACTTCCTTTATTTCTTTAAATTAATTTTAATTTTATTTTGTTATTATTTTTGTTTTCCTCCAAAATGACAATGGAGGAATTTACCCCCAAGAAGGAATTTACCCCCAGGAAGAAATGATGGCCAAATCAATACAGATGTAAGATGTTTGGACTACAATTTAAAACAATTGTAAGGATTCTAGCTGGGCTTGAAAAAAGCATAGAAGACACTAGAGAATCCCTATGTCCGTAGACATAAAAGAGCTAAGATCTACTCAGGCGAAATTTTAAATTGCTACAACCGAGATGTAAAACTGAGCGGATGCCACAACTGTGAGGATGGACAAACTAGAGAAACTAATTATTGATATAAAAGATAAAATTATGGAAAATAATGAAGCTGAAAAAAAGAGGGAAAAGAAGGTAATAGATCGTAAATGAAAACTCAGGGACTCAGTGACTTCTTAAAACAGAGTAGCATTCATAATACAGGAGTCCCAAAAGGTGAAGAGAGAGAAAAAGGGGCAAAAGGTTTATTCAAACAAATTATAGCTCTGAAAACTTCCTTAATCTGGGGGAAGGACACAGACATCAAAATCCAAGAAGCAAAGAGAAGTTCAATTAAATTCACCAAAAGCCAGCCATCACCAAGGTATATCACAATCAAATTCACAAAATACACAAACAAGGAAAGAAACCTGAGAGCAGCAATGGGGAAAAAAAAAAAGTCCTTAAACCTACAAGGGATGACAGATCAGGTTTGCAGCAGATCTATCCACAGAAACTTGGCAGGCCAGAAAGGAGTGGCAGGATATATTCAATGTGCTGAATGGGAAAATTTGCAGCTAAGAATACTCTATCCAGCAAGGTTGTCATTCAGAATAGAAGGAGAGATAAACCCTTTCCCAAACAAAAACTAAAGGAGTTCGTGACTACAAAACCAACACTACAAGAAATATTTAAGGGGGATTCTGAGTTGGTGGGGGTGGGGAAGATCAAAAGCAAAAAGACTAGGAAGGACCAGAGAACATCACCAGAAACACCAACTCTACAGGTACCACAATGGCTCTAAACTCTTACTTTTCAATAATCACTCTGAATGTAAATGGACTAAGTACTCTAATCAAAAAACACAGGGTATCAGAATGGATAAAAAAACAAGATCTGTCTATATGCTGTCTACAGGAGACTCATTTTAGACCTAAAGATATCTGCAGATTAAAAGTAAGGGGATGGAGAACCATCTATCATGGTAATTGATGCCAAAAGAAAGCCAGAGTAGTCATACTTCTATCAAACTAGAGTTTATTTATTTAAAAATTTTTAATGTTTGTTTATTTATTTATTAATGTTTATTTTTGAGAGCGAGGGACAGACTGGGCATGGGAGAGAGACACAGAGAGAGGGAGACACAGAATCCAAAGCAGGCTCCAGGTTCTGAGCCTGATGTGGGGCTCAAACCCACAAACCGAGAGATCATGACCTGAGCCGAAGTTGGATGCTTAACCAACTGAGCCACCCAGGCACCCAGGGACAAACCAGATTTTAAAACAGACTGTAACAAGAGATGAAGAGGGGAATTCTTTCATAATTAAGGAGTCTAACCATCAAGAAGATCTAACAATTGTAAATATTTATGCCCCCAACATGATAGCACCCAAATATATAAATCAATTAATAACAAACATAAAGAAACTCACTGACAATTATACAGTAATAGTAGGGTGCTTTAACAACCCACTTACAGCAATGGACAGATCATCTAAACAGAAAATCAAAAAGGAAACAATGGCTCTGAATGACACAGTGGAAGGAAGGGATGGACTTAACAGATATATACAGAACTTTCCACCCTAAACCAGCAGAATACACATTCTTCTCAAGTGCACATGGAACATTCTCCGAAGCAGATCACATACTGGGTCACCAATCAGCTCTCAACAAGTACAAAAAGACTAAGATCATACCACACATATTTTCAGACCACAGTGCTATGAAAGTTGAAGTCAACCCCCAAGAAAACATTTGGAAAGACCACAAATACTTGTGGGTTAAAGAATAGCTTACTAAAGAATGAATGGGTTAACTAGGAAATTAAAGAGGAAATAAAAAAGTAAATGCAAGCAAACGAAAATGAAAACATGATAGTCCAAAACCTTTGGGCTACAGCAGAGGCAATCCCAAGAGGGAAGTATATTGCAATACAGGTCTACCTCAAGAAGCAAGAAAGGTCTCAAATACACACCCTAACCTTACACTTAAAGGATCTAGAAAAGCAAATAAAGCCTAAAGCCAGCATTAGAGGGAAATAAGAAAGACTAAAGCAAAAATAAACTATATAGAAACCAAAAAAAAAACCCCAGTAAAACAGATCAGTGAAACTAAGAGCTGGTTCTTCGAAAGAATAAAATTGGTAAGCCCCAAGTCAGACTTATAAAAAAGAAAACACAAAGTACCCAAATAAATAAAATCATGAATGAAGGGGAGAGATCACAATCACCACCACAGAAAAACAAATATTTATAGGAGAATACTATGAAAAATTATATTATCAACAAACTGGGCAACCTGGAAGAAATGGATAAATTCCTAGAAACATACAAACTACCAAAAGTGAAACAGGAAGAAATAGAAAATTTGAACAGACCAATAACCAGCAAAGAAAATGAAACGGTAATCAAAAATCTCCCAACAAACAAAAGTCCAGGGCCAGATGGCTTCACAGGGGTATTCTACCAGACATTCAAAGAAGAGTTAAAATCTATTCTTCTCAAACTGTTCCAAAAAATAGAAACACAAAGAAAAACTTCAAAACTCATTCTATGAGGCCAGCATTACTTCGATTCCAGAACCAAAGATCCCAGTAAAAAGGAAAATTACAAGCCAATATCCCTGATGAACATGGATGCAAAATCTCAACAAGATACTAGCAAACTGAATCTAACAGTACATTAAAAGAATTACTCACCATGATCAAGTGGGATTTATTCCTGGGCTGCAGAGCTGGTTCAATATCCATGAATCTATCAATGTGATACACCACATTAAATAAAGAAAGGATAAAGAACCATAGGATCCTCTCAATAGATGCAGAAAAACTATTAGACGAAATACATTCTTGATAAAAATATCCATTCTTGATAAAACCCTCAACAAAGTAGGGATAGTAGAAACATACCTCAACATCATAAAAGCCATATATGAAAGACCCACAGCTAGTATCACCCTCCATGGGGAAAAATGGAGCTTTTCCCCTAAGGTCAGGAACATGACAGGGATGTCCATTCTCACCACTGTTGTTCAACACACTACTGGAAGTCCTAGCTTCAGCCATCAGACAACAAAAAGGCATCCATATTGGCAAGGAAGAAGTCAAACTTTCACTATTTGCAGACTACAGTGATACTCTATGTATAAAACCCAAAAGACTCCACCAAAAAATTACTAGAATACATGAATTCAACAGTCACAAGATATCAAATCAATGCACAGAAATCTGCTGCATTTCTATACACCAATAATGAAGCAGCAGAAAGAGAAATCAAGGAATGGATCCCATTTACAACTTCACCAAAAACCATAAGATACATAGGAATAAACTTAACCAATGAGGTAAAAGATCTATACTCTGAAAACTACAGAACACTTATGAAAGAAGCTTGGGTAAGACACAAAATGGAAAAATATTCCATGATCATGGATTGGAAGAACAAATATTGTTAAAATATCGATGCTTCCCAAAACAATCTATATATTCAATACAATCCCTATCAAAATAACACTAGCCATTTCTCACAGAGCTAAAACAATTCTAAAATTTGTATGGAGTCAGAAAAGACCCCAAATAGCCAAAGCAATCTTGAAAAAGAAAAGCAAAACTGCAGGCATCACAGTTTCTGGATTTCAAGCTATATTATAGAGCTGCAGTCATTAAGACAGCATGGTGCTGACACAAAAACAGACACATAGATCAATGGAGCAGAATAGAAAACCCAGAAATGGACCAACAACTATATGATATGGTCAACCAATCTCTGACAAAGCAGGAAAGAATATCCAATGGAAAAAAGACAGTCTCTTCAACAACTGGTTTTGGGAAAATTGGACAGCAACATGGAGAAGGATAAAATTGGACCACTTTCTTACACCATATACAAAAATTAATTCAAAATGGATGAAAGACTAAATGTGAGACAGGAAACCATCTAAATCCTAGAGGGGAACATAGACAGCAATCTCTTTGACCTCAGCCACAGCAACTTCTTACTGAGCATGTCACCAGAAGCAAAGAAAACAAAAGGAAAAATGAACTACTGGGACTTCAAAGGAAATAATCAACAAAATTAAAAGGCAGCCTATGGAATGGGAAAAGATTGCAAATGACATATTGGATAAAGGGTTAGTATCCAAAATCTATGAAAAATTTATCAAACTCAACACTCAAAAAACAAATAATCCAGTGAAGACATGAATAGACATTTTTTCAAAGAAGACATCCAGGGGCGCCTGGGTGGCTCAGTCAGTTAAGCGGCCAACTTTGGCTCAGGTCATGATCTTGCGGTCGTGAGTTTGAGCCCTGTGTCTGGCTCTGTGCTGACAGCTCAGAGCCTGAAGCCTGCTTCGGATTCTGTGTCTCCCCCTCTCTCTGCCCCTCCCCTGCTCACGCTCTTTCTCTCTGTCTCTCAAAAATAAATAAACGTTGAAAAAAAATTAAAAAAAAAAGAAGAATATATCCAGATGGCTACCAGACACATGAAAAGATACACAACATCACTCATCATCAGGAAGATACAAATCAAAACCACAATGAGATATCACCTCACACCTGTCAGAATGGCTAAACTAAAGAACACAAAAAAACAACAGGTGTTGGCAAAGAGGCAGAGAAAGGGGAACCCTCTTGCACTGTTGGTGGGAAGGCAAACTGGTGCAGCTACTCTGAAGAATAGCATGGAGGTTCCTCAAAAAAATTAAAAATAGGGGCACTTGGGTGGCTCAGTTGGTTAAGCGTCCGACTTCAGCTCAGGTCATGATCTCACGGTTTGTGAGTTCGAGCCCTGCATCAGGCTCTCTGCTGTCAGCATAGAGCCGGCTTTGGATCCTCTCTGTCCCTCCTCTGCTCTGCTATCTCTCTCTCTCAAAAATAAATGAACATTAAAAAAGTTTAAAAAAAATAGAACTACCGGACAATCCAGCAATTGCACTACTAGGTATTTACCCAAAGGTTACAAAAATACAGATTCAAAGGGACACATGCACCTCAATGTTTAGAGCACTATTATCAACAATAGTCAAACTATGAAGAGAGCTCAAATGTCCACTGACTGATGAATGGCTAAAGAAGATGTGGGTATACACATATAATGAAATATTACTCAGCCATCAAAAAGAATGAAATCTTGCCATTTGCAATGATGTGGGTGGAACTAGCATGTATTATACAAAGCGAAATAAGACAAATTCCATATGATTTCACTCATATGTGGATTTTAAGAAACAAAGCAGATGAACATATGGGAAGGGGGAAAAAAAGGAGAGACAGAAAGAAACCACAAGAGACTCTTAACAACAGAGAATAAACTGAGCATTGATGGAGGGATGTGGGTGGGAGATAGGTTAGATGGGTGATGGGTACTAAGGAGGGCACTTGTTATGATGAGCCCTGGGTGTTGTATGTAAGTGATAAATCACTGAATTCTACTCTGGAAACCAATATTGTACTGTATGTTAACTACCTAGGATTTAAATAAAAAATTGAAGAAAAAAAGAAAACTAAGGAAAGGATCAAAAAAAAAAAAAAAAACCCAACAACCCTAACTCTGAATAATAAAAGTCATTACTGTCTTCATGCCTTAATACTTTTGCTATCCTAAACTTCTCATAGGTGACTGGGCGTACAAACTCCTTCTATAATTCCCCGTACTTGCTATTCTGACTGAAATTAGTTTTGCATGACAAAGTCCTACACATTCTTCAAGACCCAATTCAAAAGTAATGTCTATAGTGAAACTCTTGTAACCATCCCAGCATTACATTAACTGTCTGCTATGTAGCCAGTAACACTATGAAATCATCTTTTAACAGCTTTTATTTATACTGTAAATTTGTTTTTTAGATGTACTTCTTTAAAGGCTGAGAATAATCTTTTTATTTCTAACTCCTAGCACATACACTCTCCTAGAGGGTGCTCAATAAATATTTGCAGAATCAAACTGAATTAGGATTGCAGTATCTAAAAATGGCTTTTAAAAATGACTAGCTCTAAGAAGCCTTGTTGAGTCTTATTAAAAAAAGACTTCCAAAGAGGAGGCACACACCAAATTTTGGAACACTGATCCTACTAGCAGATGGGAAATTGTGCTATGCATTTAGGTTCATTAACCCTTCCAGCAATTTTTCTTCTTGAAATACTATACGCGCTTCATCAAAAACAGCTATTCTCAAACCTTTTAGTCAACAAGCAGATTAGCTGACTACCTACTCTATCAGCTGTCATTTGCATGGGAAGACAAAAACAAAATCTAAAAAAAGTAAAGAATACAAGTGACAGTGGTGATGAAAGTTTCAAATTAACTTACAACATAAAACAAGATGGCCAAATTAACCAAAGAAATAATGAGAGACAAACTAAAGCACTGACTTTTAAACAAACGTTTTGACAGATTTTACACTATCATCTAGTACACACATGCCTATATTAAATACAATAGTTACCTTTACTGACATGATGGAATCTGATATATTTAATTTTCTTTTCATGGGGGGGGGGGGAAAGCAAGCAAAAACCCACCAGTAGAGACCTGCCAAAATGATTTCATGACACTATTAGTGGGTTGAGATTTAAAGTTGGATAAACACTGTCCAAAGAAATTGTGCATGCTATTAACAACCCACAGGCTACAGTGACAGCTGCAATTCCATGCCAAATATGCATATGAAGTTTACAGCACAGTACAATGTCCGTAGTAGATCATAGAAATTATGAATAGCAAATATAATTTTAAAAATAATGTAATTTCTGCTACCAGTAGTTAGATAAAGTGAAATGGAATCTTTGATATCTAAAACATGAAAAGAATATTATGTCTATTAAGACAAGTGCCTTAGTCCTTCACCTCTAAAAAGTGACAAAGCAAAGGGTCTTGGCTGAGCACTGGTAAAAGAACTATTTTATTTTAACCAACATTATTCTCAAGTATATTTTCAAGTGGAAGAAAGCCCTGTCTAAGAATTTAACTTCTACTCATTGTTGATCTTAGTTATTAAATTGTGAGATGATATGGTTTTAAAAATAATTCTCATTGAATGTCCAACTTTCCAAACTCAAATTTAAGACAAGTCAGTCTTCCTAACAGATTATTACCTTTAAGTTGCTATAATAAAGAAATTCTACAGCCACCACCAACTTCAAGTCACTTTAAAAAAATCCTCTTTTCATAGCCGAATATGAAATCAAATGCTTAGCTGATTTTGTTTTTGTTTTTTTTTAACTAATATCAAAACACATTCCCCAATAACCTACCATTAGGCAATGAAGCTCTATGATTTATATAAATTTCTTAGATTAGGTGCTACTAGATCTCCATAAACATCCCTCTTAACAGAATATATTTTTGCTGAAACACTTCAGTGGCTTCAAAAGAAAATTTTCATGAAAGTATAGATGACAGAAATGTCAATTTAAAAGCATTCTAGAACAAAGAGCATTTATGTATACCAAATAAAATTGCCATTTACTTTTTACAAGACTGCCACAGACACATGAAGTTGTGTCCAGGTTTCCTCACTGGATCCCCTTGTTGACTAGATGCACTGAACGGAGAAGGCTGAGAAGTGCTGGGCTGGTTCTGCACCTGCGCAGCTGGTGAAGGCGTCAGAGGAGTGTTCTGTGAAAAACACAACCGCATGGTTTGTGAGACGACATGGAGAAACATTCATATTTTATAGCACAGGTTTAAAATGAGGATTATAATGATGATTGTATGATTATATACAGTTACATGACAGTTATAACTTCTAACATAAAATTTACATTTGTGGTTTTCATGATTATTTTTTTAAATTCTTTAAAAAGATAACTATGTTTATAAAAATAATTAGGAAATAAGATCCTTTTATTTCATATGAACCACAAAGGCAAGGCCATATTGTTGTTACAGGATATACATTATTTAGAAGTAAGAATTTTATATTAATAAAATTAGGCAGAAACACAATTATAAATTAAAACGAGAAGTAAAGCTACTATAAATGCACCCATTTGATTTATTTACGTACATTCTTTACAAGAACAAATCAATTGCAAATTATTATTTTTTTGCATATATTTCCATTTAGATTTTTAAATCAATACAACATAAAGCAAACACCACCTAGCAAAAAGAAAAGAAAATTTCTGATGTTACAAATGAAGTAACCATAAGTAGAATGTTGTAAATATTATTTTATAGTAAGCTGTTTTAACAACCTTAGTCTTTAAAGTTGCTCAGTTATAGTTTTTGATGGACAAGTAAAAGATTCTAATTATAGGCATAAGTCTTTTAAATATAAGCTATGTTTTCTTCCTCTATATCCCATCCCTTTCTCTCTGAAAAATACGTAAGTAAATAATTAGATCTTAAAACAATTTGAGGCAATAAGTTTTCTTTGAACCTTAACTCAGATTTTATTAATAATATCACAAAGGGAAAAACAATAGTGATTTTCTCATATAGAAATGGTAGCACACCATTTTCAAAGCATTGTTTGAAGGCAATAAATTTAAACTTTGGGAAAATATTAAGTACACTATTCACTTATATGGTGATATTAGAAATAGTTGGTCAAAACTAAGTTAAAAATACCTGAAAATGTCAGACTAAAATTCATAATAATTAGAAAAAAAGATGAAACACATATAAGGCTATAGCATAAAAATGAAAAAAAGGAGAATGAAATGCTGAAGAAAAATGTCTCTTAGAAATGTGAAGTTGGGGCACCTGGGTGGCTTGGCTGGTTAAGCATCCACCTCTTTTTTTTTTTTTTTTTTAATGTTTATTTATTTTGAGAGAGAGAGAGAGAGAGCAAGCAAGCAAGGGAGGAGAGAGAGAGAGGGAAGAGAGAAATGATCCCAAGCAGGCTCTGAGCTATTGGCACAGAGCCCGATGCAGGGCTCGAACTCACGAAGAGTGAGATCATGACCTGAGCTGAAACCAAGAGTCCGAAGCTTAACCAACTGAGCCACCCAGGTGCCCCAACATCCGACTCAGTTTTGGCTTAGGTCATCTCACAGTTCATGGGTTCAAGCCCCACGTCCAGGTCTGCACTGACAGCATATAGCCTGCTTGGGATTTTCTCCCTCCTCTCTTTCTGCCGCTTCCCTGCTCATGCGCTTTCTCGTTCTCTCTCAAAATAAATAAACTTAAAAAAAAAAAAAAGGGGGGGGCGCCTGCGCCTGGGTGGCTCAGTCAGTTAAACGTCCGGCTTCATCTCAGGTCATGATCTCACTGTTCGTGAGTTCAAGCCCCACGTCAGGCTCTGTGCTGACAGCTCAGAGCCTGAAACCTGCTTCAGATTCTGTGTCTCCCTCTCTCTCTGTTCCTCCCTCACTCATGTTCTTTCAAAAATAAACAATCATTAAAAAAAAATTTTTTTTTTCAAATGTGACGTCAATGGGGCACCTGGGTGGCTCAGTTGGTTAAGCGTCCAACTCTTGATTTCAGCTCAGGTCATGATCTCACGGTTCACTGCCTTGAGCCCCAGGCTGGCCTCTGCACTGATAGTGAGGGGTCTGCTTGGGATTCTCTCTCTCTGCCCCTCCCCTGCTCTTGTGCATTGGAGCCTGGGCACTCTCTCTCTCTCTTTTTCTTTCTGTCTCTCCCCCACTAGCTCTTTCTCTCTCAAAAATAAATAAACTTAAAAAAAAAAAAAAAAGGTCCTGGAGCACCTGGCTGGCTCAGTTGGTTGAGCAAGTGACTCTTGATCTCAGGGTTGTGACTTCGAATCCCATGTTGGATGTAGAGATTACTTGAAAAAATAAAACCTTGGGGTGCCTGGGTGGCTCGGTTGGTTAAATGTCCGATTCTTGATTTCAGCTCAGGTCATGATCTCATGGTTTGTGAGACTGAACCCTGTGTCAGGCTCCATGCTGCAAAGCCTGCTTGGAATTCTCTCTCTTTGCTTTCTGCCTCCCCCCCCACTTGTGCTCTCTCTCAAAATAAATAAACTTAGGGGAAAAAAAATCTACCTTTGGGATGTAATTAAAGTTGTTTCTATAGTTGGACCCACTACAGAAACAGATTTTACAATATGGTTAGGGAGAAAACATACATGCATATACATGCATGAAAAACAGGCATCATGAATAGGATGTGGACTTTCTAGCTTAACAGATCAGCACTCAAACTTTAAATTTGCTGTTTGAACTAGATGTGACCCTGGGCAACCTGTTTAACTTCTCTGATCCTTAGTTTCCTCATTTACAAACTGTTAAGTAATGAAATCCAACCTAAGGAATGGTGGGAAGACTAGAGAAATGACAGATGAAGAACCTAGCTCTAGAGTCTCAATAAATGACAATAGTTACTATTATTATTATGCTAGAAGTCCCAAGAGAGAAATCCAAAAGGGAAATTGTATTTTGGAGGAAAGATGATGAGTCTGCTTTGGGAATAGTGAAGATCAACAACTACTAAAGTTAATGCTAGAAACATGGATCTGACAATCTGTGAATTCTATTTTTTTAAAATCACTTTTTAAAAAAGTGTTTATTTATTTATTTTGAGGGAGAGAGCATGAGCACAAGCACAAGCTGGGGCAGAGAAAGAGGGAGATAGAGAATCCCAAGCAGGCTCCACGTATGTCACAATGCCAATGCTGGGCTGGATCCCATGAATTGTGAGATCAGGACCTGAGCTGAAATCAAGAGTGGATGCTTAACCTACTGAGCCACCAAGGTGCCCTCATTTGTGAATTAAAAAAAAAAATATATATATATATATATATATATTTTTTTAATGTTCATTTATTTTTGAGACAGAGAGAGTGCAAGCTTAAGTGGGGGAGGGGCAGAGAGAGTGGGAGACACAGAACCTGAAGCAGGCTCCACGCTCTGAGCTGTCAGCACAGAGCCTGATGTGGGGCCTAAACCCATGAACCTGAACCGTGAGATCATGACCTGAGCTGAAGTCGGACGCTTAGCCAACTGAGCCACCCAGGGGCCCCTCACCTGTGAATTCTTAAAGCCATAAATACTGCAGATGAGAAAGCAGATGGAAAACAAAAAAAAAGAGGGTCGGAGACAAAGGAATGGAACATTAGAATCAGTTTATCAAAAGTATTATGCGGTGCGCCTGGGTGGCTCGTCGGTTAAGCGTCCGGCTTCAGCTCAGGTCATGATCTCACGGTTCGTGGGTTTGAGCCCCACGTCAGGCTCTGTGCTGACAGCCAGCTCAGAGCCTGGAGCCTGCTTCAGATTCTGTATCTCCCTCTCTCTCTGACCCGCCCCCTGCTCGCGCTGTCTCTCTCTCTCTCTCAAAAAATAAATTTAAAAACATAAAAAAAAATTAAAAAAAAAGTATTATGCAAATTGCTTCCCTGAAATAAAAATATTACACTAAAAATCCAGAAAATTCTAATAAGGGGGAGTAATCAGGAGGGCCAGTTTCAGCCAAATACAAATATTAAAGTGTAACAAGTTACAAATATCCCAGAATTTTAATTTAAGGGTAAATTTGCCAGAGGCAACAAATTTCCTCAGAATTAACCTTCTAGTTCCCTATACTATTACCATTTAAATTAGGTATCTTATTGACTATCTTGTCATATATTTGAAGATTAAGCTTATTTTTACTTTTATAAGTGCTAACAAATCTTTATCCTATTTTTTTTCCATTATGGAACTCTTATTTGGTGTCACACAGAAAATTTAACAAGGAATCACAGGGTATTTTAACCCAAATGTTAATGAGGGATGTGGCAAGGATGACTGCTCTCAAATTAATCTAAGCTGTTAAATTAAGAATGAATAAAAGACACGTTAACCAAATGCAATGTGTAAAAAAAAATGCGGACCCTGATTCGAACAAGTTATTTAAAAAAAAAATACACCACATTATTTTTTAAAGACAACTAGAGAACCAGAAAATACTGACCATGAACTGGGTCTATTTTTGTTAAATGTGATTTTGGTACTGTAGATACATATATATCTATATATCTATCTATCTATATCTATCTATCTATCTATCTTAACAAAGAAACAGACTCTGGATTATTTATTGGCAAAATGAAATAATGTTTGATATTTGTTTTAAAGTACTCCAATAGAAGCACCTGGGTAGCTCAGTCAGTTAAGCAACTTCAGTTCAGGTCATGATCTCACAGTTCATGGGTTCGAGCCCTGCGTTGGGCTCTATGCTGACAGCTCAGAGCCTGGAGCCTGCTTCAGATTCTGTGTCTCCCTCTCTGCTCCTCTCTGCTCTTCTCCCACTCACACTCTATCTCTGTCTCTCAAAAATGAATAAACATTAAAAAAAATTTAAAGTACTCCAATAAAAAAATGATAGTGGTGAAGAACAGATGAAACTAAAAAGGCAAAATGATGATAATATTTTAAGCTAGGTGATTTATATATCAGTGAAACAAAAAGAATTAAAATACTTATAGACTATACCAAATGACAAATTCTAATCATATTTTCTTTGACCATAAAGATAAATATTTTTAGGTTTCCTCATATTAAAAAATTACATATTTCTTTCGACAAAACTAATTTCAGACAGGTTGTATTACGCTGCAAATTTTTTAAAGTACCATTTAAATTAATTATAATTTAAGAATTAGGTCTTTTACATGAGAATGTAAAATAGATTTCTTTTAGAATGCATTAGTTTACTTTTTCTTACTATTTACCATGAAGAATTGCTAGACCATTAGCCACACTCTAACTCAAGTGCAAATGTAAAAATAGTTTCAAAGCCATATTTTTGGAATGATCACTCTTGAGGAATATTCTACATCACCTACTCTATTCAGGAAGAGCTATTTTTTTATACTAGTTTTTTTTTTTTTAATCAAAGTGGAAAAGCCACAACTCCAGTAGTGAGTGACCAGAAAAGTAAAATTACACAAAGGATATAAAACAATTCTGTGATTTATTCTGTAATGTAAAATTGACTAAACCTTAGAATAAGACTAAAATTTAAACATTTCAATATTTGTTAGAAAATTCAAATACAAATTCCTAATCTAGTCTCAAAATGAATTCTTTACTAAGCAGTAATGAAATACTGTGTTCAATTGGGGCTACAGATTTTGAAAGCCATTTATGGAACTGACTGAGGTACATAGGATGATGAATAAACCAGACACAATGACACCTAAGACCCATTTGAAGGAACAAACTGAAAGAGTGTACTCTAAAACATAGGCAAGTAAGGAGAGATACTCTGAAACAGCTTTAGGGAACAAGAATTAGATTTACTCTAAATGTGATATAAAAGAGATTATACTTAGTCTAAATGTACAGATTTTCTGAGAACAGTATTAAAGGCAGTAATAGAAATCTGTGGAAAAGAGACCTTTTTGAGTGTGGAAAAGTAACTTCAACTCTTAAAAATGAGGGTTTGGGACAAGGTAATATCTAAGATTTTTTCTGCTGTAACATTCTCTTATGCTCTTAAACTATCATATTTTTTTACTCTAAGTAAGTATAAACCTAGACAATCAATACATACCAAGCCTGGCTTATAAGGACACGTCGAAATGGAAAAAAAAAAAAAAAGAAATTATGTTTTGTGGTAATGCCTTTCTTAGTTTTTACAATGTGCTAGTCTGCTACAAATCTAAGCAGTAGTACTCTTAGGAAAATATGGAAATGATAATTCCTGTGGCTCTTGCTAAAATCATCTTGGCTATGACTAAATGCTGCCCCCTTGAGGCTACAGATCTGCCTTCTGATGGGTTGAGTAACTTCAAGCTCTTTATCAAGCACAAGAGACTCTCGAATACTGAAAACATTTTTATTTTTTATATGCCAATCTAGTTTTCTGCCTCCAGAAGATACCAATTCATGAAGGGTGGAAGGAGGGAGAGCCTTCAGAAACAGTTATACTATAACTGGAAAATATAACAGATTGAAAATAAGCAGCTACAAATAAAGATAATCTGCCTTAAAATAGGTATAATTTATTTTGTATTTATATAAACTACCCAGCTAAATACTACTTAAACACAAAATCTATGGTGATATCATTTATTTTCATGTATTGTTCTTTTTTTGTTGCTATTTTTTTTTTTCTGTAATGAAATTAATACAGCTGATTAATGGGAGTGAAAAGGAACAAAATCGAGAAAGGGAACATGAAATAACAATGGTATTAGGAAGGATTACCTGTTGGCCATTCTCAGCAGGGACATTTCCCTGCAGTCTTTTCAGCCCTGAACATTCTGCAAGTCTGGAAGTCCCTTCGTAGGGTCCAGGTGCCTCCTTTACATCCCCAAACCCCTTGAAATGGCGGAAATAACAAGGTTTGGCTGAAAAAATCACATTTGAAATCCTCTATTTCATCTATCCCTTTAAGGTACCAATTCAAGCAGTGAATAAAATGGTGTTAAACCAAGGTCTACATAAAAGAAATTTAAAGAATCTGGGCAACAATAGAAATGGTTTTTCTACTAGCAGGCTCTTAAGAAGGCCCACCAGCCCACCCTTCAAAGGAAACTTAGGCTCCCATTTTGAACAGTTGATCTTTTTTAGGCTTCATAGGTACTTTATATGATGGTAAAATACACCTATATCTTTACTGAATGCCTAACTCTGTAGCAGTCACCATGCCAAGTGTTACATATGAGA
This sequence comes from Cryptoprocta ferox, assembly GCA_028646485.1. Taxonomy (NCBI): domain Eukaryota; kingdom Metazoa; phylum Chordata; class Mammalia; order Carnivora; family Eupleridae; genus Cryptoprocta; species Cryptoprocta ferox. Next base: position 65,000,756 of record CM053571.1, read on the forward strand.
ACCCTGGTTGTTAATTCTCACTCACAGACACCATGCATGCTGTCTCTTTTTCTTCGCAAAGTTTTAAATTTCTACATGCCAATCAAACACTAATTTTAAAAATAAAAAATGAAGCTATTTTAAATAAACTCCATTCTTTGGGAGAATATATAGAAGAACACATTTTTCAGATTAGGAATAAAATGTAATAATTTTATGGCTTGCATTAGATGCATGTATGTCCAATGTGTTAAGAAAATGTCCTGAAATTATCATTTAATGGTATGCACATTCGGTAACATTAATAGTTCAAACAATCAATATGTTACATATCAAAGGGCTTGCCAGAACGTTACAAAAAAATCTTTTTAAAATAGTGGAGAAATGGGTTAAGAGTATGAATCTTCATTTCAGACACACATCCAAACATTCAGTCCTGGACCACCTCATATTAGTTGGTGACCTTGTGCAAGTTGCTCTGCATATTAGAGCTTCATCTCTAAAACATGAATAAATTTTACCCAACAGAGTTATTTAAAGCATTCAATGAGAAAATGCTTTAGTACAAAGTTCCTAAAACAGGTCCTAGTCTTAAGTATTATTGCTTGTTCTTTGTATCATTATTGAATATAGTCACACTGGAAGATTAAGGACACACAAAAAAATGAGGGTTGATAATTCCACAATAATGGAATTTTTCTCTCATTGGCTTAGTCTATTATAACTATTTAGGATTATAAAGGAATCTGAGAGGAAAAAACAGAGTTAGGAACATAAGCAAGATGAACTGGCAAATTATTAAATGTAGGATAAATATAAAAATCCAACTTATGAATGCTTACTATATGCCAGACATCGCACTATTTAAAAAAATTTTTTAATGTGTTTAATAAATGAAAAACTCAAACAGTAGCAGTTTGAGTAAAATTGATTTAGTATTTTTCACCAAAACTCAGTATTAATTATTGCCATGTAAATAACATCAACTAAAGAACACTCAACCTATTTAGGTACCTTGCAATAAAGATAAACCTGAGCAATGTAGTACTGACATATGAATTCAAATCTCATTACACCCCCAGACAGCACTGTCCAGTTTTATCCACCCACATGAAAAAAGATGCATATTAGTGGATGAATTATTCTGAACTAACCAATTCTTTGTTCTTTCATCTTTTATTTTGCTGCTCCCTCCACCCCTAAATTTGGTACTAGTGTCAACGATGGCCATAGATCTGCTGTAAACACCAAAAGCACAGAGAAGAAACCCAAGTCAGAAGGGTGCTAGGAGAGCCGGCGACAGTCACAGAAGACTCTGGCTGTGGAGGACTCAGGAAAGAGAGTGAAGAAAAAGTAATCCAGGAAATAGGTGACAGACAACTGTCTGTTAAGCAAACCCCTAGTTTCAGTGGAAACAGCACGCATTGTCCTTAAAAACGTTACAGGCAGAATGACCCTTGATTCAGTAGCACTGATGCTAGAAAACACTTCTATTTACTAAAGTGTACAGAGATCGGATAGTATATAATATAGAAGGGATAGCAGAAATATGGCAGTCCGGCAAAGGAGTAAGAAACACAGCAGCAAGAATATCAGAATAGCTGAAAGAAACTGAAATTACAATACTTTTTAAAGAATAAAGGCAACTAAGTCAATATATAACAAGAACACACTTGATAAAGTTCTTATGGGATTTATCTTTTTTACAAAAGAACTGTGAGACAAGCCACAAAAACATATGTCAAAATCATACAGCAACTCCCTTTTAAAATGATCTTAGCATCCCCTTCCAAAGGAGACCAAAAGGAGACTAACTTACATTTAAAAAGTCTCTAAAGGACACCTGGGTGGTTCATTCAGTTAAACACCCAACTCTTGGATTTTGGCTCAGGTCATGATCTCACAGTTCATGGGTTTGAGCCCTGCGTTGGGCTCTGCGCTGGCAGCGTGGAACCTGCTTAGGATTCTCTCTCTCCCTCTCTCTGACCCTCCCCCACTCGTGTACATGCACACACGTGCACACGCTTTCTCAATAAATAAATGAAACATAAAACAATTCTCTAAAAGACATCAGATTAGCAAGTACTCTTCTATCCTGGGTCTACAAAGTTCCTAATTTGGGTCTATAACAAAGTTGAAAAGACTTTAAACCATGTGGTAAAGTTAACAATTGAAAACTGTTTAAAATTACAAAAAAAACACCAAAAAATCAGAGCACAAGAGCCTGAGTACATGGGTGAGCTGACACAATTACCTTTGCAAGATGAGGCATGGAACACCAGTGGATTTTTCCCTAAAACCCTATTTACAAATCAGGACTTTCTAAGAGCAACATGATAGCAGAACGACTTACCTGTGGGACCACATTCTGTACATATGTTGGTGGATGCTGCTGCTTTTGCTGAACAGCACTTTCTATTGCTACTTTCGCTACCGTGCTTGGATCTGCTCCTGCTGGCACGGCAACCATCGTTGCACTGCAGCCAGCATTGTTAGGGTCACTGATTGTAACAATTCTAACTCCTACTTTATTTGGAATTCCTGTGACTGTTTCCCTATCATTATCCTCTGCTGGCCTCTTTACAGTTTTGCATTCTGCTGTGCCATTCGTAGACCGAACGTCAGATGACAGGGCAGGAGAATGGGACACTCTTGATCCTGAGTGGGGAACTGCTACGATTTGATGCCCCTGTATAACAGAGGTTGTAGAATGTGGTGAGACAACTACACTTGGGCGTTGCTGAGGCACATCTGAATTCAAACTTGAAGCTAGAGGTCCATTAGGCAAATCAGTACCACTAAACTGCTGTGTTGCCACATTTGGAGCCTCCTGTATACTGCTCACAGATGGTGAACCACCCAAAGTTAATACAGGTCCATTAGAAATTCTTTCTAGTTGATCACCTTTGGCAGTATCTTGCTGAGTGGCATCTAAAGTCCCTTGTGGTTCCATTGGAGATATCTCACCATTTCCTACATGATTGGAAGTTTTGTGATTTGGAATGTTTTTGCTTAAATGAGAACCATCTCCTTTATCAAAATCACAGATTCCATTAACCAGAGGTTTTTTCAAATCACTTTTGATATCCTGCATGTCCATTTGTTCTGAGTTCTGTTTTCCAGATGTTCCATTCTCACCTAATTCTAACGATGGCCCATTACTGATTAGTGAGCACTGATTAGCCTCACTTTGAATTTTCCCTGAGTTTGAAGGAGGTAGACTTGAGTCACTGTACTTTCTCCCATTTAAAAGACTTCCCACCTGCATTTCATTTTCCTTTGTATCCCCATTGCTGGTGTTCGTGGCTCCTCGTCGGCAGGACGGGTTCTCCATGACTTCAATCTTACGTTCATGAACATGTAAACCTGTTGCTTCTTTTGCTTCCTCCTCCTTTTGGCAAATTATCTTATCACCTTTGAACGGGGGAGTAGCAGTAGTACAGGATGATTGTCCAGCTGGAGATGTCGGAGTGGCTGGAAGCGTTTGCACCTGAAGTCCAACTCCTGCTTGCGTCCCACTCATGGTAATTCCTGCTGGAGCAATGAGCTGAGTTGCATTTCCCTGACTCACAGTTGCAGTTGCAAAACTTGTATTTGGCACAACTGTTATGGTTACCTGGTTGCCAGAAGTCCCTTGGAAAATGGTTGCTGGGCTATTTGAGATCAGTGGGCCTGGCAATATTTGTAAGTTCGAGATGGGCACAGTTTGCACTCCCCCTGCAGGTGGCATTGCACTTTGGACCAACTGAACATTTTGCTGCCCAACCAATAGCTGCTGAGCCGAAGTTTGCCCCTGCACTCCAAAACCTGCTGCTTGGTTATTGGCCACCTGGTATACCACCTGAGGGCTAGGAGCTCTAGCATTATTAGGGGGAGGAATCTGTGGAGCTGGGAGAATTAGCTTACCACCTGGTGTTGAAGGACCACGCTTTGGAAGCAGCAACTGTTTTATCAGACTTGACTCACCAGAAGCAGGCTGACCAACGCCTGTGTTTGTCTGCTGTGGCTGAACTTGCATCTGTACTTGTTGTGGCTGCTGAACCTGTACTTGTACCTGTTGTGGTGAGGGTGCTGGTGAATGCTGCTGCTGCTGCTGCCTCTTCACAGACAGCATCTGACTGACGGTAGGAGGTGGTCCCTGTGACTGAGGGGTGGAAGAAGATGACATGGCAGTTGGGACTTGGTTATTAGCAGCTGGGCCAGGTGATGGTGAGGAAGATGGAGTTATGTTTGGTTGTCCAGTTAGCTGAACTGTCTGACCAGCTGGAAGAGCTGCTGGATTAGCAAGAACAATTTGGTGAATGGCTGGTGCATAAGTTTGACCTTGTTGAGCCGGCTGGCTTACAATCACGACGCTCTGTTGGGTTGGCTGCTGTGGTTGTTGAATGGGCTGTTGTACCACTGTTGATGAAACTTGCTGAGAAGGGAGAGGTTTTGGTGCAATGTTCTGAAACCCTACTCTTGAGGGCTGTGGACTTGGGACACCAGCAATGGTAACCATCTGTCCTGTAGCTACCTGAAAATTCTGTACAGACGTTGCTGAGACAATATTGGATGCAGAAGTGGTTACGTACTGTGAAGGTGCTATGATAACAGTGTCTTGCGGCTGGCTACCAGCTGACGTTGGCTGAGATGAAGTTTGCACAGGCTGCGGTGATGTGGAGATTAACTGTTGACCCTGTGAAACTGTAGAAGTACATGCTGGTATGTTCTGTACTCTGCCAAATATATGACTCTGTGGGACGGCTTGTTGAATTACTGTAACAGGAGTGCCGGAAGGTATCTGTCCTGGTACCACTGTGTGTAATGGAGACTGTTGTGGAATTACAGATGGATGATGAAGCAATGTCTGGGAATTTACAACTGTAACAGGTTGTGGCCCTGTACTATGATTCTGAACCACAGAACTCTGAGCAGCTCCTCCTCCCACAGCAATACTAACAGGAACTGCTGTCTGGGGTAGGGAATTCTGAATTACTGTAGCCTTAACGACTTCACAAGGAATTGGAGCTTTATTTTGAATGACAGTCACTGGAGCATTTTGCTGCTGGTGGGTATGAACTGTAGGATTTGGAGGGATTCTTGAAACAGTCTGTGCCACAGTATGAACACCTTGTACTGGAAAAGACATCTGTGTTGCAGTCAAATTTGAAGATTGGTTGGTAACAGAAGTCCTCTGAAAATGATTTCCTACAGTTTGTGGTCCATGAGGGATTCCTGAAAAATATGAAGGAAAAGTCAGAATTCATCATGAAATGACTGAAAGCTGCAATATGTAGACATTATTTTACTTAATACAAGAAAAAATCGTTTTAAGAAATTAACATCTCACAACTTTGCATCACACGGATATGATAAGAAGTAATAGAATAAACAAGAAAATGACACTGGAAAAACAAGGAAAAATTACACATTTTAATTATTAAGTTAATAATACTTAAAACTCAAAAAATTAATACCTGCAGGTGAAGGACTTGGAGATACATCAGGAACAGAATCAACACGAACAACAGGAGTAGAAACTGGTTGCTGCTGATAGTACATCTGAATGGGAAGTGGTATGGCCCTCCGTTTTACTCCTACTACATGAATATGTGCCTGCCCGTTGCTGCTGGAATCCTCTACTCTCTTCACTGTATGATTTGGAAAGACCGTTCTGTAAAGTACACACACACTTACTTTTGTTAACTAGCACACAAGCAAAAAACACTGACTTGTAACAGTGTTGACATGAACAGCAGTGGTACATTTGCTGCTAATTATGAACCAGTATGATTCATATAGATTCTGTAAGGGTGGGGAGTGAAGACAAAATATAAAAGGTCAATTCTCCAATTTTTAAAATCATTATTGGGGCGCCTGGGTGGCTCAGTTGGTTAAGTGACCGACTTCGGCTCGGGTCATGATCTCACAGTCTGTGAGCTTGAGCCCTGCGTCAGGCTCTGTGCTGACAGCTCAGAGCCTGGAGCCTGCTTCAGATTCTGTGTCTCCCTCTCTCTCTCCTGCTTGCTCTGTCTCTCTCCCTCTCTCTCTCTCTCTCTCAAAAATAAATAAGCATTAAAAATTTTTTAAATCATTATTAACATTGTGGGGTTTTAAATAATTCTATTGCATATGTAATTAACAAAAAAAAGCTGCACCTGGGCAATGTCTATTTTATGAACTTTTGCAAAATATCAAAAAGCCTTGATATCTGAAGACAAGAGTATTAGTTATAGACTATTTTTCAGGACTAAAAAGGGCAAAAGTCATGTCTCTAACATATAAAAGTAGGTAGAAAAAACATTTCTTTCTTCTCTTTCTTTGATATGCCTTATGACACCAGGTTTGATTCCCAAAATTCCCTTGTATTTAAATTTTCATCCTAACTACAACCTAGCCAGTATTTCAAGAAGCAGCAATATTTAAAACTGGATAGAGAGCTGGTATTTTCTCTAAAGAGTAAGAGGTGTGCTAAGTGATATACATTAACTTTGTTTAAAGTTAACAACTATGCATCCTACCTAAGACATTTATAAAATCCAGTTGAAGTTAGGATTCCACCACGAGCTAATTTACTGCATGTTGAGAGGTACTCAGAATACATTTCTGCTCGAGAGACAGAACAATCTGGATTTACTTCAAAATGAGCATTTAGCCTAAAAAGGAGAAAAATAAATGGCATTATGCAATAGATTATAGGAGAGTTCATATTTAAATATAGTAAAACCATCTGAAGGCTATGTATTATTAAATAATATTTATTACTGTTAATCAAATTTCTCTATCTCATGTTATTAGCAAAAATGCATGTTAGATTTTAGACTAATGAAACCAAATAGGAAGAGATTAACTATGTAATCATATTTATTTTAGTATAAAAACTCATCAACAACAAATATAAAAACTATGTTCACATCCCAGTGAAAACAGGGTTGGTCTGTTGGCAACAAATACTCTACAACAAATATGTTTTATTCAATGAATATCTACTCAATTTCCTGTCTTGCAATAAATAAAATATAACAGAAATTCCCAATAATGAGCTATTTCCATTGGAAATGTGGAAAATGGAGGAAAAACCAAGCTAAAATTAAACTGTTTCTCTTGTATCAAATTCCTTGAGAAAAACTTACCCAAGCTTTCAACTACTCCTTAAACAATGATACTTCTTCCATGTCGCACACTCCCATTCCCCCATTTCAGAGACTTTTATTCCTAATCCATTACAAATTAATTCAAACTTCAGTTTGTCTTTTTCATTTGGTGACTTCCATCCACACAGAAGTTAGGATTGGAGGCCAAATTATCTTCACAGGATTCTTTTCTCGGATTTACTATATATATAACAGGTCAATGTATAGCTGTTTACATAAACTGACTCAAATAATACTTATGATAAAACTTTAAAATGATTCCTCCTTCTCCACTAGAACTGGCAGAAATATGCAAATGGCATTTATAAGATGAAATTTATGCCTAACATACACACATTTTACAATGGATGTGGTACATACTTTTTCCAACTTTCATAATTCTTTGAGTACTGAATTTTCAAAAGGACTAGACACAAAAAACTTTTTTGGTTTTAGCGTAGAAGACAAACATTTCCAAGTATTACTGGAAGAGATTCATCAAGTAAAGTGTAAAAATACAGAAGGTGAGGAAAAAAGCAAATAATTAGAGATATTTAAAACTATAAACCTTATTTGAGCAAAGTGGAAAAGTCTAGAGAAAACTGCCACAGGAACAAAGACATGAAAGCCAAAAATATGGAACACAGAATGACAGCAGCATGGAATGGGAGACAAATAATGTTAGAGAATGGGAGAAAAGGGATCAAAGAAAGAAAAATTTTAAAGTAATACATCATCAGGAAGTGATCTTTTACATTCAGTCTGTTAATCTTCTAAAGAATTTAAGTTGAAATTCATAAACTATGTGGAAGCTACTATCCATGACAAAATGAAATCTAACCAAGCCTCCATTTATTTTTTCAGAAAGTGGCTGACATAGGACTACCCAGTCTTCTCCATAAAATATTGTTTTCAAGTTGCTTATTTCCTTGTAAACCCACTGGCTATTTATCATTTGATTCGTTTTCCCTTACTAATCCCAAAAAGGAAAAACTAATTATCAATGAACAAGAAGTATTGCTTGTGATGAAAAAGAAGAGACATTTAACAACAAAATCTGGCCTTATTTCCTTAAAGACAGTCCTGTTCAGTTTTAATAAAATACTGATTTAAGAAAAACAGATTTATAATCTGAAAAATCTTATTTTCTACAAAGTCAAAGGTAATGTTTTAACACAAATTTTACTCTGAAAAGAAGTGGTGTAATTTAATGAAATTCTAGTCAAAGACTATTTTAATTCTGACGATTCTGATGAATAGTTTTCTTTTAAATTATTCTAAAATGCAGGTGAAATGATTTTACATCGTCCTTTCTTTGTATAAATGTTATTCTACTCTGACTAAAAAGAAATACAGAATAAAACATTCTGGATGATTGTTGGAAATACATTTCCTTTACTCTTTTGCTTTATTCTTCCCAAGGATAAAGCCTTAATAGAAATAAGCCACTTACCACTGACAAGCAAACTTCTCACTATCTATTTCCACTATTCCTGGAGGTGGAGCAACATGCTGTGCTACAACTGCTCTGGAAGCTAAAGAAAAAAATACATTAGCTACATCATTTTTAGAAACTTACTTAGTTACTATATGCCATGTTCAGTTCATGGACACTGAAGCAATATTTACAATGAATACCTTTTTAAAAAGGTGTATAAACATAATGAAAATATACAAATTTGAGAAAGAAACTCACAATGGAGCACATTATTATACCAGGCACCATCTTAGATGCTTTATATAAACTCTTTAAGTCTCACAATCATTCAAATAATAACAATAGTATGGATTATATAGTCGATATCAACTCTGTTTTTCCCATGGGTCAGACACTGAGTTAAATATTTTACATATATTAATTCTTCTGTGCGGTAGGTACAGATATGGCCACGGAGACTCAAAGTGATTAAAATAACTAGCCCAAGGTCACACAGCTCAACATACCAGTAAGTAGGAATCAGTTTAGTTACAGAAGCAGACATCATAAATCATAACTTTACTTCTGAATTTAAAAGATTAACATTAACTCTACAAGTGGCATATATAACACATTTGGGAAAAGGTGAACAGAAAGGTGAACTAATTTAAAACCCTACATTCAAGAAGGATTTTCCTCAGATTATTTTTTTGGGGAACAAAATCTACTGTAAACATGGTTCTGAAGTACACCCGTTGTCTGAGGAGAGGAAAACAGGTATATTACATAGTATAAAAGTGTACTAACCATTCATCTTAAGACACATAACAATTTCTGAGATTTTACTTAGGATATATTTTAAAACAATTCAAGTCCAATGAATACATTAAATCATCTATTATTTTCTAACAAGTTGAGTAGTTCCGTAGAAAAATATTTTTCTTTTTGCTGTACCATATATATATATGTATATATATATACACATATACATATATATATACACACATATATATAAAGGAATTAATGAAAACATGAAAAATATAACATAAACTTAGTCATATTATAATAGGTTATAAATTATACTGCTTCAAATAGTTTTTACACATGAAATGTACCCAATAATTTTCACATAACATTTTAGCAAAACTCAGAATCCTCGAACAGAACAAATGTATTTCTAAATTATTAGAACCAAAGGAGCTCCACAGCACAGCCAAATCTGTGAATGATCTAAAGCAATCCCTGTCTTTTGTTTGATGAAGCCCCAAGCTTTCACCGGGATAAGAGCTAATAGCAGCCACTTAATGAACACTTACTCTGTATTAAGCCATTTACATTTATAAAACATTGTTTCTTTTAATCTTATTTATAGGCCTAAATTTAATGATCCCCATTTTGCTAATGAAAAAATAAAGCTCAGAGATTAGGTTTACAAAGGAACACATGGTAGAAATGGCAGAGCTGTGTATGGCTGGAAAGCCTTCTTTTAGGAGTACCAGATTCGAATCCAAGTCTGTCATATTTCAGATACCATACTGTGACATGCTGTTTCTTAACAGAACAAAATAATCAGAACCCAAACTATTTTCCTGGTGCAAGCCCAGCCTATCTTTTCTTCTCCTAACTTGGTGACACAGTTACAGAAAATAGCCTTCTAGGGCCTGTATCTATATGGAAATCTTCCTCCTTTTTCTTCATCAATTGTACTATGACTGTATTATACCCTACTCAGACTGAAATCTCCTGAGTCAATTAACCAGTTGAGTGAAACACTAGAAATGATGTTGAAATTATCAATTTCCAGATACTCAACTTTTGTATATATTCCTTTTTAAAACTGCTCTTCTCCTATTTTGGAACAGAGAGCCGTATCTATCATCCATCCTTTAGAGCAATGCAAGTTATGGTTAAATACACAGCTCTGGAGCCAGAGTGGCTGGCGCTAGAGTGCCAGTATTCACTAGCTGTGTAACCATGGGCAAGTTAATTAACCTCTCTGTCTATAAAACGTGGGAAAGTACACTGACCTCATAGGTCGTTATGAGGATTAGAGGAGTTTATATAGAAGCCACTTAAAACAATGCCAGGCACAGAGTTTTACTATATAAATATTAGCTATGATGATGATGATAACGATGATGACGAATGATATAAAAACCTCTAGGACACCAAAGGGAGAATCAGAATCATTGGAATCCACAAAGTTTCTTTTAACCAAGGTATTATGGTAGGGCTTTCTGTCTACATTTTATTATACTTTATATATTATATTTAGGAGCAATGTTGGACATTAGATATTGAGTATTCCGGAGCTTTGGGATGTTCTGAATTCAGATATGGAGCAAAGACAATTTTTGTTTAATGTCCTTCCTCCTCTGTCCTTCAACTACTTTCAAAAAGGGGATTACTTTTCAGGCCGAATCTTGTGTAAGTGAAGCACAGAGAAATTTTTAAAGGAATACTGAAGGTGGTGGCATCTTATTTCATTCAGATGACAAACTTAAGTATGTTAGAATTATGAAGCAAGGAAGGTATCAATGGGTTATTAACCAGACTTTCTTGGGTTGAAAAATAAAGTTGGACTTTATCAACATAATGGAAAATAAGGTTGACTAAGCAAGATACTTTTGATAATAAAGACTATTCGTTAGGTTATGTGGCAGACATTTTCTGTAACTGAATGAAGTAAATCTGCAGCTCCAAGGTTTTAACAAAAAAATACTCAAAGCACATGATAAAAGCACCTTATCAAAAAACTGTATTGGTCTTGAACAATATATCAAATTTCTAACCCAGTGGTCCTCAAAGTATAGTTCCCTGATCTGCAGCATCAGCATCTAATGGGAACTTGTTAGAAATTAAAATTCTCAGGTCCACCTGAATCAGAAATTCAGGGTAGGGAGCCTAGAAATCAGTGTGTAAGCTCACCAGGTGCTTCTAATACACCCCGAAGTTTGAGAACTGCTGTGCTAATACTTCTTGAATATATCAGGTTACATAAGGTGCATCTAAGCAAAACAGTCACCTAGTATAATTTACATTCATATCTTATAAATATCTTTTTGATATATTTTCAATAAGCTTAAACGTAAATGTAGTGACTGGGCATCAAATTCTTTTCTGAGTCATGTGTTGTTATTTCTTTGATTTCAACAAAATCAAAGAATTCACGTCAGAAGATCATTAAATACAATCTTAATAATTTTGGATAATTCTGAAGCTCAAAGAATTATTAAGTTCTAACCTTAGCTATTTATTGATGTGTACTAGATTTTCAAATGAAATCTATAGAATCTATTCAGAGACAGAATTAATGTTGAACTCAGTTTCACTATAGCAATAAAAATACTCATTCTGGGACACACTGGAGTAACACTTTACAGAGAAGTAGGGAAAAAAGTCTCGTCTACCTCATTAAGAGATGAACTTCCAATAGCTACTCTGTCATGCATTGTTTCACATACTGTTTATTTCTAAAACTTGTAATGATAAAATTTTAAACACTTAAAACTTCATGGAGCAACAGGAAATTGAATTAAGTTAAACTAAAATGTCTACATTTATAGCTGAGAACTATCGATATGGTGGTGGATAGGAGTTCAAGGAGAAAGAGGGTACTATAAAATTTCTGATAAGAGTTTGTTTATTTTCTTAAATGGATGATGGTAAATATCAAGATGATACTGGACACAAAAAGTATTTTAACTTTTATTTTAAAATGTCAATATACACAAAAATTTTTATGTACGATTATTTAAATTAAAATGAAGAAATTTAGATTTCAAATTAAAAGTGGGTGAAAGGTTATATATTAAGTTTTCATAGTGATGAGGAAAAGTGAGCAAAAAGTTTGAAGAGGACCATTAAAAAAGCAGTATTAAACAAACAATGGGTGGGGGGCACACTATAAATGATAACTAATAAACAAATAACTAATAAAACAATTAAAAGTTGTCATTCATGATGAGCTAGTCATAAAGTAAAATGCTTATCAGCTCAAAGATGAACTCTTTTAGGTTGTCCTTACAGGCTTATTCCTCTATCAGTGAATTACTATAATATACATATGTCACAAACTCTAATCATTTAATTCTGTCCATTTGCTAAATGAGGACCAAATCTTATTTAGGGGTGGCTTCATTTGTTAAGGTCACTAGTGGGTCAATGATAAGGCCAAAAATAGTAGCCTTCATCAAAACTACCCTTAAATATTCTTCAAATGGCCCATTATCTTTCAGGGTATCACTGATAATTTATTAATTCTTTGTTGGACAGTTTCTCTATGGCCCTCAATTAATTTAATCTCTAGTTTCTTCTCTGAGGATAAGAACATACTCCCACCACCCACCTAACTGGCAAAATGAACTGTTTCATTTCTTTGTCAAGGTTGAGAAACTATTAATATTTGACCACTGATTCCCCAATATGCAGTGGCAATTTAACATCTATTGTCTGTGGGTGAAAAGTACTAAGTAGATTAGTAGTCAAAATTACCTACTTTTTTCATGCTTTATAATTTGTCCAATTCTGTTAGTTGACATCAAGTAAGTTAAATGCACATATGATACAACTCTACCATATACTTCAGAAGGACATAGTGGAAGTGAAAAAGGTACGTGATACGTATTACATACTTTGTGTGAATAGAGTATATAATTGTGATTCTATGAGTGAGAGAAGAGGAGAGACTGGGACCATGATTCAATGAGAGGAGAACAAGTAATTGAAGAGATGTGATGGAAGTCTGAGCCAGAAGCACTGGCAGCTGAAGATGCCAGGGTATTTAGGAAGACTCAACAAGATTTGGTGATTAAATGGATGTGGTAGTTAAAGATAAAAAAAAAATGAAGTTTTTGCTTTAAGGTTGTGGAGGAGGTTGAGAATGCTCTAAATGTATTTCTAGGCTGAAAGGAAGAAGCAGGTGAAAGATAAATAAGTTTAAGATATAGGAATGAGGAGATAGATGGATATTCAGAGCACAGATTCAGAAGAAGTTGACATCTCTGAAGACAAGAGAAGTTGAAGGAAAATGAATTCAGAGGCTAATAAGTTTGTAAGTGAAAGGGTAAGCTGAAGAAATCCAAGCCACATGGCTTCCATATTAATTGCAAAGTGAGAAGCAATAAGATCAACTGAGAAAAGGAATATTCTATATTAAAAAATACAAGGAAAGAGAAATACCTTGGGAATGGTAGGAGGTGGAAGGAGCAGATGAGGTGAAAGATGGATTGTTTTGTTAAGACAAATGAAGCTGGTGAAAGCACTCCCAAAAAGGCGGAAAGTGCTAAAATATAAAAATGATGACTCATATCGAGATAGGAGACAGAAGTCCAGGGGCTGAAGAGAAAGCTCATTAGATAGGTATGAATTCCAATTAAAGACACTTGAGTTAAACAGAATTGACCCACGGGACCCTAGGAAGGGTGCACAAGGGCAGGTACACATGTCCATATATGTGTCATGTGTACAAATGCACATGTGTCTGATCCAAGACTCTGATTCTATGGTTTTTGGTACAAAATCGAAAGTATTAGGAGGTATTATACTTGTGTATTCGTATGATCAGCTAGGAGAATTATAATTATAAGGTTATTCTTGGCATATCAATTTCCAACAAACAAAATCACAAGTCCATTGGGGCACTTCCATCTTGTTCTCACAGTTGTACATATCTAATCCCTCAAACTCCTCTAAATGTTTTCTTAAAACTCTATTATACTATTCTTCCTCTGTGCTCACGTTGGTCCTACTGCTCCTGGAATGTATAGTATCTCAGAAATTGAAGCTCATACTCAAGTTCTGCATTAGCCTAATTCCACTATACAATACCAGTCCCCTGTACTGCATATTTAAATTTATCCTTAGTATTAACTCTTACACACCAATAACAATACTAAAAAAATATTATGTAAAAACACTAACCTGGGGCAGATGCTACATGGGTCTGGGTTTGGACTTGCTCTACAGCTTGTGGCCTAATTTCAGATAAAACTTGATGACTGGAACTTGGATGTTCGACAAGTTTTACTGCAGCTAGTGCATCAGGGCCAAACATCTGAATATCCATAGAAACCAGACACACTAACATGTCTAAAATAAATTAAAAACCAATAGTTATTAATCAATAATATTATCAAACAATGACATCACTGAAAAACACATGCTATATAGAATAACTGCTTCTCAAATACCAGTCCACGAATCTTTATACATCAGAATTATCTGTGGATCTTTAAAAAAGATTTTTAGGCTCAATCTCTGAAGACTAACTTAGTATCTCTGGGATGGGGATTAGGTATCTTTGTTTTTAAAAAGTTTCCCAACTGATTCTGATGTGTAGCCAGATTTAGGAACCACTGATATGGAAAGTAACATCTTAAATTTCTCAGTAATAGTACTTGCAAGCCAAATCTCTATATTAACTCCAATTTTAGTATTGACACAAAAGACAGAAACCATTTAAATCAATGAGTAAAATGTTAACATGACATACTTTCATAAGTGTGTTTAAAACTAACAACCCACTATGGAGGTGTTATGGTCATTAATTTTAAGGATAGTACCACTACCAGCAACTTCTAGGAACACAAGGAAACTTTTTCATTCAGGTTCAGTTGCTTCATAGTAGCAGCTGATCGGGGTGCCTGGGTGGCTCAGTCGGTTGAGCGTCCGGCTTTGGCTCAGGTCACAATCTCGCGGTTCGTGGGTTCAAGCCCCACGTCGGGCTCTGTGCTGACAGCTAGCTCAGAGTCTGGAGCCTGCTTCGGATTCTGTATCTCCCTCTCTCTCTGACCCTCCCCTGCTCATGCTGTCTCTCTCTCTCTCTCTCAAAAATAAAGAAAACATTAAAAAAGAAAAATTTAAAAAAATAGTGGCCGCTGATTGTTTGAAACTGAAAGATCTGTTCTTCAGAGACAGCAGTTTTGTTGGGTTCAAATGATTTGTAGTAACAGAAACACAGAAAGGGACACAAATCATTGGTAGCCCGTACACCCTGGTCTCTATATGACAGAAATTTCTTGCTAATCTTAAACAGGCAAAAAGAATAACACAGATGAGTTTATCTGAATGGGTAATGACCCCTCAAAATAAGCAGTAAACCCAAGTATCAATTGTGATTTAGTACAGCACTACATTAAATTTTTTCCCCTAAATAAAGAAAATAAATTTTTTGGTTTAGTCTTACCTATGCTCTTTTCTACTTTTGCAATTTTTGTGCAAGCGACATCTCCCATTTCTGTGAGCATATATAGCACCTCGAGTGTTGAGATTACAAGCAGCACATCAGGTAAAGTGAGATGACAAATGATCTCTCTGTATGAGTCCTGATCGACATATTCACAAATCAAAACACCATTATCTTCTGCTTTGCAAAGATTTCCCAAAATTTCCATGCCTGAAAAGCATACAGGCACAAACATTTGTTTTTTAACAGATGTTAAAAATTTTGTGCGGTTTATACAGTGAGAAAATTAAGTAAACGCTTACCCCTCATCTTTAAAAATCTGTCCCTTGACATCAGGCATTTTGTAACAGTATGAAACATCAGATGAGTAGTTTTGAAATCGACAGGGTCCAATAGAAGCTGGAAAAAAGAAAGGACACTATTATTTAGGCAGGCTTCTTCCAGTGTTGTATACTTCAAACTTAATAAAAATTAACAACAATGTTGCATATGTTTTAAAAAATGTAGCTACTGTGAGAATAGTCATCATTAAATCTGGAGCACCATTTCAAATATTTCTTTTTTCCAGAAAAGTGTGTGATACCATACCACTTCAGGAAAAACTGTACGTAGGTCTTTCATGTTCTGTAAATATAGTAAATATAATAACCCTATATACTAAAATTTAAAGTAAATATCATTGCTAACTATTAAAACTATTTAAAGTTACTATCACATGCTTACCTCAGCTGCAATATTTCCTAACGTGTCAAGGCCTAATTGCCTTAGAGAAATAAAATGACTATGTGCAGAAAGTAATAGGAAACGAAGACAGGTACGATTAGCTGCCAAGAGCTTAACATTGCCCTCCTCAAAGGAAAGATTTCGCAAAATCACTGCAATCTGAAGTACCCGTTGTCCTTCAATATCATTAATGCCCAGCTTTCGAGGTGGATGAAATAAAGATTCCCAAATCCATTCTCCTGATGTACCTTCTATAAAAGAAAATACACATTTTACTTAAAGTAATATTTTATTTATTATTATTATTGATATTCAAAGTTATTTAAAATTTTTCTTATTAACTTACCATGAGACTTGTTTCTGTCAGAAATGAGGTCACGTACTTCATTATCATCAACAATGTCCTTCCAAAACTGTAATAAGAAATTATTATACTTAATTCTGACATTTGAAAACAACTATTCTATTACTTAAAGATAGTCACACATATTATAACTCAATAAAATTTCTATTTTTAAAAAATTCACGTAGATATCATTATATGTTATATATTTATTTGACATAAATGGTTAACTTTCTATAAGTTTAAGGTAGTTATATAAGGTATCATTTCAGACTAGAGGTTCTTAACCTGGAGTTAAGGTTGTATTATCTTGTTACTTTTGTACTAATTGAGGGTTGTATTATCTTGCTATCTTTGAACTAAAAAGCATATAGACTATTCATTTTTCATTGCTAGGCATTCTGATATGTATATTTCAAAATAACTGTATTTTATTTTTTTGGAATTAAGATTCTTTTGCATTTAAGGCCACTAGTTGTGAAAAAGTCCACCACCAAAATGATCCACTGCTCAAAAAATTCACGATAAAGAATTTTGAGAATAAAAAACAAGAACTAGGCATATGAAGAAAAAAAAAAAACAATGTTCAATAAACAAGAAAAAAGAGCCATAGAAATCCAAATAACAAAGATATCAGACATGGAATTTTAGATGATCATGAATAATAAATTCAAAGAAATAAGAGACAGAAAAATGTGGCAAATAAATGAAAACTGTAAGAACTGAGGTGCTTGAGTGGCTCAGTTGGTTGAGCATCTGACTTTTGACTTTGGCTCTGGTCATGATCTCACAGTTCGTGAGTTTGAGCCCCACATTGGGCTCTGTGCTGACAATGTGAAGCCTGCTTGGGATTCTGTCTCCCTCTCTCTTTGCCCCTTTCCCACTTATGCGCGCACGCGCTCGCGCACTCCCTCTCTCTCTCTCAAAAATAAATAAAATATTAAAAAAAAACTGTAAGAGCTAAATAGAAATTCTAGAACTGCAAAGAAAACTCAATTTAACAACTGATTATATACAACTCAAGAAGCAATGAGTGAACTAAAAGAGAGAGCAGAAGAAAATAACAAATTGGAAGCAAAAAGAGGGAAAAGGGATGAAAAAAGCATACAAGACACAGGGCATATAGTGAAAGGTTCTAAAATAAGGATAATTGGAGTTCCTGAGGAAGATGAGAGAGAATGGGCAGAAACAATATTTGAAGAGACAAGGAAAAGAATTTTCTGAAACAATTCAAAGATGTTAACCTACAGATTTAAGAAGCACTCCAAACTCTGAAGAGAGAAATAAAGACATGTAGGAACGTCATAATAAAATAATAAGATACCTGAAAAACAAAGACAAAACAAAACAGGGGTGCCTGGTTGGTTCAGTTGGTCAAGCATCTGACTTTGGTTCAGGTTATGATCTTGCGGTTCGTGGGTTCGAGCCCCATATCGGGCTGTGCTGACGGTTGGAGCCTGAAGCCTGCTTTGGATTCTGTCTCCCTCCCTTTCTGTCCCTCCCCTGCTCACGCTCTCTCTCTCTCAAATGGATAAACATTAAAAAAATTTTTTTAAAAACACACAAAAACCCCAAAACAAAACCCAATTTAAAATGCAAAGACAAAATAGATTATCTTGAAAAGGACAACTAAGATGACAGCAGACTTTGTAAAAAAAAAAAAAAAAAAAAAAATTATGTAAGCCAGAAGACAATGGGACATTTTCTAAGTGATGGAAGAAATTATCCGCCAAACTAAAATCTTTATACAGTGAAATTGCCCTTGAAAAATGAAAACTGGCAAATGAAAACTGAGAAAATGTGTCCTCTACAAATTAGCATTAAAAATAAATGAAAAGGTAGATGTAATTTAAATCAAAATAATTAATGAATAAGTTACTTAAAAATGTCTTATGAGGTAAAAATACACATAAAATTAAAATCTAAGAAAAAAATCTCTGGACAAGACTTTTGCTCAGGCCAAATACTCAATAATGTCACATTCCCAATATCTGTATCTAATAAAAATTATTGTATGTACAAAGAAAGTAGGAAACACGATCCATAACTAAGAAAAAAATCATTTCAACAAAAACAAACCCAAACATAATAAAGATAATGGATTTAGCAGACAGATTTTAAAACATTTTTAATAAAATTTTATTTTTTATTAAATATGGGCAAAGATTTAAAGGAAAGTATGAACACAGAAGAAAAATGGGATGTTTTAAAAGAGAATCAAATGGAATTTCTAGGGTAGACAACCATAGTCTCTGAAATAAAAAACATGACTAGAGGGGCTTAACTGGACAAGAGTAAGTGAAACATAACAACAGAAACTATCCATAAAGTACACAGGCGAAATAAAGGTCTAAAAACAATGAACAGAACTTCAGTGGCCTGTGGGAGAGTAAATGGTCTAACATTTGTATAAACACAGTTTCAGAAAAATAAGGTTAAGAAAATATTTGAAGGAATAATTGCCAAAGTTTTCCAGATTTCATGAAAAATTACAACCAAAAGAGCTAAATATCCTAAGCAAGAAAAGCACAGAAAACCTCAACAAGGCACATCATAACCAAAATAATAATTGATGATTAAGCAAACACCTTAAAAGCAGAGAACACACATCATACACAAGATAATAAGAATAAATGGACTTCTTGTCAGTAACAATGCAAACTGGATGGCAATGAAACATTAGCCTAAAACTGCTTAGATAATACCCTAAAAACATGTAGTTTTATATTCAACAAAAATATCTTTCAAACATAAAGGCAAAATAAAATTTTTTAGGAAACTAATCACTAAGAATCAAAACTCAACCACATCAATAATTTCATAAAGTATAAATGGTCTGAACACATTCATGAAAAGAAGAAATTACAAAAACTATAGTAAGGGAAGGGGGAAAGCAAGATCCAACTATAAGCGGTCTATAAGAAACACCGTATATAAAACCACAGATGACAAGCATAAGGATAGAAAAAGATATATCATGAAAACATTAATCATAAGAAAGCTGCTATAGATAAATTACACCAGGGAAGATACTTCAGAAAATGGGATATTACCAGAGGTCAAAGGAGTATTTCATACTGATAAATAAAAGCTAAATCATCAAGAAAATGTAAAAATCCTAAGTGTATATGCAACTAATAACAGAGGTTCAAAATACAAAAACTGACAGAACTGGGGTGCCTGGGTGGCTCAGTCCATGATCTTATGGTTCGTGAGTTTGAGCCCCGCATTGGGCTAGCTGCTGTCAGCATAGAGCTCACTTCAGATCCTCTGCCTCCCTCTCTCTGTGCCTCTCCCATGCTTATGCTCTCTCTCAAAAATGAAAAAACACTTATTAAAAAAAAAAACTGACAGAACTAAAAGGAGACAGAAACATTCACTGTTGATCATTTTAACACTCATCTCTCAGGAAATCCTAGAACAATTATATAGAAAAGCAGTAATGATACAAAAATCTTGAACACTGGCAAATACCTTGACTTGTTATTAATAAACATTGCGTTCAACAATAGTAGAGCATACAATGTTTTCAAGGGTGTATGAAACATTCATGAAAACCGTATGCTGAGCTATATAAAACAAATCCTGTCAAGTTTAAAAGACCTTATATAGAATGTTTTCTGACAACAATGGAATGTGACAAAAGTAATAATAACTGTAACAATAATACTAATATTAAAAGCTACTTTGAAAGAAAAAAAAACAGCCAAATATTAAACAGCACACTTCTACATAACCGATAAATCAAAGAAGAAATCACGAAGGACATGAGAAAATATCTTGAGCTAAATGATAATGAAAACTCAACATAAGAAAATGTGTGGGATACATCTCAAGCAGTTTATCAGATTTTACAGCTTTATATGCTGACATTAAACAAGAAGCAATGTTTAAAACCATTCCTTAGGCCAATGGCCTAAGATTCTATTTTAAGAGGTCGGAAAAAGAGCAAAGGAATGTATAACAAGAGCAGGATATATACATCAAAAGTGAGTAAATGGAGATGGGAGTTTTCTAGTGTCCCTGCATTATTTAAAAGGGGCAAAAGTACTAATTGACTAAATAAGTAGTAATTAGAATTATAATCTTGGGGTGACTTCGGCTCAGGTCATGATCTCTTGGTTCATGAGTTCGGGCCCTGCACTGGGCTTTGTGCTGGAAATGTGAAGCCTACTTGCGATTCTCTCTCTCTCTCTCTCTCTCTCTCTCTCTCTCTCTCCCCCCCCCCCGCCCCTTCCCTACTCACATGCTGTCTTTCTCTCTCTCAAACTAAATAAATATACATTTAAAAAATAACTAAATAAAATAAAATTATAATCTCTAGTGTAATCACTAAGAGAACAGAAAAAGTGTTAAAATACGAAAGCAATAGTAGGCAGAATACTGAACAGTAAACAATACTTGGTCAAATCAATTTAAAAAAAAGTAAGAAAGGAGGAAGGGAAAAAAACAAAACCAAATAGGCATGACATATAGAAACCAATTTAAAACACTGCATATTTAAACACAATTATATTAAAATTATATTTAATGTAAATTTAATAAATGCACTAATTTAAAAACAAAGATTTTCACTGGAAAAAAAAAGCCCAAATGTATGTTGTTTATATAAAAAAAGTTCTAAAATACAGGATAAGTAAGAACAGTTCAAGGCAGATGAACATAAGGGAGGAGAAGCAAAAATAATATAAAACAAAGAGGCAGACAAACCGTAAGGGACTCTTAAATACAGAGCACAAACAGGGTTGCTGGAGGAGTGCTGGTAGGAGGACGGGCTAAATGAGTGAGGGGCATTTAAAAGGACACTTGTTGAGATGAGCACTGGATGTCATATGTAAATGAATCACTAAATTCTATTTCTGAAAATAAATAAATAAATAAAATCAAAGTTACTATTTTTGCACTCGCCATGCCAAAAGAGAAGTTCAAGGCAAAATATAAGCCATACAAACCACAACCAAATGGAAGATGACGCTACAATGATTTAAGACCAAAAAAAAAGTAGACTTAAAGGTAAAAAAGATACTTTATATGTTCAACTGACCAGAAAGATAAAACATCTGGACGTGTGCGCTACAGAACAGTCTTGAAATACAAAAACAGAGAATTATAGAACTATAAGGAAAGTCACATCAACAATCACATTAGGTGTTTTTAACATACTTCTCTCCATAAATGAAGAAATAAATGGACAAAAGAGTCCGTACTGATATGGAAACAGGAGTATCATGATTAACCATGTTGGCCTGACATACATAGAAATTCACATCCAACAACTTCAGAATATGTATTATTTTCAAATGTGAATAGTGTTCATAAAATCTCACTAATACTAGGCTAACAAACAGTGAAAATATTTCAAAAGATTAAGATTATACAGAGTATATTGTTTCTGCATAGTGAAATTCAGTTAGATATTAATAAGAAAAAGAAAACTGGAAAAACTTTATGTTTTTGGATATTAAAAAACTTCCCTTCAAGAGATGATATTTACAAATGACATATCTGATAATTGGTTAGTATCCAAAATATATAAAGGACTTGTAAAACTCAACACTTAAATAATCCAATTTAAAAATGGGCAAAAAAACATTGTTCCATAAGAAAAATGAATAGGTATTTTTCCAAAGAAGACATACAGATGGCCAAAAGACACATGAAAAGATGCTTAACATCACTCATCATCAGGGAAATACAAATCAAAACTATAATGAGATATTACCTGACATCTGTCAGAATGGCTAGAATCAACAATACAAACAACAGATGTTGGCAAGGATGTGGAAAAAGAGAAACCCCCTAGCACTGTTAGTGGGAATGCAAACTGGTGTAGCCACTCTGAAAAACAGTATGGAGGTTCCTCAAAAAGTTAAAATAGAACCATCCAATGGTCCAGCAAATTGCACTACTAGGTATTTACCCAAAGAATACAAAAATACTAATTTGAAGGGATACATGCACCCCAATATTTATAGCAGCATTATCTACAGTAACCAAATCATGGAAATAACATCCATCAACTGATGAATGGATAAAGAAGAGTGGTCTACCTACCTACCTACTTACAATGGAATACTATTCAGCCATAAAAAAGAATGAAATATTGCCCTTTGCGACAACATGGATGGAGCTAGAGAATACTTAGTGAAGTCAGTCAGAAAGATAAATATCATGATTTCACTCATATGTGAATTTAAGAAAGAAAACAAACAAGCAAAGGGGTACAGAGAGAGAGAGAGAGAGAGAGAGAGAGAGAGAGAGAGAGAGAGAGAGGCAAACCAAGAAACAGACTCTTAACTATAGGGAACTGATGGTTACCAGAGGGAAGGTGGGTGGGGTGATGGGTGAAATAGGTGATAGTAATTAAAGAGTGCACTTGGGATGAACACCAGTTGTTATATGAAGTGTTGACTCTCTATACTGTATACCTGAAACTAACATTGCATTGTATGTTAACTAACTGGAATTTTAAATAAAAACTTAAAAAAATAAAAAGAAACTTCCTTTCAAACTTATCCATGTAGAGGACATCATAATGAAAATTATAAGATAATTTAAAGTAACCTTTAATGAAAATATGAAATATCAGAATTGGGAGAATACAGTTTAATGCGTGCTTAGAAGGATTTTATGGCTTTAAATGTATGCATTAAAATGTGTGTATTAGAAAAACTAAAAAAAATCAATGATCTAAGCACCAACACAAGATTACAAAATGTACAATAATTAAACCCAAAAAATACAGTGTACAAAAAGAAACAAAAAGAGAAGTTAACGAAAACATGCAAGAGAGGTGATCATCTAATCATCTTCAACATATTTGTGTCTCCTTGATTTCAAGTGATTATACTGATAAAACTCCAACCCCCCATGTGACTGGATAAGTAAATACACAATTTGTGCATCTTACAACTTTAATTACTATTTTTCTGGAGTTAAGGAATTATCTGCCTAACTACAACAAAGAGGCTTGGCTTTTAATGGGTGGATGAGGACAGAATACAGGACTTTGGGCAAGCTTGTGAAGTGGGGAACTAATATGCAACTGCAAATCATGGTGAGAAATTGGAAGGCCTAATATCCTTGAATACAGGGAACAAAAGGGGTTGTCTGTCTCTACTTGAGCTTTGAGTTAAAAAACAGTCTCCTAAATATTTCATCACTAGTCTGCTCCACAGCCTCCATAGGTATGGTTTTATTACGAGAGTCATCAGAAAATCTCCAAAAGGAAATTAATATAAAATCATTTTGAACAACTTTTCTTTTCAGGTCACTGGCAAATACAAATAAGACGTGAAGAAATAAACTCTCCATCCAATCTATACAAATATCCTACAGAAAAGTCTGCTAAAGCTTATAAACCAACACTGTAAAACAAAGGAATAAACCACCATGAGTCAGAGTGACTAGAATGAGTTGCAAGAGGCTTAAGTACTAGAACTGTCAGGTGTGTGCATTTGTACACATACATTTAATTTTTGATTTATGTTTTATATATTATATATATTTATATTTGTATATTATATATTTGTACATAATTTGAATATTAATACTATATATTTTAAATATATAATATTTGAATTATTAAAAGCATAAAAGAACAAAAGGGCAAATTTGAAAAAATACAAGAAAAATTTCTAGAAATTAAAACACAGACACTAGGGGTGTCTAAGTGGCTCGGTTGGTTAAGCATCTGACTTTGGCTCAGGTCACGATCTCACAGTCTGTGAGTTCAAGCCCGTATCGGGTTCTGTGGTGACAGGTTGGAGCCTGACACCTGCCTCAGATTCTGTGTGTGTGTGTGTGTGTGTGTGTGTGTGTGTGTGTGTGTGTGTCTGTCCCCTACTGTTCTCTCTCTGTCTCAAAAATAAATAAAATATTAAAAAAATTAAAAAACAGACACTAAAATAAAATTTAACAAATGAATCAAGTGAAATATTAGACACAACTAAAGAGTGATTAAGTGAACTGAAAAACCCTTCGGAAATTAGTTAGAATACTGCTCAGAATCTAGGTATTCTCAGATTTTTTGCTTTTGTTATAGATTTATCATTTTCAGAAATCAATGTACAATAAAAACAACTTTATTTCTGTTTATTTGCTATTCTACAGTATTTTTTTACTCAATCACAACTTTTACATAGGTATCTCTATGTATTATACTAAAAATTGAAGTATTAGTAGTATGTATACAAAATGAGCAGCCATTGATCCTTGGTATTTGGCAACATGTAATTCAATGGTTCAGTATTTTAATTTAAGTGAGTTACCTTAACAAAATCTCTATCAGTCTTCTCCTTCCATTCTTCACCAAATACAGTAGAAAAGGATCCTAAAGCTAAAAGAATAAATAGTATATTCAGTAAAATGGAATTATTCTTTTAATTCCTTAGTACATAGGTTTAGAAAAAACAGTAAAAGTACATTTAAATATCTTCTTCCTTAAAAACTATTTCATAGTAAATGACAGAAAGTCATGATCATCTCTTCTGAAATACAGTTTTTTGAATTACAGAATTTAAAGAAAACTTGTCTTTCTATAAACTAAAAATATACAACTCATTTTTATAGTATTTATCTAGATAATATAGAAAAGAAATGAAAAGTACTGAACAGTTATTCTGCATTAGGTTTAATTTGTAGAGGAGAAAAAAATCAAAGTCCTACTAATGCTATTGCTATTAGATTGCCAGAATTTTTAAATTTTAAATCTTTATATTAATTTCAAAAGTAACTGTGTAATTAATATTTCAAATAATATAGGATAAGGCATTCTTTGGAAAAAATTCCCACAAATGAAATCTCCCCTAAGAAACATACTCAGTCCTATAGCTTCTCGACATTTGATGAAGTTGTTTTAGAAGAAAAATCAAATCACACTTTCAAAACCTTCTTAATAACACCCTACCCTCCAGCCCCCCCCACAACAAAAGTTCAGGCATATAAGTACATGTTATATCATTTTTTTCTCCGTTATGTTGCTAGCTCATATTGTCAATTATGGGATCAGACAATAAAAGCAGTAGGATACAAATGTCTGCAATGTGAGACAATAAGCATCAGCCTTTAAAAATTAGGGAAATGCTTTTGGGGTGCATGGATGGCTCAGCCAGTTGAGGGTCTGACTCTTGGTCTCGGCTCAGGTGATGATCTCATGGTTTTCTGAGTTTGAGCCTCATATCAGGCTCTGCACTGGCAGCACAGAGTCTGCTTAGAATTCTCTCCCCCTCTCTCCCATTTGCGCTGTCTCTGTCTCTCTCAAAATAAACTTAAAAAAATTTTTTTTAAGTAAGGGAAGTGTTTTTATCACTATGAAGTTAATTCTTTAATAAAAGCTACTGCTTTTGGAATAAAGAAAACTATATAGTGGCGATTGTTAACAGAAAAACTAGTTTTGTGAACATACTTCTTTAAAAAACAAAGGTAAGCATCCTTAATGGATATGTTGTGACTATAACAAATGGATATATTTCTGTTGTAAAAAGGTTTATTGAATCTTTATATTCTTATTATGCCTTAGACCTAACGTTTCCTTAATATTGAATTAAGCAGAAGTTTGTTAAATATTTAGGTTACAGTAAGAATATTCATTGAAAAACACTAAAAAGGATAAGGAATAAATTTTAACATAAGTTTATCACTTAATTTTAATACTGATAGGAGGGTCATGAAGAAATGATAAAAGAATAGATGTGCAAGTTTTTAATAAATAAATAAGCTACAGTGACCTAAAGAAGAATTTCATAAAATATCACACTTACATATAAAATAGCAGCTTAATTAGAAAAATGAAGCCCACATACCACTAAAGAGAAACAAGGTTTTGTTTGTCCTGAAAAACCTTATAAAGAAAAATTTCACTGAGAAAACCATACTAGATGGAAATATAAGATGGAAAAATTAAGTTTTTTGTCAAATAGAATTTTTATTATATTCTTCAAACACACAAAAAATATAAACATTCTACATTTTCTAAAAGAAGTGTCATCTACATTTCTGTCTTACTAAATCCCATGCCCTAAAAATAAATCAAACTTCTCAAAAGCCTAACCAAATCGTATATATTCATAATCCTCAGAGTCCCAGTGTAAAATAACTGCTTTAAGTATAGGGTCTTCGTAAAATCCCCAGGTACCCTGGAACTTTAAACTTCTGACTGTTGGGATGATAGTAATATTCCTTAAATATCATTTGCTAGATTATTAGTTTTAGACTGCTACTCTGCATAAGATAAATAAAAGTGACTAAACAAATGCATGAAGATAAACTAGGTCTGAAGAATGTCATACCTCAGAGTAAAGCAAAACTGGTAAGATAACTATTATCATATATACACATGTAATCCTATTCAATGATTAAATGGTCAAGATGTCACTAAAATTATTCTGGTTTGAGAATATTTTTTCTAAAAACTTCATTTTAAGGTTTCTAAATGTGAAAAATTTAAACTTTATTCCATTTAAATGCTTAAAGATGTCCTTAAAAGACCAAAACACTATACTAGGAACCACAAAACATGAAAGTGAGACAGAAATCCACCAAATTTACTCACAAGTTATACTACAAACTGAGAAGTACTTTGTTCCTCCCTCGTGTAACCAAGAAAACTTTCAGGCAGGGTAAGAAACTAATTTTCACTTTTGTTTAAACATTTCAAAATTGCCTTCATACAACCGTAAGTACCCGTCAAACTCTAAGGAACCCTCTACTTAGTCCCAAATAAAACTATGTTTGAAAAGTTACTTCTTGACACGATCAAATTGCAGAAAAATGAACTTATCTGCAAACATGTTGCTATTTAAGGATAAAAACATAATAGTCACAAATCTATAAAATAGTATAAGAAACTCTCTCTTAAACTGCATTTAGTGTGCTACAGTTTCTATATGATAATATAATTTCAATATGTCAATACCTTATCTTTTTCTTATTCTCATGCATCTGAGTTGTTGGGAAGACATTATGGAAAATTTGGTCTTGAACAGCTGAAACTCTTCCCAAGGGGATAAATTAAATCCCTCTCTCCATGTAACTATGTGCACCCAGAATTTCCTTTTGACTCATGCTATCTACCCTATTTGGAATTACCGGGATTACCATCATACCTTACCCTTTAGTAGTATACACTTCTGGCAAAAGAAGTTACAATGGCGTTCAAATAGAAGGAGGGTTGAGAAGCAAGAAAAAATTTTACATCAATAACATTCAGCCAACATAGATATTTTAAAAAGAAAAACTATGAGCAGAAAAATTTCAAAACATTTTCTAAATCCCTATTAAACTATAATTAGAGAAGTGAGCAATTTAGTCTTAAGAGTAACCGAGATTTAATGAGATAATGTTACAGAACATATATAATTTAACTTATGAAAATCTTTGATGAGCAAATCCTATAAGTAAAAGGGATATGGAATATTCGGTAACTCGTACTTTACTTAGGCAGCAAATTTTTAAATACATTGACCTCAACTGCTTAACTAAAAATTATAACACACACTAGGGAAAAAAAAAAAATTTCTTACAGGTCTTAGTATTTTCTATCAGGATTTTGTATCAAACAATCTTCTGACATGAAGAATATTATTACTCTAAGAAAAACCCAGGATTTTTATTCCAGAAGTTCTAGTGGGGTAATTACTATTCAAATATTTAAAGTTAAAAAAAAAAACAAATATTCATTATCTTAAATAACACATTTAATACAACAAAAGCAAATAAAGAATGTTATTATATTAATAAAAAGTACCTTTCTCCTTAAAAACCTTTTTAAAAATCCCTAAGACCTTTATAGAGTGTTCATACAACAGGTTCAGCTTAAAACTTACTGTCATCAAACACCCCAGCATTAGCAAGTAATAAAGTGATGATTTTAGGGTCTTTTTCAAGTTGCATGACGTGCTTGCTTTCATTTGATAGAAGAGTGCATACATTAATAGCAAAGTCCACTTCATTTGGGAGTCCAGATAACAGTGAAAGCACCAATTTATTATAATCATTTGGCGAATTGAAGTCCATAGATAGCCCATAACTTTGACGCAGATAATCTAAGATAAAAACAAAAACACCTTAAGTATATCAAGGATTAGAAACCATTGTGTTTAATACCTTGCAAATACAAGACAGAGGCTTGTTTCTTTCATAAACTTTAAATTGAGTAAAAGTTTAAAGAGTTCAACTTTCTAAACTTAAGTTAAATTTACATTCTTCAAAAAAGTATTTCTGACTTTTATATACTACTAAGCCAGGGACACTGATTCTTTTGAAATTTTTAACAATATCATGATTTTAAACACATTGTCTACCTTCTTTACCTAACTGTAGGAGAAGTATTACTTTCTTGGTCAGATTTACTGCAATATCATTAACACAGTAAAATTCATGCTTTTTAGTTCTGTGAGTTTTGACAAATGAAGTCATTTAACCACAACCACAATGAAGATATAGAATATTGCCATCACCCAAAAAAGTTTCTTTATGCTCTTTTGCAGTGAAGCACCTCTTCTACCCACAGTCAGCCACTGATCTACTTTCTGTTCCTATACTTTTTTATTCCAAAATGCCAAATAAATGGAATCATAAAATATGCAATCTTTTATGTTTGACTTCATTCATTTAGCAAAATGCTTTTGAGGTTAATATCCATATCGATGTATGTATCAGTAGTCTGTTTCTTTTAATGCTATAGTATGGGCATAACACAATTTGTTTATCCGGATATTCCCTAGTTGAGGGACATTTGATCTGTTTTAGTTTTTGGCACTTATGAACACAGTTGCTATAAACATTCACATACAGGATTTTGTACAGGAATATTTTTTCATTTCTCTTGGATTACCGGACCATATATAAGTGTATGTTTAACTTGGTAAGAGACTGTGAAGCTATTTCCAAGGTGGCTTAATAACATCTTGCATCCACCAGCAATACATAGAGTCCTGTTGCTCTGTATCCCTGCCAGCATTTTAATATCGTCAGTTCTAGATAATCTGAATATGAGTTATTTATCAAGTATTTGTTTTATATTTTTTCCCAAACAGTGGCTTATCTTTTCAGTTTCCTAACAGTGTCTTTGAAGAGTATAAGTTTTAATTTTGAAGAAGTCTGATTTATAATCTTTTACCTTTATGGTTCATGATTCTGTATCCTAAGAAATCTCTGCCTAATCTAAGGTAACTAAGATTTTCTGTAGGACAATTAATTCAAAACATCTTCAAAAATTTGAAGGTAGGGAAGATGGGCTTAAAGTAACATATAATCGTAACATATAAGAAAATGTCAGTTTAGACCTTGGTAGCTATGTCCTCAGACATATGCTCCAAGTACATTTTTCACATAAAGATATTAACTAGTTTAATGGGAAGAGGCAAGAAAATAAGAGACAGAAAACTTTTAGATGAGACATTTCAGAAACACATGAATTTTTTAAAGGATTTTTTTTTCAACCTTGCTAAATGGAATGAAACAGAAATCTATTGTCACAACATGCCACAGAAGAAAATCATATAGGTAAGAAATTTCTTTATTTCCCACTGTAGACAGCTGAGGAGACACCTCTTCAAATCTAAAATAATTCTAGGAATTTCTCCAGTAATATAATGGTAAAGAAGTGCCACAACAGAGTTATAGACTACTATGACACATTCTTTACAATATTTAAAATGGAATAATATATTGTTCATTTTTTACAATCTTGATAAATGAAATTTCTAATAACAACATAAGATAAACATAAAATCTGGAGAAAAGGTAACAAAACTTCTGTGAATATGGGAACCGATTTTGGTATTCCTACTGTACACTGGAATTGATGATGAGATGCCAAGTCTCAGCAGCAGTTTTTAGCTTCCATGAAACTTTCAAGCAAATCTTCTGAATAGAATTGGGAAACCATATTCAACATCTGTCACGGTCTTGTTTATGTGCTTTCAATATGACCTCAGAATTGTGGCACTTGTTACTGGACAATGACAGATGACATTAGACACTCAATTCTGGTCATCCTTACCTGGGTGACTTTATCAAAGACATCTCCAAATAAAATAAAATAAATAAAATTGATATTAAGAAAAGTCCTTTAATTATATCAGGCTTGGTAAAGATTTCTAACATAATGTAGGAGAAAATGCTTCTGAGATTTTAAGATCTTCTCTTCCCTTTCCTTCCCCAAGGAAATATGATTTGACCAGCTATAATTTTATAATTGATACAGGATTAGAAATTTATTTTCAACATTCTGGACTCAAAGTTTACACAAACAGATCTCTGCTGACAAACTTAATCTGAGGCAATCACTTCTCTTTGTTTTCAGTTTAAAGGAAAGGGAGAATTGTTCCTGGAGTGCTGTTTATACTGCAGGAATTATATAATACATTCTTTAAATTATTAGCAATGATTATTGTAGTCTAAATGTCTGCTAGAATACGGAGCATTTAAAGGAAAATCTTTACTTAAGTAAAACTGATAAAACTAAAAAAGAATCTTCCTGTATGAAATTTTTCCAAATTTAAGCACCAAAAATGAAAATGTACAGAGTGCTTGACCAAACAGATTGGACTAGATTAATGATCATGACTATCCCGGTTATCTCTAAAATTCTACAGTTTCAATGAGTTGTCATTTGTCAGTTTTGCCTTCCACAACTTATCTGCTAAAGATGCTGCAAATAAATTTTTAATTTTTATTTTAATTTAAAAATTAACCTTTTAATTTTAAAATATAAGAGAAGATGAACAAAAACTCCTTAATAATCTGGCCTATAATCCTGTAGAACTGACTGGCTGCATCCAAATCAATATTAACAACAATGACAGAGAGAATGAAGGAAAGCAAAAGATGAGGTATTTATGTCAAGGAAAGGTATGAAAAACTATGCAAATAAATGATAAAACTATCATATATTGATGCTAGTATTTACTAATCCTAAAATTTAAGGCAAAATCTGCTCAATATTTTTTGCCACTTAAAGCCAGAGTCAGTATCTTCAAAGGAAAATTTGGTTCCATGTTCTAGCAATGTACGATACTATAACAAGTAGAAGTAAAACTGCACTCCGTATCAAATGTCCTAGAGCTACTGTCAATTGAAATTTACTTGTTTCAAAATATTGTTTTAGAATAGCTTTTCTTAATATCAACAATAAGTGTCTCTAGAAAAATATTCTGATCCAAATACATTTGTCCAAACCTAAAAAGAAAGTAAGGCTGTATGATCAAACAGGTAGACACAAATCTATTAGGTTCTAACTAGAATTTCCTTAAGATTCTTAATCTACCAGTAGGTAATTTTAATTTGGTGTTTATTTAAAACACACAGATACACACACAAATGGACAGCTATGAAGCTTACCCTATTTACCTTAAAGACACTTGAAAAGAATCTTAAAAAAATTTGTTTGTATACTCATAATCATGTTAATTTTCAGAACACTGTCCTAAAGTTGCTATGCCTACTCCTAAAAAAATAAAAAACACCTTCAAATTAATAAACGCTGCCCTGTAATACTACCTCTTTTCAATTTGAATTAGGTATGTTGTAGTCTGATGTTCCCTAGCAATTCTCACTTCCTTTCCTGAGTCCCTCCCCCCCACAATCCTGATTTTGTCAAATATGCTACATCTTACATAACTGCTCAGATTCTACTTTTAAAAGAGACAACACATATATGACAACATATTAGAAAGGAGGTATTCTACAAGTTAATCAATTCTGTCATTCCCTTAACTTGTATAGGTCTATCAATGGCTTTCACTAAGCTTCTGAAATACCAGAAATATTTCTTTTTTCTTGGTCATTAGTTTCACTAAGATAGAGGTGGGGGGGGGGGGAGAAAAACCAGATCCAGAAAAAATTTCATTTTAAACAAGAACAAAAGTAGAAATGGGTCAGTTTGGGTAGCTGTAATAGAAGATACCAAACAATTTGAGCTACAAGAATGGATAGTTCTGCTATTGGTGTTAATACAGGAACCACACAGAGTTATATAAAGCTGAAATGGTCTTAAAGGTCACTAATATAATGTCTTATTCAATGTAGGAATACCCTCTATAATACTCTTGAATTCAATAATGGTCATTAGCCCTTTTTAAGAATAGAGAATATATCATCTAACAAGTCACCCCATTTTATCAGCTTCAAGTATTTGCAAGATTTTCTACATGGTGACTTAAAATGTACTCCTTTAACCTTGGTTCTTGAGGTAATTAACTACTTAATAAAAATAAAGTAAGGTTTGGTTTGTACTCATCACCACCAAACCCTGCCCCTATTATACAAAAGCATCAGATGATGAAGCCTCTTCTAATAATGATCAGATTCTAGGAGACTGTTTCTTCAGTTCATACTGAATAGGGAAGAAAAGTGGAGTTAAATTCAACATGAAAGAATCTTAGAAAATAGATAATGGAAAATAAAATTAGTGATACTGACACAATAAGAGAGCTTGAATCTAATGATTATCTAGAAGAGACTGGGATTAGCACTAATGAAGAATAATAAATATCTAAAAAACTGTATATTTTATTAACAACATACCATTGAAAAAAACATTCCTCTTTTTTAGGCCAAATGTTGGTGACCGAAGAAAAGAGATGCTTATCTCTTCAAAGCTCTCTTCCTAATCATCATCGTCCCAACACCCAAAGCCCAAATACTGGAACCCCCATCTACTCTGACTCAATAACCTCTTTCTTAGACTCTCAACCTGATTATTTCCACTATGAGTCCTGCTCTTTTTAGCTGCAGATTCCTCTATAACCATTATAAGAATGACTTAAATGGAAAAAAAAAATCTTAACCTTGGTACCATGGAAAAAAATACTCACACAGTTAGAAATATTTCTGAGGAATTCTGGAACTGGAAATTAATAGTAATTGTATAAAATCTAGTAGACGCTGAGTATTCTTGGCTTCCCTAATCCTACTGGATCTTCTCATTTTAGTGACTATTCAGATTAAACTGACCATTAGTCAAAAAAATTAAGGAAAAAAATTCACTTGAAAGTATGGGTATTTCTAATTCTGAAAATTCCTGCAACTAAAAATCTTATACAGTCTATTACAGAAAGGGCCCTTATACCAATTAGATGCTGATCTTTGAAAGCTGTATGTGTAAAGTAAAGGATTAATTCATTAGATGATGTCTATTTTCACAATTCAAAACTGTAGACAATTTCCAATGATATTTACCTGACACGCTGTGTTGCTGGTAATTGTAGGAAGATGGAATTGCACCAATAGGAAGCTGTGGCTTTGGATTGCCTGGTGGTACCTCATCATCATCCTCCCCAAAATGATGAACTTTCTCGTATTTTTCTAGGTAACTGAAATAGAAAAACAACACAGCAGAGTTTTACAAACAGGTTTACATCTTATTTTTTAACTCCCACCTATCACATGATCTGTTTTCCTTCCCTAGAGGTTCTAAACTTAAAAAAAAATACCACAAGCCTCTTATATTAGTAAAGAGTCACTTCAACTGTGATACTACAGACAAACCCAGTGCAATGTTCTGAAGTGTTTTTATATTTTCTTCCTGGTGGTCTAGTGGCTTGGATTAAAAAAAAAGTGTTTTCATATTTTCAGAAAAGACCACTCCACTACTCAAATTAAAATACAAAAGTAGGTAATATCAAAGGACAAACGCATGTACATTAACAGGAAAACATATGATGTACCAATTAAAAAAAATTATTCGCAGTGATTTAAAAGCCAAGAGAAAATGAAAAGGTTCTCTAACCTTGGTCTCCCCCAGTCTCACTCACCAGGTTCTTGTGCATACTGGAGTATATTTTCTGTGCATAATTTTATTTAACAATATATTTTAGAGATCTAAGTATGTCAATACATTAGTACCACTTCAGTTTTTTTTAACAGCTGTATAATATTTGATCCTCTTCATATATCATAACTTAAATAGATCTCCAGTGATACATGTAGCTACTTTCAGGTTTGTTTGTTTTTTTGCTTTTTTTTTTTTTTTTTGTTATTACAAATCATGCTGCAGGAATAAGCTTAATCTATGCATCTGTTTGAATACTTTCCTCTGGACAGGGATTGGAAATGGTATGGTCATTCTAAATAAATTCCCATCCAAAAGTGATGGCCTAATA
Source organism: Cryptoprocta ferox (assembly GCA_028646485.1). NCBI lineage: Eukaryota > Metazoa > Chordata > Mammalia > Carnivora > Eupleridae > Cryptoprocta > Cryptoprocta ferox. The sequence continues at coordinate 65,035,626 of CM053571.1, forward strand.
TATTTTAACTAATTTATAAGATAGTTCCTGTATCCCCTATTGTATTATCATTACTGGGTATGATTAATCCTCTTGATATTAATTAGAATTAAATTTCCAAAATTCTCAATCTATCATCACCTACCAGTTTATAATAAGATTCCCAGGTAAAGTTTTTAAATGGGGAAACAAGTGGTCAAACCCCTGTGAAATACAACACTAACAAAATAACGCTAACAAACTTGTTAATGTACTTCAGTTGAACTGATTAATACAATGACTTAAATTTCCCATAGAAAAATTCTACATGTGATTCCTTTATGGGTCACCCCTTTTACCATTCCTGATCCGAGCAGATACTATTAAGTCTATTAGTAGATATTTTCAAAGTCCTGTAGCTACCCTCCCTTTGCTTTTTAGTTACAGACAGCTGAGATGAGGAAAGGGGTTGTCAATGAAGATACAGAATGATCTCAGAAGTATTATTTTCAGTACCAAAACTTAACTTTCAAGGTGGGATAAATGTAAACTATAATTTTACAAATATAAAAACTAATGACATAGAAATCATTACCATTCCTTATTTTCCCCTTTCAGTTTTACAAGGCACAGTAATTCACATCTTTGAGCCTAGAAAGGAATTAAAATGTACCTTCCCTTTCCTTCTAAGTTCCCCATATAAGCTCAATTTGAGCAAGGAACTCTTTCCTAGTTGGCAGTTTGGTAACTATTGGATCCAACACTTTTCTGCTGGAGATACAGCCTACTAAAGCAGAGACATGTGTGCAGATACAACCCTTGGGCATTGAGGAGAGTATGCAGCTGCATACATTTCACCCTGACCCTGGGGATGTCCCCCACTAGATAGATTTACAGTCTAAAAACATAAAACAAAAGGATGATTAAAAAGAAGCAGTCTCTCTCCAGCATAGACCCACAATGGACTTAAATAGGTAAATAAATCAAGCCTATTCTTTTTGAATTTCTAATGCAGATATCATAAAAAGAAGAGTATACATAAATTTTGACACAAATAGCTGCTCAAAAATTATGTGACATATTTTCTACAAATGAGAAAATATCTACCTCACTCAGGTAACAGTATTGACGTAGGTATTTTAGAAAGTATAGTCTTTCAGAATTGACTGAACTCATTGTGGAATGGTTAAACACAAACTAAAATTATCTTTATTAAATAATGTTCATCTAAATGTAATCAAAATAACAATAAAAATGTAGAAATGTTTTAAAGTTTATTTTTAGACAGAGAGGAATGAGCACAAGCAGGGGAAAGGAGGAGAGAGACGGAGAGAGAGAATCCCAGGCAGGCTTGACACGGAGCTCGATCCCACAAGTGACCTTGAGATTCCATGGGGCTCGATCCCGTGAACTGTGAGATCATGACCTGAGCTGAAGGCTAGAGTTGGATGCTCAACCAACTGAGCCACCCAGACACCCCACAGACGCAGAATTTGAAAATCAAAATCTTCCATTAATATGTTTAAGATCCTCTTTATAAATCTGTCAGTCATAATTGGGCACAGAAGATCTGGAATTTGGGTGTTTTTTTAAAATTACAGCTGAAAGAGAAAACAATATTACTAGTAAAGAAGGGCCATAAATATTATTTTTCCCTCCCAAATACCCAAAATGTGGTGCAAGCAAGATGGAGTGCCTGACAACAACACAGCACTATGTACTCATAATAAATGGTATATTCTATATATAAAATCTTTTATAATTCAAATTTTCTTAAAATGGTAAAAATATGACACATTCTATCTTGACACATTCTACTCCTATTCCTCCACACAGATTCTTTATATAATTTCAATCCCCAAAATCTGTGGTTCAGGCAAGTTATTACAATTTTTGAAATTTTTATTTTACTGGCTTGAGGGCCAGTACTTGTTCTCTCACTGTTATGATTAAATATTTCCAACTAAAACTCAATCTCTCTTAGTTCAACTAAGGTTTTGGCACCCAGTTTTGATCTCTTGTCTCTCACAATAAACAAGCACAAAGTCTTTTGGCTTTTCAAAGAGTTACATAATTCTAAAAACTAAAAAGTAATAACAGATAAGACAAAGCTACTAAAATACAGAGTTACATTTCAAAGTCTAAGTTTTCTAATTTAATTCTCTATCACGACCTTGAGCTTATACACTAACAGATATTTTGTGTTCGCTCATTAAACTACAAATGCTAGACTGTACATTTCACCCTCTTTCTTCTCAAACTCAATGACATCACTTTTAATAATTAATATATTAATCAAGCCAGTATTTACTAAGTTTTATGGTAATCTACCTAGCATGCTACATATTTTGTTTAAGTTTATTTATTTATTTTGAGAGAGAGAGAGAGACAAAGAGGGAGAGAGGGAGAGAGAATCCCAAGCAGGCTCCACGCTGTCAGTGCAGAGCCCGACGCAGGGCTTGAACTCACGAACTATGAGATCATGCCCTGAGCAGAAATCAAGAGTGGGACATTTAAGCGACTGAGGTACCCGGGTGCCCATACACTACATGTTTAATTCAAGACTGGTAAAATACTGGAATCCAAATAGGAAAAGATTCAACTGGGATAAGTTTTACCTTCTTTTTCTTCAACTTGGCATTAATTTATTTTATGCTAGATTCTACATCACAGGTTATAGACTTAGAGGAAGGCAAATATAAAAAGTTGTCATGTAATATAGAAATTGTTTTAAATGGCACTGTTAATTAAAGACCTTAATAAGTGTGACCAATCCAAATACAATGCAGGGGTGTGGGTTAAGAATCCATTCAATATAGCATCAAATAGGGGCGCGTGGGTGGCTCAGTCAGTTGAGTGTCCAACTCTTGATTTCATGTTGGGTCGTGATCCAGGATTGTGGGATTGAGCCCTGCACTGGGCTCCATGCTAAGCATGAAGCCTGGTTAAAATTCTCTCTCTCCCCATCCCCTGCCCCTCTCTCCTGCTCCCACTCTCTCTAAAACAAAAACAAAAACAAAAAGGCGCATCAAATAATATGGACGGCATTATTATGAATGTAGGAAAATTTAACCTCTTGCAGTATGTGACAGCTTAAGTATGCAAAAAAATAAATTAGGTCATACAAGATTTGAGTATAATCAGCACTAAGATTGATTTATTAGATATACAAAGATTTCCTTTTCAAAACTCCATGGAAATTATAAAACTGATCATATATATCAATTCACACAGAAAATCATAGTAAATTTAAGATTAAATATTATATAGAGCACATTCTCTAATCACAATGCAATTCAAAGAAAGTTTTTTCTAAGAAAGAAATAAACCTCTTGGAAAATTAAAAATTACTTTCATGATGTAAAATTCCAAACCTATACACAATTATCTTCACAATCCTCTTTCAGATTATTTTAAAGCAATTCCCAGATATCATATACTTTCATCTGTATATATTTTGGCAGAATTCTTGGAAATTAAAACTAACAACAATCAAAGTCTTGATTATTCTTGGATGAAGAAAAAAAATCAAATGTATATGATTAGGAACACTTCTATGTAACAACTTTTTGAAATGTTTTTAGTTAAAGATGACAGTTCAAGGACCCAAAGTCATTTCTTCCCTTAAATCTAATTGCAATGACCTTTAAAGAATAAAAATAGAGGAATACAGCATTATTTGTAAATTAATAACCTTAAAAATTTTTGGTCCCTTAAAACCAACTTCAAGGAACCACAAGACTAACTTGCAAGACATCTGAGATAGTAATGTGATGTAATAGTAAGTGGACGAGATCCTAGGCCAGAACACATGAAAAGATAAGTACAATTTGGATTTCCATCAGCCCCTAAGGGATGAATAGAAAGTAAGGGTGTGTCTGACAATGGGATACAGAGAGTGTCAATTATTTAGAAAGAACTCATAGAAAGGTGGGTTGAACTCAGTGGTTGTTCAGGGAGGCAAAGTCCCTTATAACTTCACCTTTGAGGTTGTCAAAATGAACCCAAAGACCCCAGGACTGTGGGGCACCTATGAAAAGCACCAGCATGGAGAGACTGCCAAGTATCATCAGGTATCGGATCTCTACTGATGGGCTCTATGAATACACCAGGCACAAAATCAAGTCTGGTAGCTTTGGAAACCATAAAGGTAATGAAATTTCTTTGCCCAGGATTATTCTCCCAAAAGGAGGGCATGAAAGAGTATATATGACAATGTAGAAGATAACCTTGGTAATGTAGAAGGCAAGCCTGAGAAACTGTTCCACATGGAAAAGAACTAACGAAACTCATGGATAAAAATGAAGTGTTTATATGAACAGGATATCAAACATAGATCAAAAAAACCCAAATAAACAAAATACCTGGTGGTCCTTCAGGAAAGACTAGAATAAATGGAACAGAAGTGATAATCACTGTCATAATAAAAGAATTTCTTTAGCTAAAATGTGTCATATGTACATCAAAAAGCTCCCTGGAGCTGGGATGTGAGGGTACATGGGTCAACAGGCAAAAATTAATGAAAAGGGAAAAACAATCAGATATATCCAGATAAAATATTTAAGTTTCAAAGATAAAGATTCCTAGAAGTATTCAGAATCACTGCCATTCCCCAAAAGTTACATAAAACAGTCAACTAGACTTTGACTTCTCTTTAAATTGTAGAAGATAATAAGCAAATATTAGAGTTTTGAGGAATAAAATTATTTCACAAGAAATCCCTACCCAATCATGTTGCTCAACTAAGAAAACAGAAATTCATTTTCATATATGCCTGATATGAAGTTTAAGAACTTTAAAAGAGAAAGAAGCAATGATAGAAAGAAAACTGTACGTAATACAGTTATACAGAATAAGTTTATACAGAATAGGTGAACAATATTGGATTTTCATAGTTAAAATTAAGGAAAAATCTGTTCTTAGCTGTGTTTCTCATTTTTTTTTCAAGTGTTTTACAGCATAATTACAATCAGACTAATTATTGGGGTGCCTGGGTGTCTCAGGTGGTTACAGGTCCAACTCTTGGTTTCAACGCACGTCATGATCTCATGGTTTGTGAATTCGAGCCTGCATCAGGCTCTGCATTAATGGCACGGAGTCTGCTTGGGATTCTCTCTCTCCCTCTCTTTCTGGCCCACCCTCACTTGTGCTCTCTTTCTCTCTGAAAACAAGTAAACAAACTTAAAAAAAAAGTTAGCAATCCAGATATTCACTAATGATAGTATGAAAATTAGTAAGCTAACATGGACTGATTCAAATGGCCATCAACAAATTGTTAAGTAAAAAAAATAATTTCCAAAGATCATATAATTCCGCTTATATAAACAAGCAAAAGAATTTAACTTTTAGCAATAGACAAGGGGTTGCTAAAACCACAAAGAAAAGCCATATAACAATTATCACTTAGAAAAGAAGTGAGGGTTTATCCCTTAAGAGAGAAATGCGATCAAGAAACACAAGCAACCTCAAAGGTGTTAGTAAACACGATTTTTCTTGTTTTGGTGTAGATAAACCTGCATATGATTAAGCTTTTTTGTGTTCATATTTCACAATTTAAAAATATTTTTAAACATTAGAAAAAAGGTAGTGTTATTTCAAACTTTCAAATAAAATATGTATTTCCATTGCTATATAAAATGTTTCCAGTTATAGAAAAAGATTAGAAGCTCCCTGAAAACTGTAATCTAGCAAAATTTGATAAACTTCATAAAAGCGGCAGTTAAAAAAAAGACTATATATATATATATATATATATATATATATACTGGAAAAAACAATCTATTAATATATATGAAACACACACTCAAGAAAAGATTTTACTGCAGAAATCCAATAATAGTTCAGTATTACAAATTTTATAATATATATATAATATATAATATATACTTATAGGTCAGAGAAAAACATGGTATTATCTAAACAAAGGATACCAAAGGTTATTTAAAAAAATGAAACATCCATGCTTCATTGAAAAAATATTAATTAATGAAGAATTCTAGACTACTGCTACTTTTGGATCTCTCATATGGCCCTTTCATTGTGCCATTCACAGCAAAGAATTTCCAAACTACCTCCTTTATCAATACAGGCTTCCTCAAAATATTTTAAGTCAACTTGATTCAGGTACTTGCCTCTGCAGAAGAGTACCCTTCAAAATGGGGCACACACACAAAATACTCTAATAGGGAAAGATATTTCATTTAGGGATCCACACTGCCTCCTTCCTCCCTCGCTCCATTATCAAGCAGTCCTTATGATACTCATCTGATGTGAGAAAATGTGGAGGGACCAAGAGTGGAATCTTTATTCATTCATTAGCCTTTAAGCAGTGGGACCTTAATTATATGTATTAATAATGTCAATGGAAGTCTAGGTTAAGGGGATTTAAAGGTAATATTATCTAATTTTAGTTAAACTGTCTCTCACAAAAAAGATAAGACTAAATAGATTTCTTCAAAGAAGCCACAGTTTGAATAATGCAAGCAAAATAAAACAAGAAAAGGAAAAACTGACACTTCTAACATGAGCTCATTGTCAACAATACTATGAGGTAAAAACAATGGCAATGCGATCCAATATAAAAGAAGTAGGCCAAAAGATTTCTAAAATTATATTTTAAAAAATACCCTAACTGTGGATTTTCATGCCCTCCCATTGATGATGAACCTTGCCCTAGGTTAATATTACAGTTTTTATGTTACTGATGATTTCCAAGATATCGGAAAGTATCCGGAATTTGAAGACAAACCTCTACATTTTTCTCAGTAATATTTTTCAAGTCATTGAAATTTAATCAAAACTATTTAAAATTTAAAAATAAATATTATTTCCAGCAAGTGTATTGATAAATATTTATATGAGTCTTTCAATGGCCAAAATCTGTATCTCTGGGGAAACATCTTTATTTTCTCATGACAAAGATGGCAAATTAATACATGGAAAATATGGCAACAAAACAAATACTGTTGGAAAATGGTAAAAAAAAAAAAAAAAACATTAGGAGGAATTGAAAAAACAAGGATTAGAGCAAATTATACTGTGTGGGAGGTTTTCTATACAGCTGAATTCAAGTACAGATGTTTCTAACATATCTGAGCTTATAAGTATTTACTAGACTCTCTTCCAAAGATGAAATTATGAAGAACTACTTTTGGGTGAGTCTTTAAAGGAAAGATGTACCAGAGAGGGTATATTCTCAAAAGCAAATGACTTTAGAAAAAAAATTTTTCAGGAAAACATGTTAATTCTACTTAAAGCCACAATGAAGAAGCAGCTGCTTTAACTGGGAAAGGGAAGTAGAAGTAGGGGAAGGAAATTGAGGAAGATGAATGAGAAAGCAGGCAAAGGGAAGGGAAAAAGGGAAGATTATAAGACATGTAAAAATCATGTATTGCATTGTTTACAAGCAGGGTAATGTAGCAAAGAACTTGAAGTCTGAAGTGCCAAAAATGCTTCAGGATGATTTCAGTGGGGTCAATTGCATAAAAACAAGGTCTTTGAAATACAAAAAAAAATCTTCACATATTTCATAATGAGATGCAAAGTGATTAAGAATAAATATTTTGTACCAGAGAGGTTAAATGGGTATCTAAGTGAAGAATACTTAAAAGTGTTGCCAATCTTGAAAGTTATACACTTCACTTTTTAAAATGTCTCAAATTTGCTGACTTTTCTCATGATAGCATTAAGTGATGAGCAGTTATCTGTAAAAAGCAAAACAAAACAAAAAGACATCTAATCAACCCTTTAAAGTAAAAGTAAAATTTTATAGTGAATAGAGAATAATTACTTTAAAACAGAAACTCATGCTACGGAGAGAGCATTTTCTTAAAAATAGTGTTTTTAAAACAATTTTCCTTCCATGATATGAACTTGTTGTTGAAAATATTGTACATGTGTCATAAATTTAAACTTTCATATCTACACTGCAGTAGGAAAAAGAATTTTCCAAAACTATCAAAAAACATCCACCAAACTCTGTTGATTTAAACCTTTCATATAACTTTTATATTGATATAATTCCATATTAAGTTACAGAATACTACAAAGAACTCCTATGTCCTCAATCTACATGTACAAATTATTTAGATGTTGCTTCTTTGCTTTATTGTATTCTCATTTTCTCAGTCTACCCTTCTCTCCCTGTCCACACACACGCACATGCCCACACCACCCCTAACCCCCCAGTGTTTTTCCTGAACCATTTAAAATTAAGTTATTGCTCCTTGTTTGCAACAAGCTTGACATTTTTCAAGAGTACAGGTCAGTTACTTTGTAGAAAGTCCCTCAATTTAGGTTTGTCTGATGTTTCTTTCTAATTAAATTAGATAAAGAGCATGAATCTTTGGCAGGAATACCACAGAAATGAATGTGTATCCTAGTACATATTATCAGGAGGTATATCATGTCCCATTGATGGTGTTAAGTTTACTTACTTTGTAAGCTTGGAATTAGTAGGTTAAATCACTAGGAAATTACTCTTTTCCTTTTGGAAATTAATAAGTAACTTACAGGAGAACACTCAGAAGCTATGTAAATAACCTATTCCTTATCAACTTTCACCCACTAGTTTTAGCATACATTGAGGATTCTTGATTGAATCAATTATTACTGTAATGGTGCTTCTGAACTCCATTATTCCTTCCACATTTATTAGTTGGCATTTATTCTAAGTGAGCTCTTCCATCCTCTTCCATTTATTCATTTATTTATAATATCATGGATTATTTCATAAACATTGTATTCCTACCATTATTTATTACCATGCTCAAAGTGTCCCAGATTTGGGCAGTGGGAGCCCTTTCAAGCTAACTTCTCTATCTTTTGATGTGTACCATTTTTTGAGTAGTTTCTTGCTTTATAAGCATAAGATTATTAGGCTTTCCTTTTCCTTGTATTTTCCCTGCTTCTACCCAAGCATCACTCTTTTCTCTGAGGAACACTCCTTTTTAATGAGGAACGTATTTAGAAACCCCTATCTGGATACTTCATGTGCTCAGTGCTTATAGTGGTCTCTTTCTTCCAGTCCCTTTTAATATATTTATTAAATATGAACAGGTATGCATGCATATATAAATCCGTTTCTGTATCAAAGAATGGGATCATACTTATACCTCTACTGCCAATTCAACACCACAGTTCTCCCCTTTCATATTTTTAACTTTCTTCTCTGATAATGAGAAATCTGGCTAATGTTCTCCCAATAAAACTGCACATTTCCTCAGTCCTATAGTAAACAAATCTAGAATTCAAAATAATTGTTGTAGTTCCTTTTGACTTTAGATCAGTATCACTTGAAACACAGGTTCACTTGCTTCTGTTTATATTCAGTTTTAGGTTTATCCTTCCACATTCTTGATTTTATTAATTTTTAACATTTGTTATAATTTACCCATTTTTATTAACTCTATGAATGTATTTTCAGTATGAAAACTAAATTTGTGGGTTACAGTTAAAGCAGTAAATAAAGACTGTTCTTGTTTTTAAATTGCTTTTGGCATTTAGGAAGGCCTAGATTTTTGTTCCATTGGTTACCTTTGTACTTCCACATATACAATGCCTTAATCTCATTTTCTTATTATTTTATCACCTAGTATAGGTCAACTTTCAATTTTCTCATTTCCAACTACTGCTTTTACAACAATCAATAAGCTTTTTCTACTTTTCTGTTTACCTCTTCCTTTAAAGTTTCATTATTTCTACTTGCCAAGAATATGTAAGATTTACATACTGTTCTTTCACCTTTGTTATCACCTATATTTTACTGTTAGATCTCCAATTATAATATATTTTAAACATCCATGGATTTTTCCAAAAATGCTTTCCTAGTCAACTCTTAGTTGGATAAAGCTCATACCCTAGTAGCTTCCTCAAGAAAGTTTCATGTATATAATATCCTCTGAGTTATACATGTTTAAATTTTTTTTGTATTATTCATATTTAAAAAAAAACAGCTTGGCTCTTCTGGGGCGCCTGGGTGGCTCAGTCGATTAAGCCTCCAACTTCAGCTCAGGTCATGACCTCGCCACTTCTGAGTTCAAGCCCTGCATGGGGCTCTGTGCTAACAGCTCAGATCCTAGAGTCTGCTTTGGATTCTGCGTGTGTGTGTTTCTCTCTGCCCCTCCCTGCTCGCTCTCTGGCTCTCAAAAAAATGAATAAACAAACAAACAAAAAACCCAGCTTGGTTTTTTTTTTTTTTTTTTAGTTTCCACAAAAATATATTTAATAAGTTTATTATATAAAATCAAACATTTAATATTTTCAACATTTTATCAATTAAAACTTACTGATAAGTAATGGGGACTTCTTTGTATTTTGGAAGATTACCTAAACTATATATATTCACATTTACAACACATCTAAATATAACTGAAGAGCTACTTCAACTAATGTTGAAATTTATGGAATTCTAGAGATTTACAGGCTAAAATTGCCATAAATTTGTCTGCAATCAAGTATACTGCACTAATTATGAACTTCTTAATAACTATTGAAAAAGAAAAAATTTGGAGGAAAACGTTAGGTTTTAAAGGTCTGTGACAAACTTTTAGAAGATAAAAAATTTGCAAAATCAATTAATGACCATAATTTCTTAATGAATCCCTGATGGTCATTTTTGGCAGCTCAACTGAATCTGTTGGGAGGGTAGTGTGCTACATGCTGTCGGGAACCCTCCACTGTTTCATAAGAGCCATGCCTCTAAATGCTGTCAAAAGTACAGAAATGATAACAACTTTGTGTGCTGTACATACCTTTCTCATACAAGAACAGCCTGGCTTTACAAAATTCTTGGTTTACTCTTTTCCTTGTAGTTTCTTGATAACACTGCTCCATTGGCACTTTGTTTTGTATGTTTTCATTAAGAAGTGTATGCCAGTTTAATTCTCTTGCCCTACAAGTTGCTTTGTTCTGTTTACCTGGAGGCTCTCAAAATTGTTTATCTTTAAAATCTAACACTTTATTATAAAGATATAACTCAATATTGACAGTTTAATATCAACTTCCCTAGGTACTCTATGGTCCTTTCAATATGTAGATGCACATCTTTTATTTCTGGAAATTTTATATATTTTTTAAATTTTTTTAATGCTTGTTTATTTTTGAGAGAGAGAGAGAGAGAGAGAGAGAGAGAGAGAGAGAGAGAGAGAATCTGAAGCAGGCTCCAAGCTCTGAGCTGTTAGCACAAAGCCCAACGCGGGGCTTGAACTCACAAACTGTCATGGGGCTCAAACTCACAACCTCGAGATGAAGAGCCACATGCTCTACCAAGTAGGCCAGCCAGGCACATCTGATTTTGTTGTTTTATTTGTTCTCCATGTTGATCTTTAGTGATAGTAGAGGATATATGGTGAGACTTGGATTTATCCTTACCTATCATTATCCTTACCGACCCAGAAATTGAGCTGAGTCCTTTTATAAAAAATGTAAAAATGTGAGTGTCCCAGAATTTGCAAGAAAAATTGATTTTAGGCAAGATGGAAAAATGTTAATTTAAGTTTCAACAGAAAAATAATGCATAACTGACATGGAATTTTTTTAAAAGAAGGATCATAATTTACTGATTTATTAAATGTATACAATGATGCATTTATTCTATCTTCATCCATGTATAATTCACTATGGAAAAGTATCAAAATAAACAATATAAAAACAGACTTTTTAATCAATATATGACAAACTTGCTTGCATAAGACAAAGTGTTTCTGGAATAAAATAAAAAGACTATAATAATGGTTACCTTCATATTTTAAACAGTGCTCTTGATTACTTCTTCACTGAAAAGGCTACTAACAATTAATAAATTTATTAAAAGTATAATATTAAAAATGGAATGAAGAGATATATTAACAGAATAGAACAGAGAAAACCATCATCTAATATAAAAAGGTAGTATTCCATGAAAAGATGTTGTTTAAAACATCACATATCATCAGGGAAATAAAAATCAAAACCTCAATGAGATACCACCTCATACCTGTCAGAATGGCTAAAATTAACAACACAGGAAACAACTGATGTTGGTGAGGATGTGGAGAAAGGGGAAACTTCTTACACTGTTGATGGGAATGCAAACTGGTACAGCCACTCTAGAAAACAGTATGAAGTTCCTCAGAAAGTTAAAAATAGAACTACCCTACGACTCAGCAATTGCACTTGTAGGTATTTACCCAAAGGATTCAAAATACTGATTCAAAGGGGCATATGCATCCAGATATTTAGCACAGTATTATCAACAATAGCCAAATTACAGAAAGAGCCCAAATATCCACTGATGACCAATGAATGGATAAAGATGTGTGTGTGTTGTGTGTGAGTCTATGTGTGTGTATAATGGAATACCACTCAGCCATCAAAAAGAATGAAGTGTTGCCATTTGCAACAACATGGATGGAGCCAGAGTGTGCTACGTGAAATAAATCAATCAGAGAAAGACAAATACCATATGATTTCACTCATATATGGAATTTAAGAAGCAAAACAGATGAACATAGGGGAAGTGAGAAAAAACAGAGAGGAAGGCAAACCATAAGAGACTCTTAAATACACAGAACAAATTGAGGGTTGCTATGGGGGGGGGGGCAAGGGATGGGCACTTGTGATGAGCACTGAGTTTTACAGGTAAGTGATGAATTACTAAATTCTACTCCTGAAACCAATATTATACTATATGTTAACTACCTACAATTTAAGTAAAAACTTAAAGGAAACAAATGGCATATTCATTAATTCTAGGATAACCATTTCATTACCAGAAAACAATTAAAAATTTTTACCTCATACTATACAGACCAAAGTAATTTCCAGACGAGTTAGAGACTAAATGTAAATTTAAAAATTAAAGAAAACACAGAAGAAAATATGTTAACATATTTAGAGTATTAGAGTGGGAAAGGCACTGTCCAGCATGCGAGGAAGCACCCACATATTAAGAGTAATGTTTATCTCAGGGGTGCCTGAGTGGCTCAGTCAGTTGGGTGTCTGACTTCGGCTCAGGTCATGATCTCATGGTCCGTGAATTTAAGCCCTGCGACGGGCTCTGTGCTGACAGCTCAGAGCCTGGAGCTGCTTCAGATTCTGTGTCTCCCTCTCTCTCTCTCCCCCTCGCCCACTTGCACTCTGCCTCTCTCTCAAAAATAAACATAAATTTAAAAAATTAAAAAATAAAGAGAGTAATGTTTATCTCATGAAAACTTTAAAACTTCTATTAAGGCAAAAAGTAACACAATGCTAAATGATAGACCTGGAAAAATATTTCTCATATATGCATATGTATACATACATACACATTTAGATCTTAAAGTTCAAGTCATTATAAATATTACCAATATTATAATTTTTTAAATGAGCAAATGATATTTAAGAAAGGAATATTTGATATAAGAAATGCAAATTGAAATGTGTAAGGAGTTTAAAAACTATAACACCCAATTTTGGCAAAGGTTTGGGTAAGCAAAAACTCACACACAGAATAGAAATATACACTGATACAACCTTTCTAGAGGGGAATTTAGCAATATTCATTAAAAGCATTAAACTTATGAGATATCACTTGATCTCAGAAATCTTTCCTCTAGCAAATTACCTTAAGGAAATAACTAAACATATAATTCAAAAACGCATTCAAAGATATATTCAAAGCTGCCCATTACCATTTATAAGGATGAAAAACAATCTATCTGATAGGTAACTGACACATTAAGTATGCACGAGAATTCTATGCAGTCCCTTAAAATGGTGTTATAAAAGAATATTTAACAAAGTGAGAATATTTGAGATGTTATAATAAAATATTAGAAAATGCAATGAACAGTATGATTTATTTAAAATGTTTCATAAATAAATATATGCAAATAAGTCTTAAAGAATATACAACAAAATGTTGAGAACAGTGTTAGAAGTAAAATTTTTTTTATATTTTTTATGTATTTGTAGTTACTGACTTATCTACAGTAAATATGTTTTGCTTTTATGTTATCAAGGAAAAAACAGAATATAGGTATAGAAGTTATTCCTTCTGAGTCTAGAGTGAGGAGAAAACAAGTTAAGATCCAGATCATTTTGAAGTGATAGGAAAAGTATTTTAAGAAGAAATCATATATACCAGTTTCTATTTTCTTAATATATTAAAAGGATGCTTAAAAAGAGTATAGAAGCCAGCAGTGTGATTGTGGAATTTAAGCAAAGTAATAAAATTTTAAAATAGCTTTTTTATAAAAACAGAATGTGGTCATTTCTTGAGATGGTACCAAAGTAGGAGCAGTGTTATTCAGAGAAAGAGATTTTAGTTTAAGTTGAAAGGAAGAAGATTTGGGGAGACAGGAAGTAGGAAGGGACAGAAGGAAGAACAGAAAGGATATGAAATGTATGAGAAGAAGGGAAAAGGAAAGAAGAAATGAATTGGAAAGTATGAAATAGAGGAGTGGAGTAAAGGAGTAGAAGGGAAGAAAAGAAAGACCAAGGAAGAAGAAAACGGGGCAGAGTACTCTTAGATAAGGTCGAGGATAACAGACAGTTTATTACAAATTGAATGGGTCATCTAGAGGCTGCAGTGGAGTGTGGTGGTTAGCTAGAAAGCAGTGACTGCATAAGAAGAGACTTGAGATAGCTATACAATGGGGAGAAATTATCATTTACAGGGCAAAAGTTCTAGATGGAACTTTGATGCTGGTATATAAATGAGGTATAAGATGTAATACAATATATCCTAAACTGAAATACACCCTTTAAAAATATCTGAATTTATTTCTAAATCATTAGAAAAGATAATATTTACTCCTATTTCTTAAATAATCTAAGAACTCTTCCAGGTTTTAAAACACAATGGAATATAAAAAGTCCAAAGAAAAAAGGACAAAAGTAGAATATTCCAAGAAAGTAAGTTTGAGGCTGAAATGGGAAAAAGATTGGAACTTGTGGTGAAAAGTCTCCTGGAAACTAAGAGAAGAGAGGGTATATATAATTGTGCTAAATTATTCAAGATCAAAATAATACCTAAGTATGAAGAATATTATGAAATTCCTGTTCAGAATCAGTTCTACCACATACTTAAATTAATTTCATTACTGAGTAACTGTACTTTGTTTTGTGACCTAAGACAGTTAAAACTGGCCAATTGATGAAGAAAAATCTATTACCCTCAGGGAAACTGTGCCTGTTTAACCAATTAAAGTACATAGGAAAAATACACCCAAACCATTATGATAACACAATCAGAACAAAAGGCATAACCTGGAGCTCTCCCTGGTGTTGCACTGGTCCTGGAGATCTGAGACCTGACTTAAAGACTAGCTTTTATTAATAACTAAATCCAAGTTTACGATTTGTATGCTGAGCTATCTGAATTCTCATTAGTCTTATTTCAGTTTCCAACACACTCAACTGTACCTAAGTGTATTCTTCCAAACTTTATTTATTAATTTATATGAAATTAATAAAATAGAGATACATCAAAGAATTCTAGGTCATTTATGTAAGATGTTTTCATATTTCCCAATAATTAAAAAAAATAATCAATAACCAAAATAAAGCACAGTACTACTAATGGACCCATAATAGTATCTTCATGTGTGTGTATGAGAAAAAGAGAGAGAAAATCACTAGGTTCATCATAGGCTATATGATCAGCCAAATATCTCAAGAAATTAGTATTTCCAGAAAAAAATTACCTTTGAGAGCTTACTTCATTTTATTGGTCTATCCACTCTTACAAAGTCTAAATCTTTAGTTGCTTTCCCCCCTTTTTGATCTATAATGAACTGACAGCAAGTATTCCACTGTCTAAATAGGATACATTTTATCACATTTACTTAACAAAAACCCAAAAACCTCACATATTAGGAATCCCTCCAGAATCTAAGCACCTACCATGAATTCCTTAAATCACAACGTAGAAATCACCACATAACTGTTTTGAATTTAGGAAATAATTACCATGTCTTTTTTAGGGGAAAAAATAGATGGTAATTTTTTGTTGAACTTATTCAAAATATGCAAAAGTACAACCCACAAAGAATCAAGATACTATAATGTAAAACTTAGTCTAAATGACTTGGAATACTTCCAACAGACACCATGGTTTTAATAAAGTTCACAATGGAAAACTTATTTAATACATTAATAAAACTATTAAGTTTACAATGGAAACAAATATGAATAAATAGGTTTAGGAAGGACTGACTGACCAATGTATAACAGATACAATTCTCTTCAAATGTATTGGTTTTAGCTCAAATGACCTATTAGATAATTTAACTTTCCCCTGAACAATTAATACTCTGTATACTACCTAGTGGTCTAGAAATCATATGTCAAAAAACCTTTGGACAGTTTTGTCATAAGCCATGCTTCATTTTTTTATCTACTGTTCCTGTACTGGAAGAAGAAAGATGATATAACTTAGATCAGAAAGAGTTCTTATCTGAAAGCACAGTTTGTAAATAAGTAAAAGGAAAAGTGCGCCTCTTGGAGAACCGTGCCCACCTCTTCTATCCCAATACCATCACCTTTGGGGCTTAAGGTACTTTTGCAGAACACTTAGCAGCTCTATAAAGCAGTCTGAAAATTACTGGCTTGAGAATAGAACATTTTAAGTTGATTACTGACATATATTATTATATAATAAATCAGAACAAATGAGAATTAAAGATGAATAAGGATGTAGTCCTGAAAAACAATAAACATGTTTTAACCTTTCTACATCTAAGAATTAAAATTCTGTTAGGAAGTAAAAAGCTACAGTAAGAAAGTTCCTGATCTTATTCAATAATTCTCAATTCAGGGCAATACCATGCCAGAGACAGTCTGGAAAAGTATGGGGCCATTTTTGTTTGTCACAGTGACTGGGGCAACATGACAAGTAATTAGGAGGCAGGAGGCATGAATGCTAAAGGTACTATAAGGCATAAAGATTTCTACAATCTCAAATCCCAATAGTTTTTCCACTAAGAAATGCTGATCTTATTCAACTATAAAAGTAAACATCAAGAATTTCCAATAAATTGGGAAATTCCCAATGAATATCTGACCTATGAATACACTTTCCACACAAAGGAATGGGGACTCAAAGTTCAGAGGCCCTGCCTCCAAAGGAAATAAAAGTCCTAGCATAACCGAATCATATCATCTAGAAAAGGACTATACATTCTTTTATGCAGAGTTTAACAAGATGCTCCTTCTAGAAGTATCTCTTTCCTAATCCATCCAACAAAGCAAAGCAAACACAAAGAAAGAAAACAAAACATCACATCAAGAATGAAGAAAGGAAGAGATATGTATGCTAACCACTGCAGAAACAACTTAAAATACTTTTTCCATTAAGAAGATCATTTGAAGCTGAAATTTTGTCACAAGTAGTTAATAAGCACTGGAGGCCAGCCTAGGAGTTATTATGACATTTCTATCAGAAACTTCACATTCATTTCCAAACAACTGATTCTAAGTAAAGTTACCGAATAAAACTCATCTATAAATTGACTACTATTTTACAATGGCAAAGAATAATTATATCTTTGACTTCAAAATGTAGATTTTTATATGTATAATTTTCGAGTTTGAAGGAAAAACATATTTACTATATGTTATTGCAAATCTGTTATCTTATTCAAAGGAGTATGTATTTTAACTGTTGACAGACATGTGAATATATAGAACATATTATCAACTACTGATTATTTTGCCTCAAAGTGGCAAAAATAATTAAATCCAAATGTATCTTTATAAGTAGCTATGAACTATGAAAAATTTATTGAAGAACTGTTAAATCATTAGAAAAAGACTGTACTATGCTGAAAACTTAAGTACACACTGCCATATAGTCCTATTAGTAAATCAATTCACAATTTCTCAAAATTAGAGCAGGGTTTGATAAAAGAAACCACTAAAATGCACAGATGCAGCATTTTACTATTATTATTCTACACACATTAGACTTCTTTCAAATAAGATAATGAAAGGACATATTAAACTGGAAATTATAGATTATTATTTAATCAGAAAATATGTTAATTAACTGAAGTGCAATGAAAACACTTGAGGGTGGGTTGTTTTTTTTAAGAAACTCAAGATCTGAAATGGGTATTTTGGGGCACCTGGGCGGCTCAGTCAGCTGAGCATCCCACTCTGGATTTCAGCTCAGCTCATGATCTCATGAAGGTAGGAGTGAGCCCTCGTCTGGCTCCATGCTGGGTGTAGAGCCTGCTTGGAATTCTCTCTCTCCCTCTCCCTCTGCCCCTCCCCCACTCGTGTGCATGCTTCTCTCACTCTCCTTCTCTCTCTCAAAAGAAGAGAGAGGAGAAGGGAGGAGGAGGAAGAGAAAGAGAAAGAAAAACAAATGGGTATTTTTACTTCCAGAAATGGCAGCATAGACCATTTAAAACCCATGTTCCTAATGAGAACCAGAAAAACTGGAAAAATATGAATATTCATTTCTTAATGTTGCCCAACAGCATCAGAGAATGAGAAAGTAGTGAAGATTTATTGGACCAAGAGAGAAGACAGAAATCCAGAAAGGCATTTTTATTTATTTTGAGAGAAAGAGAGAGAGAGAGAGCAAGCAGAGGAGGGGCAGAGAGAAAGAGTAAGACAGAATCCCAGGTGGGCTCCTCACTGTCAGAACTGAGCCTGATGCAGGGCTCAAACCTACATACCGTGAGACCATGACCTGAGCCAAAGTCAAGAACTGGACACTTAACCAACTAAGCCACCCAAGGCACCCTCGGAAAGGCATAGCACTGGAGGTCACAATTGCTTTGCAAAAATTGTGGAAGAGGAAGGTGAGATTAGGAAGTATATTTGACAACCTGGAGGGTTTTAAGAGGAAACAAACAAAACTCACTGTCCTCAATTGTGACCCTGAATTTTTCATTCTAATAGTAAGGTGAATATGTAACAAAGCCTTGCAGAGACTACCAGCTAATTTGGAGTTATCTCTGGAGCTCAGAAAATTTTAATCCATGAAATTGGATTAAAATGATCCTAGATTCCTAATTCCTGATTCCTGTCATAAGAAACTATCCACAAATTTCTGGAGAAAAACAGTATAATTTCAGGTCCTGAATTATGTCTATAATTGGTTTTCAAGTACAATTCAGTATACAATCAAGAAAAACCAGAAAAATCAGGAGGCAACAGATACAAGAACCAATAAAAACCGAAGTCAGTATAAAATAGTCAATGGAGCTTCATATGTTGGGATTTATTCAAACACAGTGTTTAAAAAAATCCATGTTTGCTTATTACATATAAAAGCTTGGAAAACCAAAGAAAAAAGAAATTATTAAAGGCAGTCATAAGAAAAATAAAACAGATTATCCTAAAAGGAGCAAGATAAGAAATACATTCAAGTACTCACTAGAAACTGTGGAAAACAGAAGTAAAAGAATTACATTTTCACTGTGCTCTAAGAAAATAAATACAAATTTAAAATTCAACATCCAGAGAAAAAATCATTCAGATATTGGAAACATTATTTGATAACCTCTTTTGCTGGTTGGCACATGGTAGGGTATAATGTTAACTCAACTAAGTTTAATTCTTTTAGTCAGTAATTTCTCCCGTCTGTATTATTTCCGCCAAAGTTTATATCCTACTGTTACTCTGCAGGAACAATAAGGAAAAGCACTAACATTCTGAACACACAATAGATATTCAATAAATGTTTGCTGAGTGCACAAATCAGGTTTTAAATTTATTTTCTCAAGTTTTTCTCATATGGTCTATTATCTAAACTTGGATTCTTTGAAATCCATTCCAAATTCCCCTTATAACATTTTAGTTCTCCCTAAATGAGACAATGTACCAACCCTGGGGCATCTAAATTTAACCTACCCACAAAACAAAAGATAAAACTATGAGAAGTTCTGGTATTTTTATTCTCCGTTGAATATAAGTTGAATACAGAAAAAGCCATATTTCCATAGACAGAATGTCTTTAGACAGTATAATCTGTTGCCTAAGAATAAAATATACAGTTAGAAACAAAGTATTGAATTTTTTTGCTTTATACTTTATATGAGGCTGACCAGGTCATAATTATCCATCCCTAATTAAATTAAACATAGTGATTATTTATATTATTACAACAGTTTACATTTTTCTAGTATACTTTGAGCTTAGATTATCTATTATTGATATCCTTATCTTTACACTTTTAAAATCAAGATACAAAATGATAAAGTTACACAGAATATTAGCTATAGCAGCATTAACGACAATGTTCTGCTGCAACCCAGTTATAGGCATAATTCTTTCTTAAGATCACCCAGCTAGTGATCTAGTGGATAGTACATATGGCTAGTACAAATGACCAACAGTAAAATAAAATATTTCTCAATTTGATGTTAGTGTTTCTTTGCTACCTTTTTTTCAGCTCTAATATCCCCTTTGACAAAGAGTAAACACCTAGGGAATGGGCTCATTGTTGCCTTTGTACTCTACTGATTTTTTTAAAAGTTCTCTTCTTTTCTTGGTAGGTGTTACTATTTAACATGGCAATGTATTATTTACATTTTATATACAATTATTTAAGTTATAAGGGATCTAACTTAAAGAAAAAATATTAAGGAAATAAGGTTAGAGGTGATAAAATAAAGCAGACACTACATCTTCCACAGAAACAAAATCCTCAAATTTTCACTGGGCACATGCCATCAGAATAAAGAATACATTTGGGATGCCTGGGAGACTCAGTCTGTTAACCACCTGACTCTGGATCTCAGCTCTGGTCATGACCTCATGGTCTTGAGTTGAAGCCCTGAGTAGGGCTCCACATTGACTGTGAAGCCTGCTTGGGATTCTCTCTCTCCCACTCCTGCATAAACGTGCACACTCTCACAAATAAACAAACAATTTTTAACAAGGAATAAATAATATACTTCACAGGCTCCTTATTCTAGGTGTGGCCATATTCCTAAATCCTGGACAATTTAAGATCTAAATAAAGTTACCTAGGATAGCTTCCAGGAGCCTTCCTTAAACACAGCTGGCATTTACTTTCTGAGCCTTACACTTTTTCATTCCTTTATTCTCCCTGCTGAACACAGATAATGACTGAAACTAAAGAAGACATCTAGGTTTGTAAGGTGACCTTGGTAATGTAGGCTATGCATACCAGAGTAATGAGATAAAAGCAACCTGGATCCCTGAGTACTCTGTTTAACAGAGCTACTATAGAGCCTTTTTTCACCTACTTCTAGACTTTTAGGTGATGCCAAAATAGACTTCTATATTGGTTAAGTCACTGTTGTTTGAATCCAATTCTAACCCTAACTGCAAAATATGGAACATGAAAGATATTGTCAAAATGGTATGCCAATGATCCAAGTTGGAAAACAATGAACTAAGTCACCAGAAACTTCCAGGATGGATCACTGTCAGTCCCTGGAATTTATCAAGTGATCCACTAGCTATCAGCAGTTTAACAGGGAAAAGCAGTTTTGTATATAGATGTCACAACTTTATGAAATGTAAAATTATTTCCACAGAACTCCTATTACATTCCATGTTCTTAAATGTTGAACACATGTTACAATGACTAATATTTGGTTCATCCTGATTATATCCAGAGTTTAAAATTTTCTATTGGTTAAATCGGCACTTTTTCATCATACCTTTGTATTTCATGATCCCCAAGTTACAAAATTAAATGGCTATCTGAAAGATGCTTCAATGAAGTATTAAAATGTTGATGAAAACAGTACCAAACCCCACCACACAGATTAAAATAATTAATATTGGGAGGGAATGACTCTAATGATAGTGAATATCAATACTGTTGAGATAAATAAACCTTTAAGTGTGATGATTTCACACATATCAGAAAAGAAAAGCACAAAACATAAGGTACAATAATTTTTAAACATTATATCATGTTTAACTAACTATCCATATGCCCCTAGAGCCCACTGTGTGGTCAATAATGACCCTTTAACAGTGATATAGAGCTGTTGAAGCCTCAATCACTTTCAAACCAAGCAGTGACCTCTTTGTAAACTAACTAAATTTCAGCAGAGCAACTCTCCACCCCACGATACTTTCCAGATGGAAACTGGCAGACTTTGTCCAAAAAACTGAGGAGAAACCAAGATTAAAGAGGCAGCCTTTGACATTATACTCACCAGAGAAACATAATTTACTCAATTGACAAGTTTTTAAACTAAGCACATAATATTTGCCTCTTAACAAATATTATAATTAAAGAAAAACCAGAAGAAACTATTTGCAAAAACCACCTTATCAAATGACATTATATAGTGGCATATAACATTAGTGACATATGATTTGGAAGAGCAACTATTATCCCACATGCATATCCACAGATATTCTAGAGTTTAACAAAACCACTGATGCACGAGGTATGAATCAACTTAGCAAACATAGAGAATTGTATATGAAAGAGAATGCAAAAATTTCAATTCTATTTGTTACTGAAAACCCAACCTGCAGAGTAAGATTTATTTAGTTAGTTATTTAGTAAGCTGAATGCGGTTTTAATATAACATTATGTTCATGTGCATTAAGGAGGCTACACATGAATTCAATTCCATAATCTGCTCTTTCATAGGATCAATTAGAAGCTAATAATATGCCTTTAAAAATTACTATTAAGGTAAAATCCGCATAACATAAATGTCACTATTTCTAAGTATATAATTCAGTGGTATTTAGAACATTTGTAATGCTGTGCATTCGCCCCTATCTAGTTCCAAAATATTTTCATCGCCTCAAAATAAAACCCTGTACCCATTAAAAAAGTCACTATTTTTGTTTTTCTGTTCCTATGGATTTGACCATTCTGGATACTTCATATAAACACCTCATACAAGGTGTCACCTTTTGGGCCTGGCTTCTACCTAGCATAATGTTTTCAAGGTTCATCCATGTTATCAGTACATTCCTTTTTTATGGTCAAATAATATTCCATTGCGGATTATACTACATTTTGTTTATCTATTAATCAGTTGACAGACACTTGGGATTTCCCAACTTTTGCCTATTGCAAATAATACTGCTATGAACTTTCATGAGCAAACTGTTTGAATACTTGTTTTCAATTCTTATCCCAACCTAGGAGTGGGATTGCTGGATCATACAGTAAATGTTTAACTTTTTGAGGAACTGCCAAAATTCTTCTACAGTGATTGAACAATATGCTTCTTGATCTCAAATCACTGTTGAAGAAAATAGTGATAATAGTAAATCTGATCAATTGTGACCACTCAGTATACATCATGTCAGTGTTGTTTTAATAAAATGGCAATGAATAAAATACTTCACTTTTCTACACTTAATAGTAATCTAGCTGTCAAGGGAAAATACATAATGTTTTGAAACGGTGACACATCATTTAAGTTTCATGATATTCCTTACCATAAAAATCATTTCTGTGGTTTTATACATTGTTTGTTCAAATATCATACTCTGGGTGATGTATTTAATATTTTGAAATGTCTACAGCTGAAATACCACGATTTTTAATGTAGAGGTAAGTTAAAGATGTATTTAAGAAGTCCCAATATTAAGCAAAGAACTCCAAAAGATAGTTAAAGTAGTGCCAGGTCTGTAGTAACCCAGCACAAATCTTTTTCCAATAAAATCCCTCTGTTTAGGCACTCAGATTTGCTGAATAATAAAATTATGATGATGAGGTCATAAGCAAAGCTTATCAAACACATGAAAACAAACTACTATGAGTGCTAGATAGTATAAACAATAATCAGTTCATGGGACATAAAATATCAGCGTGTAGAGAAACTTAATTATGGAATCAAAAAAATTAGCAAGCAATAGGAAAATACAATAATAGTGTCTAATACATGCCTTATTAATGCCATTAGAATCCTCAAAGGATAAAATAAATACTACTGCAAAAAGAGAACAGAAAAGATAATGGCTATAAATTTCCTAGAGCTGATGGAAGACCCAAATGATACAAGAAGAAAACACACACCCAGCAAAATAAATAAAACAAATGTACACCAAGCACATTGTAATAAAACTCCACAAACCCTAAGAAAAAGAAAAAAATCTTTAAAACAGTAAAAGAGAAAATGCAGATCATTGACAAGGGAATGGCGTTAGATTGAAATGGACTCATCACCAGAGGGAGGCAAACCATAAGAGACTCTTAAATACTGAGAATAAACTGAGGGTTGATGGGGGTGGGGGAGAGGGGAAATGGGTGATGGGCATGGAGGAGGGCACTTGTTGGGATGAGCACTGGGTGTTATATGGAAAACAACTTGACAATAAACTATAATAAATAAATAAATAAATAAATACTTTAATGTGATTTTAATTAAAAAAAGGAAAGAAACAAATGGACTCATCACCAACAACTTAAGGTAGAAGACAGTGGAATGGTATCATCAAAGTTCTATTAGAAAAACATCAGTCATGGAAACATATGTCCTAAGCAAAACTACCTTTTAATAATGTGGATTTAAGAAAGGCTTTCAGGCTTTCAGACAAAAAGTTTATCACCAAAAGACTACACTAAAGGAAGAAATAACTAAAGGATGTACTTCAAGAAGGAAAACAATTCTAGAAGGAAGGTCTTAGAGAGCCAAATAAATGGTGAATAAACTGGTAAACCTGCAAATAAAAATAAAGAACATTAAAATGTTCAACTATAAAATAAACAAGGACCTCTAGGTGATGGTTATACTTTAAATATTATATATTGAGTTGTACATTTATGCTTTGTGTACTTTGTAAAATGTTTACACAAATAACTAGTTCCTACCAAATCTCCACACTGTTCATATAAAATAATGAAGATAATAATGTCTTTTGTTAAAGAGTAGGCCTGTCCAAGAATAACAGCATTAAGATTTAAAAAAAAAAAAGGGGGGGGGGAGCCAGAATCAAAGATCTGAACAGAGATCATCAGAGTGAAAGTATGTTAAGGTCCTTTTATTGTTCAAGAGCAGAAGGGATAACTTTAGACTCTGCTAATACATATGGCAACATTTCCTGTGAGGCCTCTAAAAATAACAGAAATAGTGTACAATTTCTATGCCAGGTGTATTTATAAATGGAATAAAACAAATAAACCGAAACATATATTATTTTTCAAGTCACATAGACAAAGTGGGAAAAATAATCAATTTAAAGTAAAAAAAAAAAAAAGTCCAAATACACCAGTAATCAAAAATAATACAAATGATTATTGATGAATTTGAGAATTTACAGCCAGATAATAAAACTAAATTAAAAATCAAAACAGAAAGATACTATTTTTAAGATAGCTAATTCTTAAGAATATACAAAGGTTCAAAGGTTATACTAGTTATAGTCTAATTACATAAACTGGGAATTGCTATATCAGAAGGGGCAAATAGGTTTAAAGCAAACAATATTATTTGGTTTAAGGAGGGTCACTATATAATGATAAAAAGTTCAACTTACCAGAAAGATAGGATAATTCTAATACCAATACACACTAATAAAATGACCTCAAAATGTTAGGCAAAAAGTTGTCAGAATTTACAAATTTACAAACACAGAGAAAATTACAGATCTACCACTGTAGCTAGTGGGAGATTTCAACCTATTTCTTTTATTTATTGATAGCTCAGGCAGATAAAAAAATTTATTAAGATATAGAAGGGTAAAGCCATTAGCTAGCTTAATCTAATATTTAAATTAGAAAATATACATTCTTCTCAAACACATGAGGAATATTTATAAAAACTGACCACATACTTAGCCCTAAAGTCTCAACACATATCAAAAACTAGGATCACATAGACGACAATCTTTGACAACAATGCAATTATATTAGAGGTCAATAACAAAAAAATAAAGAATCATTGGCCAAGCGTAAGGGCTATAGAGTAGAGGAGGCAGCCTGAGATTCCATGTCCTAACCTAAATGCACCAGTCCTCTACTAGGCAAAGGAAATATTAACTTTATACTACCACTCCCAGGGGGCCCATCTGAGGAAGGAGAATGCTGTTCTACTTGGCTTTATTATAAAACAGTCATGTTGTCAAGTAGTATTTTACAGATGAGGAAACTGAAATAAAGTAGTGAGTTGTAGAGTCAGGATTTGAATCCAGATTATCTATTGAACCCATAAACTTATCCACTATTTTGACTTTGTAGTAGGCATTTAGTGTTTGTTGAATAAATGAATAACAGGTTATCAGGCTTGCTTGAATATCAGATCAGCAGAATTGACGGAGAGCAAATGAACACAGTAGTTACATTTTTGATGAGTATTTCTCTGATTAAGTTTGTAAAATGGAAAATCCCTTTTCATATCATACACAGTCTTTTCTTAAAAGGGAACTAACTGCTTCAAGATAGGTGATTCTCGGGGCACCTGGGTGGCTCGGTCGGTTGAGCGCCCGGCTTCGGCTCAGGTCATGATCTCACAGTTCGTGGGTTCAAGTCCCACATCGGGCTCTGTGCTGAGAGCTAGCTCAGAGCCTGGAGCCCGCTTCGGATTCTGTGTCTCCCTCTCTCTATGACCCTCCCCTGCTCATGCTGTCTCGCTGTCTCTCTCTCTCTCTCTCTGTCTCTCAAAAATAAATAAAACATTAGAAAAAAAATTTTTAAAAAAATAGGTGATTCTCAATCCACTCTCATGATTTATCATCAGATACTGGGAAACCTTCAGTTTAGAGAATACAAAAGAAACGAAAATTTCCTTGAAACTTTTCAGTATGTATTATAAGCGTCCATACTCTAAAGAAGAAAAAGAATAAACAAAGAGAAGTTCCTGATTAAAAAAAAAATAAAATTTAGAGTTTCCTCTATAGGTCTTTTCTGGACTTTTAGAAAAGTACTAAAGTTGGGAACCTGGGTGGCTCAGGCAGCTAAGCGTCGACTCTTGATTTCAGCTCAGGGCATGTCCTCACAGTTCATGAGTTCGAATCCTGCATTAGGCTCGTGCTGACAGCATGGAGCCTACTTGCGATTCTCTCTTTCTCTCTGCTCTTCCCCCACTCCTGTGTGCTCTCTCTCTCAAAAATAAATAAACATTAAAAAAAAGAAAAGTACTAAAGTTAGTTGATTATTCCTAATACCACAGAAGACCTCTTTAAAAAAGAGAACTACATAAAAGTATGAATTTTGATACTTGTACAAGAGCTGTATTGTGAGAAGGAAATTTTATTAAGATAGTATGCATGGTATGAATAAATACAATCTTCTTTCCAGGCATTACTGGAAAATTCTAGGCATTAAGACGTCCATTAGAGATTTATCTGCAGTTATTGCTTGATCCTCATGCGTGCTATTAATGAATGATACCATTAAGAAAACATTTTTAATGTTTATTTTTGAAAGACAGAGAGACAGACCGTGAGCAGGGGAGGGGCAGAGCAGAATCTGAAGCACGCTCCAGGCTCTGAGCTGTCAGCACAGAGCCCAACGCAGGGCTCAAACCCACTGACCGTGAGATCATGACCTGAGCCGAAGTCGGACGCTTAACTAACTGAGCCACCCAGGTGCCCCTAAATGATACCATTCTAAACAATAAATATAGGTTTCATACAGTAACTCAGAAGTTATTTTTTCCTCTTTTTTTACAAATATCAAGGAACTCTTAAGGAAACTACTGTTGATTTTCTAAGGAATAGACAATGCCTCTGAAGCTGATGAGACTTTTCTTCCAAAAGGAACCAGAGTGATACACTGTTCACATTCCTATGCATTAATAGTCAAGCAAGCAAATGTTAGCTTTAAGAAAAGTTTAAACAAAGTCAAACATATTTAACCTCAAATGGCTGATTATAAAATAGCTTTATTAACTTATAATGCTGAATAAACTCAAGTATTAAAATATAAATGGACTTGGTGCTCTATTTTATAGCTCTTAAGAAGAGAAAAATTTCACAAGAAAAGATTTATAGGAGAACATTCTAACTACTGTTCTAACTCCTAAGGACTACAATCTTTTTTCTTAATCAACTTTAGTTCATTTCCTAATCAAACTCTAGTTCATTTCCCCGGTACGTGTGTGTGCTTGTGTGTGTGTGCACGTATAGAAGCAATCGTTCACAATTATTTGGAAGACTACTTATATCACCCAGGAAGACAACATGGAGAGAAAAGTTTAGAAATTTTTATATACCTCATCTTTTCAAAGATTTCACAAATTTCTCTATTAAAATACAGACATACGGGGTCCATAAGAATACAATGTAAGTATGGGTTACAGAATCAAATCTAGATTTCAATCACAATGCTGCCATTATTAGATATATGAAATAATGTATATAATTTAACTTGTCTCATCCTGTTTCTTTATATGTAAAACAGATAATATCTACCTAACAGTATTGTTATAAAGGAGACTGCGGATTCATGTAAGCACATGGTGTTATGCATATAAGTAGTAGCTGATAATATTATGTTAATGTTCTCAGTGGTATCTAATAATGTTACAGAACATTAAAAAGATCAATCACCACAATAAAGTGAGACTTATTCTCAGGATGCAACTATGGTTCAATATTCGCAATTCAATCATCCTCCCAGTAAAATGGCAGGATACAAAATTAATTAAGGGGCGCCTAGGTGGCTCAGTTGGTTGAGCGTCCGGCTTCAGCTCAGGTCATGATCTCACAGTTCGTGGGTTCGTGGGTTCATGGATTTGAGCCCCGCGTCGGGCTCTGTGCTGATAGGAAGCTCAGAGCCTGGAGCCTGTCTTCAGATTCTGTGTCTCCCTCTCTCTCTGACCCTCCCCTGCTCATGCTGTCTCTCTCAAAAATGAATAAAACATTAAAAAAAATTTTTTAAACAAAATTAATACCACATCAACAAAACAAAGGATAAAAATCGTATGATCATCTCAATAGATGCAGAAAAAGCATTTGAAAAGACTCAACATTCATTCATGATAAAAACTATCAACAAAATGGGGTTAAGGGAACATACCTTGACATTTAATAAAGGCCATATATGAAAAACCCAAAGCGAACATCATCCTTAATGATGAAAAATTGAGAGCTTTTCCTCTAAGGTCAAGAATAAGACAAGGATGTCCACTCTTGCCACTTTTATTCAACATAGTACTGAAGTCCTAGCCACAGCAATCAGTTAAGAAATAAGAGGCATCCATATTGGTAAGGAAAATTTAAAATTGTCAATATTTGCAGATGACATAGTACTATACATAGAAAAACCCTAAAGAGTCCACCAAAAAACTACCAGAACTGATAAATGAATTCAGTAAAATTGCAGGATACAAAATTAATACCCAGAAATCGGTAGTGATTATATAAAATAAAAACAAAGTCATAGAAAGAGAAATAAAATAAAACAAACCCAACCCCCCCCCCAGCATTTACAATTACAACAAAAAGAATGAAATACCTAGAAATAAACTTAACCAAAGACATGAAAGACCTGTACTCTGGAAACTATAAAATACTGATGAAAGAAACTGAAGGTGACACAAAATGGAAAAAGACTGCATGCTCATGGATTGGAAGAATTACTATTGTTAAAATGTCCATGTTACCAAAAACAATCCACAGACTCAATGCAAGCCCTATAAAAATACCAACAACATTTTTCACAAAACTAGAACAAATATTTCTAAAATTTGTATGTAACCACAAAAGACCCTGAATAGCCAAAGCAATGCAAAGAAAGAAGAACAAAGCTGGATGTATCATAATTCCAGATTTCAAGATACACTACAAATCTGTAGTACAGAACAGTGTGGTACTGGCACAAAAACAGACACATAGATCAATGGAACATAATACAAACCCTAGAAATAAACCCACATATATATGGTCAATGAATCTATGGCAAAGGAGGCAAGAATATACAATGGGGAAAAGACAGACTTTTCAAAAATGGTACTGGAAAAACTGGACAGCTACATGTAAAATAATGAAGCTGGACTACTTTTTAACACCATACATAAAAACAACTCAAAATGGATTAAACATGGGAACTGAAAGCATAAAAGTCCTAGAGGAAAACACAGGCAGTAATTTCTTTGACGTCGACCATAGTAATATTTTTCTAGGTATGTGTCCGAAGGCAAAAATAAAAATAAACTATTGGAACTACATCAAAATAAAATGTTTTTGCAAAGCAAACAAAACCATCAAGACAAAAAGACAACCTACCGAATGGGAGAAGATATTTGCAAATGATATAACCGATAAGAGGTTAATATCAAAAATATTTAAAGAACTCATACAACTCAACATCAAAAAAAATAAACAATTTGATTAAAAAATGGGCAGAGGACCTAAATAGAAATTTTTCCACAGAAGACATACAGATGGCTAACAGATCATGAAAAAGTGCTCAACATCACTAATTGTCAGAGCAATGCAAATTAAAAGCACAATGAGCTATCACCTTACACCTGTTAGAAACAACAAGTGTCAGCAAGGATGAAGAGAAAAGGGAATGCTTGTGCACTGTTGGTAGAAATGTAACAAAATGTCCAGAAATGTTAATGCAGCCACTATGTAAAACAGTCCGGAGGTGCCTCAAAAACTGAGAAATATCATATGATCCAATAATTTCACTATTGGGTATTTACTCAGGGAAAATGAAAACACTAATTCAAAAAGACATGTACCCCAATGTTCACTACAGCATTATTTACAACAGCCAAGACATGGGAGTTACCCAAGTGTCCATCTATAGATGAATAAAGATGTGGCGTGGAATATTATTCAGCCATAAAAAGGATGAGATCATGCCATTTGAGACAGCATGGATGGACCTAGAGGGTATTATATTAAGTGAAATAAGCCACATTGAGAAAGACAAATACCATTTGATTCCACTCAAAAGTGGAATCTTTAAAAAATGAATAAACAAAAAGAAGAATCAGAACTATACGTACAGAGAACAAACCGATAGTTGCCAGAGTGGAATGGGATGGCAGGTTAGGCAAAATGGGTGAAGAGGAGAGGGAGATACAGTTTTCCAATAAGGAATGATTAAGTCACAGGAATAAAAAGTAGAACATAGGGAATACAGTCAATGATATTATAACGGCAATGTAATGGGACAGATAGTAGCCACACTTGTGGCAAACATAGCATAATGCATATGCTTGTCAAATCACTAAGTATACAAATGAAACTAATGTAACATTGTGTCAACTATACTCAAATATCAGTCAATCAATCACTTAGGGCAAAAAAATAATAATATAGAACCAAGCCACATGTTCTCTCTAAAGTTTCAAGTTGAACTATTGACTGTACACTATAAACGCACACTCAGATCAGAAAAGCAAGGTGTTTGGAAATAAATCGTAGTAAGTAGATAGGGTAGAGAAACAAGAATAAAAAACCCTGAAATAGTTAAATCTTGTTTCAAATTCTAGCTATTTAGTCCCCTAGAGTGATGTGACTTTGGGTACACAGGTAAAAGGGGAATAATAATAATCTGTACCTTCATATCGTAATCAAGATAATACATAAAAAATGCCTAGCTTTATATTATGTCTATTCACTTAAAAATTGTCCAGTTTAAAGAGAAAAAAAATGAACCTCAGGCACCTTGAAAAATCTTAAAACTAAATATTGGCAAAAGTATTATAGCAATGATATTATAATCACATTAATGTGATTACTATATGGATTGTGAATAGAATGTATATAATATTGACTCTTTTCTACAATTTTAAGTTCATAACAAACTTTGTACATCTTTTAAAAAATTAACAGTTTAAACTTCTCAATAAGAAAATAGTGCTAGGAGTACTCTGAGTATTTTAGAGTGCTGTAAGGATTAAATGAGACAATTTATTTTTAAAAATCATGTATTAAACTCCTAAGCACTATACAAATTAAAAACATTACTATCTTCTTTTGGAAAGATTGCTATCGCTATACATCCTTCCCTTTTTCTGCCTTTCAAAAGTCTTTCCCTTAACACAACTGTTCTCTCCAAGCCTGTATATGTCCCATAGAACAAAAGATCTGAGAAGTACTGTCTTTGCTAAAGTCACTTACACTTAACAGTGATTGTATCTTCTATATTTTATAGGGCATTGATTTCAAACATTGAATCATGCTGCCATACTATATCAGAATATGTATTCCAAGATTTGATTTAAAGAGTATGGTCACCACACTTACACAGATTAATCCATACCCTTTCCATTCTATACAGCCTTCTGAAGGATTCTTTACTTCAGGCTGGGTTCTTCTTCTTTTTTATTTTTATTTATTTATTTTTATTTTTTTAGAGAGAGAGAAAGAGTGAGCAGGTATGAGAGAGGGACAGGGAGGGAGAAAGAGAATATCAAGCAGGCTCCATGAGTTCAGTGTGGAGCTCAATTACATGACCCTGGGATCATGACCTGAGTGGAAATCAGGAGTCAGACACTCAACTAACTGAGCCACCCAGGCACCCCTAGGCTAGACTCTTCTTAGTTTAAGTAACCAAAAGATCAAATGAACTTGTGTATTACACCTTTATTGTTCATTGGTGATGAACTAGAAATAAACTAGAAATTTAAAAAAGTAGATGTTATAGTATATTATATAGTATTTATATATTTATAGGTGATACTAGGCATTCAACATTTTTTGAAATAGCTTTTCTTTTCCTGCCTCTCCTTGTATTACACATATCCATTTTATAACAATATCTATTATCTCAACGGATCTTCATATTAAGATGATATTTCTACTTTAATGATAATAAAATATAAGCCCCAACTATTAGTAATCTGCCTAAGTAGGGTTTTCCCCCACTAACCCAAGGCCCTTACAATCAGGCCTTCTGAATCATAGATCATTGCTGTTTGCTATCATGTAAATTAGCAGGTGTGATCACGTTTCTCTCATGCCAGGGGAAGAGGCACAGGTATCTGAATCCTTTCACTTTGTACAATTAATGATATTGACACTAGTTGTGAATTATGAAATACTTACTATTAGGTAGTTATTACTAAAACCATTTAATAAGTTAGAAAACTGAGGGCAAAAGTTAAATAATTTCCCTGAGGTCAAAACTAGTTAAGTGATAGAATCAGGGCTTAAACCTGTTCAACTTTAGAGCAGTCTACTGCTCTTATTTCTATAGTTTACTGCCTTCATATCATTTTCCATTACCTCCATTCTGGAAGAAGAAATAAAGAAAACCAGAAGGCAGGCTTAAAAGTCTGAAAGACTTATAGGAAGTTCTCTGGTTAGAACAACATTTTCCTTTCTTATGTCCATTACAAATTTCAGCTGTTCACTCTTAATTAGGTAATCTACCATAATGGAAAGCTCTAGGCTTCAAGGACCGGGTTCTTAAATAACTAGCTGTATGGTATTAGGCAAGTCACAACCTTTGTAAGACACAGTTGCCCCACCTAAAAAAAGGGATGAAATTACTGACAATACTGACTATGGGGATTAAGTAACGTTTGTGTGTAAACTAGCTATCTAAAGAATGTTAGGAGTTTAAATAACTTTTTCTTCCTATGTGGTTTGCTTCGGAGTGAATCAAAAATATTACAATAACAAGCAAAACCATTAAGCACAAATATAAACAAAAATAATATAAATGTATAGAATGGATAAAATTTCAATTTCTTGCAAACTAGCAAACAAGGTTAATATCAAAGCTTACCAATTCAGTTTTTAAACTCTTAACAATATAATTTCTAATGCTGCTGACTTCCTTCTATATCACACAAGAAGCTACGTTCTTTACAAAAGAATTAATGTAGCATACACCAAACTCCTTTAATTTCATAATTTCAATTTATAACTAGTCATCTTTTTAAACCTACTCTCTCCCATTTTTAAAACTTACAAGCAACCTCCCTTCATCCTCAATTTTTTCTTTAAGTCTCTACAACTTTCACGTTAATACTTTTTACACCTCCCCTCTACTGGTCATTTAATAGTTTGAAGAAGCAGGGTTTCATCTTCTATTAGAGTAGTGCTTCCAAAACTGGTCCACAAAATATTTGCTCCTCAAGATCTTAATAGATACTCTACCCAAAAGGATTCCATGGTAAATTAACTTTGAGAAATACTGGGTTAAACCGTTTTCTTTGGCTAAGAGCACTTAATATGTTAATATGCATAGTGAATCTCTAAGTAGGATATAATATGCAGCTTTTCTCAGATTCACAGATCCTTCTAGAGATCCCCACCCAGGCATATCTTATAGGGCAATTTGTGAAATGCTATGCTGGGAAATACAAGGCCAGAAGGAGATGAATCATATTAAATCAGCAGAGATCACCTCCATTTTTAAATCCTGAAAACCAGAATTATGATGAGGTCCTTCAAACCAATCTGAAGTATAAAAGCACTTAAAAGAAAAATGAGCTTGTAACAGCTGATGTGGAGGTATCTGATCTTGTCTGAAAATATATCCATTAATCTTGCAATACTTGGTACGTAAATGGATACTGATTGCTGGAAAACATTTAAGACTGGAGAGTTATTCTTAACTTAAAAAAAAATTCCAGAGAAAATTCAAGGTACAGCAAATTCAACTATATAAATTTTATTATTTCCTGTGTGTTTATCATGAAATCAAAGCTACCTCAGAGAAAATATTCTCACCTAGGAGTGGCAGAATTGGCATACTCAAATTTAAAAGCTCCAGGAAATGTCAGACAGACATTTAGGGGCTGGACATCCTTATCCCTAAATTTTGCAACCATTTATTTCAGTGTCATGCCAAGAAGTGCATACCTTTTCTATATACCTTCAGATAAGTAGAAATTTATAAGTGAATGCCTTTCTTATATACTTACAAGTATATTTGTATATAAATACAAAAAGTACCTTTCCTATATACCAACAAGTCCTTCCACAGTACAAATTACAATCAAGAAGACATTTCTAAGTTTTAATATATTGAAAATATGTAGAAACTTAAAATGTAAAATACTGAAAATAAATTGGTAAATTTAAATTAAGGATTAAAAACATGAATGTATGGAACAAAAATGTATGTTTAAATTTGAAATTCTATTAGTCACATTTTTGTTACATACTACACTGACATTTTGTCTTCTCTGAAACTAGCATTTTACACCTAACTTAAATTCAGAATTAATACAGTAAGTGCATAATTACTTATAGATTGTAAGTGTGTGTGTGTGTGTGTGTGTGTGTATCCCATTTAAAATGTAAAGTTTATGA
Source organism: Cryptoprocta ferox (assembly GCA_028646485.1). Lineage (NCBI taxonomy): Eukaryota > Metazoa > Chordata > Mammalia > Carnivora > Eupleridae > Cryptoprocta > Cryptoprocta ferox. The sequence goes on from CM053571.1 coordinate 65,070,678, forward strand.
AATGTAAAATCAATATATAATGGCATTACCTTGGTGGATTAATTTCTTTTATTAGGTCTTCCATTACAATTTGAAGGTGATCTTTCATATTTGATCAAGTGCAGACATATACTAATAAGTTCTCTGTAGGAATATTCAACACTTCTCTACAGAAGTAGCTCTCCACTAAGGCCCACTTTGCCCTATAAGGTACATTTGGCAATGTAGAGACACATTTTTGGTTGCCAAAACAGAAATGGAGTGTTACTGACATCTAGTAAGTAGAGACCAGGGATGGTGCTATACATATTACAATGCACAGAACAGCCCCACAAAGAATTATCCAGCCAAAAATAGCAATAGTGCCAAGATTGAGAAACACTGCTCTATATAGCAAAGTGGTGTGTTAATTCTCAAAAGGAACCATGGTTACACCATTATACCAAAAAAAATGCTCTAAATAAAAAGACCTATTACTTTTCTATTCAAGGCTACTATATTAAAGAATACAACCAATAGGAACATTTATAGCATAATACTTGAAATAACTTAAGCTAATGAAGGTGTCTGTTCATTAGGAATCTTTAACAGAGGAAAAAAGACCTAAAATTAGCCACCAATCCTCATGTCCTTATCTTGTGATTGATTTTGCAGGAGACTTATTCTCTAGTAAAATTCTTCAGGAATAGAGGAATCCCTGAGTTTTCTACACATCAATAAAGATTTTTCACAGCTTTCACATTTCAAAGTCATTTTGCTGAAAATAAACTCTTGACTCACATTTTCTTTCCTTGAATATCTTAAATATTACTCTATTTCCTTTACAATAAAGCATTACTGTTAAAAAGTCTGATTACAGCACGTACCTTGACGTTTATAGCAGCATTACCTACAACAGCCAAACTATAGAAACAGCCCAAGTGCCCATCGATTGATGAATGGATAAAGATGTGGTATATACATAAACAATGGAATATTACTTAGCCATAAAAATGAATGAAATCTTGCCATTTGCAACAACATGGATTGGGCTAGAGAGTATTATGCTAAGCTAAATCAGTCTTAGAAAGACAAATACCATATGATTTCACTCATATGTGGAACTTAAGAAATAAAACAAATGAACACAGCGGGGAAAAGGGAGAGGCAAAACCAAGAAACAGACTCTTAACCACAGAGAACAAACTGATGGTTACCAGAGAGGAGAAGAATGGGGAGATAGGTTGAAAAGGTGATGGGGATTAAGGAGTGTACTTGTTGGGGTGCCTGGGTGGCTCAGCCAGTTAAGCGACTGACTTAATTTTGGCTCAGATCATGATCTCACGGACAGTTCATGAGTTTTGAGTGCCACGTGTGCACTGTCAGTGCAGAGACTGCTTGGGATTCTCTCTCCCTCTCTCTCTGCCCTGGTTTGAGGACGCTCTCTCTCTCTCTACATAAACATTAAAAACAAACAAAAAAAAAGTGTCCTTTAATTAAAAAAAAAAAAAAGGAGTGTACTTGTGATGAGCACCAGGTGATATCTGGAAGTGTTGAATCACTAAATTGTACATCTGAAACTAGTATTCACTGTATATTAACTGGAATTTAAATAAAAAAGGAAATTACGCTAAGCAATAAAAAAAAGTGTGATGACAATCATATTTTCTTTATAAATCATTTAGTATTTGTGCCTGGTGCCCACAGGTTTTTTCTTTAAAGTTCATTGATTCTATTAGCATTTTTTTTAAGGTTTATTTTTGAAAGCAAGAGAGTGCATGAGCGGGAGAGGGGCAGAGAGACAGAGACACAGACTCTGAAGCAGGCTCCAGGCTCTGAGCTATCACACAGAGCCCAACATCGGACTCAAACCACGAACCGCAAGATCATGACCTGAGCTGAAGTTGGACACTTAAGTGACTGAGCCACCCAGGTGCCCCTCTATCAGCATTTTTACTAGTTGTCATGGTTCTGGGTCAATATTCTGGGGTATACAATGTGTCCTTTCAATAAGCAGGTCCAAAAAAAATTTTTTTTAATTTCAGAAACATTTTTTGAATTATAGCTTTTAGTATTTGTTCAATTTCTGTTTCTACAGAAGCGTGCATTATCCATATATTGGATTGTCTTTGTTTTCAATATTTGTTGTTTTCTCTTAAATCTTCTTTCAATGTTTTTTCTTTTTCACCTTGTATCTCTTTACACATTACCTGTGATGTTTATTTACTCTTGAATTCTGAATTCTCTTGAATTACTCTGAATTCTGAGCTCTTGAATTAGGATTCATTTCTGAAATTTTATACTTCTATTCTGATCTTTCCTAAATTTTATCATCTAATTTGAGTCTTCTGATTCCATTTTATACTTTCCTTTAATATACCATTTTTAAAATTTTATTCAGCTTGTTGTAAAAGATTATAGTACTCCTCTGTTTTGTGGCCGCATCATCCTGATTTGCATTTATTGTCTTTAAGAAGTCATTTTGCTCCTTATTCTCTTTTTCCTTAATAATAACTTGCTTCAGTATTTTTCTTCTGTTATTTTGTTATTCATTTTTAAGTGAAAGAACTTTTCCTGAACTTTTAACAAGGAGGCATGGTTCAACAGAGCTTTCCTCACATCTCAAAGCTCATTCTGTTATTTCTGGTCTTTAAGATGCAGAATGCTCTCTGAGATCTAAGACCGCTCCCTTGCTTTTATCGACATCTTTTTCTTTTATCTCTATGGTCCCTGCACTGCACAGTTTCGACTTTTTTCCAGCAATTTCCTCTCAGTGTGGGTTTATCCTGGAAGAGAGCTTTGTCTGCAGTTTTGAGAGTTCATAATGCCTAGATGATCCAACCCCTTCAACCTTATCATGTATCATCTGCAACTATTCTAGTTTCACCTACTTTTTGCGAATTGGTCTATTGTGTTTTCTTGTAGATACTTAGAGAATATTTTGGTTTGTAGAATATTTTAGGGTTTTCTTATTTTCTAGTCTGTCAGATGATCTATTGTTTCTCTATGCTTACTCCCTCACAGACTGCTCAGGTCTTATAGCTGTGAGCTGCCCCCAGCCTCTGGTATTTAGGGCTCATGGAAATATCACTTAGTTTTTCATAGATGCTGCCCATGGATCTTCTGCTTTGCTTTCTATGGGTAGGCAACTTCTAAAAAGGCTCCCAGTGATCCCTGACTTGTGACAGTTATTCATGTCCCTATGTAATTCCCTCACGTGCAGGCTACACCTACTGCTTTGCTTCTTAGGTCAAGAATATAACAGAAGTGAGGGGATATCACTTCTGAGATTAGATTACATAAAGACTCTGGACTCCATCTTATTTACCTTGTTCTGTTTTCCCACTTGTTTGCTCCAGTGGAAACCAGTTGCCCTACTATAAACTGCTCTATGGAAAAGCAAGAACTGAGGGAGACATCCAGCCAGAAACAGCAGGGAACTAATAAGGCCCTCAGTTCAATGCCCCACAAGGGACTGAATTTTGCCAACAACTAACCTCGTGAGTTAGTTTGGAAGCAGATCTTCCCTGAGTCAAACCCTGAGATGAATGTAGACCAGGCCAACACCTTGCCTGATGTCTTGACTGAAACAGATGGACTGTGAGACTCTTAGCCAGAGTATATAGCTAAATTGCACCCACATTCAGCACCCAGAGAAACTTTAAGATAACATATGTTTGTTGTTTTAAGTACTAGGTTTTGGGATAATTTGTCATGTATCCATAGATAACTAGTACATTCTCTTGCAGCAATCTATTCTATGGGATTTAAATATTCGAAAGTATTTCATAAGTCATTTTAAAGACAAATATTACTCTTAAAAATAAATATAATATCTTTCTCATTTTCAAGACCAATTTTATAACACTTTGGTATTAGCTAAGCAAAGAAAATGAATACTTCTATTAATAAATTTCAAGATATACATGTACTCAGCTGTTTAATTCTCAACAAAGCAATTCCTTCTTCCTTTCTCAAAGAAATAATTATAGCATCATTAATTCCAACATGCATTACCATAAAAGCCAGATGCTTTATTTTCCAACAACTAGAGCTTACCAAGTAAAGGAAAGCAGATACTAATCACATCATATTTCAAATGAATAAAAATTAAACAGAAAGCAAAAAAACAGTGCAAAGGTATTACTCCCTCAACAGGCAGAAGTCATTCTTCACCTGACTTTGTTAGAAGGCCATTTATTCATATGAAGTCATTTATTCCAAGTCTTTAAAACTCTTGTTTGTAGTTACTCTATTTTATAAGATATTATCATCCCTTCCTGCCCAATTACAATGTAAGGTTCATTAGGGATTTATTAGTTTGTTTCATGACTGCACCTCAATGTCTAGAAAGTGTGAAGCATACTGTAAGTGCTCAATAAATATCTGTTGAATAAATAAATCTTCCAAAATCTGCCAAATAAAAACTAGCATTTATTTAGCATTAACCAACTGCCAGGCACACTGCTTTGTATTTTACATGTATTATCTTGTATAATCCTTAAAAGAAATTCTTTTTAATCTTCACTTAATAAAGAAGAGACCTAGAGACTAGATAATTTATCCAATATACACATAGTAAGCAAGACACACAATCTTAGTAAGATACTAAAGAATCTAATTTCAAATCAGTGCCCTATACTATTATTGCTATTCCTAAAACTTGAAAAACAGCAAGCACTTAGTTTTTCAATGATAGAAAAATATCTTCGCAGTATGCATTTTCTCTTGCTTTTAGCTGTTTTTACTGTTTTACTGTTTCAGTAATAATAAAATGGTTCCCAATGACCCTCAGACCATTATGATAACTGAGTATTTCCAAATTTCCTATTGTTGACAGTTTTCTACTATATTACATTATCATTCAAAATGAAAAAGTCCAGGTATGGTTTTTCTAAAGTCTAATTAATCTATCTTATATGACAACATAAAATAACAGTAATTTTAGAATTTGACAATACTTGAAAGAATAAGATACGACTTTTTATGAAGAAAACAAACAGTGATTTTTGTAAATGCAGTAATATCTTGTGCTGACAAGGGTATTTTTTAATAGGTTATCTTGTACACTGCTGGTGGAAGTTAAATTGGATCAATGTTTTTGGATAGCAATTTGGCAATACACATTAAGAATCCTGAAAACATTTATATTCTCTCAGTAGTTCCCTATGTAGGAATTTAGAAGGAAATATTCAGATACAGATAAAGACTTACAGACTAATATGGATAAAGATTTATGAACAGGAACGTTCACTGCATGATTTCTATAGTATTAAAAAAATGGTAACAAATGTTTGACACTGCATGCAAATATACTTGGCCTCGATCCAGTTATGGAGGCTAGATGCCCTGAAGTTGGAAGTAAAACGAAAACAGCAAATTAGCAACATACAAGGTTACCCCATTCTGCCAAGTATATCCTGAATCTATAAGTGTTCTCTAAAAGAGAAAAAACAGGCTTTGGGATTTTGATCATTCTTATTATTAGCAAAATGACTGAATAGTCCAGTTTGTTAAAATATTACCTGTAAATATAATATAAACTTTAGAGATAACAGTCTCTAGACCTAGGACCTAACAAATATAAGACCTCACTAAAAAAAGTCTAAAATACAGGCTAAACTAACATTTATAATCTAAATTAGTTCATCAACAAAGAGAAATAAAATGCAATACACATAGCACCGCTTTTGAAAGAGAACTAGGGGACAGACTCAAGTTGGAGTTTAGTAGTACAACCTGCATATGAAAAAATATAACTTAGAAAATTAAGGTGACTAATTGAAATATCTCAATATTCAGGCATTACTATGCAGTAAGAAGTCCAAAGATTTGGAAGCTACAGATAGCACAGCTTTGTAAATTCAACACTATTATAGCTCCTGTATTCTATAGGTAACAGACTACCATTTCAATAGTGATTATGAATACATTAGGGCATTAATACTAATTACACTTAAAAAATATCCTCAGGTAGGCTAACAGTATTATTATAGGTACCCAAATAAGAAATTCTTTTTTTAATCTCTTTTAAAAAACACTTCTACAGTGTATGTATTTACTACACCATGACTTTCTAAAGTATAGTTTAAGACATTTTTTTCTTTACAGGTACAGATTTCAGCATACTCACTCTTTGGTATCTATTATCATCACCTTAATTTCCATTTTAAAAGTTACTATGGGAGCATGTGTGGGTTTTTTCAAATATATATTCCTTGATTTCATGCCTCAGAAGTCTGTTTAACTTAGCAGCCCCTGAGTATCAAACAATTATATTTCCACAATGCAGGATTTTGAACGAAATCTCGAGGGCTTCACTTTACAGTGATTTACACAAATACCTATCCTGATCGCTTGAAATAATATTTCTCAAATCTTCCTAAAAAGTCTTTCTTTAAACATGCTACATGTGCTACTTGAGGTTGGTCAATAATTTGGATACCTTCTCTTCCCACAAATAATACAGGTTTAATACATAATAAGAACAAAAAGGGAATAAGTGCAATGCATTCAAATGAAGTGAACTCAATCCAACAACACACTCTCTGTAGAGAGGTTCCCAAATTTTACCAAGTATAAGAATCACCTGGAAGACTTGTTAAACAGACTCTTCGGCTCTAACCCAGGTTTCTGATTCTGTAGGTCTGAGATGGTCTCAATGGGTCTGAAAACTGGCATTCTAACAAGCTCTTAGATGATGGTGATGCTGCTGGTCTAAGGGTCTCACATACAGAACCACCACTATATAGTCTCATAAACTAAAATAAAGCTTCTAACTTATGTGACAAGTTCTCTGGTTAAATAAAACACAAATCTTGTATTTCTAAGCAAATACTAATACCTAACAGTGCATATTAGTTAGTTACTGGAAGTAAATTCTTTCAGAGAAAGATAGTACCATTTGAGATTTCATCAAATCACTACAATAATAACAGAGGCAATAACATTCTTCAAAAGGTTAACATTTTACCTGCTAGAAATTAACTGAGATAAACATCAGCAATGAAGTACTTGTTCAAGCAAAACAGAGGGGGGAAAAGAGTCCTAAATAACTTAAAAATGAAAAGACTCGTTCTTTAATATATTTAAATTAAACTCTACTTGCATCTGTCTGGTAGAATAAATATAGTATGCTTTTATGTCATACATAGCTAAGGCTGAATCATAGCTTCACCAAACCATTTAGTTCATGTGACATTGGCTAAGCTAATATGACTTAGTATCATTCTCCTGTTTCATATGTAGACAGTTTCAATATGACAGAGCTTTATAATACTTCATAATGCTTTCCTTCCATGAAACTACTGATGTTCAAAGTATCAAATTATAAAAATAGGAATGAATAAATTTTCCTAAGAAGTTGGAAGCTTCTGCGAGAGGAGGAATTGAAAACTTAAAATTATTTTCTCACTTGGATTCAATGATTAATTAAATTCCTTCAAGTGGGGGGAAAAATTCCATCAGGTGGAATGAGGGTGCCTTGACCAAATCCAAAGGCAAAAGACAGAAATAAGGTCCTTGGATCATGTCACCCTGAAGGCAGAAACAGGTATTTTGGTAGACTGGGTTGACTATGGAGAGCAGTGGTCCAAAAAGCGCTGTTCTAGGTTTTCTCTGAGATAGCACACTCCTAAACCTTTCCAGAGTTAGACATCCTGGTAGCCAGCTTATATCCTGAGGAATATCGGCATGAAAATAGTATAGTTCAACCAAACACTAGAAGAAAGTATCATTTACCTCAGGCCTTCAAGAGTCACTGCTCACAGGATGAAGGCAAAATCAACTTAGCCCAGGGATTCTCAGCCTCAACACTATTAACATTTTGGGCCAGATAATTTGTGGGAGGCTACCTGATTATCAGGTACACTATAAGATGTTTAGCAGCATCCCTAGCCTCTACCCACTACAAACCAGGGGCAACCCATAAATTATGCAATCAAAACTGTTCCAGACATTGTCAAATGTTCTCGTGGAGGGGGGAGGGGCACAAAGTGCCCCTTGTTTGAGAACCACTGCCCTAACTTAAGATCAAAAACAGCAGTAAATTCAGAATTTCGTCAAATATTGTAAGTTTTAGCCAGAACAATTCTCTTGACCACAACTGATACTCACGTACTTGGTAAATGTTAGCTATTACTATTATTACTTTGCATAAATTGGTTGTATGGAAAACCATTCCAAATAGTAAAGAAGTATGCCAGAATTCCTATGTTTAAACACACACTCCAAATATATGCACACATTACACAAAGAAAAAAAAGAATAGCTGACCTACTAACTTCAAATTTTTGTTAGACTCAAATGAGATATATACAAATGATCTTTGGCAAATATGCTATAAAAATGTAAATAAGGCCCCTTGGAAAAAAGTGTTAAAATAAGATGTAAAGAAGAAAACATAAATGGAAATGAAAAAAAATTAGCAAAGTCAGCCCTTGCTTATACTATGTAACCTTACCCAAAATGATGCAAGGAACACATTAAGGTACTTTATTCTTATAATAATAACACTAAAAACTAGATTATTAAAAACCTGAAAACAGAAAATTTACTAATGCCATCAGACTGATATTATAAAATTAGAACCAATAAGTACAGCTAGTATTTGTGTTCTTGTAAACTCAAAATCTCCTATTTGGGGAACACCTGGGCGGCTCAAGTCTGTTAAGCATCTGACTTTGGCTCAGGTCATGATCTCGCAGTTCATGAGTTTGGGCCCCACCAGTTTGGGCCCCACGCTGGGCTCTGTGCTGACAGCTCAGAGCCTGGAGCCTGCTTCAGATTCTGTGTCTTTCTCTCTGCCTCCCCCACTCACGCTCTCTTTCTCTCTCAAAAATAAACAAACATTAAAAAAAAATTTTTAAAGCCTTGCTATCTGGAAATAAATTCAGATTCAATCATCAATGGATCTGCCTTCAAAGGGCTTCCCTCATTCAGCCAATACAATATTCTTTAAGGACATGTATAAATTGAAGTCTTATAAACCAGAGAGAGGATAATGAATCCAGTAGGCCACTATATAAAAAGAAGTTTCTACTCAAAGCAAGGATGCTTAATGCTCTGGTCACAGGAAAAACTAAGTATCTTACTACTGCCTTTCCCTTCATGCTCCTGTCACCCTCTCCATTTCACCAAATGTACAGGGTACACATATCCCCAACTAAGTATTTTTGCAAGAATTTGTGAAATATTGGATTTTTTTTTTTTTTATGTTTGGTTGAGCTCACTAGTTAAACCATCTGGGCCTGGGTTTTTCTTTCTGAGTAGCTTTTTGATGACTAATTCAATCTTTTCACTTCTCATAGATTATTCAGATTCTCTATTTTTCTTGAGTAAGTTTTGGGAGTTGTGCCTTAGGAATCTGTCCATGCCATATAAATTGTCTAACTATTAGCATGTAGTTGTTATTCTTTTACACTCCTTATTTCTGTAAGAACAGTAATAATGTTCCATCCTTTACCTCTCATTCTGGTAATTTGAGTTATCTTCTTTTTTTTTCTTGGTCAATGAAAAAACACCTTCCTAGCAAAAGCGTTTGTCAATTTTGTTGATATTTTCAAAGAACCAGCTTTTGGTTTTATTATCTTTCTCTAGTTTTATTTATTTATTTCATTTAATTTCTGCTATAATTTTTATAATTTCCTTCCTCTTCTTGGTTTAAGCTTTAATTTATGCTTTTCCAGTGTCTTAAAATAGATTGGGTTATGGATATCTTTCTTCTTTTTAAGCATACATTTAAAATTATAAATATCCTTCTAAGTACTGCATTAGCTGCAGTCATGTTTTTATATGTTGTGTCTTTATTTTCATTCATCTCATAGTATTTCCTAACTTGACTTTTGATTTCCTCTTTGACCCACTGGTTATTTAAGAGTATCTTGCTTAAGGGGCACTTGGGTGGCTCAGTTAAGCATCTGACCCTTGATTTCAGCTCAAGTCATGATCTCACAGTTCCTGAGTTCGAGCCCCATGTCGGGCTCTGCATTGACAATGTGGAGCCTGCTTGGGATTCTCTCTATCCCTCTATTTCTGCACCTCCCTTTCTCCCTCCCTTTCTCTCTCAAAATAAATAAACTTAAGAAAAAAGAGTATCTTGTTTAAGTTCTACACATTTGTGAGTTTCCCAGGTTTGTCTAAGTTGATTTTTAATATTATTCCATTGTGGTTTGAAACTATGCCTTGTATTAATTCTATCTTTTTAAATGTATTGAGGTTGGTTCTACAGCCTAGCATATGGTATTTCCTGGAAAATGTTCCATGTGCTCTTTAGAAGAATACGTGTTCTGCTATTGCTGGGGAGTGTGTTCTATAGATATGTTAGGTATAGTTCTGTCTGTTGAAGACTTTATATTTCTTCTTAATCTTCTGCCTAGTTGTTCTATCCAATAGTAAAAATGGAGGTGCTGCAATTATTGTTGTCTATTTCTCTCTTCATTTCTGTCAGGTTTTGCTTCATCTATCAGGGCTTTGTTGTTAGATGTATCTATGTATAATTATACCTTTCAAGATGAAGAGACACTTTTGTCATTCTCTCTGATGACTTCATTTTTTATCACTTTAAAGTGTATTTTGTCTGATATTAGTATTAACCACTCCAGCTTTCTTACGGTTGCTATTTGCATGATATATCTTTTGCCATCCTTTTAGCTCTTATATATTTATATCTTGCATCTAAAGTATGTCTCCTATAGAGAGCATACGGTTAGATCCTGTACTTATTTTATCCAGTCTGACAACCAATGCCTTTTGATTATTTAATGCGTTTACATTTAATATCATCAATACAGTTGGATTTACTGCCGCCTTACTTTTTGTTTTCCATGTGTCTTATATCTTTTTTATTGCCCTTTTCCTCCTTTACTGCTGTTTTGCATGAAGTACATATTTTCTAATGTAGTATTTTAATCTTTTTAGTAATTTTTTAAAGTTATTCCCTTCATGCTTGTTCTAGGGCTTTCCATACCTATTTTATCAGATTGGGCTTCAGATTTATACTAACTCCGGTGAGATATGAAAACATCATTCCTATGAAGTTATATTCCTTTTGCCCCCTTTTGAGCTATTGTTATATACACACTATATCTATAAATATTATAAACTCAACAATAAAATGTTATCAAAGTACAAATGTTATAACTATTACTTTATATAATTAGAACCTTTAAAGAAGCTGAGAGAAGAGATCAAGTATATACTTAAAGCTTTTATTAACCTCATATTTATCATTTCTGGTTCTCTTGATTTATTCCTGTGAATTCAAGTTACCATGTGGTGTCATTTCTTTAGTTTAATACAGCTTTGTTCCCATAAACTTCCCTTATGCTGTTATGGGCATAATATACTACATTTCTATGTGTTATAGGCTCAAAATACATTATATACCTATTGTTTTACACAACTGCTTTTAAAATCAGTAAAAAGGAGAAGGAATACATTTATACTATCTTTTATTATCATGTAATTATTTTTACGTATGCTCGTGTGTGTGTGTGTGTGTGTGTGTGTGTGTGTGTTAGAATTACAGTGTGGGGTCAACTGCTTTCAGCCTAAAGAATTTCCTTTAGTGTTTCTTTTATAAAGTGGATGTGTTAGCAACAAATCCTCAGTTTTGTTTGTCTGAGAATGTTTTTATTTAGTCTTCCTTTTTGAAAGATAAGATTCTTGGTTGGCAATTTTTTTTCTTTAAGCACTTCTGATTGTGTTATCCCACTGCATTATGGTCTCTGTCTGATAAGAAATTAACGATTAATTTTACTGGGGTTCCCTTGTAAGTGTTAAGTTGTTTTCCTCTTTCTGCTTTCAAGATTTTCTCGTTTTCCTTGACTGTCAGCATTTTTATTTTGATGTGTCTGTGAATCTCTTGCAATTTATCCTACTTGGAGTTCATTAAGGTTCCAAAATATGCAGGTGCATGTTTTTCAATTAATTTCGGAAGTCTCACCATTGTTTCTTAAAGTACTTTTCCTGCTCCTTTCCTTCTCTTGGTATTTCCATTACACACATGCTGGTACACTTAATGGTATCCTACATTTCTCTGAGAGTCTGTTTATTATTCTTCACTCATTATTCCTCACTCCTTTTTCTGTTCTTCAGAATGCATAATCTCTATCAATCTAACTACAAATTCACTAATTGTTTCTTCTGCCAATTCAATTCATTGAGCCCCTTTAGTGAATTTTTCATTTCATACTTTCCAAACTCAGAATTTCCACCTAGTTTTTTTATAATTTCTCTTAATTGATATTCTGTATTTGATAGAAACTGTCATCATACTTTCTCTTACTTCTTTAACCATGGTTTCTTTAGTTCTCTGAATATATTTATAAGGGCTAATTTGAAATCTTTGTTAAATCTCCCATCTGGCCAATTTCATTGGCAGTTTCTGCTGCCTGCTGCCTGCCCTTTCCCTTTTTTCTCTGGTATAGAGGTCATACTTTCCTGCTTCTTTCCATGTCTTCTAATATTGTTGGAAACTGGACATTTTAGACACTAGACCGTAGCAACTCTAAATACTGGTTGCCTCCCTCTGGGGTTTGTTATTGTTATTTATTTGTTTACTGTATTTACTCACTGGCTAGATAATTTCAGTGAAGTCTATCCCTCATCTTCCCTCATGTAAAGCCCCTGGTGTTCATCAGGAGGCGCAGCCTTGGGTATTCCCAAAGTCACCATGAGATGACAGCAGTTTTGGCAGGGATCCCTATCTCTTTCCCTGACAAAACCACTACTTTTAAGCACCACTACCTGTCAACTCATTGCTCTATGGTTTTCAATGATGCTGAAGCATAAATTGTTCCACACAAGGCTCCTTTGGAGGGAGCTCAGTATTTGCGATTTGTTCTGACCTTAGGAGGTCTCCTTCCAGCTCATTATTTCCCTGGTTCCCTCCAGCAAGCTAGCCAGAATATCACTTATTTATCTCCAATGCACCTACCAATCTCTTCCTTGTTGCCTTTCACAACCTCTGCCATTTCTGAGAATACCCTTAGGCTTGAACTTTTCCACACATTATTACAAATAGTTAGTTACTTTGGAAAGAGATGCAGAACTCTCTATTTTATAACTCTCTCTGAGCCATGGGTCTGAGGGCAGGGACAGTGGTGCACTATAGTGAGACCAAAATGCTTGGTGGAATGGATGGAAGGGGAACAGTAACCCCAGGTCTTCTCACCTTGCTTCTTTCTTCCAGTGTGGAACTGGTATCTGAAGAACTGAGGCATGAGTAATTCTCAGTGGCACTGTGTACAAGTAGTGTTTCTGTGACATGAGTGGGATAGTAGAAGTAAGCTCCTGCTTCTCAGCCCCACCTGCCCAGAACATGTTACCTCAGCAACATGTAGCTGGGGGCAGAATAAGAAATCCTGACATCTTGCTCCTCTAAGGAAGATACCCTCCAACTAGGTGGTGAGAAGAGAGGGAATTCTGTGCTCTTGGCTGCACCAGCCTGGAGTGGAGTTTCCATCTTGCTGAGTTAGAAAACGGGAGAGAGGAAGCAAGTCTTGGTTCAAATACCACAAACTTGGGCTGTTCTTACCAAGTTTTAGCTGGTTTTCTTTATTTGTTGTAGACCTTTAGGACCATTTTCAGACTTTAAGTGACTGCTATAAAAAGAAATAATTTTCAACAATTTCACTGGGAAGTGGGTCTCCAAAGACCCTTATGCTGTCCTGCCAGAAGTGGGCTGTCCCAACAAAATTTACTCCTCAATTGTCTCTTAATGATTTAATGTATTTCCCTCACCATTCCCTTCCCCCTAAATAGGACATGACTACCAGTAACAGGGGTAAAGAAGATTTTTTCACACACTACCAATGAGAAAGATATATGAACTGTATTTTTACAGATACATTCCGTAGCACACACCACCACTCTCCCCAGAACCCAGAGTTTGTTGATATTTTTAGTGACTTGCCATTCTTGCTCAGTCATTAGAGATTTCCTCATTTACTGGATTATTCAAAGCATAGAAAAAACTTATTTAAAAAAATTTTTTAAAGTTCATTTATTTAGTTTGAAAGAAGAGAGGATGTGTACAAGTCGGGGAAGGGCAGAGAGGAAGAGAGAGAATCCCAAGCAGGCTCTGTGCTGACAGCACAGAGCTCAACTAGGGGTTCAATCCCACAAACTATGAGATTATGACCTCAACCAACTGAGCCACCCAGGCCCCCTGAAAAAAATCTATTTTAAAATAACTCTATAAGAAACCATTTAAACAAATATTTTAAGTTCTATGCCCTTAAATAAACCTCTTTTGTAAATAGAGATTTTCACCCACCTAATTTCCCCGAAGTTGTCATTAAGTCATTTAAGATACAATCATTTGAATTTAATTACTAAGGGAAATCCTAAATATATAAAACTGCACTTTGTATAACAAACTATTATTAATATCTACTAGAAATTCCAATTTATCAAAAGGACTAAATGATCTGTAAAAATATATTCAATACGATTATTTTTCTGTATATGACAAGGGGAGAGGGGAAGGAAAATAACAAGCATGTTATTTTGAAGGTGAAGTGACACATTAGTCTTATGTTTGATATTAAGAGCTGAACTTAGAGTTATCTGCAAGATACTAAAAAACTTCAATACTGAAATACTGAAAGCAGCAGATATATATTTTATATATATATTATATATATATAGGAATAAGTCTAACTCATTTATACTATCTTTAAAGAATGAAAACTATCTTTAAATGTGTGATGCAAAAATCACTGGAAAAAAACACCCTAAAAAGCATGTAGTTAGGGCATCTAAAAGTACTGACTGAAGCCCATCCATTAAATTGTAAATCATAAATCCTCAAGGCAAAGAGTGGAAAAACTGGAACTTCTAATTTCAGCCAAGACAGATATAGTGGTCAGATTTTATGGAAATCTGGAGGCACAACAAAAGAATAAGAGAACTGAGAATGGTAACAACATGAAAAAACATATGACATTTTAAAAAACATTTAAAATCTCTTTAAAAGTTAACTGTTTTTACAACATATGTAGAAGAAAAAAATAATTTTTATTCTTATTTTATATAAGAATATAAAGCACAAAGGCCAAATAAAATGACAAATGGAAGTATACTATTCTAAGGTAATTTATACTACATGTTTAACATTTAGTACAATTTAACATTAGTACATGGTAGACTACAGAAAGTTGAAGCAATCTCTAAAACAAAGAGTTACAGCTGATAAACAAACCCAAGAGATAAACCTGAACCATAAAAATACTCAATTCAAAAGATGGCAGAAGAGGAAGAAGGAAACAAAGAACAGATAAGACAAACAGAAAACAGAAAGATGGTGAATTTAAGCCTACAGATCATTAGTCACATTAAACGTAAATGGTCTAAACATCTCCAACTAAAAGGCAAAGATTATCAGAATAGAAAAAAGGATAACCCAACTATACTATACTTCCCAAAATGTACTTTAAATATAAAGAAACAAATAGTTTTAAAGTAAAAGAATGGGGGGAAAAACACACACACACCATGCTGACATTAGTCAAAATCCTGGAGTGACTATATTAATATCTGATAAAGTAGATTTCAAGTCAAAAATATTACCAAGGATAAAGATAATTTCTTGGTCACAAAAGGAGTCATTTTACCATGAGGACATACAGTAAAAACATTTATGTACCTACTGAAAGAGCTTCAAAAATACATCAAAACTGATAAATACGAAGGAGAAATAAGCAAATCCACAATTAGTATCAGAGATATCCATACTTCTTTCTCAATAACTAAGAGAACAAGTAGACAGAAAATCAAGGCTATATTAGACTTGAGTAACACTATCAACATATGTAATCTGACATTTATAGAAAACTTCAACCAACAACAGAATATACTTTCTTCTCATGTGCATACAGAACGTTTACCAAGAAACGTTTACCACATTCTAGGCCACAAATCAACTCTCAATAAAGAGACTCAAGGCATTAAAAGTATGCTTCCTGACCACAATGGAATGATATTAGAAAACGATAACTAGAAGATATCTGGAAAAGCCCAACATTTGGAAACTAAATACTTCTAAACCTATGGGTCAAAGAAAAGCTCAAAGGGTAAATAACAAAGTATGTTGAATGAAATGAAAATAAAAAAACAACATATCAATATTTGTAGAATATCACTAAGGCATCATACTTAGGGAAATGGCAGTACTAAACAATCCGTACGTGATACCATACGCAAAATTTTAGTCAAGAGTAATCATACACTTAAATATAAATCTAAAACTATATATCATTCTACAATGTATATGTATATCAAATTATCACACTGTATACTTTAAATATAAATAGTTGTCAATTATTTCTCAATAAAGTTAAAACACCTACAACTATAAAACACCTAGAAGAAGAAAACAGGAGAAAATATTTGTGACCTTGAATTAGGCAGATTCCTTAGATATGCCAAAAGCATGATACTTGACAGAAAAAACTGATAAATTTATGCTTATCAAAATTAAAAACTCCTCCTTTTCCCATAAAAAGAAATGAAAGGACAAGCTGCAGAGTGGGAGAAAATATTTGCAAATTACATATTTGATAATATTCAGAATATATTAAAAAAATCTCTTTGAATATAAGGAAAACAACCCATTGAAAAGGTGCACCAAAAAACTGGACACTTCACCAAAAAAGATTTATGAACAACAAATAAGTACATGAAACATACTCACATCATTAGTCAGGGAAAACCAAATTCTAACCATAATATCACTACAAACCTACTTGGATAACTAAAATTAAAGGCTGACCATCAAATGTCGGTGATGATAATGTGGATCAACCAGAACTCTTAGTAGACATTGATGATGAAAATGTAAAATGTTATAAAACAGTTTGGCAGCTTCTTAAAAAGTTAAACACATTTACCATATTACCTAGCCATTTCACTCCCAGAGAAACCAAAGTATAAATCCATTTAAAAAAAGATTTGTGTAACAAAAATTAATAGTGGCTATATTTATAATAGCACCAAGCCAGATATAACCCAATCATGGCATACCCATATAATAGAATGTTACTCGGCAATAAAACAAGACTGAACTTTGATACACACACAGAAGGATCTCAAAATAATTTGTTACAAGACGACGACAAAAAAGAAAAAAGAGTACACAGTACATGATTTCACTTAAAATAAATTCTAGAAAATGTAAACTAATTTGTAATTAAAAAAATTTTGTGGCTACCTGGAACAGGTAAGATGGAAGGATTACCAAAGGGGCACATGGAGAATTTTGAGAGTGATGGATATGTTCATTATCTTGATTGTAGTGATTTCACCAGTGTATACATATGTCAAGGTTTACCAAAATGGATACTTTATACATGTTTAGTTTATTGTATTAATTATTTCTCAATAACTGTTCTTAAAAAACATACTGAAGAGAGAATAAAAAGACAAGCAACAGTTTGTGAGAAAATATGTGCAAATCATGTATCTGATAAAGTATTTATACCCTGGAGCACCTGGGTGGCTCAGTCAGTTGAGTGTCCAACTCTTGATTTTGGCTCAGGTCATGATCTCACAGTTGTGAGACTGAGCCCCATGTCAGGCTCCTCACTGAGTGTGGAGCCTACTTAAGATTCTTTCTTTCCCTCTTCTTCTGTCCTCCCCTCTTCTTCTGTCCTCCCCACACATATATGCTTGCACTCTCAAAAAAAAAAAAAAAAAGAAAAGAAAAGAAAGAAAGAAAGAAAGAAAGAAAAGACTTGAACAGATACTTGGCAAAAGAAGATATACAGATAGCAAATAAACATAAAAAATGCTCAACATTTAGGGAAATGCATGTTCTAAGAACAATGACAGAGTATGACACATCTTTTAGGATGGCTAAAAATAAGAAACTAGTAATACCAAGACCTAGCAAGCATGGGAAGCAACCGGAGTTTTCATACATTGCTGATGAGAATGTAAAATGGTTCTACCATTTGCAAAAATGTTTTAGCAGCTTCTTATAAAATATGTATTAACAGTTTGACCCAGTAATTTCATTCTCTAGTATTTACCCAAATGATGTGAAAACTATTCACACACAAACTTATGTGAGAATGTTTACAGTATTTACAATCACCAAAACCTGGGGGCAACTCCAATCTCCTTAAACTAAGAAATGATAAAGAATCTGCAGCATATCCATAAAATGGAATACTACTTAGGAATAAAAAGGAATGAACTATGGATACAGGCAATATGTATGAATTTCAGAGTACTGTGTTAAGAAGCTGGACTGAAAAGTCTA
The DNA here is from genome assembly GCA_028646485.1 of Cryptoprocta ferox. Taxonomy (NCBI): domain Eukaryota; kingdom Metazoa; phylum Chordata; class Mammalia; order Carnivora; family Eupleridae; genus Cryptoprocta; species Cryptoprocta ferox. The sequence goes on from CM053571.1 coordinate 65,088,901, forward strand.
CATATGGCATAATTTCATTAATCTGATATTCTTAAAAAGGCAAAATTAAACGGGTATAAAGCAGATTAGTTGTTACAAGGAATAGAAGATGGAATGCTACCTACAAAAGACACAGAGCAATTTGGGGAGATAGAAATGCTCTCCATATCTTCATTCTGGTGATGGTTATACAACTGTCAAAAGTCACAGAGCAAAATATAAGAGTGACTTGTCCTGTGTGTAGATTATATTTAATTTAAAAAAAAAAAAGGTTTCAGTGCCTAAATAATGTCAAGCAAAAAAACCCTCAGGCTACATAATTCCAGTAATTTTCTTTTTTTTTTTAATGTTTATTGATTTTTGAGAGAGCACAAGTGGGGGAGGGGCAGCGAGAGGGGGACAGAGGATCAGAAGTGGGATCTTCACTGACAGCAGCAGCAAGCCCATTGTGGGGCTTTTACTCATGAACCGCGAGATCATGACCTGAGCTAAAGTCGGGCACTCAATTGACTGAGCCACCCAGGTGCCCCCCACCCCCAGCAATTTTCTAATCTGTATGTCTTTTCTTCATTTCATACAATCATTGTTTTGGGTTCCACCATTAAGTATTATCAGAAAGCACAGGATAAGGGAAAAAATTAGGCTCTCAGGTAAAGGCTAGTTTAATACTAAAAATAAATTTAAATAGTTAAGTACATCATTTTTTTAGATGAAACTAGACGAGAAATAATGACCACTTAAACTGCTTTAGGAAGATGGAATGATTTATTTTCTATTTTCGCATCTGTGTATAAAACATACAAGCATACAGTAAATAGCTTTTCAGTGAACATTTCTATTTCTAATATTCTATAAATATTAAATACTCTAAAAACAAAATGGTTCTGTCATCCATATATACCTCTCAAACAAAAACAAAACAAAACAGAGAAAGCTCATGAACTATATAAGAGCAACAAATTTTGTAAGTTTTAGTTCTCGCACTAAAAAGTCTCTAGGTTTCCTCTTTCAATTATTTCCCTCTTCTACAGGCAAAACATTTTACCACTTTAATGGAATTTATTGTTGCTAAACTATGTGAGTATAATTTCTGTCTTATAGAGCCAACAGTAATCCACAATTCTTATAAACCTATTAAGTTAAAACTTCTCATTGGAGAAATTATCCTGGTCTTTCGCCAACAGTACCTACATAAAACACTTAGTGGAGTACCCAGGACACAGTAAGCACTCCATAAATAGTAGCTATTATAGATCACAATATGTTAAAAGTCAATTATCCAATCATAAAAGGGATTCAAAATGCACTGTAACCAGAACAGCACAATTTTATACATGAGGAGACATATATTGTTAAAGATACATTTATTTCTTTCCTATCTGTTTATAAAAATACTCAAATACTCTTAAGATGTTCTGAGAATTTGAAAAAAATTAATAATCACTTATAGTAACCACTACTTGTTCAAGTAAGATATGGCTTTGGATTCCTGAAAAGGTAAAAGACCAGCACCACCTGCTGGTTGTTGGCGCCTTCCTGGACGCCAGGAACTCTATTCAAGATGACAGTAGATGCTAGATTGCTGAATCTCGGAATCTAGTTCAAAAACACTGGAGCACACAGATAATGCTAGGGCATGGTTAGGGAGTCACAGAGCATACAAAAGCCAGCATCCACTGATGGGGAGAATAAACTGAGATTAGGAATTCTAGCTGTGTGCCTTTTTATTAGGCTGAATTTTCTTAGGTAGAGTATTGCCCATGCTACCATTACCTTAGTATAGGAAAGCAGCAGAAACAGCCAGTCAGCAGGACTAAAATAGGAAAGAGGGAGGCACCCTACTAATATAAGCAGTGCGTGCAGAGAAGTATCCCTAAAACACAAGAGCCATGTGTGGGTAAAAATGCCAAGAATGGTAGAACTTGGTGTATGTCCATCTCTCACTCTAAATTCACCAGCATCTAGGGTTGCCTGGGTAGCTCAGTCAGTTAAATGTCCAACTTCAGCTCAGGTCATGCTCTCGTGGTCCAGTCCGTGGGTTCGACCCTCCCATCAGGCTCTGTGCTGACAGCTGAGAGCCTGGAGCCTGCTTCAGATTCTGTGTCTTCCTCTCTCTCTACCCCTTCCTTCCCCGCTCACATTCTGTCTCTCTCTCAAAAATAAATAAACATTTAAAAAAATTCTGTTAATTCACCGGCATCTCAGGATGATAAAAGAGTAACAAACGGGGGGAAAAAAGGAAATATTTGATAACAACTAATAAAGGGAGAGGAGACAAACACCCAAACCCACATTCACACCAAAAAGCATAGGAAATAACCTCTGAAGCGGAACTAATTGAAAGAAGAATTTTAAACATTCATGGTGTATAGACTTAGAGAAACATGTAGTAGATGTATAAAGCAGGAATAAGCTGTTAACAACAAAGAAGATACTGTATGTAATAACTGAATAACGAATTTTAAAATGGTTTGGATAACAGAATGGATAGAACCAAAGTACAATGTAGTAATCTTTAAGACTAAGTCCAGGAAATGTTCCAGAGAACAGCAGAATGAGATAAAAAGATGAATACTAAAATTTAAAGTTAAAGTTATCTAGAGAGGGGTGACTGGGTGGCTCAGATGGTTAAGCATTCTGACTCTTGGTTTTGGCTCAGGTCATGATCTTACAGTTCGTGGGTTGAGCCACGTCAGGTTCTGTGCTGACAGTGCGGAGTCTGTTTAGGATCTCTCTCTCCCTCTACCCCCTCCCTGGCTTGCTCTCTCTCTCTCTCTCTCTCTCTCAAAAAATAAATAAATAAACATTAAAAAAAAAAAGCGATCTACTATAAGAAGTATCAGTATCAATATCTACCTAACAGTTAATTCCATAACCAAAGAAAAGAATAAATGAAGGGGAAGAATTTGAAAAAATAATGGCCAAGAATTTCACAGAATTCAATACATGAGATCTCAGATTGAAATAGCTGATAGTGCTAAGAATATAAGAAAAAGCCTATACCTAAACATACTAGGGTGAAAGCCAGGCCTTTCCAAAACAAAAACAAAACAAATTATTTAAAAGCTTCCAACAGGGGGAAGAAAAGGGATCACATACAAAAAAACAAGATCAAATATCAGACTTTCACAAGCAACAAACACCAGGCCAACAAGAGGACAATGAAATCTTACCCTCAAAATATTAAGAGGGAAAAAAAAAACCCGTACTTAAATTTTATATCAAAGAGAATTATCACTTAAGTGTGAGTGATAAATAAAGGTATTCTAGGCATATAACCTCTCAAAGTTTGCCACAAAAGACCTTCTTTCAAAGCTTCTGAAAAATGGAATCTGGCAGGATGAGAAACGAACCAGGATAAAAGCAACAAAATATGGAAGTAAGGAAAAGTTTTAGAAGATTTACCTTTTTAAAGAAGTATATTCATAAAAATAAGTAATTAAAATATCACATCAACCTATTCCAACAAAATAGGGGTGCCAAGGGGAGAGTATGCTAAGGTTCTTGGTATTTACTGGGTAGGAAGAGACGAGGACATAGAGATTAAATTCAGGTATTGAAGGGATAAAATATAAAATAAAGAGATAAACTTTAATATAACAATAATCACATTAAATATAAATGGGTTAAACTCAAAAGACATATTCTTAAACGTAAAACCAAGATTCAACAAAAATAAAAAATAAAGGGAAAAGAAAAGTATTTGAAAAATAAGAACCAAAAGAAAACCACCGTTAATATCAAAAGAATTAAACTTCAAGGTGGGGACCCATAAGACACAAGTAGATATGTAGTGGTAAAAAGATAAAATGAATGTGAATATGCAGCCTCAATGTACCTGAAGCAACAACTGAAGATTTTAGTGCACAAGCAATAGACAATTCTAACTGGAGGTTTTTACATGCCGTTGAAAAGTGTGAAGCAATAAAAAAAGAGCCAACGACTTGAAAGATTTGAAATATACCACCTTGAAAGGCTGGCGACATAAATGACATTACAACACCGAATATATTCTTTTTGAGCTTACATAGAACATTCATAAAAATCAATCACATAATAGGCCACTAAAGATACCTTGTTACATACAGCCCACACTATCAAAATATAAGCTGTGTTCACAAATTTTAAAGCAATAAAATTAAACCAAAATAAAGAAGATAACCAAAAGAGAACTTTAAAAATCTTTTACCTGGATTTAATCTGTGGATTAAAGAGCAGAAAATTCTAAGTATAATACTTAGTAGAGGATGACAAAACACATGTCAAAAGATGTGAAATTTGGCTAAGTCTTAAAAAGAAATGTAAAGATTTGAAAACATTTATCAGAAAATAAGAATTACAAAATAAAAAATAAAAATAAAAATCATTAAAACAAGCTCCAGAATACTATCAAGTAATATCAAATACAAGAAAAAATGCTTGTTTGGCTACAAAGCCTCCTAAAGTATTGTGAAAAAATTATTTCCTATTTGTTTTACTTGGAACTAAATTTAAAGTTATTACACTACAAGGAATTGTCATTTATGTTCATATTTTTTGTACAAAATATTATGAGGTCCATAAAAATTAATGTATATATCTGAATAGATACATGTTTTATTATTAGATTTACCAATTATCTTCACAATTTCAAAAATTACACTAATGTAATTTTGAAACAAGACCTAAAATTTCCTAGATCATACTGTAATTTAAGTGAACTATTATATCGAGTCATCATTTTTTCCTTTGATGGAAAAAACTATAATCAGAAGTACTCATTTTAATAAACTACTACTTGATTTCACTTTTTTGATAAACAGTCTATAACTCAACTATCTCTATATCAAATCATATTATATTCCCATACATGTGCATATAAATCATTACTCAAGAAATTCAATTACACACTCAGACATCTTTGGCAATTGAATGCTTCATTCAGCTTAATATATCAAAAATTCTTAAACCCATAGGTTACTTATTTACAGAGAATTAACAACTTCAAGTTGTTAAGTACAATCTTCTTTTTGCGCTAACTCAGAAGGCACTTCAGCATCTGGAAACCTATCTCAGAATAATGAATAACACAGACTACTGTCTACACATACACTCACACACTCTACATACCACATATAAAGTATATTAGTATATATAATCCGTGTGTGTGTGTGTTCTCTTCTTCTACCTCTTCTTTATGCAATAAAAGTTTCAGCAAGACATTATCTGTTTGTGACTTTTTGGGGAATGTATAAAAGTGTCCTTTGTGGCTTGTTACATGATCAATTTTATGAATGTTCTGTGAAAGCCCAAAAAATACATATCCTAGCCTTCCTTGTGTGACATGATTCTGACTAATGGGATGTAAACGGAAAAGGCATGAGCTCGTAAAAGAAAGAGTTCCTCTTCTCTCTTTTTATTGTCCTGTTGGCTAGAATGAGGAGGATCTATCCATCTATATATGGTACCACCTCTATATGGAACAGCCATCTATATATGGTAGCATATGATGGAAGCCATATATAAAGGACAGAAAAGAATGGGCTGAAGTCTTCCTTTATTTATTTTTTAATTCCTTTCAGTTTATTTATTTTGAGAGAGAGAATGCAAGTGGGGTAGGGGCAGAGAGAGTGGGAGAGACAGAATCCCAAACAGGCCCTGCACTGTCAGCGCAGAGCCCAATGCAGGGCTCGAATCCACGAACCACGAGATCATGACTTGAGCCAACATCAACAGTCAGATGCTTAACCAACTGAGCCACCCAGGTGCCCCAAATTTAATTTTATTTTAGAGATATTTTAGAAATAGAGAGAGCATGTGCAGGGAAGAGGGAGAGAGAGACAGAGACGGAGAGAATGAATCTTAAGCAGGCTCCCATGCTCAGCACTATTTTTCTTTTACCTTTTTCTCGAGAAAGGAATATGTGCTATGTCAAGAGAGAATGTAAGCGTTCTGCTTACATAGATTCCAGAAAACCAAAAGTTGGGTTGTCTAGAAGGATCACTTTGTCCATGAAAATACAGTTCTTAATGAGGAACTGATAAATGGAAATTCATTATTGTGATCTTTGTATAATCCCTTAAAGGACTATACTAGAAAAATTCTGCATAGAAAATATATTTTTCATTGGATGTCCTCGCTAATAATTAACTGCAGGAACCACGCTGGCTATTTAAATTCAAGAATATAAGATAATTCAAAAACTTAGAGGTCTAATTGAAATGCTTTCTCATATTGTATTTCAGAGGAAAAAAGAATCTGCAATGAAGTATCGAAGCCTAATCCTAACAACTCTCCATACTACGTATTTGCTAATTCACTTATCAAGGTTCATAACCTCTAGAGTTTAAAAGACTCCTCTCTCAAGCCACCCTATTCTGCCTTAGTATAATAACTGCATCTTAAATCAAAGCCATTAAAACTTGGCTTCTCTTTTTCAACCAGGCTATCTATGATTAATCATGTTTCCCAAGCATCCCAGAACTGGGAAGGCAATGGGCTTCCACATCTATCTTAGTAAACTAGTTAAGCATTTTTCAAGACTATTCCAGCTGGGTCTATTTTATCTAGGAAGTTTTTTGCCGACAGCAGCATTTTCTAAACTTCACAGTACCCCTGTAAGTACATATGCATGCTAGAGGCTGGTAAGGCCAAGAGTAGATGGGATGGGACAATATGTGCTCAATGTGTTTGGAAAATTCCACAGACAGTCACAAGACACATTATAAGCACATCAGTTTTGAAAAGTGTTGCAGAAAAGAACCATGTTTAACTCTTCTAACCAAGTTTCCAAACTGTATTTAAGTCAGAACGCTTTTTCCCATAGCCCATGTAATGAACAGTTTGAGAATACTGGCTTGAGGACCTTTGTGAAGACAACAAGTCCTCAGCCAATCATACCAAATTGTGCAATGAAAGAGGACTTGGTATTACTTCAAGAGTGTAAACTCCTCCTCATAATAATGACGCAGAGAAAGGGCTGAATTGAGCTATCTCCTTAACTCAGGCTGCAGTATGAAGGCTGACTCCTCCCTTTTGGGCAGCACGGAGAATATTCCTGAATTTTCTCTGAATATCATCAGGAGACTCCATTATTTTGTCCATGTTACAACTTCCTCTGCTTTTACAGACAAAAGTAAGACCATTCCTTGGATGTTACAGGTAGAGAAGCACAGAAAAAATTACCTTTGTTCTAAATGCTGGATTATCATCATTTGGAAATACCAGTCTTCTCTTTTACTTGTAGTCAGAATGTTGCTCAGGTATGTATTTCTTCACACACTAACATGAGTTAGAGTGGAGGCAATGTTTACTAGCCCTAACCTTTGTGATCACTTTTTAAAAATCACTTACAAATGATTACAGAAATGTTCAAACCAAAGCAAATCAGTTTACTGTCAAAATAAGACTCAAAATAATCGCAAAGCACTTTCAGGAGAATTTTGAGAAGATATGATCCTATGCACAATCCCCCAGACCATTCTCCTCAGTCCTAAGGACCCTTTTCCAAAAGAATCTCTTTTTCTTAACCACATATACTAGTCATACAAATGTGTGTTCAATACCCTACATTAGAAAACATTCTAAAGAACTCATCTATCTTCAGTTCAGTCTGTTTTTGTCATGAGTATATCTACTTATCCCCACAAGACCCTGTCTCACATGGTTTTAGAAAAATAGAAAGGAAAATGTTGTTAAATTATTTAAGCAAATAAACAGAAGTGCTAAGTTCCAGAGCTTAGGGGGTAAAAAAAAAGTAAAGCCTGAGAAGAAGTTGTAAAAAGTTCCTTCTAGCACAGAGATAGAAGGTAAACTGAATCTACATATAATCCAAAATCTTACATGACTGTAAACTAATAATGATAGAACTACACTCCAATAAATAAAATGAAGTGCAGCAACAGTCACTTTAACAAATTTGCCAGCAATTGGAATTCTCTACTAACCTGCTCTTCTGTAAATTGACAGTCCAATGAAAACTGGTATTTATAACAACAACCGTAAAGATACTACTACAAAATTCTGAAGTACTTTCTGAATACGACTTCATTGTCTATTACTTTTTAAGAAGTAAAAAGTTTCCCAAAGAAAACAAAAACACTCATTTAAAAAGATAAATGAACCCCCATGTTCACTGCCCCATTATTTACAATAGCCAAGACATGGAAACCACTTAAATGTCCATCAATGGACAAAACGAGAATGCAAATGTGGTATACATACACAATAGAATATTACCCAGCCATAAAAAAATATAAAATCTTGCCATTTGCAACAGCATGGAAGAACCTTGAGGGCATTATGCTAAATGAAACGCCAGACAGAAAGATAAATACATATGATCTCACTTATATGTGTAACCTAAAAAATCAAAAAACAAAAAACGTCCTGAGCTCTTGGATATAGCGAACTCACTGGTGCTTGCCTGAGGCGACAGAGTGGAGGATGGGCAAAATGAGTAAAGGGGGTCAAAAGGTACAAATTTCCAGTTATAAAACGAGTAAGTCATGGGGATGTGATGGACAGCACAGTAACTATAGTTAATAAAACTGTATTACATATGGGAGAGTAGCTAGGAGAGTGGATCTTGAAAGTTCTAATCAGAAGAAAGAAATATGTATGGTAACAGATGTTAGCTGGACTTTAATTGTGGTGATCATTTTACAATACATACAAATATCAAATCATTACATTGTGTGTCTCAAACTAATATAATATCATGTTAATTATACCTCAATTTAAAAATATGTGAAAAAAGAGTAATTCATTTATCTGAACACTCGATAAAAATAATATTCCACTGGGGCACCTGGGTTGCTTGGTAGGTTAAGCATCTGATTCTTGATTTTGGCTCAGGTCACAGTCTTCAGGTTCGTGGGTTGGGTTCAAGCCGCACATCGGGCTCCATGCTAACATGTGCGGAGCCTGCTTGGGATTGTCTCTCCCTCCCTCTCATCCCCTCCCCCGCTTGCACGTGAGCCCGCGCGCTCTCGCGCTCTCTCGCTCTCAAAATAAATAAAAATAAACTTAAAAAAAATAATATCCCTTTTTCTGATCAAACCAGACAGGTGTGTATGCCATTCCTGTCACCATTTTCTCCTCTCTCAAATCTATCCCACACACCAGCACTAAGGCTAATGTTCCCCAAATATCATCAAGAACCTGTTCTAATACAAAACAAGTAAATAATACAAATCTCACACCCACACTATATACAGAATAATTAAATATCAAACATCTTGATCTGATTTTCAAAATCCTCTATGATGCTACCAAACCTTGGTCTCCATCTTACCTTCCCCCAATCACATACACAAACCTCCAAGAGAGCAGGGTTCATTAATATAATTAAAATACATTATGCATACCCTAATTTACTCTTTTCCTCATACCTAAAAAGTCCTCTATCTTTCTTTTTTCTATTCTATCTGAATCCAACTGGTCTTTCGATGCCAAGCTTGAGACCTCTTCCATAAGCTCCTCCCTACCCTCAAACCAAAGTGATTTCTTTCTTTCCTTATTTCCAGTGATCCTTTTCCAGTGTTCATTCATTGATTCCACTAGCCACACATTAACTCCTATATTCTAATAATCATCATGTTATGATGATACAAAGATATGATACAAAGATATATAAAAGTAAGTGCTTACTTCCTTGAGCTCAAAGTGCAATATGGGAGACTGACTTGAAAGAAATATGTAACAGTAGTGTCCACAGTAGAGGTATAGATGGGAGGAAAAGTAGGATCATAAGGATCACTTCAAGTTGTCTGGGAAGATGAGAAAGGGCTTTTCAGAGAAGGTGACATTTATGTTAAGTTTCAAAGACGGGTAGGAGTCATGTCAGGCAAAAAAGAAGGGAAAGGACTCCAGGCAGAGAAAACAGCACATGCAAAGGCAGAGAGGCGAGAAAAACTTGGCATGTTTAGACCACTATAAATAGATGAGCATGGCTGGAGTTCAGAGCACATTAACTAAGTCTACCAACACTTATTGGCTTCCCATTCACCAAGCCTTAAAACAAATGGAAAAAAATGTGGTATCTCTTAAAAGAATGTGCAAGAATATGGCACCTAATTGGTTGGCGCAATTAATTCAAACAAAAAAAGCAGTACTGAGCACTTATTATGAACTATGTACCTAAGGCAGAGAACTAAAGAGCACAGGTCTTGCTCTGAAGATGCTAACATTTTAGCAGGAGAGCAGCCAGCTTTTGGCAGACAGATTTTAAGGTTCAACCAATCCTTATGACAAAAGACTAGAAGAAAACATGCTAGGATGTTAATTGTGCTCAATATTTTCCCTTCTTTGTATTTTCTAGATTGTGTACAATGAGCAAGTGTTACTATACTTTGATAATTATGGAAAATAGCTTATAACTGAAGCAGTACAAAACGACACCCAGTGGGTTCTCAGTGAGTCTCTGAGTAGGCATCTGCTAATTAAAGTCTCAAAAGTTTTAGATTTAAAACTTTTGATATCTAAAATATGGCTACTTATCACCACCTCAAGAGCTATGAACCTTGTTGGTACAAAGCACCATCATTTCTCACCTGGATTATTTTATTAACTCCCTAACAGGTCCCCTTCTTTTGGCCCCTGACCACCCTTCATCTGTGTTTAACAAAGTACCCAGAGAAATCCAGACAATGACACATCATGCTCAGAATCCTCCAATGGCTTCAGTATAAGGCAAAGACCTTACAAAGGCCCCACAAGATCAGCAACCAGCTCTCTATCTCTCTGATCTAATAACCTCCAACTTCTCTTTACTAACTTTAGCCACAATGGCCTCTTTAACTGTTTCTAGAATACACCAGGCATGCTCCATTGCTGTTTGTTTACTCTTATCCCAGATATCTACCTGGTTTGCTCCTTTTCATCTCCTTTGAGTCTTTATTCAAACATCACCCTCTATTATAAAGACTTTTTCCTGCCCACTCTATTAAAGATGTTACACTCTCTCCATCAAAAACTACCTACTTTATTTGCTTGACTTTTCTCCTTGCACTTATCTAACACGCTGTTTTGCTTATTTGTGTACTATCTCCTTTCCTGAGCTCCAAAGGGGAAAGATTTTCCTGTTTTTATCACTGATATAAGTCTAGGGCATAAAACAGTGTCCGGTAAATGACAGATGATCAATTGTTATTCAGTGAACTGAATAAAGGGCAGTATTCTGCCTAAGGGTTACAAGAAGACCATGATCAAATTCCAACTCCACCACTTTGCAGTTGGGTAACTTTGTGTAAATTACTTAATCTCTCTAAATCTTAGTCTCCTCATCTATAAAATGATGATGATGGTTATCAATCTTACAGGATGACTTTGAAGATTGGAATAATGCAGGATGAGCACAGTGCCTTGCAAATAATAAATGTTCAATATAGCTATTACTATGATGATAATTAACATTCTTTTTTTTTTTTAAATGTTTATTTATTTTTAAAGAGAGGGCATACGCAAGCAAGGGAGGGGCAGAGAGAGAGAATTCCAGGCAGGCCCTGCACTGTCAGCGCAGAGCCCTAGGAGGGGCTCGATCTCATGAATCGCTGAGATCATGACCTGAACCAAAATCAAGAATCGGATTCTTTTAACCAACTGAGCCACCCAGGTGCCCCTGATAATGAACACTGTGACTCTCAAAATGTTTCCACTGCACTATCACATCATTTCCAATACCCTTTTTTTTTTTTCCAGAAATAGTAGTTACTTTGCAAAATCCTTGGAATTTCACCTGATAGTCTGAAACAAAATTATTACTTGGGGTCAACTCTTATCCTTACACAAGATTCTATTCTGTTGTAGTTTGTAAAGAGAAATAAGAAAGGTTAGTGTCTATTTTACCTAAAAATATATATTTTAAGGACTACATAAAACAGCATAATACTACCAATTCTGTATTTTAGAATTTTTCAATTCTTTCAGAATTCAACTACAATGTATCAAAAATCAAATTAAAGGCTTTAAGAGGTACATCAACATTAAAAAAATAAAAAAAGTCCCTGACCCCAAGACTTTAGCAGTATAATAAGAGCAGTGAATTATAATTCACAAAGCGAAACTCTAATCCTGACACCACTACTTATTAGCAATGGTAAAGGGTTTTTTCCTCATCTATAAAATAGGATAATACTAACTTGCAGAACTGTAAAAGTCCAGTAAAGTGAGTATTTGCAGATATAAACTATACTATAAATTGTACTGGAGCACACAAGTTCTGTCGAAAAAAGATACATTAAAGGATTTTTTTAAAATATAAAAGCCACAATCCCACAGCTGCTTCAACCATTTTCGTATTTTGCTTATTCCCTTCAAGTCCTTGTTTTATAAAGCTGTAATCATGTGCACTAGGGGGAACACAACATAGCATGCCTTTTCTAGAGCCAGATGGCCTAGGTTCAAAGACTAGCTCCTGAACTTACAGTGTGACCTTGGACAAGATTCTTAAACCTCTTTGTCCTATTTTATCTTCTATAACATTGGTATATTAATAACAGTACCTATGTCATAAGGAAGTGTGAAGAAAAAATGAGTTACAGTAAACCATTTAATACCATTTGGCACATGACAAATTCAATAAATAGCTAAGAAGCAAAAAACAAAATATAACTTGATATTCTGCTTTATAAAAAAAAACTTAAGATGACATCATAAAACCAAAAGTACACTATTATCTAAAGTACCATAAGAGTCTTTTAAAAGGGCTCTAGGATACTTTACATTGACTATTTTTTAAATAAATCTCCTTGCCATCCCCTTGTCTAGATGTTTAATAATGTGTAACAGAATCCATCTATTGCTTCATACTTCCAGTAGAGGTCTCCATCTAAAACATAATGTACCAGACTGAAAACTTTAAATTAGTATTCCTGATTAAAAAAAAAAAAAAAAAATCAAATATGTAAGTTTAAGTTTTTCCAAGCAAAACATTAAAAAAAAATAAAGAATATTTCTGAAGTAAAAAGTGATTTTTCCCAGTGATTGTTATATGCTTTGCTATGGGCTTTCCAATAATATTTGTCTTATAAACACAAGATAGGAAGGGGAAAGAGATAAGATTGTTGATACAAATGACCAATCAAGTACATAATTATCATTACTACTGGCCAACAATTTACTTAGAATCATCTTAATGTAAAAATAAAGGTCACAGTTTATAGTAGCAAAGAAATCTCTGACAATCTTCCACATTTATTCCTTTTAAATCAGAATAGAATAGCTAGAGTAATAAAGGAAACTCTGGCTTCTACTTTCCCCTTCCATCATTCAATAATAATGATCTTAGGCAGGCCAAAGAGAAAAACATCCTTATTCCTAGCTTACCAAAAAGCAACAATTAGACCATTTTCTTAAAATCCCTTCTAGTTCTAAGAATAATGACGCCATGTATTGATAGATTAGGTAACCATAACCAATTCTAACTACATACTTCTTGTTCCTACCTTTAGGAATCTAAATGTTCAGATTCCATGAGCTATACTACTAAGGCCTCTATAAAACATTACATTTGCGTACAGTATCTAATACCTACCTCAGCTTAGCCGCTTAAATGTGTAAGACCTGGTATGTCCAAAAAACTGACCAAAAAATTATCAAACCGTTTGCTTAAAGCTAATAAATAGTATTGCATGTGTGTGTGCATGCATGTGCACACACACACATCCACATCCACTTAAGTTAATCCCCATAGTTTATAAAGGGAATATTCTAAGTAAGTCACAAACCTACCAAGACTTTAATATCCAAATCAGACCTAAATCGGAGGATCAGATATGCAATGTAAAAACATAACATTTAATTTGGTGGTAATGGATTTGAATGGATTCATTGAAACAAGCACGTAAGAGTTCTGATTACAACTAAAGTATGAATTTGCTTCATTTCCACAGGGTGGATAACCTATAAAGAAGACTTTCAGACCAAAACAATCACTTCTCAACCTTGAGAATATAAAAATCAAGCAACAATCATGGTTTATACTAGTCTTTAACATAAAATCAAGTAATGAATTAAATTACTGTCTTATTTTTATATAGCAGGTCATGCAATGGCCAGCAAAGTAAAGACTTTTTAATGGGTAGACAGAATAGGAAAGGTAACTTTCCTCTCAAGTTATCATTTAGCATTTTAGCTGATTTTTATTTCTATGTTAAATTCCTAGAACATGAGAAATATTCACATTCAAATATAAGCTGTGAAATGGGACTTAGAAAAGTTTTAATATTCAGTATTAGCTCCCCTCTTGAATACAGATAGTAAATAATTAGATTTAAAAAAACTAAAACAAAATGCTAGCAGATAAAGCATATGAAAGAGATCTCTAAATCTGACTTCTAAACCTAACATTATTCATTCAATAAACAGATATGGAAATACCATGTTAGCAGAACATATAGAGTTAAGATTACATCAAGAACACATAGCAGGCAGTATGTTACTCAAAGAGGAAATGTTAGAAAGGTCAAATTACGGTCAGCACCAAGACAAAGACACCTTCATCTTCCCAACTATTTTACAGTGGCCAATACAATTAGACAAAAGAAAATAATTAAAGGCATAAAATAATTAAAGGGATAAAATTTAGGAAAGAAGTAAAACCATCCCTATTTGCAGATGACATGCTAGTATATCTAAAAATTTTTAAAAATCAATAATAAAACTAATACAAACAGTAAAACAATTGAGTAATGCAGATTATAACATAAAAAAATCAATAACTTTCATGAAATAAATGATAGCCAATTAGAAGATTAAAATGGAAGAAAAACCACATTTATGATAGGAACAAAAATGATAATATACCTAAGAATAAACTTTAAAAATGTCCAAAACCTATAAAAGAAAAATTTTAGACTCTTCATGACACGAAAAGACTTGCATAGGAAGACTTCCATTTTTCTTAGATAGTTCAACTCAGTACCATCATCTCAGTAATTTATAAATTTTATGCAATTCCCATTTTAAAAAAATCAACAAGCTTTTTTCTGGAACTGGGAAAAACTGATACTAAAGTTCATATGGAAAAACAAACATAAAAGAATAGCCAGGAAAACTTCATATTAAAACCCCCCACAAAACTATGAGATGGGAATGGCACTATCAAATATTAAAACATGCTATACAGGGGTGGCTTAGTCAGTTAAGCGTTTGACTCCTGGTTTCAGCTCAGGTAATGAACTCACGGTTCTTGAGTGTGAACACATGGGGCTCTGCGCTGACAGCACTTGGGATTCTCTCTCCCCTCTCTCTCTGCCCCTACCTCATTTGTACTCTCTCTCTCTCAAAATAAATAAACTTAAAAAAAAATGCTATGTATACCACAATAATTAAATATAGTTGAGACACCATTTTTTAACCCCTCACATTAGTAAAACTTAAAAAGCTTGACAGCACATAGCAAGGCTGTGGGAAATAGGCACTTTCATATGCTGTGGTGGGAATGCTAAATAGTTCTTTCCCACAAAGGGAATTTGGCAATATTTAACAAACTACATATGCATTTATTCTTTGATTACTACACCAATACCCAATTTAGTAATTTGCTCTGAAGATATATCTCCAAACCTTTAAAATTAAGTTTGCATAAGATTACTAGATTTGTAGAAGACTACTAGATTTGTAGATTACTCATATGGCATTATCTGCTATTCTAAGTACTGGAAACAACCTAAGTGCCATTGTGTAGGGGACTGGTTGGATAAATCAGGATATATCCACACAATGGAATACTATGCAGCTGTTAAAAAATGGGACTTAATGAATTTATTTAGAGTGATATTCAAGATACATTAAGTAAAAAAAGGCAAAATGCATTCCTCATTTTAACAGAAACCAAGTGTGTGTGTGTATATACATACATACATGTTTATATATATATATATACATTATTACACACACACGTTATATATAATTTTTACAAAAAGAAACATAAGAAGGATAACCAGATTCTAAAAAAAACTGGTTATCAACAACGTATAAGTGGGAAAGGGGTAGAAGAGAAAGGGAAGGGAAGGTGGTAACCTCCAAGTAGATCTTAAATTTTGATTTTATAATTTTATTGTTTTACATATTCATAAATAAAATTAAAGAAACAAAAATGGGAAAACACAAGATTGAACACAAATAAAAAATTATGAATTTTACTGTATTTTAAGTGAATTAACAGTAACAGGAGAAAAAAAGAATCCATTCCCTGAGACTTTTTTAACAAAATATCAATATAGCTTCAGTCTGAACAAAGAACTACAAAAAAAAAATCTGTAATTCTGCTTAGCAAGTTTGTTGTTTGAGGTGGTATGGGTGTAATAATTCTTAAAGTGTACTCTCTATGTTACAGACCTGACAAGATGAGTAAATACACTGGTGTTGGGAACTAGAGTTCTTAATGCGGGAGAAGTAAGATGCACGGTATGAAAGAAGGCAAGAAGAAACCTGTGTGCAATGCAGCTAGATATATCAATATGTATAGCACTGTGATTTTTTAAATATGTATATTTATATTTAAAATGAAGAAACTTCCTAGCTCTTCCTCTGAAAGAGCCTGGAAGAATGACAATGCTACAATTGGTACACCTGCCAACCAGATCTTAGTTTCAGTATACCATTCCACACTAAGAAACCCAGAACTCCCCAGAGAAATAGCTGATGCTAGAGATGGATAAGCAAAAACACAAGTTGACCCTGGAAGATCTTAATTTTGTCAGAAAGCATGGAAGAGCTCAAAAATGGGAACATGTTAAAGACAGAGGAACCAGTTTGAAAGGGCTCCTACGGGCCAAACTTAAGGAGCAAAATGCATTAATAATAGATATTAATCCACTATATAAAAATATAATAAAGAATGACAAATATAATAAGAATGAAAATATTTTCTTTCCACAGATTGCTAACTAAGAAATGAAGAAAGAATGATAGAGTTAGAAAATAACCATTGTACATCCATTATAATTAACTGATTCAGGCAAGAATCATCAATGGATGTTAAAACTACTGGGTAAAAGTTTAATGGTGAGCAAGATATTTACATGCTCTCAAAGTATGTCCCACAGGTTAATTATTAATTACAAAAAAGAAAATGAAAACTTTACAGTAGAGAAACCAGGAGGACATCACCTCAAACCAAAGTTAACATCAACAATAGGACAAAGTGACATTTGGTCTCCTGCCAAAAACGCTCAACCTAAATCTAATCCCGGAAATCATCAGACGAATACAAATTATAGTACAGTTGGCCTGTACTGCTCAAAAACGGTAATATCATGAAAGGTTGAAGAACTGGAGATATAACTAAATGTAATACAAGATCATGGATTTGCAGGGCTGGGCACAATTGCTATAAAAGACATCTTTGGGATAACAGGCAAAATTTGAGTAAGTCTAGAATACAGATTAATAGGATTATATCCATGTTAAGTTTCCTGAACTTGATAATTATACTACTGTTACATTAAGAGAATGTTTTATTCTTTAACATACACTCATATTTAGGAATAAAGAGCATGATATTTATGATGATATTAAACGATTATAAAACAGTAATAATAATAATGTATGTATATCATCACATATAAAGAGAAAAATGTAAAGCAACTGTGGCAAAATAATAACAACTGGTCAATACAAATGAAGTGTAAACAAGAGTTCACATAGAGTCAAAAAAAATTTAACAATCTTTAAAAAAGAAAACATGGCAAGGAAGGAAAATGATTAGGTTTACTATTTCTCAGATTTTTTTACTACTAGATTGAATTAATGAATTGCAATGTGAGGCTACCTGGAAAAACTACTCACAAATTCAGAGGTTGGACTTTTTAATGGTGTAAACTAAGAAGATAATACAAACCACGTAAGTAAGCACACTTCACCTATTACTTGGGAGTGCACTTGGAGGTAGATTGCGAAGGTAGGAACTTCTGTTTATAAAGTACATAGTGGTCTGATCAGAGTTCAAGTACATTGAAAAGTCACTTAATCTATGAACCATATGAAAAGTGTAATCAACCTGAGCATTATTACTGATAATTTTAAATTTTAAAGTACTACAAGTCAGGTATTTTCTACATAGAACTCTAACTAATGGTCTTTTCTTTGTCCTATTTTAACAGATAAATGTTCCTACTGGCCTCATGTATGTTTCTATTAACATTTTATTTATTTAAAATTAACCAATGGGCTAGGAGAGGGACAAAATGAAATTTCATCTGAAAACACTTCACCATGAATGATGTATGATTATATAAGTCATCTTGGTGCACAGAGCAACTGACCACTGAACCCTGTAAATCAGAATTAATCAAGAACATAAGAACTCAGAAAGGGGAGAATTAGATACTTGCCATATTTCACAATAAGATGTATATTCAAGCAATAGATTCTTATACAACTTTCTCTAAAACCTGCTTCATAAGAAGCAACATTTTATTTTGGCCCCACTAAGTGGTAATGAATAAAATCATTTACTGATAGGAACAAAAGGTAAATATAGCAAGAACATAGGCTATACCTGATATTTAACAACTATGGATAATGGTGATAGATAAGATGATGCTTTGTTAAGGCAAGTCTATCACGAGGGAATGAAATAAAAAAGCAAAAGGGAAAAAGTATGGTCCAAAAATATGTTTAACAAAATACTTTTCTAACAGCCCATTATGGCTGACACTTGAGATTGAGAGTTAGCTATAACCTATAGCCCTTTTCATTTTTTTTTTAAGAAGTAGCCCATTTGCATTAAAAGAAGAAGAAGAAGAAGAAGAAAAAGAAGAAGAAGAAGAAGAAAAGTTAGAAGCAGCAGCCGCCGCCACCACCACCCATTTGCTCCAAAAGAAAAGAGTTTGAGTTGGTATAAAGAAATTTTTTTCTGGGCGCTTGGGTGGCTCAGTCAGTTAAGCACCTGACTTCCGCTCAGGTCATGATCTCGCAGTTCGTGAGTTCGAGCCCTGCGTCGGGCTCTGTGCTGACAGCTCAGAGCCTGGAGCCTGCTTAGGATTCTGTGTCTCCCTCTCTCTCTGCCCCTTCCCCACACATGCTGTGTGTGTCTCTCTCTATCTCTCTCTCTCTCTCTCAAAAATAAATAAAAACATTAAAAAAAATTTTTTAAAGAAATTTTTTCTAAGTGTTATTTTTTCTAAGATTAAATAACTGCAATTACTTCTGAAATTTGAAATGATAAAAATATCACATATAAAAATTGTTTGAAAAATAAAGACAGTGCATTAAAAAACAAGTTATTGTTAATATTGCTTTTTTTATAGGAATTTATACAATATAAGTTAACTTCCCTAAGCAGAACTGGGACAACTGGGACAGATGAACAAAATCCTCAAAAAGCAGAAAAGCATTCAGTAAATTCAATAAAACAAATGGCATCTCATTTGGGATGAATATCATAAAGTCCTATACAGGAAAAGAAAAAAACACCCCACCTGGATATTAAAGAAAACTTATTTTTAATCAATTTTTTTAAATCCAAATTATGCAAATATAGTTAAGATAAGTTTGAATTGGTAATTCAAGTACCCTTTTATTTCCTTTAGCTGCAGTGGAGCCCTTGTTAGCTTCTCTGGAGCCCAAAGACAAAGTATAGGGTGTGTCCAGGTTCTGCTTAGAGATGACAGGTGCAGCTTGAGCAGGTGCCCCAGACCAGATGTCATCTAGAGGTTTTATTCTGGATGTAGCCCTGGCCAATATGTTGATGCCAAGTTAAACCAGTTATCTCAGCAATTAAGTTGATTTCATTACAATACTTCAATCAGCTGTTCTCAAACTTCAGCACACTTAAGAATCACCTATGGCACACTTATTAAAAACAGAGTTTCAGACTATTATTATCTAAAAGCACCAATCAATCTTAGCACCACTAAAATGGGACAACAAAATATTATATGTCTCATTATTCGATGAAAAGCACAGTAATATCTAATAAGTATGCCTAAAATACTGAACTTGAATGTTCCCAACCTTCAGATCTAACTATCAGTTTTCAGGAAATAAATACAGGGGATAGAGGAACAAGTTAACTGACACTAGAAGGAAGCAATCAACCAAATCGAGAATTTGGCAAAATCTGAAGAACAAATGATCCCCTTCAACAAATCAATGTCATGAAAGGAAAAGAAAAAGGGAACGGCTAAGAGATTAATGAGATAAAACAGCCAAAACAGATTCAGCCCCACCACAAAATCTACTGCAGTAAGATGGGGTGGACCCTGCCAACACTGACTTAAAAACTACTGGAATTATGGATTTATCATTCCGGGACAACAATTCAGAAAGTGATAGCTATTCCTAGATATCATCGAGATTGTAGTTCCAGCAACAGGTTATTGCAATGTACTTAGTCAAAAGGGTATATATCCTGCAGATATGGATTAACTTCCACTTCACAACATAATGAATATGCAAAAAGTATCCAAGCACAAATGACATTTATATTCTGAACCAGAATATGTTAGACTCTTATTTTAGTAACACAGTTCTTGGAATGCTTAATGAAATTCATAGCTAATCCAAACATTACTGAGAGTAACAATTTATTCTAGGTTCCCCAAAAGTTTTATTTCCAAGTGAATGCCTCAATAAATTTTATGATAGGTAACCAATACCAATTATCAAGCAAAAAATATGCATTTTTGCGCCCTTCTGAATAAACTGCATCAATTTGCCTAGTTTCCTTGGTTCTACTATGGATAAACTGTACCAACCAGGTTATTGAAATTTATTTTAAAATCAAAAGCCAATATTTTTGCTTTTTGTAAAAATTGTGCTTATAACTTCAAGTCATAAAATATTTGAACATAATCTTTAACACTAACACCCTCATTTTTAACTCCAGTAAGTTTGGTCCTTTAAACAAATATGTATTTTTTTAATGTTTATTTTATTTTTAATATATAGAGAGAGAAAGAGAGAGAGAGGGAGAGAGACAGACAGAGCATATGTGGGGAAGGAGCAGAGAGAGAGGGAGACACAGGATCAGAAGCAGGCTCCAGACCCTGAGTTGTCAGCCCTGCCTGTCTCAGGGCCCGAACTCAGGAACCGCAAGATCATGACCTGAGCCTAAGTTAAGGCTTCACTGGCTGAGCCACCCAGGTGCCTCAACAAATATGTACTTCTAAACAGCTTTCCCCAACACTGAAATTCATGATATGACTTCCCACTGTTTAAAGTAATAGAACTGAAGCAAATACAAATTTTTAGCGGGACCATCACTGTATTTCAACAAAAGTAATTACTACTCCACAAAACAATGTAATTAATAATTCTTCTCTAATTCTTTAGAAAGCCTTATATGGACAAATTTAAAAACCAAATTTAAATATAAATATCCTCTTTTTAAAAAAACCCTTTAGTTAGAATGATGGACAACAGGGGAAAATAAAGGGCAATTACTTGCTTTTTGAGGGACTGCTGACTGGTCAAATAAACATCATAAATTATTTTGTCACAAAGAATATTAAGCTAATATGTGAACCACTGCCTGAGACTTAAAAATCTTTATCATGTCCTCTTTTTTTTTGGTCTTTCATCACATAGTTTAAATAGTAGAAAAAATATTGTTATGAATCTACAAGGACATCTTTCTTCATTCCGGACCAACTAAGGCCACCACTTATCTTACAGGTTCAACTTTTCCTCTTCTACTTGGACTGCAATTATTTCTTTACCTTTCTTTTACTGGCAATGAACACAAGATACTTTTAATGGCCCCCTATTTCAAACAAATATTTAACAAGTACTACCAATGTAATATTGCACAGCCATTGATAAAGACATGCCAACAACAGCTCCAAAAAATTTACATTCGTTATCTGTATGTCTATATATACATAATTGCCTCAGAGCTTCCCAAACTGCTCCAAAGAACCTAACAAGTATTCCTCAAACAAGGGGTTTGGTACCACACTCCTGTGATGTGTGGAAGTGTTAGGGAAACACCATTTACTACGGTTGGGGGAAAGGAGGTAATAAATTGTGTTTCTCCAAACTGTCTAGAAATCCATATGCACATTAACAAAATAAAGTCTCTAAGAAGTCCTGCAATAAAGTAACCCAAATTTAGCTATACTGCTCAAACTCGTTTGGCCTTTTTTCAAGGAAACACACTGACTCTTTGCGAAAACAATTATTTTATAAGGCACAAATTAAGAATTTCTTCTCTAATTGAACCTGAATACCAAGGAGTATAGTAATGATGGTGGTGGCAGCTCAAAAAAGCATAGACTGAGAAAATCCCACTCACTATGCCCCATATGTCCTCTAATTCCCAATTTGGACAAACCCATTTATGCCAGTAAACTTAGGAAAGTCTATACCACTTTGGAACATGCCCAGTAGACTCCACCAAATATTAACAAAAGATCTAAACATTTCACCTAAAAATATGTATTGAATACTTGCCTACTGACCAATGCACCTTAATTCCAATGAATTAAAATGTGTGTTTTTCATTCCTTTTCCAACTTTATATCACTCAGTTTGGCAGTATGAATGATATGTGTTTCTATCAGTTACAGTAGATTTCACACACAACCAATTATGAAAATACTGAATCCACAATAGAGTACAGGTAGGTTTATAAAAGAGTGCTCCTATTTAGAAATAGACATTTTTAGTTAAAGGCAGAAAAAGTTATGGAAAAAACCACAAACATTTTTGGGAGTTATAGTTAAGCTCCTAGTCAGTATCGTCAGTAAAATATGTATCTTCAGTGAACGAACTATCTTGGAGTGAGTGAGATTTATTTCTACTTTGGGGCAAATTTAAGCTTTAAACACGATTTCTAAGACACAACATTAACCTAGCTGAGCTCTGATCAGTCTCACAACCTTCTCTACTTTCTACTCTTCCTTTCCACATGTCTGCAGGCCCTTTAAAATTTAACAGAATATCAGAAGATATCAAAATCAGGTTTGTAAATGCATACACCAATAATTTATTTAAATACAGCTGTCCTTTCAATCTCTATATTACTTTTCTTTTTCTTCCTTGAAAAAAGAGAGCAATGTCTGCTTACCAATTCTGTTTAGCAATTCACAAACTCAGAGTATTACTTTATTTACTTATTATAATTTTGAAGCATTCTTTCACTTAACATCAAGAGATTCATTAAATGCTTTCTGTTAAAAGAGGTAATATATATGGTGTACACTAACTATAGAATACACGAGTGTATTCATTCTATTTAATTGATAAATAAACTCTTCCTGTTGGCATAATTTAAGGGAGGGCTTTATTCGCCAAGGGGGGAAAATGAATAAATTCACAATGCAATTGAAAATTCACTCTGGACACGGCACCTGGGTGGCTCAGTTGGTTAAGTGTGCGACTTCAGCTCAGGTCATGATCTCACAGTTTGTGAGTTCGAGCCCCGCATCAGGCTCTGTGCTGTCAGCTTGGAGCCTGAAGCTGCTTCAGATTCTATGTCTCTCTCTCTCTCTCTCTCTCTCTGCCCCTTACCTGCCTCATGCTGTCTGTCTGTCTCTCTCTCTCTCAAAAATAAACATACATTAAAAAAAAGAAAAAAGAAAATTCACTCTAGTGGGCACAAATCTACAGTTAAGTTGCTGACTACTCTAAAGGTAGGTACATGTAAAACAATCATTTTATATTATAAGAAAATCAGTAATATATCGTTTTGTACAATAAATCTTTTAATGTCCAAGATATTTCACCTCCTTTCCAAAAAATCAAGTATTATAATAGAAATATCAAGTCAAGCTTGACTACAGCTATAGTAATGCTGGCATAAGCTACAAGAAAATTCTTCAACTCAGTATTTGAAATTGTTACCTAAATCTTCATACCAAGACTTCAAATTTTTAAATGGGACTAAGTGTAGTAAATTGCCCACCAATCTTTGCACCAAAACAGAACAAAATAAAATTCACTGAGTAAATATAGAACACATTGTGTATACTGGCCATACATTTAACCATATGTAACTCCCAAGCATATTTTAATTTCTTAAAATCATTTGTGACTAACAAACTGAATTATAATAGACTGATTAAATGTTACAGAATGTGTGTCAGGAATACAACTTTTTTTGTCCAATTAACAAATACCCCTAAAGTCATTTGGATTTTTTTTTGCACTTTAATTTTTCCAACTACAAAATGTGAAATATTCCCTTATCATTTTATACTTATAGGAATATGCTAATAATAAACATTTGTGGAAGAAATTGAGACGTACTGGCCAAGAAAGGAACTAAGTGGACACAAAATATATGTGCATCAGAGGATTAATACTCAATTTTTAAATAGAATACTTTCACCCATTACCAGAAGGTACTAATATTTAAAACATTAAATGACAATGTTAAAACAAATCATCAATTGCATTTTCAATTTTAGACTTTGAGAAATTTTTATACTCAATCTACAACTGAATAAATGTATGCTTGATACAATCAAGCAAACTTTTAGCAGACCACTAAACTCAAGTTCCTACATTCAATGACTGTCTATGTTTGTATCAAAACAAACATAAAAATGTTAGAATATATACATGGCCAGCACACTAGTTTGCTCTCCTTTATTTAAGTGTCTGTAATATCCTGAAGATACAGAATATCTTCATATTGGCTACGCCTGGCTAACGGCCATCCATCTAATTAATAATAAAATTACAGAGGAATGTCAGCAAATATCAAACTTGTAGAGTAAATGAGAACTAACATATGTAGTGAACGGTCTTACAATAGGTCAAATGAAAAAGCAGTTCTTATTTAAAAAAATTATTCCACCTGTGATTTATAAAACATACTGCATTATCTGCTCATATATCAAAGAGGGAACTCACCGAGTCACTTGATTACTATTTCTTACTATGAAGAGGTACTCTTATAGTTAAGTCACAGAATTATTGTGAAAGCATGGCATCCTCTCTGCCAGTTAAGATTTTTCAAAGGAAGGTGTAAAACCCAGCATAATACATGTCCTCTAATTACACCACTCTGGAAAAAAATCTTTCAAGGTTGGTAGTACCCAATCTTTGACCAGCATATTTCTCTTGTATTTCTTTACAAGCCATGCAAATCTTCACATGGTTTTATTTTCCAAAACAAATGCTTCAACTTTTTTCCTAGTAGCCTAGCTACAACCCTACAAAAACAAACCTGGAGAGTGACATATGGAGGAAAAACAAGTTTAGCTAAGGACATAGTTCAAAAAGCAGCTTCTAATAGGAGCATAAAGCTCAAATTGATCTGAGAACAATGTAAAGAGTTGCAAACAACTCTGAAACTATATACCTAAAAACAGTACTTGTAAGTATAATCAGTGAACGATATTATCTCAGGACAGAAATCACTACTGGAAAAACAGTATTTATGTAACTTGCAAAAAACTGGAATTCAAGACAGTTAATTGATTATGCTAAAACTTGGTTAGTATGCATGTAAATTCTTCAGAAAAACATCTCATGAACCATATATATCATTTAGTACCTTTTGGATATTAAATTTCAATCAATCAATCCGATAAATATTAGGCGTAACTTTACAATGTGTTATATAAATAGTTTAAAATCCAAACAGTTCAAACAGATTACCCGAAAACCAAGACCTATGTTAATAATACTCCTCTCAATATTATAAATGGAAATGGGCCATAAATATAAAATTCTCTACTTCTCACATTACTAAATCAACAGTTTTGGGGGATTAATTTTACTTTGTTTTTCGCTTTAGACCTTTATTTAAAAATGTATACACACACATTGCCGTCACACACACACTAGAGTAAATAACAACTAGCCATACTTATTTTCTAGACTTCTCTGCAACTCAGTAACTATCCAAAAAGTTCTGTGAACTCTGCAGCTTCAAGCCTGAAGTCAATCTAAGATAGCCAATAGAAAGTACACCTGGGCAATTACTGCATTTCCTACTTCAGAATGCTGAACTTAACACAGATTATTTACATTTGGATACTGCATTTGGAGCAATGAGAAGTGCCAAACTCAAACTATGCAGAGCTACATTAACTAAAAAAAGGCTATCCCTTAATATCATTATCAAAAAGCAATAAATATGAAAAGCATTATTTTAGTTTTAAGTAACCAGCACCAACTCCAAGAGTAAGCATTAAAAATAAAATATGACCTCATAATAGGTTAAAATATGAAAATATCCCTAGCAGAAATAATAATAATAATAATGCTTAATCAGGAAATATCTGGTGTATCACATAACTGAATAAAAAATTTACTCTGTCATATACAATCAAAAAAGGGAGAAAATGAAAAGAAAATCCGAATCATTGTACTCCACTTTATAATCTTCCTACATATATAATAATCCTTTTGAACGTTTTTAAGTCACTCAAAAATTCCAAAGAACTTACTCTAAAAACTCTGCTGGTCACCTAAGGCACCAACATGTTATGCAGTGCAGAAACAGTCTACTGAAAAACCACTCCGTTACACGGTTCCACACAAGAGATTTCATTTTTTAAAAATCTTAAAGTCAGAATTTAAAAAGGCAAAGGAGTTTCGAAGGCAAAGAAAAAATTTTCCCAAGGGATACAAAGTTTCATTAACTATCTTAACTCTTTTACTAAGCATCACCTCTCCTGCCCCTCCGTGGATATCAAGCAATCAATAACAATGTCACAAAAGAATGTTTACCAAGATGGGGGGTAGGATGTCACCTGTAAAGATCCTGTATGAAAAATATAAACAATCCTAAAATAGGTGAGGAAAACTTTCACCTTCCTACAACCTCGCTTTATGGATATTTGATGTTTCTCAGACAGAAAAAAAGGACAGAAGTTTAGAGATTGTCTGGTGTGCAAGGTTTGGTTGGGGGCTTTCTTTTTGCTAAAAACAAATCTCCCCTTAAGTCCCTCGATTCCAAATACTGTGGAAGAGTCACTACTACTCACCGCAAGTAATACTGTTTTAAAGCAAAGGCAGCGTTAGAGCAACTTCTGGGAAAGTTGAACTCTTCAACAATTTCTCCCCACTGATTCTTCTCAGAAACCTGTTAAAAACACAGCCACACTTGTCTGAGAGTGCACCATCCAAGAAAACTCTAACCTAACTGTGAAATAAATACCCATTCTACAGAGATCTGTAGACACCTCAGGCATCAGTGGGTGTTTCAGATCGATCCGTAAGAGTTCCTAAGCAAGGGTGGCTCGAATCACTGTGTTTTCACCCGAGAGCACAGTATTTAATAGCACTTGTTTTGTTTGGGGGGCGGGAGGGGGGGTGGTGGGTTTGTTTTGTTTTTGAAGCCCGGACAATAACCAATCGCAAGTCCCTCTGTCGCCCCCTTTTAAATCTCAACGCGGTCCGTTTACACTAAAAAAAAAAAAAAAGTTCAAAAGGATCAATACTGTTCCGGACAGCGACGTCCGCAGGTTCTGGGGGGGCCGGGGCCGGGGCCGATTCCGATCCCTCTCCCAGATCTATCCATCTCCATAGGCCCTTCTTTGAGGCCTACAGCTTCTGCCTAGCCTTGAAGCCTAAGATGGCTATTTGGAGACAGGTCCTGGTTTCTTTTGTTAGCTGTATAAACCGAGGGCGACGGGGCCGAGGCTGTGCCCCCGGCTGCCGGGATCATTTCGCAGCCGATTATCGATGTTAAACCTGCCCGCGCTAATTTTGAGTTGCACGAAAACTGCTCTCAGAGTCTGTGTGTCTCTGTGTCTCCGCCTGTGCTAGAGCGGCAGCGGCGGCAGAGCTGACTCGCGAGCGAGCGGGCGGGCGGGCGCGGGCGCGGGGCTCGGGCGGGAGCCCCGCACGCCCGCACTCCCCGCCGCGGCGCTCAGACCCCGCCGGGCCGGCCGGGCACCGGGCAGGGCGCGAGCCGGCGCCGGGCCGCCCGCCCGCCCGAGCCCCGCGCCCGCCGCGCGCACGCGAGCCACCAGGCCAAAAACAGCCCCGCCGCCGTCCGCCTCCGTGCCACCGGCTGCGAGCGAAAAGAACGCCTTTTGCCCCCGCGGGCCACCCCCCCAGCCCCGAGCGCCCACTCCGGGGTCAAAGGAGACTTTTTGGAAGAGGCCAGCGAGAGGGAAATACAAATTAAAACTTCCACTCACCTTCGCGAATCCGCCTAAAGTAGTGACTCTGGTGTAGAGACCGTGAAGATCCAGCTCCTTCCCACCCACCGCAGGGATTTTTTTAAAAGGCGACCTGCGGGAGAGAGAAAGCCCCGCACTTGTCAGCCGGGACCCCGCGCCCGGCCCGGGCGGGAGAGCCCCGTTCGCCCCGGCTCGCCCCGGAGCTGCCCCCCCGGTTCTGCTCTCACCCTCTGCTGTGGTGGAACTGCCGCAGCTCGTCCAGGAAAGCGAGTCCCTTTCTCCGCTCGTCCGGAGGCGCCTTCCCCGTCGAGTTTGCCATTATTTTTTCAAAGGAGGTTTTAAAAAAACCCAGATCGGTGTTTTAAAAGCGCCCCCCGCTCCCTGCGCTTCCTACCAGAGCCCGGAGCCCATTCCTCGGCCGGCGGCGGCGGGGCTCAGTCATGGGCCGGCGGTGGCGGCGGCGGCGGCGGCGGCGGCGGCGGCGCAGGGAGGGAGGGAGGGAGGGGGAGGAGGAGGAGGAGGAGGGGAAGGAGGGAGCAGGAGGCCAGGGGGAGAGGAGGGAAGGAGGGAGGGGAATTTCTAAAAAAGTTTAAAGAAATCGGAGCGAAACTAGAGGGGCAGGCGACTGCCGGATCCGCGCGAAGCCGCGGGGCGAGCGCGGCCCCCACCCCTTCCTTCCCTCCCTCCCCGCGGCCCGGCTCTCGCCCGCCTCTCAGCGCCGCCGGCCCTGGCGGCTCGGCCTGGGGACGCGATTCAACATGGTGCTGCTGCCGGGGGCGCGCGAGCGGGCGAGGGGAAAGGCGAGCCGACGGTGAGGGGCCGGGGCGGCCGGAGGCCGGGAGTTTCGGCGGCCGCGGCGGCGGGGCTGGGGCAGGCGGGGCTGGGGGTGGGGAGGGGGAGGTCTGTGTGGTGGTTTGTGGAAAGAGGGGTGACAGCGTGTATTCCGGCCGCAGCTCCGCGGGGCCCTCGCACACATTCACGCGCGGCCTCCGCCGCGGCGGCTGGGGCGTCCCCGGGCAGAAAGCACCGGCGGCAGCCGAGCCGCTGCGCGCCGCCCGCCCGCTTCCTTCCCCGCCAGCCTCCCTCTCTGCCGCCGCCAGCGCCGCCGCCACGGCCGGGCAGCCAGCGCCGCACAGCGACCCCCGAGGGCCGGCCGCGGCACTGCGCCTGGCTCCACACCGCCCCGGCAGCTCCTCGCGGGGAACAATAGACTCGGCTCGCCGGGCTTAGGGTTCATCTGCAATGTGCCGCACATTTCACACGCACACAAAGCCGGCGGAAAGGGGGGCGGCGCGGGGAAACGGCCACTACCGGTTGTTCCAGGGTTAGGGGTGGAGGCGATGTTCGCGTCCCCGGCCCGGCTGTTGGAAGGGCCGCCTCTGAGTCCCTGCCAGCCCGACACAACCGGTCTGGCGCTCGGGAGGGAAGGGAAGCTCCGAGGGGCAGCTCCTCACGCTACGCATCATTCACAGATGGGAATAAAGTCAATTTGTTACCTTTTTTTTTTTCAAGGTCTAAAGGAATCGGCTTTTCTGAGCCTTGTGCTAGTATTTTGGGGCCTGATTAGCACATTTTCCATGAATTATCCACAAACTAACTTTAGCAAACTGTAAATTAAATACAATGTGGTCTGTCCTAGTTCTGTGGAAATACAGTAGTGCTCTTAATTCATCTTGCCTTTGGTTTCGCATATCAAACTAGATTATTTTATGCTGAATTATGCAAACAGTAATTAAACTGCTTGGGAACCAATTATTTGAACTTTAACAATAATTAACGTTTATTTTTTTACATTAAGATATCTTAAAGGTAGAAGCGCTTAGTGAATACCTTGTTTTCTCTTGCTTTCCTTCGAATGTCTTAAATGCCATCGCCGTAGAAAATATTTTGAAGGTTAATAAAGCTGCTTAAAGGGAGGCTAATCTCAACAAATACTCCCACCTAAGTTTGCATTTACAAGAGGTGTTGGAGACTGCCCTTCGCTACAAATGTTAATTAAGGTTCACAGTATGAGGCGTATCTTTATTCCCATTTTAGTGATGGCCACTACTGGCAAAGTCATCGACTAACCCAAGGTCACAGGCTTATAAAGGTCTGGATAATTATCATTTCAGGTAGTAGTTCCAATGGGAACATTTAGTTGGTGGTGAAAATTATGTAGTCCAGCATGCTTCCGGTGCTCGCTCTAGGAAACGGATTTATTTCCCAAGTAAAGTTTGTCTCTTAAATGGGGTTGGAATGAGGCTGTGGCTAGGAAGTTCCTGACACCCAAGGGCCAGTAAGTGTCTGAGACGGAAGCCAGTGAAAGGCGGAGACCCAGCTGGGGGAGTGGAGAAGCTGGGCCGGGGCCGGAGGCGAGAGGTGGGGGGCGGGGTAGGAGGGAGACCAGGTCATCTGTCCCTTCCCCCACCCGTCCTCTTAGGGGTGGTGGAGATGTGGGCCGCAGAGCTGCGTGGCCGGCGCTGTGCGGATTCCCTAAACGCCGCACTTGCGCACAGCCCCTTACGTAACTGTCAGCGCCGGGGATTCCCTAGAGGGGGTCATTCTATTCAACCATTACACACACCCCGGGCTGCTGCCGCCGCGCCGCCGCCGCCTCACAAAATGGCGGCGCCCATAGAGGAGGCAGCGGCCGCCTCCTCGGCCCCATTTTGTGGGAGGCGAGAGATCTGTCAACATGGAATACCTCGGCTGAGGATGCATCCGAGTTTGGAAATCCTGCTTAAGAGATGGAGCCGAGGGGAATCTCGTTCAACGGAAAATGTCAGCGATTTCTAGCACCTCCACGCTTTTTTTTATTATTATTTTCATTTTCTCGAAGGAAGCACCAGAAGCTGCCGGGGTAATTGTAACTAAGGGGAGAAGGGAAAGCTGCGACTGACTGCTCGGGGGACTTGCTGCGGCGTCTCGGTCGCTTTGGTTGCTCTTGCTCCTTCGCGCTACCGGCAGCTGAGCCGCCCGGCCCGCTCCGAGGGGACGGGGACAGGGCGACGCGGAACGACAGCGGCGGCCTTAGTCGCGCCACTTGTGCAGCGAGACTTTTCGGTAGTTTTAAATGCCAGAGTCCACAGCACCGTCGGTACCCCTCGTCAGAGTTGTGGGTTTTGGGAACCTCGGACACCTTTGCTCCGGGAACTCGCCGTCGGCCGGGAGCCGGGGAGCAGGGAAGCCGGGTTGCGGGCAGCGGGCCGTACTCCGGGATTCCGGCCGCCCTGGCCCGCCGGGTGGTCGCGATCTGGCCACGGGTCCTGGATGCTGCTGGTGGGGCAGGAGTGGGAACGAAGGCATGTACACTGAAATTTAGGTCGTACGAGTCGGGATCTAGGGTTGTATGTTAGTAATGTCTCAGGTCAGACGTCAGAACATCTTTTCTAGTATTCCACTCTGCGGTGAGCAAATCTGTCTTATTTCGTATTGAAGGGCAGAGTGGAGGAATTACTTTTTTTTTCCCAAGGGGAGGTTGTCACTTCTAAGGCACTGTTTGCTGTTCATGTGCGTTTGTGTGTATACATACAGGTATATATACTGTGTTTTGCTTTTAAGTACTAGTATCGAAGGGCAAAGACCTGGAGTGGAATACCTGGAGTGTTAATTAATGCCCTTTAAAAAATTAAGATGTAATATGTAACTGAAGAGTTGACTCTGAAAAAAAAATATTTTTCTGAAAGGATCCTGTCATTTTCAAAATGGACTCCTAAAGTATCTCTGACGGATAGAATTTAAATTCATAACACTTTGGATATATTCTAGTCAAAGAAAAAAATTTTTATGTTTCACAAATTACTATACGATTCAACTTCTCCAAGACCAGAAAAATGTAACGCAAAAGTAAGCTATTAAGGGTATTTGCTTGTAAGAGGAATGCTTGGGTTTAAGGGAAGAGAAGATTCATTGATGAAAACTTAAATGTGCATTATATGACTAATGTACTTCAAATGTGGTTTTTTTTTTACAGTTGTAGCAATCATTTGTACTTGCATGACTTTTTCTTTTTTTTAAGGTGTTTTGTCTCTGTTAATTTTGACCCTCATATTTCCTCTCTAGTTCAAAACTGCATTTTTCTGTAGGCTACGTCTCAATCACTAAGTTCCATGCCCCATCCCCTACCGCACCCGAATGCTACTCCTGGTGTGCATTACCAAGATACAGTTTCTGAGCCTGTCTGTTCCTACTGATGTTCTTTATATTTAATAAATTTAGTGACCACTAATCATTCTGTATCTCTTGCAAGAATACCCTATCTTAGCACTCAGGTACCCAGAGAGTATTTTTTTATGGGATTGCACTAACAGTAACCCTAGAGAATAGTATTACGTTTCTTTGTACCATATTGCATTTCCTATAGTGGGCAGCATAGAGCAGGTGGATCCTGGAAGAAAATGATAGAGAAGTGAACAGTTTTACAATATTCTCTAATTTGATGATGTAAATAAAATATAGTTCATAGTTTCAAGCGTTAATAGAAATTATTCCTACAAAAAGTACCAGTGACAGTGGAAATTGTTGAAACTCAATTTGTATAGTTTATTGTTCTGATGAGAAATGTTGACAAAGCCTTTTTGATGTGAAAAAATGCAAAAAGTGTGGTTTTTAATCATAACTGCAAACCCTGAACATCATAATTAGAAGTTTATTTTATATGCATCTCTGATCCTTATTATCAGTTTTAATATTATTTAAAACTTAAAAAACTAAACCAAATTTCAAATCAAGCATGTCAGGTTATAAGATTACAACACCCGAACTAACTTAATTGAGGAATTGGTACATCGATTCACTGGAGAAATTTTTGGATTTTAAGTTACTCTGTGGTTTCAAAGAATTGGTTGATCAAGGCTATTGAACTTAAAGTTTTATTTCTTTAAAAATGATCTTAAGAGGAAAGGAATTGTTGGTAAGATAAGAGAATGCTTTCACCATTTGCTGCTCTTGCCCTGTCTACTGCTGTACTTTTTTATGTGGGCTGACTTGTCTTATTTGAACCTTTGGTTATAATATCAAATCATAAATAAGGTCTTTCTTCAAGATAGCGACTCTTAAGGAATACTGGTAACTAAGCTTTTAGACTCTTAACGAATACTGGTAACTAAGCTTTTAAAAAGTGAGGAAATAGTTTATTCTACTGCAGATTAAGGTTTTAAGTAGATGTTCTGAATCTGCAGTTGACAGACTTTTAAATGATTTGTTCCTAAAAGGGTCTGATAAGTTTTGGGGGATTTCTTAGTTATAATTTCTTTTCAATAGATATTAAAGGCTATGCTTTGTACATAAATCCAATACAATTTGTTAAAAAAAAAATTTTCAGCTACTAAAATTTTTTTATAAGACTTAATAATTTAAAAAATTATATTTTAGCCAATTACAGTGTTCTTTCAAGAGGCATCCCAAAATGTGCTGTTCACAGGGAGTTGTTCTCATTAGGTCAGTTACCTAATCTTGAATTTTTTTAATTGTTATTGGTTTAAGGTACTACATTTGTGCATTGTTATTTATTTAATCTAATTGGATCACTAAAAAGAGAACAGTAGGCCCCAAATTAACTGTGCTCTTTATAAAGTATCACAGTTTTTACTAGTTTACCAGTTTGTTTATAGTATTTAAAAAGTTATGAAAACTAAGAGAGCATAAATACTAAACCAAGGAAATATTTGTTTTTATCAATGCAGTTTACTAAATCACTGAATAAATACTTATTGAATGCCTACATTTGGCAAAAGGGAAAGAGCAAGAGAAATTAACTTGGCCCTCAAGGAAATTATACTCCAGTACTAGATTTTTCTTAACTGCTAGCTTTAGAAGATTATAACAGAATATTCAGACCATAGAGTTCTTAATTTTTAACACTTAAGCAGGATGTTTAGCATAGAGTTAAATTCAAAATTCTGTTTAGAATAGAGACATTTAAATATAATTATGTACAAAATTACATTACTGTTAGGATCAGTATAGGATTACTGTTATTCAAAATGCTGTAAAAATATTAATAGCAGCATTTAAATCACATCCTTTGAAAACTCAGATCCACAAAATATATGATTCCAGTAATTAACTTTTTAATTATGGGAAAAGCAAGGGGGTGTAAAAAATATACAAACGAACAGGAATTGTTTTAATGAAATTTGATTTTCTGTTTCAATTTTTTGGTACATTGATTCTTCTGACATTGCACTTTGCTATTAATTTAAAAAAATTGAACTCCAAACACATAAATTCTGTATTTAATGCAAATTTAATTCTTGACTAGCTGTAAAGCTTAAAGAGTTGGCAGCCTTGTTGGTGAAACAGTAAAAATTAAGCCGAAATGCAAAACTATGTAATAATTAGGTTTCTTAAATACATATACAGGTTTTCCTCTATAGCTATATGAATCAGAAAAGTATTGACTTAATAATAATTTATTTAGTTTTTGTTTTTCTCTGAAAACATACCACAAACTGCATGCCAAATTTGAAAGTCAACCAGGGCCAGTATAAATTGTTGAGGCTTATTGCTATCCGTTAAGGGAAATTCTAACCAAAGGTTTAGTGGCAACAATTTTTTAAAGCCGCCGTGGTTTTTTGATGTAATTTGTAGTATGTAGAACTGAATTAAAAACATTCTAGAATAATCTTTATGTGATAATGTACATGAGAAATACTTTCTGTTCTTTGGGGGTATAAAATACCTGACAATATTTTACAGGTAACTACAATGCTTGCAGGTATTTTAAACAAAAATGAAAATTTTAAGAGTGTTGTACTACATCTTATAACCAAATTGTTAATAATATAACTTCTTATTAATAATACTAATATCAAACAGCCATTAGTCATTATTGGTAGCCTAAATAAGTGTAAGTGTAGGTCTTGTTCTAATGTCTGGTAATTTTAACTGCATTTAAGAGAGATTTCCTCAAGTTTAATCAGGGGTTAAACAATGGTCCTCCTCTTCTTCTGGAAACTGAAAAGAAGCTTTCTTCCCTTTAGGGTATGTAGGAATTTGCTTTCTTCCCACTAAATTAAATCCGTCCTTGACATTGCCATTTGCTAACCTCAGTTGTTTTATCTGCTCCATTAAAGTTGGGGCCACCAAAAATAATAATGATATCAGACTACAACGCCCTGGGTGGGTTTGTGCCCACTGCAGATACTCTCCTTCCCACCTTATCCTTGTTCTCAATGTCAGTTTCTAAAGAGACTTTTGGAACATTACTCTTAGTATATTTCTAAACTGGATAAGAGAGTTAACTTGTGGTCTATATATGGTGTTCAAAGAATCCACTAACCCTGTGAAACACTGTGTTTGTCCATTCTAGTGCGAGGGTCTCAGCAGGTATGGGCATCTTAAACAGCCCTGTGATACCCAAAGAAGTTAAGGTTCTGTTTGCTAAAGACAAGTAGGAAGTTTAAAGCATCACTTCAGGTGCAGTTTTGTATTTTGTGTATGGGCCTCGAGGGCAAGAAAGACATTTTGAAACTTTAGTTAAGGAATACCTTGTAGTTCATCAGATTATATAAGATTACAGCAAACAAACAAAAATCTGTTTCTAAAGGACGATGTGTTTTTAAAGAAAGTTTAATTAAATGCATTTAACCATTTTTCAATATGTCCTCTACTGAAAATGGGTAAGAAAATGGGTAATGGGTAAGAAATTAGATTAATTCAAAATGGGCCCCCAAAGTAGTTCTTTAACTAACTTATTGGGAATGCCTAGAGATATATACGCATTTATTATAATTGCATGCATAGTAGTGTGTGTTTTGTGTTCCTGGGTGACACCGATCAGAATGTTACCAATGGTGTGGCCAGGTCACACTGCAGTCTTCCTGTTCTCCGTACTTATTTGCTTTGCTCCTCTCTGCTGCCTTTTCTGAGGGATGTGCCTAGAAGTTGGCCCAGATCTTGCTTTTGTAGAGATCTGTCAACAGAGCTACTTTATCACGCAGCAGAAGGGTCTTGTAGCTTATCTGTGGGCCCAGTGTATGATAATTGGAACTTCAAGGATACTAGTCAGACTGCAGTTCATCATAACCTTTTTTAAAAATCTAAATCACTTCAATCCTAAACTGTATATTTTCTAAATTGTTCAGTGGGTATTAGAAATACATTAATTATTTCTGTGCCCTTGTTTGTATATAGCTCCTTACATGCATTATTATTGTTATTTAAAATTTATAATTCCATGCATTGTCTTAGGGAGGAGGGAAGGTTAGCACCCTTCTTGTTTTACATGTATTTTAATATTAAGATTTTGGCCCACTCCCTAGTGAACCAAAGGGAAAGGGCATAATTGAGAGAAAACATGTGCTTTTCTCAGACTCCAGTAATTAGGCTGATGCACTTGATTTATGTTACACGTTGAGCTCCTTCTTAAAAGGTAAACATTTTACAGTATGCCTCCTGGCTCACAAATCAGTGCTTTTTCTACTAAACATTCCTCTGTCTTGCTAATAAAATCCAATTTCCAGAATCATAGTTAGTTGCTAAGCAAATATGCATAATACCATAAATTTATCTGAATCATTTATTATTTAAAGAGTAGTATATGAAAGTTTAAACAGAAGTCATTGATCAGTGAAAATGACAGAAAATAAGCAAAATAAAAATGGAATTATGGTAGAATAAGCTAAAAGGCCTTACTTTAGGGAGTTATTGGGAAAACTGAGCTCAGGTATGAGCTCTGGGGCTTTGTAGGCAATACTTTATCTTAAATTAGAATCTGTAGGAATCCCCTTATCATTTAGACTTTCTTTGCCAATGTGCACTACTTGTTTAGTAACCAGGTAAGAACGTTTGAAAGGAGTCTTTCAAAGCTACAACTTATATAACAAATTTATAAATATTACTGCTACATATAGACTTAACATTTTTAGGCTCATTGCTATACCTTGTAAAATTTTTTACCCGCTAAATGCCCTATAAAAGGCTGCCAGCCCGTGTAAACAGGTCTTAGCGCTCAGTCTGGTGCAGCTTGGCAAATTCTTTTTGACATGGCTTGAGTTGCCAGGAATGTAGGGGCATCATTTCCTTGCCAATGAACATACATCCTTTCTTTGCTGGTGAAGGTGACATCTGAGCCAGGTGATTCTGTAGGACCTAGGACAATGGACACCCTCTCAGTGAGCAGGTTTAGGGAAGCAGTATATTGCTCTCTTATCTTAATAATTTGTTATCTTTCTGAGATTGTGTATAACCTCACTTGGAATGTTGTTTCCCTGAACCATTGTGCTCCACAGATGTTGTGACCGTTTCCCCTTGGTAAATATTGGAAGATACAAAGCAGGCCAAATATGTATGACCATGCGTGTATATGAGCTTGACAGATGAAATAGGTATCTTTGAAATTATAATACTCTGTTTCTTAAAGTCACAATTTATTTAGTTTTTTATTAAAAATTTTATGTTTTATTTATTATTGAGACAGAAGCAGAACATGAGTCGGGGAGGGTCAGAGAGAGAGGGAGACACAGAATCCGAAGCAGGCTCCAGGCTCTGAGCTGTCAGCACAGAGCCTGATGTGGGGCTTGAACTCACAAACCGTGGGATGTGACCTGAGCTGAAGTCGGCCGCTTAACCAACTGAGCCACCCAGGTACCACTTAAAGTCACAATTTAAAGCTGGAGGCTTCACTCATAGTCAAAGTGTCAGGTAGCATATTTGTTTGTTTGTTTAAAGAACAGCAAGACATTTAGATTTAATTTGTTTTCATGAGGCAGCTACTTTTTTCTATTTTCTTTATTTTATTGTAGTCCACACAATGTACACAGGTGTACAACTTAGTGATTTGACAATTTTACACATTATGCTATGTTTACCGCAACAGGTAGCATTTTTTTCTGTAGCCCAGAAAAAGCTGTATTA
Organism: Cryptoprocta ferox; assembly: GCA_028646485.1. NCBI lineage: Eukaryota > Metazoa > Chordata > Mammalia > Carnivora > Eupleridae > Cryptoprocta > Cryptoprocta ferox. Next base: position 65,126,733 of record CM053571.1, read on the forward strand.
GGATTAAAGGACACCCCCTGCTGAATGTAAGGCAGGTAACTCCGTATTTTCCCACAAATTGTATCATGATAAACCAGTGCCATATTCAGAATGTTAAAGGAGGTTTTCACTTCTCAGTCTCCAAACATTGCACACATTATCCAGGTAAAAGACACTGATATCATAAATTCCTCCCTTAATGTTTCCCAGTAATTGAGAAAAACCCTGTATATTTAAGGGATGGACTGTTACTGTATCTTTTGAGTTTCCACAGCCAAAAATATAAGAGCAATAACTAGGTACAGGTCTATTATTTTTAGAAAAGTTGGTTTTATTCGGTCATTAGTAAGAGACACTCCTGACGTTATAACTGAGCCTTAGTAAACCACAAAGTTCAAGAAGGGGGTGTAGCAAGTTGCAACTCTTCCAGTGTTTGCATGGTATTATGCACTTGTCATTCTAGTGGTGGTCATTTGCCAGTCTTCTTTGATGAAAGAGAGATTGGCTGTCCTGGTTTCTCTGTGTTGACTGACAAGGTCTCAAGTAAGAATTTATTTTCCAAGAAGAAAAGTGAATAAATAAATGGAAAGATTTTCAAAACAGTAGATCTTACCTGAATGTTATGTAGTCTCTGGACCCAGTTCAGAAGTGACCAAGACAAACCTCAAATCATGAAAGCAAAAGTCAGGCTATACTGCAGGGGACAAATTATAATCTAATTAAGAACCATCAAATGAAGTCAGAGGCAAAACCTTCCTGTTGAGGGGCAAGTTAAATGATGCTAGCTTCTGGAGATTTTAGTTACTTCATGGTGGATTATCTTGGTCTGGAAGGTTTTTTAGACATGTCTGAAACATGAGATTGAGTTTTCCTGATCAGAAGGCCAATGTTAGGACAGAAGGTCCATCAGCTGTCTAGATAGACCCGGCACTACCAAGGGTTACCTCTAAGCTGCTCCTACTAGTCCAGTGCTTCAAGTGGGATGTGTCCAAGAATCTTTCTTCTACACATTGTATCTGTAAGAAACTAAAAGTTAAAGATAAGAAATCTTTTGATGGGTAAGATAGTCATCTTAAACATAAAACATAGACCCAAGACAGAGACTTTTGAATCTGACAAGTAGTCAGGAATACTTACCAAGGCCGCCTTAAATGAAGGTCAAGCTACATCTGGCACTAAGGAATCTAGATGGAGATAAGGTGGTGGATATCTGGAAATCTCATAGGCCCTTAATATTTTATGAGTTTAAAAAGAATCCAGTCTGGTCGCCGAAGATTTCTTAAAACTGGCCATGGTGCCTGGCCACTTTGCTTGTTTCTTTAGAATCCCATCTAGATGTTATACTGTCCTTAGTGTTTCTAGATGCAGGTGCAATGGTTTTGAATAGTTAGTAGGACTTTATAAACTTCTTATTACAATCTATCTGAAAAAGTATATTTCCTGATTATCACTAGACAAAATGATATGGCTGGGCTTTAGCAATAAAGACTTGCCAACAGTTGTTATGTCAGCTCTTGCAGACAAGTATTTTTCTATCTGTCCTTCAAATCAAAGGTACACAGAATCACTGGAACATATTCTTGTGGACAGCACATATAATACTGACCTGAATATTTGCAGTGGACTCCTTAGGGGATGATTTTATTTAGTTTGTAGCCTCATCTTGAAAAACAGTAACATCTGAATGAGTTAGCAGAGGAAACCAGTTGGTTAATAAAGATAAGAGCAGCGATGCTTGTGAACAAGAGGTCACCACAGCCTTAGTTTAGTAAGAATAACAACATTTTGTAATAGCCACAGCTTGAGACTATAAGGACTACTAGATATTTTAGTTCCTCCGAAAGTGAGGAACCTTTATTGTTATTACAGTTATCTAAAAGAACTACCCAAAAGCTTCAGGAGAATCAATCAGTTGTAACATTGAGAAATAAAAGTGTAATCTCAGGGAAGAACAACACTTTCTGCCACCTAGGAATAATAGAGCGAAAGGAAGAATTTTTACTACTTTGTGTTGAAAACAGACTGCATATGCAGAGACTAATTTATGTTTTTTCTGAGTTGTCATTTCCCTCTTCAATATTATACTTAAGTATCTGTTTTGGTCATAGCACCATTTATTTAAATAAGATGAGTTGGTGAAAACTCTTTGTTTAAATAAGAAATCATAGTAATCAAAGATGTGTATGTGACTATTTATTTGCAAGGGACGTGCCAATGATTTTGTTCTCGAAACAAATTTGCAAAAAAACTTTATCAAATATTATTATTTTAGGTATTATTAATAAAGCTACAAATTACTAAATCAGACAACCAGTCCGAATTACAGCCTATTAAAGTTATGCTATTTTCACAGAATATAGCAGCACTGAAGTCCCAGGTGTTTAACAGGATTACTTTAAAAAAAATCCTATTTGCAAACTCAGTTTTATGATATAGAATAGAATTTTATCTAATTTTCCACAGCTATGGGGAAGAGAGTACATTTTCTCCATTTAAGCTCCCTAAATTTTTTTTCAAACCAGCATTTAGAAGTGCCTAAATACTAGGATTCCATTAGTTAGCACCAAGAGAGAAGAGCAGGTACAAACTTAAAATTCAGAAAGGGGCAGAAAGATAATGAATGTTGACAAATGGAATATGGACCATGTAACGTCTTGCCTCTACATGTAAGACCATAAGTAAAATTTATCGCAGATTAAGATAATGTTTATTTGAAAGAATCTAAATAGCATATTCACATAAGGCAGATGTTAGTAAAAGGCTTATATATTTAAATCACCTATTACTAAACTTTATGAATATTTTTAGTCTTTATAAAACATAATTTACAGTTACAGATAGTTTTCCATGGTTTGGAAAAGGTACTTGTTATTTTCTTCCTATCCCTTAACCCATCCATCCAATTATTTTGTAATTCCCAAGAATTTGTAAACAGAGGCTCTGTCTTTCACATATTTTCTGAAAATGTGAAAAGTGTTAAAAATTTGTGTTTTCAGTGCCTTAGGAAATCTATAGGAACACACTCTTTTAAACTCTACCCAAATCAGCATTTTTCAAAGTGTTCCATGATCTACTTATAGGTGTTAGGTGAAATAGAAAAAAATTAAAAAAGGAAGTTACATAATTTGGGGAAGTACCAAGTTAAGCAAAGTTAAAATTCTTTTCTATAAGACTTCTCAAGAGCTTTAAGATCCTCTTGTGTTATCTATCCTCTGGGTATTTCCTATTTTCCAAATGTTCCTGGCCTTCTGATAGAGTTGATGTTCTATCAAAAATACTGAAAAGTGGTCTAAACCTTGTTAAAAATTGAACACAAATGTCAAAAACAAAAGACGCTGATTCTGTGCTTGAGTGTGAGCTCCTCGAGGGCGAGGACTGCTCTATTCTCTGTAATCCATACTGCATATAACCAATATAATATCCCATATTATTGAATAAGTTAATATTACTCCTGAATATCCGTTTTTAAAGTCAATCCTAACTAACTTCTGATTTGCTAAAGTTAATGATATAAAATAACTTACATATTTTCTTGTATGTTATTTTTTTTCTTCTCCATACCTGGAACAACTAGAATATTTTTTCAATGGTCTGTTTTATAGTTTTATATTTAGGATGGTGACCAGTCATTTTTATCTCTGTTGAAGAGATATAGACCTAACCACATAATAGATCTGTTCATAAACCATGAAACACTTCAAAATTGCTAGGTATAGAAATCAGAAAATTTACTGGCACCTACATTTCATTTCTCCCTAACATTTACTCCTCTGGGAATCTGAAACTTTTCTCATATCCTTCTTTACTATTGCTCCTACCTCCCAAGAAGACAGTTGATCTATTTGTGTTCCCATTCCTTTCTGGAGTCCAAATAATTTCCCAGAATTCATGGAATCCCCTGATCCATTTCTTGTTGCCTCATTAAAGATTTCCCAGTATTTTCCCATAGATTTGCTGAGTCACCAACCAGAGGTTCCTTGGAGGTCTTGAGGAATTTTTAGATATGCTAAAGAATACTAAGTATATCTACTCCAAAATGAACGGACTTCATTGCTATGCTAGTTGTAATAGGCCCTCACTCTGAAGGGAGGACATTTGGGAGCATCTCAGTTACAAAGTATGATGCATATTTATAGGGAGTCTAGTGAACTGTGCCACATTTTCTATTAGAGAAAAGGAAAATTGGGGTGTTCCTTGGAGATTTAGGGGCCTTTAAGGTGCTCAAAGAGTTTTGCAGATTTCAGTTGGAGATCTAATTGATATTAAAGATCATAGCCATAATCTAGTATCAGGAGCAAATAGGAAAAGGAAAAACATGCACAAATTCTTTACGTTAAGAAAGAAGAAAATGAGAAAGAATGCAACTATCTAGTCATTAAATCAGTTTCAAAATAGACACATTTGGAATGTCCGCCAAAGCATAGGTTTTCTTAATTGGATTATGATTTTTAAAGGACCCTTATTAAGTAGTGTGAAAGTCACATTTTGATGATTTAGGTATCTTTTTTTGCAGAATCTTGTAAGATTTTCCTGTGTAAGGAAAAACTTTTAACAAGGGCTATTTGATAAAGAAAAATATTTCTAATGAAAATTACAAGATGTCTTGCCTTGATTGCCTTTTAAAATAAGAGCTTTTCATGGACTAGCTTAAATGAATCTGTCTTAATCTGTCTTATCGTGTAAATAACAGGAGCACTCCCTAACGCCCCTTAGAAACAGATGTTTCATTACTGTTTTCTTCTATCTCTATTCAAACTACTGTTTATGGAAGGCTATCAGCCAGGCAACACATGAAGACAGGAAGCTGTTTAAAGAAGGTGCAGGGCCTGTCTTAAAGTTTTAGGGTTCATGAATGATGGGAGGAAGGAGTGGACATAGAAATAATTTGACTACAGTAGATCAAGGAGTATGATGGAGGTGTTGGCCTTTCCTAGAGAAGTCAGGGAGCTTTTTAGAATAAGAGGTATTTGAGTGTATTTTGTAAGTATGTTCATAGTCGGTGGTGGAGAAGGGTAGGCTAGGGTATTCAGAGGTTCAGAGGCCTGAAAATATATGGCATATTTTGGGAATGGTGACTAGACCATGGATGAGCCCATTTCTGGCTTGCTGAAGCCAATCTGAGAGAAGCATCTACAATGTTATGGAATTTCGACTTTTTTTCTTTAAAGCTATTATTCTCAGCTGTTTTTCTTTTGCCACATAAATGATAGATGTATGCATATGCAAAGATATGTAAATTCCTAGGCTCTACCTTTTTTCTGCAGTCATTTTCATCCCATTCAAGCATATAGGAATACAAGAAAGGAAATTATATTATTATAGATAATTATAGAGAGGTACAGTTTGACTTTTTACACCCATGTTTGACTTTTACAATTATCTGTGCACAACTGGTAAAAATGGTTGTCTTAGGTTTAGAACAGGAGGTGACTAGTTGTAAAGAATGACTAGTCGTAAACTACTAACCATCACAATGTAACAGGAGACTGGAAATGAAGGCTTGAGGATGGACTTGAGAAATCATGGAGAAGTGCAATTGTGAGGACTAGAATAATTTCCAGGACTCATCCATACTCTGCATGGGTCAATTCTAGTAATACTGCTTTCACACTCCCCTTCTTCATAAACTCCTTCTCTCTCTCTCTCTTACGCACACGCACATACACACACTACACATCTATTGCCTCCATGCTACTGTGGCCACTACCTCATCACTTCTATTCTCCCATAAAGCAGCACTTTTTTTTTTTTAGCTGTTTTGACATGGGGTCATGCCTCTTTGAAATGGCTGCTTAAAAACACACATTAAAAAAAATAATTATGCAACAGATATCCATGGCCCTCATATTCCTTATCTTTGATCATCTCATCCTTCTCATCATCTGTCATTTAGATGATGAAGTACAACTTAGAGAAGTGACAATGAGTAAGATGGTCTTTTGTACATATTACTTGGTATACTTGGTTAAAAACAACATTTTAGGCATCTTCACAATGTCCTTTACATCAAAAGGAATACTTCACAATGTTGTGTACTACTGCACTAATGTTTTCTTTTCCTCATTCAGGGGCCCATTTTTCCTCTGGATTCTTCTAATATCCCTTTTATCCACCTATTCCAGCTCTCTGTTGCCTCTCAAGAGTATAATGCCTGTTGGTCCTTTATGCAGATATACACCATGCTTTGGTACCAAAGTAAAATGAAGCTTTCTAGTTTTTATATTCTTAAGGCTAAACAACCTGGCTGGTATTTATATTTTAGTATCTCTTTGATCTGGTGGTTTCAGGCAATAATTTATAATGATTGATAGTTCACAGTTCATCAAATATAGAGCTAAGAGACCAGTGGATCTTACCTACACATTTTATAAATAAGAAAATGGAGATCAAGAGCAGTTACATATTTATTAGGCCAAGTTAGCGTAGAAAGTCTCTAGATTTTTGGTCAGTGTCTTATGTTTTCTTCCCTTTCCTTTTTCTCTAATTAATCTTGAATTGCTTAATATAGATCAATTTCTCTTGTAAAAAGTTAAAATACTATTGGCTGTTCAAGGCCCTCTTTGCCCTCAGCATCACAGCCTCCTCCCTAGCAGTAACCACTGTTATCACTTTAGTGTTTCTATTAGCACTTTTCTTTGTATTTGCTTATTTAAGTATGTGCATCTCTGTGTATATGTGTAACCTCAGTGGTATGGTGTTTTGCTTTTTTCTTTTTTGTCATTAATGAATTTTTCAATGTACCCAGTCATCACATAAGCATAGTTGGATTACTCTTTACAAATGTGTACTTTCTGGCGCACACAGGCACACAAATCTGCTGCTTATCTGTCCTCTCCTTGAGTCTCATTGGATGTTTGTCCATTTATTCATTCAATTAATAGTGTCCATTACATACTACGTTCAAGAATTTTATATTACACTCATAAAAGTAAAACATGTACAAAGATAACTAATATCAAATAACAAGTGCCATTAAAGATGTATAAGAGATCGTTCTGTTTTTTATTTCATTACCTGGAAGGCCTGAACAGCACAGGAAAAGAATTTTAAATATAATATAGAAAAAGTATTATAACTGAGACCTCAACTATTTTTGAATTTATGTAAGCTTAAGGCATAGCTTTAAATTAAAATGTTTATCTTAACAGTTATTTTTTTTTAATGAACTTCGGAGCCAGGTAGAATTGCAGAGGCTAACTGCAACCAACAGTCATCACAATAAAAACACTGTAACTAAAAACATATGCTTGTTTTAGAATTGGGTCTGACATGAGTAATGCGAGAAACCCCCTGATTCAGTTATGGCATCCGGATACCTGAGCAGAGGAAATCCTGGATCTTGTGACTTCTCATAAAGAGTAGAATCTAGATTCACATCTAACTGTGTGCACACGGTACCTACTTGTGCCAGACACATTCATGTATGAGATTTCATTCAGTCACTCATAGATGATAGAACCATCTCTAAAAAGTTAAATACTTGAAATGAGATTAATGTTCCCTGAGACCCAGCATAATAAAATAATTATTTTTCCTGCACAGTCACTTATTACAATTAAAAGGAAAGGAAATGTTATAAAACATTTGGATATTCCTCATATGCTCCTTGTGTAAAGTGAGCAAATTTATTTCTCTTTCAATATGATCAAACCCTACAGCTTAAATGCTTTCTTTTGTAATTATTATAATTTATAATAATTTTAATAGTAAATATTTAAGAATTATCCAAAAGTAAAATAAGAGTTCTGGATCTTACTAACTCTAGTACTAGTTCATTTTGAAGTATCGAGTGAGCAATTTCAGAATTCTACCTTCCTTCTCTTTTAAATAGGGCAAAGACTTTCTACTGAATATTAAATTATCTGACAACCCTAGCTAAAAGGTACTGTATAAGTTTGAAGTGATGACTGCTTAAAGTATATCCTGGAAGGAAGTGGTTTAGGTTGAAAGACAAAGGTGGTCATAAAGAACATTCCACCTCATTGGACTTTAAAAAAAATTCTCTTTTGCTAGGAGTGATAAACCTTTAAGAACTATATGCTTAAAAGCAAATATTGCTCTTCACAAGGATGCCCGGGTGGCTCAGTCGGTTGAGCATCCGACTTAATTTCAGATCAGATCATGATCCCAGGGTCATGGAATGGAGCCCCATGTTGGGCTCTGCCCTGAGCGTGGAGCCTGACTGAGATTCTCTCTCCCTCTGCCCCTCTACCCCAGTTGTACATACTCTCTCTCTCTCTAAAATGTGTATATCTCTATATAGATATATAGATATCTGTATATATATTGCTCTTCATAGTTGTTTTAGAGAAAACAAAAACATGGGTGTTTGTATGGGATTCCCATGTATTGACTCCACAATGGCAGGCAAATCATCTCGATCATTTGGGTCTGAAGCCTTTCAAGACATCAAATGTTAATTAGGATCTTTGTGTTTCTGTGTTTAAAAAAAACATGCAACATAGCTCATAGTCAGATTCCCAAGGCCTTGCTAAAACTAAAGAGAAAAATAAATACTGGTAAATAAATTTGAATATAAAACATGTAAAATTCAGTTATAACCCTTTCCTACATATTTTGCTATTCTGTGACCTAAATTTAAAATCTTGTCCATAACTATAAAAGTGCTAATATGTAATGTTTAATATTATACTAGGTTAGGAAAAGTTTTATGGAAGAAAAGGAAAATCAGATTATTTTAAATGAGATGAAGACTACTTGGTAAACATGGAGAGAGATTATTTTGGTTTATTGAAGGAATGGAGAGGGAAAGACTAAGAAAGAGAAGAATTTGCCAAGAGACAAGAGAGGAAAAGGCAGGAGAGAAAATTAAATAGGTGATAAAATTGACATATGTATCTTCAGAGAATTCTTGAGGTTTTTAAGAAGAAAAAGTGATTGATATGATACCTCAGAGAAAATTGTAGTTAGTGGTTTTTTATGTGCACAGAGGAGAAGAAAGCTGGAAGCCAATGAGGAATGGTAGCAGTTGTTAACAACATATATGGGGAATTTAGATAATAGGACGTTGAGAAAGGAATGGGTCTCTAAAGGGTTAAGGAATTATTGTCAAAAATTGCTCCAAGACTCATTGTCTGTACCAATGACCAAAGAGCATAACCCTTCAAGATACAACCACTATAATGCTGTCTCATTAATTTTGCCATTTCTTGCCTTGTTGCTACCATTCTTGGACAACACTGCTTAAAATACCTTGTTAACTTTTGTCTCCTACTCCCATATCGCATTAGAATATAGATTCCATGAGGTTAAGAATTTCTGTCTCTTTTTACAACTGTAACCTCAGTGCCTAGGATAGTGTATAATAAATGAATTCTAGATCTAACCATCAGTGTGTCAAATGAAAGAGCCTCTCATTTCAATATTTAGGATCAATAAATGAAAATCAATCTTAAATTTCATAAGGACCTCAGAGGTCATACAGCCAGCCCACTGTTTCTTTACCACCTGTCTGTGATCTTTGAGGAAGATTTTTACTACTCTGAGTCTTGCCTCAGCTTTGGGAATGACAATTGTGATTTAGTACTTTTCTCCTCCTCCTTTCTCTTCTTCTCTTTCTTGGGGATCGAAAGTATATAATTTAACTAGTTTTCCATGTAACAACACTCATGTGGTTCAAATTTCCCACCTAATGTAGGAATTCCTTATATGGCGTATGGTTCCACAGGGCCCTTTCAGGAGTAAAGAGCACTCTGTTGGTGTGTGTGTGTGCGCGTGCGCACATGTTTCATCCAACAAATATTTATTCAACACCTATTATGTGCAAGGCTAAGGATATAAATGTGATAAAAGATACATTCACTGCCCCCACTTGGCTTACAATCTGGTAGAATTTTACAAACAAACGAAATTTCTAAACTTTTTCCCTACCTTGTCTTTATTCTCAAAGTTGTTTAGAAAGAAAAGGCAGAATAATGGACAGAAAGAACAGTGGGAGTTAAACTCCCAGTGAATGGCGTTAGGGCAAATACCCCCTTTTTAGTTTGCAGGACCTTTAAATTCAGTCCAGTCCATTCAACAAAAACCAGCTGAGCATCTCAAGCTCTTGGCTAGAGTCTGAAGAATGAAAGCAAAGTATGATACAGCCCCTAATCACAAGAGAGAAAAAATGAAAATGTATAAATTCTCTTCAGTGTGATAAGTGCCTCATGTAACTGTCTTTTGAGTAATCCATTTCATTGGGCAGTTTTAACTAATACAAAATCATTTTTTAGGCTAAACTAAAATCTGCCTCTGTTTAATTTCTGTTTGCTGGCTCCAATTTGGTCCTCTGAGCTCCTCATCCATTTATTCAATCCATAAACATTTATTGGCAAACCGCCATGTGCCATATGTTAACAAGTTCTCTTCATAGACAAAGAGGACAGATCCTTGCTCTTAAAACGTTTAGGATATGTGACTGAGGAATTTGCTTTACCTCTAAGCTCAGTTTCCTCCCCTGGGAATCAAAGGTAGTATTAGTAACTACTTTTTAGGATTGTTGTGAGGGTTAAATGAATGATGCCTACAATGCACTAATACAGGGCCTGGTACACAGCTTTCAAAAAATGTTAGCTATTATTATTGGTATATTTAATGGGGGATCCCAGTAAGTAAATTAGCAGTTGCAGGGTTTGATATGAATGCTCTGACAGAAGTAAACCCAAAATGCTACAGGAATATGCCAGAGAACACCTAATCTTGGCTGGAGAAGCCAAGCAAATGCCCTGTGGGAGGAGACATCTGAACTCAGTACAGCAGAACTAAAGAGTGGGGGTAGGAAGGGCACAGGGAAAGATGTGAAAGAAAATGGTGCATTCCAGGTACTTCAGTTTAGACGCTACTTTCAGAAAAGCTACAGTATGAATGGCTTTGGATGCCATGCTAAGTAATTAAAAATGTGTCGTGAAAATAATGGGGAACTTTTGGAAGCATGCTACACAATTAAACTTTCTAAATTAGGGCACTGATGTAGGAAAGTAGAAAACTGATTGAAGAGAAAATTAGGACTTGACCAACTAAATGTAAATGTAGGAAGAAAGGAAGAGAAGGTGTCAAAGATAATTCCTAAATGACTACTTTGAGTGAGTGAAAGGTGATGATGTAGGGAGAATGGAGGGGATGCAGATAAGGTCAATTGCAGACATGTTGAGTTTGAGGAAGACTAGGCACTTGAATATTCAGATCAGGAGTTTAGAACTGGTCTAGGGCTGCAGATTTGGGATTTGTCGACAGGTGTTAGTTGAAGCCAATATGTATATCCTATATAGAGGAAGGCCAACATTAAGGGATGATCAAATAGTTCATAAAAGGAAAACAAAATCAAGAAAGCATTATCCCAGAAACTAAGGAGAGTTTAAAAGAAGTTAACAGTCACCAATGCTGTGAAGATAAGAGAAAATTGTTCTTTGGCTTAAGCAATTAGGAAGTCATTGGGCAAGAGCTATTTCAGAGTAGTGAAGGGACCAGAATGTAGATTGCTAGAGATTATAGAATGGATAGGAAGTGAGTACAGAAGACAGTGCCTGCAGGCCCCCTCTTCAAAGGTGTGATGAGCAAAGGAGAGATAGTGTAGAAGTCAGAGGACAAAGAACAAGTCTGGTTTATTTAAAGATCAAGGAGACTTGACCTCCTTTCTGTGTCCACAGGAGAGAGCCTGAAGGAAGGGAGAGTTGCAGATGCAGAATAGAGAGTAACTAAATAATAAAAAATTGCTAAGAAGGCAGAAGAGGTGACGTTGTTTGGATTACCGTGTCTTGAACGGGAGAAAGGATACCTCTTCCACTAACCAGAGTTGTGTGAACACAGGTACATCTAAAGTGGGGAGCAGATTTGAATTGTTTAATGATGTCTCTGAGGCCAAGTCCTCTTCTGAGAGTTGATAAAGGGTGTAGGGGTGGGACTGAGGTACAGGAACTTGAAAATGTCCCTTGACAGGAGAAAAACCCTAGAAATAGTGGGAAATGGAAGCATTGTCATTTGGGGCCTCATGCTTTGTCAGTGTCTGTGTCACTTTAGTAATGGAGCCATCCACAGTGAGCTATGCTAGATGGGATCTGACTGTCACAGTGTGACAGTTCTCTGATTTGGAATCTTACACTTTTACTAACACAACCTCAGATTGGATGGTCTATTATTTTTTATAACCTTTATAGTTTATTGTCAGGTTGGTTTCCATATAACACCCAGTGCTCTTCCCCACAAGTGACCTCCACCAAGACCATCACCCCCCTTTACCTTTCCCCCTTCCCCTTCCCCCCTCAGTTTGTTTTCAGTATTCAAAAGTCTCTCGTGTTTTGTCTCCCTCCCTCTCCCTAACTCTTTTTCCTCCTTCCCCTCCCCATGGTCCTCTGTTGGGTTTCTCCTGTTAGACCTATGAGTGCAAACATATGGTATCTGTCCTTCTCCGC
>CM053571.1:65139621-65178418 GCA_028646485.1 Cryptoprocta ferox
GATGGTTTCCTGTCTCACGTTCAGGTCCTTCATCCATTTGGAGTTTATTTTTGTGTATGGTGTAAGAGAGTGGTCTAGTTTCATTCTTCTGCATGTTGCTGTCCAGTTCTCCCAGCACCACCTATTAAAGAGGCTATCTTTTTGCCATTGGATACTCTTTCCTCCTTTGTCAAAGATTAATTGGCCGTACATTTGTGGGTCCAGTTCTGGGCTCCCTAATCTATTCCACTGGTCTACGTGTCTGTTTTTATGCCAGTACCTGGATGGTCTATTTTTTAACAGGTCCTTCAAACTGAAGGACCAAGAGAAAGCATTTCTTGAGAAGCCAGAGTTAGAGGAAATTCTGAGTCAGTAATAATTACTATTCAAAAGAATGAGCAACTTATAAAAGTCAAAAATTAATTCAGAAATTTTTCAAATTTTTAAAAAAATTTCAATGTTTATTTATTTATTTGTTGAAAGAGAGACAGCAAGCCGGTGAGGGGCACAGAGAGAGAGAGAGAGAGAGAGAGAGAAATCCCAAGCAGGCCCCGCGCTGTCAGTGCAGAGCTCAATGTGGGGCTCGAACTCGCGAACTGTGATACCATGACCTCGGCCAAAACCAAGAGTCGGATGCTTGCCGGACTGAGCAACCCAGGCACCCCAGAAGTTTTTGTTCAACTTTAATTGGAAACCCTTCTAAATATATTTTCAACATAGTGACAAATACAAGCAAGAATTAGTTGAAAAGTGAAGGCCTAGTTAATGTTTAAAAATGTCTAATGAATATTGAATGCAGATGGCATAGACCTGAAATCATCATATGTTATGGATGTGTCATTATTCCCAACTGTCAGTCACTCAGTTGGAAACTAGGTTCAACTATAGATTGATTTTGTTTTTCAAAATACTGTTGTAAAATGTTTTATTCACAGGGCACCTGGGTGGCTCCGTCGGTTAAGTGACTGACTCTTGATTTCAGCTCAGTCCATGATCTCACAGTTTGTAGGTTTGAGTCCCGCATCAGGCTTGTGCTGACATGCACAGAGCCTGCTGTGGATTCTCTCTGCTTCTCTCTCTGCCCCTCCCCCACCTGTGCACACTCTCCCTCTCTCTCTCAAAAACATATAAATTTAAAAAATAAAAAATAAGATAAAATGTTTTAAATAAATAAATAAAATGTTTTATTCACTAACCATTTCCTATTATCCTAGCCCTGGTGACTTGACAGACTTCTGTTAATTCCCTCGCCCCGGAACCCATTCAACTTTGTTACTCCTGCCCCACTGTGCTCTAAAATCTACCTGCCATTTAACTAGATCAGCTGAAAGTTAAAACCAGTCATGTTATGTTAACCTCAAATACAGCTGCTTTTACTGAATTCCTCTTTTGGGTGCAATCATCGGCTTGTATGGAGGAGTGCAATGGTAAAATATCTTCATAAAACATGTAGTTGTGATTATCATAAGTAGGGTAAGTATACATTTTGATTTGGGGGGACAGTCTCAGTTTACACCTGTTGTCCCAGTATAATGTCTAATAATTCCCATTTCACTCTCAAAAAATGCCACAGTTACATGGTCAAGATGTTGTTCTTTTCGTTATACAATGTGCTATTTATGAGGTGCTTTGTGAGAACCTTTTCATCCTAGTCATAGGGATCAGTCATATCTGTGCTTCTGAACAATTGAGTTGTTTTCATTACTTTTGTTATTACACATGGTGACTCATAACTATTCAGGTAGCCCTTTTTAAGTGGACCTTAGGAAGCCAGGTTTGCCAGCTCATAGCAAGCTCGATGGTACACATTTTTTTTCTTTTAATCTTATTTCTGTTTTTCCTCCTTTTTTCTTTTTTCCTCACCGATTTCTAATTTATATCTTGAATTTTGTGCATTCTTGTCAGCTATCTTAAATTCCTTTTGAGATAAGGCAGTGAATAAAGCACAGAACAAATATATTGCTTCTAGAACTTATCTGATATTCTTGGATGACTGAAAACAGCTATTTTCAACTTGGCTGTTTTAATGTTTCCCATTTCTGTCTATTTCTTTGATCTACGATAAGTTTTGAAGAGATAGAGTTTGACCAAAGTTTTTATACATTGTTAAGAGATGAAGATACTGTACTTCAAAGTTGATCTCTGATCAATTTGCCACCTTGAAACAAAAACAAAAGATAGCTGATAATGTTTATCAAATGGTTTTATCTTCAATGATTACAGAGCCTGAATAGAGAAGCAGTCCAGCTTAGGTGGGTTTGTGGGGGGAGGCACACAAAAATTTATTATCAGACAAACCTATCCCTTCCACGTGCTTTGTGATTTTGGGAAAGTCTCTAAGTTGTCTAAGTCTCACATCTTTTACCTGTAGCTTTTACATATATTTTACCTCATTCTTAGATGAGACAACATGCACACTGCGCCTGGCAAATAGATATACAATAAATTTTACCTACCATTATTGTTATTATCTTCACAATTTACAAATCTCAAGGAGTAAGAATTTTGCACTTGGTAAGAACTCTGACTTCTTTTTTAACAAAAAAGGGCTTAAAAATTAAACTATTTATGACATCCACTGGCAGCATATCAATCCAGATATTTTTCAAAAGGCTCTCCTACAGCTAAACATTTAGACACTGGATAAAGTACAATAAAGAAGCATTTAATTTTTTTTTAAATTTAATTTATTTTTTAAAATTTACATCCATGTTAGTTAGCATATAGTGCAACAATGATTTCAGAAGTGGATTCCTTAATGCCCCTTACCCATTTAGCCCATCCCTCCTCCCACAACCCCTCCAATAAACCTGTTTGTTCTCCATATTTAAGAGTCTCTTATGTTTCTGTCCCCCTCCCTGTTTTTATATATTATTTTTGCTTCCCTTCCCTTATGTTCATCTGTTATGTATCTTAAATTCCTCCTATGAGTGAAGTCATGTGATATTTGTCTTTCTCTGACTAATTTCATTTAGCATAATACCCTCTAGTTCCATCCACATAGTTGCAAATGGCAAGGTTTCATTCTTTTTGATTACCGAGTAATACCCCACTGTATGTATATACCACATCCTCTTTATCCATTCATCCATCGATGGACATTTGGGCTCTTTCCATGCTTTGGCTATTGTTGATAGTGCTGCTGTAAACATTGGGGTGCATGTGTCCCTTCAAAACAGCACACCTGTATCCCTTGGATAAATACCTAGTAGTGCAATTGCTGGGTCGTAGGGTAGTCCTTTTATTAATTTTCTGAGGAACCTGCATACTGTTTTCCAGAGTGGCTGCACCAGTTTGCATTCCCACCAGCAGTGCAAAACAGATCCTCTTTCTCCTCATCCTCACCAACATCTGTTGTTGCCTGAGTTGTTCATGTTAGCCATTCTGATGGGTATGAGGTGGTATCTCATTGTGGTTTTGATTTGTATTTCCCTGATGATGAGTGATCGTTTCATGTGTCGGTTGGCCATCTGGATGTCTTCTTTGGAGAAGTGTCCGTTCATGTCTTTAGCTCATTTCTTCACTGGAGTATTTGTTTTTTGGGTGTTGAGTTTGATAAGTTCTTTATAGATTTTGGATACTAACCCTTTATCTGGTATGTCATTTGCAGATATCTTCTCCCATTCTGTCGGTTGCCTTATATTTTGCTGATTGTTCCCTTCACTGTGCAGAAGCTTTTTATCTTGAGGTCCCAATAGTTCATTTTTGTTTTTGTTTCCCTAGCCACCGGAGACATGTTGAGTAAGAACTTGCTGAAGCCAAGGTCAAAGAGGTTCTTGCCTGCTTTCTTCTCTAGGATTTTGATGGCTTCCTGCCTTACCTTTAGGTCATTCATCCATTTTGAGTTTATCTTTGTGTATGGTGTAAGAAAGTGGTCCAGGTTCATTTTTCTGCATGTTGCTCCCAAGTTTTCCCAGCACCATTTGCTGAAGAGACTGTCTTTATTCCATTGAATATTCTTTCCTACTTTGTCAAAGATTAGTTGGCTATATGTTTGTGGGTCCATTTCTGGGTTTTCTATTCTGTTCCATTGATCTGTTTGTTCTTGTGCCAGTTCCATACTGTCTTGATGATTACAGCTTTGTAATAGAGCTTGAAGTCCGTGATTGTGATGCCTCCTGCTTCGGTTTTATTTTTCAAGATTGCTTTGGCTATTGGGTTTTTTTTTTTTCTGGTTTCGTACAAATTTTAGGATTGTTTGTTCTAGCTCTATGAAGAATTCTGGTGTTATTTTGATAGGGATTGCATTGAATATGTAGATTGCTTTGGGTAGTATTGACATTTTAACAATATTTGTTCTTCCTATCCAGGAGCATAGAATATTTTTCCATTTTTTGAGTCTTCTTCAATTTCTTTCATAAGCTGTCTATAGTTTTCAGTATATAGATTTTTCACCTCTTTGGTTAGATTTATTCCTAGGTATTTTATGGTTTTTGGAAGAAACATTTTAAAATGTACTGTGTAGCTGCAAGAAAGTAAGGAAAATCCTCAACAAAAAATAAAAGCACCAACCTGAAATCAGAGAGGTAATTAAATGAGGAATTGTGGATACTTTGGGGTTACATGCCAGGATTGGGGAACCTAGCATGTTGCTTATTATGTAGCACTCAGGGCTCCAAAAATGTAGGTTCCACAGCCCAAACGAATTGAGGGAATTATGAGACACACCCCAACACACACCGAATAAAACTAAGACACATGAAGTGGCTACAGCCTCAGTTAATGGATGATCTGAAAAAAATCCCCTGCGATAACATAGGCAGATAAAAAAAAAAAAAGCCTGTTTGGAGCACCTGAGTGGCTCAGTCAGTAATCGTCTTACTTTGGCTCAGGTCATGATCTCACAGTTTGTGGGTTTGAGTCCCGCATCAGGCTCTGTGCTGGCAGCCCAGAGACTGGAGCCTGCTTTGAATTCTGTGTCTCCCTTTCTCTCTGCCCCTCTGCTGCTTATGCTCTGTCTGTCTCTCAAAAATAAATAAATCTTTTAAAAAAATTTTAAAGCCTGTTTATCATTGTCATAGCTTCAAGAGGAAAACAATTAAAATAATAGAATGTATAATCTATTACCACATGGGTCTGAGTTGAAATGTATAGATTCCTCATGGCCAGGGCCAAGAAATCAAAATGATCTCAGGTTGGTAGGTCCCCAGACACCCAGCAAAAATAATCAGATTTTTTCTGCCAGAAAGCATTCTTTAATATATGCCTCTCAGAATTTCCTGAAAATAAATTCAGCCAAATATGAGTTCACTGTAAAAAATTAAACAAAGGCACAAGGATTAAGAAACAACAAACCACAGATTTAGACTTGTAAAGGACTTCAGATATTAGCATTATGAGATGCAGAACAAAAAATAAGTATGAAGTGTTTAAGTAAAAGATGGAATTGAAAAATATAAGAAAAATACTAATGGGCCATTAGTATGTGAGCAGGCAGATTTTAAATGGAACCAAATCAAATTTCTAGGAAGAAAAATATAATCATTGTAATTTACAAGGCAATAGGTTAAATGTTGGATTAGGCATAGTAGAAGAGAGGGTTAATGAATTGAAAGATAAATATGAAGATATTACCCAGAATGTGTCAGAATTTTAACAGGTGGAAAATGGGAAAGAGACATGAAGATAGAATGAGAAAGAGAATAGAGAAAATAGGGAAAGGAAAAATATCTTTAAACTGAAGTATAGTGGACATATAATGTTACATTAGTTTCACCATAGTGATATCACAACTCTATATGCTATGCTCACCATAATTGTAGCTACCATCTGTCCCATACTAACACTATTACAATACTGTTGAGTATATTCTCTATGCTGTACCTTTCATCCCCATGATTTATTCATTCCCTAACTGGAATCCTGTACCTCCCCCTCCCTTTCTTCACCCATTTTGCCCATCTCCCCACCCCCCTTCTCTCTGGCAACCACTAGTTTGTTCTCTGTATTTATGGATCTGTTTCTACTTTGTTCATTTGTTTTTTAGATTCCATATATAAGTGCAATCATAAAACATTTGTATTTCTCAGTCTTATTTCACTTAGCATGATATCCTCTAGGCCCATCCATGTTGCAGATAGTTAAATCTCATTCTTTTCTATGGCTGAGTAATATAGGAGAGGAAATATTTAATAGATATATAAATATGTATATTTAATATATATATAAATATATATATATATATAAATCCAGAATTCAGGAAAACATTCCTTTTCAGATTTAGCAGGCCCACTGAATTGCAAGCAGGATAAATATAAGAACTTGCATTTAGACACATTTCAGGGAAATTGCATTACCTCCCAAACAAATAGATATATTGGTAGCCAGAGAAAAGATCACCTTCAAGGGGGCAACAAATACATTAACAGATGATTTCTCAACAGCAACAAGAGGCACCAGAAGACCATGAAAGCTCATCTTCGAAGTACCAACAGAAGATGACTTTCAACTTATAACAGTCTATCCAGAAAAACTTTCAAAATGAAAGTAGAGTAAATGTTTTCAGATAAACAAGCACATTTTATAACCAACAAACCCTACTAAGAGAATTTTAAAAGGATGCGTTTCAGGAAGAAGGAAAGTCTGAGATGCAAGCAGGAAAGATTTCTAGAGAAATTGGTATGCTTGTGCACAAATTTAAACATTGAATATAAAAATAGCAAAATGAAACAGCTAAAAATAGGAGCTACAAATTACTTTGCTGTTAACTTCTCTAAGTTTTCTAATTAAAAAAAATTTTTTTAATGTTTATTTTTGAGAGACAACGTGAGAGGGGAGGGGCAGAGAGAGAGGGAGACACAGAATCCAAAGTAGGCTCCAGGCTCTGAGCTGTCAGGACAGATCCCGACCCAGGACTCAAACCCACGAGCCATGAGATCATGGCTGACAGCTTAGACCCTGGAGCCTGCTTGAGATTCTGTGTCTCCCTTTCTCTTCCCCCTCTCTAGCTTGTGCTCTCTCTCTCTCTCAAAGATAAGTAAAAATTTAATAAATAAACAAACAAACAAGTGTTCAACATTAAGAGTCCTTGTGTTAGGGAAGTAATAATTTAGTTATAACAATACCAGCTAGGAAGTTAGGAACCATTCTAGCTTCTAAAACCTATGGTGAAATGGAAAAAAGGAAACTTTGTTGTACAGGATACGTGTTCCCTACAATTTTCCTAGCACATATCTCTGTTTGGAGCCTCTGTTTGGTGCTTTCTTTTAAATACTTCTGCATGTAGATTAGATCAATAAAAATGTAGAACATCAATTTTGTAGAACACTAAGAAAAATTATAGCCCAGTTTCATAAGCAATCAGGAATGATGCACACCACAATAACTCAGTAGAATTACTTCAAATTTGTCCTAATAGATATAAAGGATAGTTACATTCAAGATTTCATTTGAAAATATGTGATAGATCTGCCATTTGAGATAAGCTATGATTTGGGGATTAGCAAAACACTTAGCTACTTCTTCATCTTTTTTTAAATATGTAATTATTTGTGGTAACAAAAACTTTCTCATACTCAGATGGTATTTAATTTGGGCACTCTCTAGAATTTTCTACTGAATACCATTTCTCAAAGGAGTGTAAAATATGAGGAACAATCCAAAATGTGCCTTCCTTTTTATTATTGAAGTTATATGCATATCTCAGTAGGAAGGGAAAAAGACTCAAAAATAACTTTGTATCTTTTACAATAAAATTACTCTGTCACTTTATGGTGACAATGTGCTTACACAGTGCATCTGTTACATGGGACAGATTTTTCTAACATTATCAATGAAGACTCTTAGGTTAAGCTTTTAATGATCAAGCATGACATTGACAGAAGATAGAAAAAATAACAGATAGGTATAGGGAAGCAATATTCAAGAAATGAAATGGATACTCTATCAAATTCAAGACTCTGACCCTCCCTGCAATTATTATTTGAGACCTTAGAGAACTCGATAGCAAAGACAATGTCTTTTGAGACTTTTTAGTTTAAGACCTGTGATACTAAATTATGAACAGCTTGAAGTGAAAGATGCAGTGATTTTCAACCATGTTTGTTCTTTCAATATATATTTAAAATATTTACATCCAGGGGCACCTGGGTGGCTCAGTTGGTTAAGCATCGGACTTCGGCTCAGGTCATGATTTCACAGTTCATGAGTTCAAGCCCCGCCTCGGGCTCCATACAGATAGCTCAGAGCCTAGATTCTGCTTCAGATTCTGTGTCTCCTTCTCTCTCGCTCTGCCCTCGTCTGCTCATGTTCTGTCTCTCTCTCTTAAAAAATAAACATTATAAAATTAAATAAAATGTTTGGATCCATTATTTATAAATTGTATTTTTTTCTAAAATATTCTTATCCAGTTTTTCAAAAAATACATTAGTCCTATACTTAATCCTTTCTATAAAAGGTTTATCATAATTCACTGTGAAATTTTGTTGGTAAACTTTGCTAATATGTTTATTTAATTATTATTGTCCTTCAAATAAATATGTTATAATTATTTTTATAGGAATTATAATTAAACCTAAAGTTTAAAAATATTTTTACTACAAATAATATTTTGTGTTCTTTTACTTATTTTGCTTTTTGATCAATCTTACCAGTGTTTTATGTTTTTACCTAATTATTTGAAAGCTTTAAGATTATGGACATTATTGATAAACCTCATTTTATTTCTGATCTTACATTAAAATTATTTTTCTCTAAAAAAAATAAATCTGTGATACTATATATTGTGTTTACAATGAACAGTGCGGGTGGGGGTAGGGGTGGATTTGGATGAAATTGGCCAAAAGGTATAAACTTCATTATAAGATAAATAAATTCTGGGTTTATAATCTATAACATGATGACTATATTTGAAATTTGCTAAGCGTAGATTCATCACAAGGAAAAAACATTTTTTGAGAGGTAACTGTGAGATGATGAACAGTAAACTCATTGTGGTGATTATTTCACACTATATGTGAGTCAAGTCATTATGTTGTACATAATGCTCAAACTTGTACAGTGCTCTATGTCAATTACATCTCCTTAAAATTGGGAAAAAATTCCACAATGGAATATTATTTACCTTTTTACAAAAAGGAAATCCTGCCACTTGCAACAACGTGGATGAACTAGGAGGACCTTATGCTAACTGAAATAAGCCAGACACAGAAATAAAAATACTGTATTATATCACTTATAAATGGAATCCAAAATATTCCTAGTCATAGAAGCAGAGAGTAGAATGGTCAATACTTTGGGGATCACGGGAGGGGGAAATAGGGAGATTGGTCAAGGGGTTCAAAATTTTAGTTATTCAAAATAATTAAGTTCTGGAGATAAAATATACAACAGTGTGACCATATACTGTATTGCATACTTGAAATTTACTAAATGGGTAGATCTTAAGTGTTCTCACCATAAACATTTTTTTAAAAAAGAAAATGGAGTGACATCACCAAGATGGCACCAATAATAACAACATCGTTCTTGACTTTGCTCCCCCTCCCAAGAGTTACTCAAGAACAAGACACCACTGCAAGAATCCTAGATGTGGATGAGGCTGTACCTCAGAGGCCAAGCCAGACATTAGAAGAGCAGCACTACATGTTGACCACATTGCCCTCCCCTAGGCCAGCCCAGCATCATGCATAGCAGTCTCTCTTGAACCTCCTGATTTCTCCAGCAGGAAAAGAATCTGGGGACAACGAGCCCTCCCAGCATTGTGGATCATTTTGTCAGAGCCTCTAATCTGATCTCATACCATAGGAATTGCAGAAGAATGTGTAGGGCTCAGCCACTGGGAATCTGACAGTGACAGGCGGGGGGATGGGCTTGCAACAACCAATACATGGATCTTGGCAGACTGAGTTCATACTAGCAAAGCCCAAGTAGTAATCCCAACCGGCAGCTTTGCCACAGAACCAAGGTGGGGGTGAACTCTGACCCAGGAACTTGGCAGGGTGCAGTTGTGCCTGAACTAGATCCTCAGACAAGAGTTTTGCTGGCCCTAGAGTCCAGTTTGCCCATGCCTAAGCAAGGTGCTGAGTCAGAGCCCCACCTGCCGTGGAAAGTGGCTCCATTTGACAAGAGAGCTGGTGACAGCTCCTGGAAGCAGTGCAGTCCAGTGGTGTGCCAGCTGAGAAGTGACCAGGTAGAGCTGATTGTCTCCAGAGCAAAGCCAGTACAGAGTATGGAGGGTTCCCATGCTATGCACAGGCAGGGGGATCAATTCGCAAGTAATGCTGAGGGTAGCTCCATCCCCTCCCAAGCAGCCAACCTGTTTAGGAAATTGAGGGTAGCCTGGAGCATCTCCTCCCTCTCCTATCCTGTCAAGGGGGTGAGTCATAGCCTTACCTGTTGTGGCAAGTGTCTTCTAGTCCCATCTGACCATATGGGGTGGCAAAAACATCTGAAGGCTATGTGGCCCACAGTACTCAAGCTGAGAGAAGAGCAGACAGAGGTAATAGTTTGAAGAGCAAAGCCAGTGGCTCTTGCCAGGGAACTTGGTATATGAAGAGCTTTACCAGTTTTAGAGCTGCTTTTCCTACTGTGCCCCGGCAGGGATTCTAATTCATGGCTTCATTAACTGAATATAGCCTTTAACCTGTCCAACCAGGGAACTTAACCAGAGCACATGGGAAGCTGTGTAGCTCATTCAACAGCCCTATGAACAGGGAGCACAGCCTGTGGTTTCCCCATCTGCAGAGCAAAACAAGTGGCTTCACTTGACCAGGGAATTCAGTGCACACTCAACCCTGATTTGGGCCCCCAAACAATGAGCTATGGAGGCCCCGGGTCCTGGCCTGCTGCCCTGCCAGGGGAGAGAAGCTAATTCCCAACCCTCTCTGCTACTGAATATAGTACTCAGTCATGACCACCTAGTAAGCCTGGCCAGAGAATTCAGGCAATTGCAGAGCCCATCCTACAGTAACACTTAGGTAGAGAACAAAGCCAGCAGTCCTTTCCAACTGTTCTCTAGTCAGTGACTCACCACCCCTGACCTATCCACATCCTTAGAGCTTAAACCAGTTGCCTTGTTCCAAAGTAGATCATAATAGTAGACCCCCACCTGCTGAAAAACATTACCAGCAGACTTATCCAGAAACTCAAACTTAACTGACTAGTAAAGAACTATCTCTGTCAAGCAAACCTCTAAAATCTAAATCTGCAAAAGGAGCCCAATTACTCATATGCACAGATGCCAACAAAAGGAATCAAAGATCACAAAACATCAGATAAATATGATACCACCAAAAGAAACTAATACAGCACCAATAACTGACCCTAAAGAAATGGAGATCTATGAACAATCAGAGAAAGAATTTGAAATAATCCTTTTAAGGATTTGTGAATTACAAGAAAACACAAACGAAATTAGAAACAAAATGCAGGAACAAATCAGAAGTTTGATAAGGATAGCAACCATCAAAAAAAAAAAAAAACCTAGATTTGAAAAACACAATAACTGAACTGAAGATTTCAACAGAGTTTCAAAAGTAGATCCAACCATGCAGAAGAAAGGATCAGCACCCTAGAACCCTGGAAGATAAGACATTTGAAATTACCTAGTCAGAGGATGGGAATAAAAAAGAATGAAGAAAACCTACAGGATTTATAGGACATAATGAAAAGAAATAATATTCACATTGTGGTAATTCCAGAAGGAAAAGAGAAAGGGACAGAAGGTATATTTAAAGCAATAATAGCTGAGAGTTTCCTGAACTTGGGGAGGGAAATGGACAACAGATCCTTGAGGCCCAAGGGACCCCAAAGAGGTGAACACAAATAGGGTTACATCAAGACACAATATAATTAAATTACCAGAAGTCAAAAACCAAAGAGAATTTTAAGAACAGCAAGAGAAACGAGAGAAGTCACATACAAGGGCACTCTCTCACAAGACAAGCAACACATGTGTCAATGGAAAATTTTCAGGCCAAGAAAGACAGGGATGATCTATTCAAAATACTGAAAGAAATTAACTGTCAGGGCACCTGGGTGGTTTAGTCGGTTGAGTATCTGACTCTTGATTTCAGCTCGGATCATGATCCCAGGGTAGTGAGATCGAGCCCTGTGTCAGGCTCTGTGGAGCCTGCTTAAGATTCTCTCTCTCTCTCTCTCTCTCTCTCTCTCTATGCCCTTCTCCCCACTCACCCGTCTGTCTCTCTCTAAAACACAACACAATACAACAAAACAAAACAAAACCCTGTCAACCAAGACTTCTATAACTAGTAAAGCTGTGCTTCAGAAATGAAGGATGGATAAAGACTTTTCCAAACAAAATCTGAGGGAGTTTATTACCACCAGACCTATCTTACAAGAAATAGTAAAGGGAGTTCTTTGAATGGAAGTAAAAGAAAACTAACATCATAAAAACACAAAAACGTAGTGTAAATCTCACTGGTAATGGTAAATATATAGTCATAGTGAGATTCAATGTGATGCACAACACAACTCTAGTTTAAAAGTGAAAGAGAAAACTAAAGCAGCAAAGATAGCCATCATTTAATAATCTATTATTAGTTACACAATATAAAAACCATGTAAGTTGTAATAGCAACAATCTAAATTGTGAGAGGATAAAGAAGTAAAAGTTTAAAGTATATGAATTCTATTAAAATTAAGTTATCATTGTAAAATAGGGTGTTATGAGTTTAGGATATTATACATAAGCCTCATGGTAACCACAAGTAATTACACTAGAAAACACACTAAAGAAGTCAAAGCATACTGATACCAAAAGACAGCAAAAACAAAACAAAAAAGATAGTATAAGAAGGAACAATGGATCCACAAAACAAGAAAACAATGAAGAGAATGCCAATCCTTACTATCAATAATTGTTTTAAACATAAACATTACATGTCTTCAAGATGTAGAATGGGAGAAGGAATAAAAAACAAGACCCAACAACATGCTACCTACAGGAGACTCACTTTAGCCTTAAATACATACACTGAGAGTAAAGGAATGGAAAGAGACATTTCAAGCAAATGATAGCAACAAAAACAAAAAAAGTAGGGGTAGCTATTTTTATATCAGACAAAATAGACTTTAAACTAGAAATGGTAAAAAATCAACAAAGAAGGTCATTATATAATGATAAAGAGGTCAATACATCAAGAAGTGTAGCAATTGTAAATATTTATGCACCCAACATTGGAGTACCTAAATATATAATACAAAAGATAATAGAGCTAAAAGGAAAAATAAACAGTAATACGATAATAGTTGGGGACTTTAATACCCCACTATAAATAATGGAGAGATCATGCAGTCAGAGAATAAATAAGGAAACAGTGGATTTGAACAACACTATAGATCAAATGGACCTAATAAAATACACAAAGCATTCTATCCAACAACAGCAGAATATACATCTTCTTAAGCACAGGTTTCCTAGGCTAGAACATACATTAGGCCACAAAACAATCTTAGAGAATTCAAGAAGATTAAAATCATATGAAGCATCTTCTCTGACCACAATGGCATGAAACTACACTTTATTGAACAACCAATGGATCAAAGAAGAAATTGAAGGAGAAATAAAAAATTTCTTGAGACAAAAGAAAATGGAAACACAACATACCAAAACTTATGAGATGCAGCAAAAGCAGTTTTAAGAGGGACTTTCATGGCAATAAATGCCTATATTAAGAAGCAAGAAATATCCCATATAAACAACATAATTGTATGCCTTAAGGAACTAGAAAAAGAAAAACAAACTGAGCCCAAAGTTAGCAGAAGATGGGAAATAATTAAGATTAGAGGAGAAACAAATGAAATAAGAACATAAAAACACTAGAAAAGATTAACCAAACTAAGATAGTCTTTTGAAAAGATAACAAAATTGACAATCCCTGAGCTAGACTAGCCAGGGAGAAAAAATAGAAAGGACCCAAATAAACAAAATTATAAATGAAAAAGGGGACTTTAGATAGCACAGAAATTCAAAGGACCATAAGAGGTTACTAGGAAAAACTACATGCCAACAAACTGGACAATCTAGAAGAAATGAAAAAATTCTTTAAAAAAATTTTTTTTTGATGTTTTATTTATTTTTCAGAGAGAGAGAGAGACACCATGAGCAGGGGTGGGTCAGAGAGAGAGGGAGACACAGGATCCGAAGCAGGCTCCAGGCTCTGAGCTAGCTGTCAGCACAAAGCCTGACGTGGGGCTTGAACCCACGAACCGCAAGATCATGATCTGAGTCGAAGCCGGACGCTCAACTGACTGAGCCACCCAGGCGCCCCAGAAATGAAAAATTCTTAAAAACCTACAACTTCTCAAGACTAAATCAGGAAGAAATAGAAAAACTGAATATACCAATTACTAGTAAGAAGATTAAATCAGTAATAAAAAAAATCTCCCATGAAATAAAGCCCAGGACCAGATAACTTCATTAGTGAATTTTACCATTTAAAGAATTAACACCAATCCTCCTCAAACTCTTCCCAAAAACTGAAGAGGAGTGAACACCCCCAAACTCATTTTATGAGGCCAGGATTATCCTGATACCAAAAACAAAAAAGAATACTACTTGAAAATAAAACTGCCAGCTACTATCTCTGATGAATATAGTTGCAAGGATTCCCAATAATATACTAGCAAACCAAATTCAGCAGCATATTAAAAGGATCATTCTGCATGATCAAGTGGGATTTATCCCTGGGATGTAGGGATACATCACATTAATAGAATCATATGCTCATCTCAATAGATGCAGAAAAAGCATCTGACAAAATTCAACATCCATTCACAATAAAAACTCTTAATAAATTGGTCACAGAAGGAATACATCTCAACACAATAAAGGCCAAATATAACAAGTCCACGGCTAACATCATACTGAATGGT
This sequence comes from Cryptoprocta ferox, assembly GCA_028646485.1. Classification (NCBI taxonomy): domain Eukaryota; kingdom Metazoa; phylum Chordata; class Mammalia; order Carnivora; family Eupleridae; genus Cryptoprocta; species Cryptoprocta ferox. Next base: position 65,154,436 of record CM053571.1, read on the forward strand.
GAAAGGATAAAGGCTTTTCTTCTAAGATCAGGGATAAGAAAAGTGTGTCCTCTCTGACCATTCAGTCCTGGAAGTCCTAGCTAGACCAATCAGGCAAGAAAAAGAAATAAAAGTTATCAGAATTGGAAAGGAAGAAGTAAAATTTTCTCTATTTGCAGACAACATGATTTTATACAGGGGATATCCTAAAGATTTAATTTGAAAACCTATGAGATCTAATCAATGAATTCAATAAAGTTGCAGGATACAAAATTAATATACAAAAGTCAGCAGTGTCTCTATACACTAACAATGAAATTTCTGAAAAAGAAATAAATTGATCCCATTTGTAATAGCATCAAAAATAATAAAATACTTAAGAATAAAAAATGTCTTCACTGAACACTCCAGGACACTGATGAAAAATATTGAAGAAGACACAAATAAATGAAAAGGTAAGCTGTGTTCATGGATTGGAAGAATTAACATTGTTAAAATGTCAATACTACGGAAACCCATCTACAGATTCAATGAAATATCTATAGATTCCAAAGGTATTTTGGTAAAAGAAAAACCCTCCTAAAATTTGCATGAAACCACGAAAGACCCCAAATAACCCCCAAAAGTCCTGAGAAAGAAGAAAAAATCAGGAGTGATCATTCCTGATTTCAAGCTATACTATAAAGCTATAGTCATCAAAACAATATGATAATGGCATAAAACAGACACCTAGAGCAATGGAACAGAACTGAGAGACCAAGCATATGTAACTAATATATGACAAGGTAGCCAAGACCACTCAATTGAGAAAAGACAGTCTCTTCAATAAATGATGCTGGGATAATTGGATAGTCACACGTAAAAGAATAAAACTGGATCCCTATCTTACACCACTCACAAAAATTAACTTGCAATGGATTAAAGACTTAAACATAAAACCTGAAACATTAAACTCCTAGAAGAAAACATGGGAACAAATCTCCCTGACATGATCTTGGTAATGATTTTTTTTGATCTGACACCGAAATCACAAGTAACAAAGGCAAAAGTAAACAGGTGGAACTACATCAAACTAAAAAGCTTCTACACAGCAAAAGAAACTATCAACAAAAGTGAAAAAACAACCTGTGGAATGGGAAAAAATATTTGTGAACCATATGTCTGATACAAATATGTATAAAGAACATACACAACTCAATAGCAAAAATACTCAAATAACCTAATTTTAAAATGGGCAAAGACCTGAATAGACATTTCTCCAAAAAGATACATGAAAGGCCAACAGGTACATTGAAAAGATACTTAAAATCACTAGTCATTAGGGAAATGCAAATTAAAACTGCAGTGAGATATCACCTCATGCCTATTAGAATGACCATCAGAAAGACCAGAGATAACAAATGCTGGCATGCATGGGGCAAAAGGGAATCCTTGTGCACTGTTGGTAGGAATGTAAACTGGGAACAGCCATTAAGGAAAACAGCATGGAGGATCCTCAAAAAATTAAAAATAGAACTACCATATGATCCAGCAATTCCACTTTTGGGAATATATCCAAAGGAAAGGAAAACACTAACCTGAAAAGATATCTGTACCTTCATGTTGACAGTGGCAGTATTTACAATAGCCAAGATGTGGAACTAACACAAGTGTACACTAATGGATGAATGGATAAAGAAGTTGTGTGATATATACATATATAATGGAATCTCATTCAGCCATAAGAAATGAGGAAATCATACCATTTGTGACAACATGGATGGATCTTGAAGTCATTGTGCTAAGTGAAATAAGTCAGACAAAGATAAATACTGTATGCTCTCACTTATATGTGGAATGTAAAAAAATTTTTTAACCCCAAACTCATAGAAAAATAGATTAAATCTGTGGCTACCAGAGGTGGGAGTGGGGAAAGGAGAGTTGGAAGAAGATGGTCAAAAGGTACATTCAGTTATGAGATAAGTAAGTACTAGGGATGTAATATACAACATGATGAATATAGATATCACTACTGTATGATATATAAGAGAGTTAAGAGAAAGTTCTCATCACAGAAAAAATTGTTTCTTTTCTTCTTCTGTATGAGAAGGTAGATGTTAAATCAACCTATTATAATCATTTCACAATATGTGTAAATCAAACCATCATGCTATATATCTTATACAGTGATGTATGTCAATTATTTCTCAATAAAATGGAGGAAAACAGAAAATGGTAGGAGCACCTGCATGGTGACCAACTTTGCTCAGGTCATGATCTCACAGTCCCATGAGTGAATTCAAGTCCCATGTCAGTGCAGAGTCTGCTTGGGATTCTCTCTCTCTCCCTCTCTCTCTGTCTCTCCCCCACTTGCACGTTCTCTCTCTCTCTCTCTCTCTCTCTCTCAAAATAAATAAATAAACCTAAAAAAAAGAGAAAATGGTACCTATGTGAAGCGATGTTAAGACACTTGATTAACATGTTAATTAGATTGTGACTACTTCACAATGTATATCAGAGCATCAAGTTGTATATCTTATATATAATTATTTGTCAATTATATCTCAAAGCTGCAAAAACATTTTTTAAGTATTGGCACTCAGTAAGTAGAAGGTAACATATCACCTCATTTCATAAAAATATTCTTAATTTGAAACATAGACTAAGTCTCTAAAGACCTGGCTAAAAAGGCAGAAAATGTAAGTACAATAACAAACACCATACAAGAACAGAGCAGCTGATAAATATTTGCCATTAACTATTACTTAGGACAAGTCATCGTTACCTTTTTATGCCTCAGCTGTCTTCTCTTAAATAGAAATGAGAACTTCTACAATTTCCTAATTAGCTAAGCATCAAGAGTTAATGTGTTAGTAGTGTTAGAAAGTGCTCTTGCCCTCCCACAGAGCAGAACTAAATGAAGAATTATGCCTGGGTTTTTTTTTTAAGACAGAAACTAAAAGAACTGAGAAAAGACATATACCTTATCAAACTTTGATTGCAACCTGAACAAAACAGACTTTCTCTGAAGGATTGACAAAGTTTGAATCAAAAGAAGCCACAGAATTGCCTGAACCTTAGAAGTCACATGCCCTGGAAGTAGTAAAGTTAGTTTGTGATTTGAGACAGAGGGAGACAATCTAAGTAATATCTCTGTTGGATGAGATAATCCACTCCAAAATTGCTAATATTTTTTCTACTATTTTGAAGCAAATCATGGAGGAATTTTTCAGCAATTGCAGTTTCCTTTAGCACGTCACGGAATGGAACTATTGACAGGTCCGGGGGCAGCCAGCTGCTGGTTTCCATCTATTACATGCATACTGTGTCATTAAAAAAAAAAAAGTCTATTTTAAGAATCCCTTTTGAAAACCTTAAAAGCAATCAATATTTGAGACAGTGAAAACCTCTCTGTCAAACAAAACTTCAACTATGCTTCCAACCTTTTCCATTATGTCCATGGCACGTGCTGAAAATGGTAATCTTCATGTGGCAAAATGGGACAAACATAAAGGATTGCTTACAGAAGAGACTGTTCCCATCCACTTACTCCAAGGGTAGAAGGGATCATTGCGTTGGAACACCTGTAACCCATTTAGACACAGAGGGTAGGGTGCGCTACTCTAGAATATATGTGGTATTTGGTGAAAAAAGGAGCCCGTGAATCAATGACTCATTTTTGATGCTTTGTCATTAAAGCCTCAGTCAGTAGTCCTGGAAGAAACCTTGCCTATTGCTAGGAAAGCCAGTGAGTCCCTTACAATAATTTTGTCATGAAATGAAAATATATGACATTCTTCTCAACTACACAGAAATTGGCTGACTTCCCCCAAGAACAATCCTAACAGCATGATTGAACTTCAAACATTTTACTTTAAGTTATTGTTTTTAGAAAGAAAACAAAGCCCATTCTAAGAAGAGTATGACAGGAAAAAGCCCACTCAAGTCTTCTTTGGTAAATTATTAAGGTGAATTTTTAAATGTTGCTTAAGATTGTGAGAGGAGATTTAAGAGAAATAGCCATGGAAACTGTCCAGTGATGGAGGAAGTGCTTCTTCAAATAAAGTCGGAGTGGGTGGGTAGGGGTTAGCTTTATCAATATTTCTGAAGGCAATATTCTACAAAAACCAAGAATCACAGTAAAACTCTAGGGGCACCTGGGTGGCTCAGTTGGTTAAGAGCCTGAGATTGGCTCAGGTCATGATCTCATGGTTGGTGAGTTCAAGCCCCAGATGGGGCTCTCTGCTGTCAGTGTGGAGCCTGCTTCAGATCCTCTGTCTACTTCTCTCTTTTCCTCTCCCCCACTCTCTCTCTTCCTCTCAAAATAAAAATAAACATTTAAAAAACAAGGTAAAACTTCTTTTTTAATGTTTATTTTTGAGAGAGCTGTACTCACTTCGGCAGCACATATATTTTTGAGAGAGCAAGAGAGAGATAGACTGCAAGAAGGGGAGGGGCAGAGAGAGAAAGGGAGACACAGAATCCCAAGCAGGTTCCAGGCTCCAAGCTGTCAGCACAGAGTTGGATGCAAGGCCAGCAACTGGAAGATCATGGCTTGAGCCGAAGGTGGAAGCTTAACCAACTGAGGCACCCAGGAGCCCTTTCATAAAACTCTTTTGAAGGTTGCTCCCTCTGATAATCTTAAAAATTGTTACAGAAGTTACAAATGATGTATATGTTGCTATGGTAAAGACCACCTTTCATTGTCAATGTTGCAATGAAGACAAACACAACCTTCTCAACGAAATTTTCTTTAGAGTAGGATTAAAGCTAACTTTGTTTTCTCCAGCTTTTCTTCCCCAGAATGAAGCTGTTAATCTTTGTGAGAAAAATACAAGGAGGACATAACTCTAAGTAAAGACTTTTTAAATGTTTGTTATGTAAGGAAAATCAATATTCAATGTAATAAAAATAATTGTATGTGAACATTTTAGTGCATGCTTTATGAGCATTTTTCCAGAGAAGGGATCCATAGTTTTGATTTGATTCACCTGACAGTCTGGCTCCACTTCTACCTCAAAGTTAATGGATTACTAATATAGAATATCAGAACACTGTTCAGATCCTAAAACCTTTCCTTTGAGTTCCGGATATCTTACTTTGGTAGCTTTCAACGTCACTTTAGTATTGGATATATTTTAGGTTTATTGTCTTATCTTTATAACATACATCATAAGGGTAGAGGGATGCCTTTTCTCCCAGTTTAACTGACTATACATGGCAAATTTGTATTTGTTTGCTAGCTTGATTTTTTAAAATTCTATTTTAGGACCAAATAATGTGGTGATACATTAATGGACTGATGCAAGTATTGTGCTGATCGGTAAATTGAGCTAATTTTGCACTTTTGAGAATTCGAATTACATTGGCCACAGATTAGATCCTAAGCACCTACTTCTATTGTGTATACCTAATGTAAGTTCTAAGTATTTTAACTTTATAGTATACATTTCTTTTCCCGTAAGGGCAAATTCCCCTAAGTTTTTGCCCAGACTTTCCCCAGCACCTAGAGTTTTGCTTTGCACATAGTAAGTTCTCAACAAATATTTATTAAATGGGGCAATTGTAACAATTCAATGACAGATTCAGTGATAGGTGGGTTGCTAGTACTGATTTTACTTAGTACTTAGTACTGATTTTACTACTAACTTTGCTATGCCTTACTTTTCTCTCTTCCTGTTCAAGTTTTTGGTTGAAGGGATCAGCAAGCCATAAAATAATAAAGGTTAAAAAATGTGACTAAAAGCTCTGTCACCACTCACCCTGCACAGTGTCAGGTATTGGTGTTTCTATAGCAAACTCTCTTTATATGTCAAAGAGACTTTTTACTTCTCCATCAAATTTGGTCATCTGTACAACAAATATAGTAACCAAGGCTAATTTTTTATTGCATACTTACTATGTGCCAGGAACTATGCTATATACTTTACATTAATCTTCTCATTTAATTCTTACAACAATCCTATGAAGGAAGTATTGTGATTATCCCCATTTTACAGATGAAGAAATAGGACTCAGAGATGGTTAAGTATTTTACCTAATATCACTCCCATAAGGTGAAGCTGGGATTTCCATGCTGGCAGTCTGGACCCAGACCAAACACTGCTGACTACTTCAGGTCCTTTCATTTGAAACTGAGGCATTACAATGGCAAGGAGCGGTCTTTCTCTGCTTCTATGTTAACAAAGTCAATGTCATACTTTTCATTGGCTAGTAAGAACTTGGAGAGATAAGCAAGTTTATGCCCTCCTTTCCTAAAGCTAATTGTGTGTGTGTGTGTGTGTGTGTTTAATGTGCAAGATTAATTCCTTAGTACTGCCTCATATTTTATTGTGTGTAGCTATTAAAATGTGGACCAGTATTTGAAATTGAAGCATTAATACAATGTTATTTTAATCCTCATTTTTCATTTTAATAGGATAAATTTCAGATATATTTCAGGATTACTATAAATGTCCTTCTTCATGACTTTAAAGGGTCATTGCCAATTAGGATTTTCTAAAATCAACATAATCTCAATAAGATTATTTCTTATTATTCCTTCTGGGAATAATAAATTGAGAACCTTGCAATAGTATACTTTGATTTCTCCCCTCCAGACATTTATATTATTGCTGAGTATGTTTTTCTTGTATGCATATTAAACTTATATGTATAATGTTTAGGTCTACATATATTATAAACCCCCAATAGTACTATTGTTTTAGTTTGAATGGAATTTTAATGCATAGAGCTTTACATATGAAACTAAGTAAATGCTCAATAAATATATTCTTTTTAGAATATTTGCCTCCCTGAGTAGTTTAAAAGTAGCATTTTGTATAAAACACAACAAAATACAACCCTCAAAAAAAGATACTCAGAAAGACTCAACTGATACACACTATTTTAATAAAAACAAACTTAATAGGTATTAAAGAAGGTTTAAAAATATTAAGTTTCAGCACACACACACACAAACACACACTCATGGAATGTATTATAAGCAATTCTAAATTTTTATTATGATCTTTTAATTACATCTCTGTTCTTTCTTTACCATTGATTTGGTACTTGAGTAGTCCTTCAAAGTAGCTGTGACTTGATATTTTGCAGAAAAGCAGACACTACTACACAGCCTGTGTATGCAGGAAACAAAACCTGTTACAATGGAGGAAATCCCCTCCTTTCCACACAGTCAGGAAAAGTTGGGTAGAATTTCACTGAAAATGGCCACTTAGTGGCTCAATATCACACTAATAACACAACTAACAACATTTAATCTGTTCCTTCTCACCATCATCCCTGATGATGTCAAGTATGAAGTGGGTCATCATATTAGATCAATGAGATTTGAAAGGGAATTGCATAATGACATACGAAAGGTATATGATGAAAATACAATTTCTTTTTTAAATGTATGGAGACCTCAAAATACACACAAATACAGTATTTGGTTTGGTTTTCACATTAAATTGTATAGACATATGAAGAGTGTCTATTAGCAATTTGTTTCTCTCAAAAGTAAGAGTTTGGCATGCTAATCTGGCTTGCATAATTTCTGAGAAAGAGGTCTACAGTGAGTGATATTATTCCTAACAAAAATAGCACTAATTCTAAGTAATTTTAAGACAGGGAACATATGGTATTGCTCTTTATATTCTCTACAGCACTCCAGCACAATACTGCACATGGAACAGGTTCTTAGTGTTTGTTAAATACACTGATCAGCAGGTCTCTGGTACATGCTGTGGCTATCTGATGTGTTTCTTTTTATTTGCTTATTGATTGAATTTATTTGTTACATTTGGAAAAATTCTTTTGAAACATTAAACTTAAAACATTGGAGTCCTCATTAACATTCTATAAGACATATGGACCTCAAATATTTCTGTATTTTGTACAGTGACATATATAGGGCAAGCCATTGTAAAGATACATCATTCACTTTCATCCTGATGAACAAAATGGTTTCTGGCAAAGGTAAGATTTAGATAGGATTTAACCATTTAAATGCTTTTTGTTGATTTTTTTCACTTAATTCCACAGGTGAACTCAAGAATTTAAGCATGCTAAATATGCAAATTATAGAGTCAGGTGCATATTTATAAACAGGTACTCAATATATACTGCACTTGATAACAATGCTAAAATGGGTGGTATAAAATTTACTCTATTGAAGGTGACCTGCCAACCACACTATTTTTCTCTTAGGTTTCCAGTGGATTCTTTTTCCTTACTTGTAATAATTCCTTACTCTTATAAAGCTTTTTAACTTAAAACAGTGACTTCTAAGTTGGATTTATCATATTCATGACTAAAGAATGGCATTTTCCCTTAGAAACGAATAGTCTAATTAAAAAATGGGTAGAAGACATGAATAGACATTTTTCCAAAGAAGACATCCAGATGGCCAAAAGACATATGAAAAAATACTCAAGATCACCCATGATCAGGGAAATACAAACCAAAACTACAATGAGCTATTATCTCACACCTGTCAGAATGGCTAAAATCAATAACAGAGGGAACAACAGGTGTTGGTGAGGGTGTGGAGAAAGGGGAGCCCTCTTACACTGTTGGCGGGAATATAAATTGGTGTAGTCACTCTGGAAAACAGTATGGGGGTTCCTCAAAAAGCTAAAAATAGAGCTACCCTGTGATCCAGCAATTGTACTACTAGGTATTTATCCGAAGAATACAAAAATACTAATTCAAAGGGATATATGCACCCTAATGTTTATAGCAGCATTATCTACAATAGCCAAATTATGGAAAGAGCCCAAATGCCTATCAACCGATGAATGGATGAAGATGTGGTATATATATATATATATATATATGATATATAATATATATACACATATTATATATATTATATACATAATGGAATATTACTCAGCCATATAAAAGAATGAAATTTTGCCATTTGCAATGATGTGGATGGAGCTAGAGAGTATTATGCTAAGTGAAATAAGTCAGAGAAAGACAAATACTATTTGATTTCACTCATATATGAATTTAAAAAAACAAACAAACGAACATGGGAGAAAAAGAGAGAGGCAAACCAAGAAACAGACTCTTAATTATAGAGAACAAACTGATGGTTACCAGTGGGGAGATGGGTGAAGGATGGGCTAAAGAGGTAATGGGGATTATAGAGTACACTTGTAATGAGCACTGAACGTTGTATGTACGTGTTGAATCACTAAGTTGTACACCTGAAACTAATATTACACTGTATGTTAACTAACTGGTATTTAGGGGCACCTGGGTGGCTCAGGCAGTTAAGCATCTGACTTCGGCTCAGGTCATGATCTTACAGTTTGTGAGTTTGAGCCCCGTGTCGGGCTCTGTGCTGACAGCTCAGAGCCTGGAGCCTGCTTCCGATTCTGTGTCTCCTTCTCTCTCTGTCCCTCCCCCCTCCCCCACTTGTGCTCTGTCTCTCAAAAATAAATAAATGTGAAAAAAAAATTTTTTTAACTAACTGGTATTTAAATAAAAAGTTTTTAAAAAGAATGGCATTTTTTCATCTTTCTTATTCTGGTTGCTGTAGAAATGAAGACGTTAATATGTTTACTGAGCTGCCATGGATGGTTCCACAGATTGAGCAACGTAAAACCCCAGGGTTATTCATATGGACTACAAGAATGAAGCCTTCTGGGTTCCCAAGAAGCAGACCCCGAGATGAGGATTTGAGAGCGAGAGTTTATTTGGAAAGTTAAGGAAAACAATAGGGCAGGAAAGCTAGGAAGTGTTACCAGGGAAGGAAGAGATAGCTAATGAAGGGTGCGTTATAAAGTCAGCTAGTGACTGGCTCTAGCTTAAATCTACAGGAAAACTCTGGGAAATAGTTAAAAATATGTGCCTCAGAATGACCCCAACTGAGAGATGAGAAAGCTGCAGTATTTATACACCAATTCCAGAGACGAGTCACTGGATAAAGGCTTTGAGGGTGGGTGTGGGAGTGTTGATTCCTTGGGCACCTTGTCCTGTTGGAAGTAAGGGCTGGGGCTTTCTATGGTTCTGGGATGGGGGGTGGGGTGAGTGGAGGGCAGGAGGCTTAGGGGGCAGAGATTCAGACACTGAGAGTGGGAGTTGTTGGTCAGAGCAGAACAAAAGCCCAGGGTACTGCGAAGTCTGCATCTGCTACAGTCTCCTATAGGTGGATAAGTACAGCCCTTACAATGGCAGGTTGTGCCTTGTGTATACTGTTATTTAATCTGATATTTTAATCCCATATCATTAATCCAATTTTTCCTTTCTATTCTTTTTGTCTTCTAGGCAAGTTATTACTGTATTTATTTTTTATGATTGCCAGGCAGTATTTAGTGTCTGAGTATTGTTTGACAAATGCTGCATTATACAATACTATCTACTTGGGATAAATGTATTAAGAGCTATCATCCTGAGGTTTGACATATATGTACCACATTTTAAATGTTTCTCTTGATTACTTGTTTTTTCCTCTGTAGAAATCTTAAATATGTCTTTTGAACTCATCCCACTTAATTCTCTAGAGTATAACCATAGTTTCATCATCTTACATTTCTTCAGCATTTCTTTTCCCATCCCCAAATATTTATTTAAAATGTTATATATGTGCTCACAATAAAGAAATAAAACTGGATCAGAATGTAACCATTAGTCTCACCACAAGTCCCAATTACCGTCACCCCTCAGAAGTAGATAGCTTAATACTCTGGCTCCAAAATTTAGTATTTGTGTGGCCTTGCACATGGTATGTTACTGGTCTGTGCACCAATTTTCTCAGCCGTGAAACAGGGCTGATGAAGTTTCACACCTCATAGGCATGTTTTGAGAATTTATTAAGATAATTCAGGAGATTTTAGGACAAAGGTTAGCACAAAGTGTTTGTTTTGTAAATGTTAGCTACTAATATGTCTCTTTCCCACATGTAACCATGTCAGTGTATGTGTTTGTTTGTTTTTTTTTACACAAATGGGACAAGCAAAAAATGCAAGTAGTCTGACACTCACTTATATATACATCTACCTTGTTCTTTTTAATAATAGCATACTGTTCCAGGCCTTTCTTAATGAACCATTTTGTAGTTTTACAATGTTTGTCAATATATGCAAGGGAATTACCTATATAAATTAAAAAATAGGATTTTTATATATTGCTTTTTTCTCCTGCTAGATTGTCTGATGTTCAGAATTTAGCATACATTTGGAATTTTCTCACTTTATTATAATAGTCTGTATGCCTCTGTACTCTGATGGTTATTGCTTATATATATTTGGGCTATAAGATAGACAGACAGACAGATAGATAGAATTTATTGCATCACTTAGAATTAGGTTTGTTTGCAAGTAATAGAAATCCAAGAGAAGAGTGGTCAAATAAGACAGAATATTTCTCTTTTAGGTAGCAGTCTAGAGTGTCTATGTAAATGATATCCCAAAGAGTTGTGAAAAGAACAACATAAAATTGACCATTTTAACCATTTTTAAGTGTATGGTTAGTTAAGTGGCATTAAGTACATTCATATTGTTGTGCAATCACCTCTGACATCCATCTCTAGAATTACTTTTCTATCTTCTCAAACAGAAACTCTGTACCCATTAAACAATAACTCCTCATTCTCTCCTCTCCCCAGCCCCTGGGAACCACCCTTCTACTTTCTGAATTTGACTACTTTCAGTACCTCATGTGAGTGGAATTACACAGTATTTGTCCTTTTGTGACTGATTTCACTCAGTATAATGTGCTCAAGGGTCGTGCATGTTGCAGCATGTGTCAGAATTTCCTTCCTTTTTCTGCCTACTGCCATCAATGGACAGGTGGGTTGCTTCTACCTTTTGGCTATTGTCAATAAGACTGCTGTGAAACATGGGTGTTCAAATATGTGTTTGGCTCTTTGCTTTCAGTTCTTTTAAATATATACTCACAAGCAGAATTGATAGATCATATGGTAGTTCTATTTTTAACTTTTTGAGGAATAGCCATTCTGTTTTCCATAGTGCCTGTACCATTTTACATTCCCACCAGTAATGTACAAGGGTTCCACTTTCTCCACATCCTCCCCCAAATTTGCTATTTTCTGATTTTTTGGTAATAGCCATCCTAATGCACATGAGGTGGTATCTCATTGTGGTTTTGATTTGCATTTCCATAACGATTAGTGATATTGAATATCTTTTCATGTACTTATTGGCCATTTGTAGGTCTTCTTTAGAATAAATGTCTATTTAACTCCGTCTATTTTTTAATTGGATTTTTTTGGTTTCTGTAGTTGAATCATAAGAGTTCTTTATATATTCTGGGTATTAATCCTTTATCATATTACATGATTTGCAATTATTTTTTCCCATTATGTGGGCTGCCTTTTTACTCTGTTGATGGTTTCCTTTGATGCATGGAAGTTTCAAAGTGTGATGTAATCCAATTTATCTATTTTTCCTTTTGTTGCTCAAGCTTTTGTTGTCATATTCAAGAAATCATTGCTAAATCCAGTGTCATGAAGCTTTTTCCCTATGATATCTTCTAAGAGTTTTATAGTTTTAGCTCTTATGTTTAGGTCTTAGATCCATATTGGATTAATTTTTATACATGATGTTAGGCAAGGGTCCAATTTCACTCTTTTTCACATGGATATCTAGTTTTCCCAGCACTATTTGTTTAAAAGGCACCAACTGGGTGGCTCAGTTGGTTAAGCGTCTGACTTCGGCCTGGGTCATGATCTCGCAGTTCATGAGTTTGAGCCCCACATCGGACTCTGTGCTGACAGCTTGGAGCCTGGAGCCTGCTTTGGATTCTGTGTCTCCTTCTCTCTCTGCCCCTCCCCGACTCACACTCTATCTCTCTGTCACTCAAAAATAAACATTAAAAATATTTAAAAAAAATAAGACACCAACTATCTTTTATAAAAAGAGCCATGTACCTGCCACATAATACTTTTATTTACATCACATTGGCCAGAATTTAGCCAACTGGGTTGAACTTAGCAAGGAAGGGTGGCAATTAAAGTTGGTAAAGCTATTTTAATTTTTTAAAAAATTAATCTTTGCCTTTTCTTCTTTGATTATCTTGAAGATACTATAAAATAATGTCGTATGATGATGCACATTCAGGTATCTGCATTAATTTTGAGAGCAGGATAGTAGGATTTTATACAAATGATATATTCTTAAAGATCTGGTATAACATCCCAATAGGAATAAACGTACAATAAATAATGGGGGTGGTGGGGGGGGGCTGGAACACTTTTTCAGAGCCTATAAATCTATTACAGTGATATTGATCTTGCTGCTGAGTCACTGGTATTATTTTTTTCCATTATTATTGCCCAGATGCTTGAGGGTTTTTAAAGGTTAAAGATGTATCTGCTATATTTAAGTGTCTCGACGTCATTTCTAATATTTTGCAGTGTGCCCTATTCTAAACAGACAGTACTGGCTGTTGTAGAGTTTGGCTTTCTTCAGAGCAATTTATCACATTTAACTTTTATTACAAATTTATTGGTATGGGAGTGTTTTCAATCACCAACACCAGCACTTGACAGAAATTTTTTTGGCTATTAAAAACAATTTTACATTAAAATAATGGTGAATGTTAAGCAGCAAAGTAGTCACCAATATTATTCCCTTCCAAACCATATAACTGGAGTGTTCCTAGTGTATGAAGGATAGGTAGGCATTTCTGTTGAGCAGTTGTGACAAAATCATGAAAAATATTTACTTGTCTACCAGCTCTGAAATTGTGCAAGTTTTAATAATTACCCAGTTCTTGATAATTTTTAAAATTATTTTAAATTAGCTTCTAAAATGAGACTTTATTAATATTTCTGCTGTGCTATTTTAGCTTTTCATAAAGTGGTACTATACTGTGTCTTGGCATATCTCGTGTTTTGGTCATATGATTGATGAAAGAGAAATAGATATATGAATTGTATAATTATTAAGTTTAAAAGTCCTATTTTTAAAGGGACCCTATTTGATTTAAAATACTAAGGGTAGAGTGAGGGGGTGGGGAATACAAATAAAACAAAATTGGCCATAGGTATAATTATTAAGGTGATGAGTACATGAGAATTTATTATTCTCTTCACTTTTGTGTATATTTGAAAATTTCCTGATAAAAAATTAAAAATAAATAAAGAAGGCTTGTTTTGTTAACATGAAGTTATACTTAATTAGATTGGTCTCTTCCATCCTCATTTTTCTATCAGAAAAATAGAAAAAGTTGGGGAGGGGCAGGGTAGCACACATGTATAGGTCAGACAACTTTTTAAAAATATGTTTATTTATTTTGGGGCACCTGGGTGGCTGTCAGTTGAGCTACTGTCTTCGGCTCAGGTCATGATCTCATGGTACCTGAGTTCGAGCCTGGCATCCAGCTCTATGCTGACAGCTCAGAGCCTAGAGCCTGCTTCGAATTCTGTGACTCCCTTTCTCTCTGTCCCTCCCCTGCTCACGTGTGCTGTCTCTCTCTCAAAAATTAACGTTAAAAAAATTTAAATGTTTGTTTCTTTTGAGAGAGCGAGAGAGAGAGAGAGAGAGAGAGAGAGAGTGGGAGGGGCAGAAAGACAGAAAGAGAGAGAGAGAGAAAGAGAGGGAGAGAGAAGCCCAAGCAGGCACCCACCTGTCAGCGCAGAGCCTGAAGTGGGGCTGGATCCCATGAACCACGAGATCATGACCTGAGCCAAAAATCAGGAGTCCCACACTCCCTTTTGAAAGGGATGGATATTGTTTATGAAATTAACCACCCTGAAAACAATGAGATTTTTACTCTCTCAATCTAAACTTGAACACTCTAAGACTCAATAGAGGTTTTCTGTGGAAGGAGGTAAACCCCACTGACAGTGTGTGGCATCCTCATATTGGATAATGAAAGAGAACTTAACTCAGGTGTCACAGCCTGAGGTGGAGGCCTGTGAGTATTCTTGATAGACAGCAACCAAGGAAAGAAACTATATTTAATTCCTGGGATTCACCCTTACAGCTTTCCCTCTAGACTCAGAGAATTAATTGTTTCTTCTCCTGTTCAAAGTTAACTCCCACACCTAAGCTGTTGATCACATTTATTCCAACTCCTGTGGGATTTTACTACACCAATTGTTCCCTTATTCCCTCTCATATACTCAGCTTTTCTATCGGCTAGCTTCTTCCCGGAAGCAGGGAAGCCTGTTCAGATCTCCCATAACTTCCCCACCCACTTTAGCTAACCTTCCCCCATCCCCCACCCTGGAGGCACCTGGCTGGCTCAGTCCATAGAGCATCTGACTCTTGATCTCAGTCAAGGTGGCTGAGTTCAAGCCCCACATTGGCCAGTGGCCTTTGGTTGTAGAGCTAAATAACAACAACAACAACAAAAACTGTTCCAGCCCCATTTCTCCTTCCATTCCTAAATAATTCCTCAGATGTATATACTTCCTCTCCTCTTATGTCTTCGTCTTTATTTTACTGTAATTAGACCATAACCACCATATTCCTGAAACTGCAGTGGTAAAGACCACTAGTTACCTAATTAACAAATCCAATGGTCAGTTTTAATTCTTGCCTTATTTAATCTCTCTAGCTTAAAAAAAAACATATGCCAGACACAGCTTTATGTGCTTTATAAGGGTTAGCTCATTGAGATAGTTACCATTATTATCTCCATTTTGTAGATACACAGACAAAGATTTGGTAATTTTTCCAGGATCACCCCCATCTACTCTTTTATTCCTTTAATATTTTTGTTCGATTCATTGGTTTCTGAGATGACAGCTGGGGTAGTCAGAATAACCCCATGACCTAATCCCTGGAAACTGTGACTATGTTAGGTTACATGGCAAAGGGGAATTAAGGTTGCAGATAGATTAAAATGACTAATCAGCTGATAGGGAGAATAACCTGAATTATCCAGATGAGCCCAATATAATGACAAGGGTACTTAAAGATGGAAGGGGGGGCAGAGCAAGGGAGAAGGTGATATGATGGTAGAGGCAAGGTTGATGTGGCATGATGTGGTGTGATACCCCATGGACTGGACTTGCTATCACTGTCTTTGAACACAGGAAAAGACCGAGGAATGTTGGTGGCTTCTAGGAGCAATAAAAGGTAAGGAAACGGATTCTCATCTAGAGTCTCTAAAATGAAATAATATTCTGCTGACGCCCTGGGTTTAGAGCAGCAAGACATAGTTTGGATTTCTAAAGTGACAGAACTGTAAGATAATAAGTTTGTGTTATTTTAAGCTTACTAAAGTTGTGGTGATCTGTTACAGCATCAATAGGACTTGAAAACCAATAGGAAACTGGTACAATAGCTTATCTTGGCTGTCCTACTTCTCGGACCATTTCTTCCCAGGGTCCTTTCCTGGTTCCTTTTACTTGTATCTCCTAATGGGTGGTGTTCCCCAGACTTTTGTCTTAGCACCTGTTCTCATCACATACATACATTTCCTCTGGGTAATATTACCCATACTCATGGTCCTGACTGCTATTTATACTCTGATTTTGAAATCTCTAATTCTAACCCCCCCCCCAAATTCTGAACTTGAGACCTATACATCTGAGAGCTTCTAAGATCTTCTACTTCAGTATCTAACAGGCCACTCACACTTATCGTATACCCTTCTTTTATGAAGCATCAATTCCTCCTATATTTTCTGTTTAGGATATACACCTCAATCTGTAGGTAGGTAGGTAGGTAGGTAGGTAGACATTAAGCTGGAAACTCAGAAGTCATTGTTCTCTCTTTCCTCTTCTTCTAAAACCCAACAGTAGACAAGTCCTGTTAACTCCACCTCCTTGATATTTGTCCTACCAGTTCCTTCTCTCCATCCCACCACCACTCTCCTGCATCATTATTTGCCTGGTTCTTATTATTTCCCTGGATTATAACCACTGCCTTCTGACTTTCTGTCTAGCCTGGGCCCCATCGCTCACCCCTCCCCAACTTTTTTCCATATACCACCACAGGTACTTTTCAAAACACAAATCTAATCATGTTACTTCATTGCTTAAAATTCTTTAGTGTTTACTCATTCCCTCAAATGCAAAGCAAGGCAAAATAAGACTTGGCCCCAGCCCAGCTCTCCAGTCTCATGTGCTCCAGTCATACTGAAGTACTTATGGTTTCCTGACAAGCTGTGCTATTTACTGCTTTACGCCTTTACCATACTATCCTTGCTTCTGGGAACACTGTCCTCATCTTTTCTACCTACTATCGGCTTAAGCATTGCCTCAGGTGTGAAGCATTTCTTACTCTTCTCAGGTATAATTAAATACACTCTCTTTTGTTCTTCTGTACTTTTCTGTTAGAGTAACTTTTAAGACTATTGTATTTATTTTCCTGTCTACCTTCCCCATTAAACTGAAGCTCTTGGTGATTAAGAAGCAGGTTTTTGGTTGGGTTTTGTTTTGAGAGAGAGAGAGAAAGCAAACAGGGGAGAGGGGCAGAGGGAGAGAGAATCTTTGCAGGCTCCACACTCAGTATGGAGCCTGATTCGGGACTCAATCCCATGCCCCTGGGATCATGTCCTGAGCTGAAATCAAGAGTCAGATGCTCAACTGACTAAGCCATCCAGGAACCCCAAGAAGCAGGTTTTATTCACCTTTCCATTCCTACCATCTAACATAAAGTCTTGTGTGTGTGTGTGTGTGTGTGTGTGTATCTATCTATATATATGACATGTATTAATTGTTGAATACATGAAAGGTTTCTTGAGACTAGAGTCAGAGGGAAGCAGACAGGTGAGGGGCTCTTAGAAAATCTCTGTTGCTACTGGAGGACATAAATTACTGTTGAAGCAGATAATGTGAACTTTAATAACCTTTTGTGGTCCAATCACTAATTTGGAAAGTTAGTCAGTACTCCCTATATCTCAAGTAGCAGTTCAACGTCTGGTAGATAGTACATGGTTAATAAATATGTACTAAATGAAGGACTGGATATGTAAAGGGATGAAGGAAAGACCACAGTGGGGGTGAGGTTAATTGGGAAGGAAGAGTAGAACTCAGGTATTATTGCAAGGAGCAATGTCAAGAGCATAGGCGTGGAGGTGGGAATGCAGTGAGTTGGAGAAAATAGGAATAGAGCAGTTGGATAATATAAAGGAGGTATGTAGGCAAGGGAGATGTATAAACAGAGGGGACAAACCTGACAGACAAGGAGACCCAATGAGATGCCTTAATGGCCCAAGTGTTGGTGGTCAATGGTACTGAAGGCCTAGACCAGGAGGTGGTATGGGATTAGAATGGAAAAGAGCTGTGTGAAATGAAAGACGCCTCATTAGAGAACAATGGGAGGGACTCCATATAGAAAAGAGAAAGGAATAAAGAAGAATTTAAAGATGTTGAATGCCAGAAGAATGACCAAATTAAGCAAGCCCAGAAAAGGGAGTTGGCTTTGTAATAAAATGGAAGACTTTAGCTTTCCCAATGGTTGTATAAGATTGTGATAGAAATAGACACCATGACTCTTTTAAAAACTAGAGTAAGATAAACCGATTTTTTCATGAACTCTGAAATAGTTGTTTAATTTATAGATTACATAAGATATTACTATAGTTTTCTTTACTCTGTTCTCTAATGGGAAAATAAAAACGTGGTTAACAGAGCTTGGAAAACACAAAAAGAAAAAAGAATTATCCATAATCCTCATACAACTCTAACAACCAACGTCAAAATTTGGGGATAAATCATTTGAATAACTTTTTAATGGATTAATCTTTTTTTAAAAAAAAATTTAAATGTTTTATTTATTTTTGCAAGAGAGAGAGACAGTATGAGCAGGGGAGTGTCAGAAAGAGAGGGAGACACAGAATCTGAAGACAGTCTCCAGGCTCTGAGCTAGCTGTCAGCACAGAGTCTGACACGGGGCTCGAACCCACGAATGGCGAGATCATGACCCGAGCTGAAGCTGGACGCTCAACCGACTGAGCCACCCAGGTGCCCCTAATGGATTAGTAGGTCGTATACACACTGGTTTTCATCAGAAATACCATTATTTCTTCAAAGTCCATATTTTTTGACTTATTTTTTTAATTGCATATATATTTCCATATTCTAAATATTCAGATAGTACTGAATTACTCTTTATACCGGATTATATTTATATAAGATCTGTCCGTTCTAATCTCCCTTCAATTCTACCAATCCCACCCTTTGAAAGGAACGACAGTTTGTGCACCAAAAGAATTCTGAAAATAAATACAATCACATTAACACAGACTTCGTATGTATAAACACATTATCTATACATATACATAAATCTAATTTATATACATGTATATATACCTGTATAATATAATGACCACATAGCGTTCCATATTATCAGTGTATCATAAATTATCTAATATCCAATTACTGAACATTAAAATTTTCATTTTTATGCTTTAAAAGATAATGCAATGAAGAGTATACTTGTCTTAATTCTGACTTCATTGGAAATCCTAATGTTTCACTGTTAAATATGATATTAGTTTAGATAAATATTCTTGGTCATGGTAAAAGCAGGCTTCCTTTTTCCCAGTTTACTGAGCTACCTTTCTTTAATTATGAAAAGCTGCCAAATTCTAGCAAATACCTTTTTGGGCTTCTACTGAAATGGTATTCCTCCTTTGACTTCTTAGTGCGATGAGTCCTTAATATGGATGGTCCCCAACTTAATGATGGTTTGATATAAGATTCTTTGACTTTACAGTGGTACAAAAGCAATACACATTCTATAGAAACTGTATTTTGAATTTTGATCTTTTCCCAATCCAGCAATGTAGTCTTCTGGTGTTGGGCAGCAATAGCAGCAGCAGTAGCAGCAGTGAGCCACGGCTCCCAATCAGCTATGTGATCACGAAGATAAACTTACAACTGTTCTGTTGATCACTTTCAGTACATTATTCAGTAAATTACATGAGATATTCAATACTTTATTACAGACTTTGCATTAGATGATATTGCCCAACTGTAGGCTAATGTAATGTTCTGAGTATGTTTAAGACTGGCCAGGCTAAGCTATGATGTTCAGTAGTTTAGGAGTCTTAAATGCATTTTCAACTTACAATATTTTCAACTTTACGATGGATCTATTGGGACATAAATCTATTGTACATCGGGGAAGATCTGTACATTAATAATCCTTTCTTACTGGATTACCCCTTCCTGGTAAATGTTGTTATTCTTTTAATGATAAACTGTTGAATTTTCTTTGCAGATATTTATTTAGGATTTTGAATCTATGTTCATTTGCTGATATTTTTAACTTGATCAGGACCCAGCTTCTAGATGTTTAAAGGATGTGTCATTGCAAATATCAGAGGCTTGAAAATAGACACACACCCAGTGGCCTAGGAATCTGGGATGTCTTCCACATAGTTCTCATAATAAGCAGCTGCTTTGTTCTCTATTAAAAATAGGAGAGAGACTTTCCAGCCCCTCCTGTCCTAAGTGATTCTATCTCTTCCCCAGGCCTCTATTTTGGAGGGCAGGGCCACAAAGAGAGAGTCTGATCAATGTGTTCATGCCCCCACTCCACTCAAATCCATATAGCCTGGAATCTTTCAGAGGAAATGCTTGCTTTCTTATTTTCCTTAAGGTTGGACAACCAGGAGCCAGCCACCTCAACTTTTTGATAAGAAACAGGATCTAAACAAATTTAAAACTAACTTAAAACTGTAATTCATTTGGATATCTTAAATCCTCATAGCTTTTAATGTAAAAAACTTAAGATTCTTAATTCCTTTTGAAAACTGAATATAAAGATATATTCATTTTTATTAAATTATAATGTAAACAAGAAATAACAATTTTAAATTTTTACGTACTTTAAAATAGTTCTTCTTCCCCATCCCCAGGACTAGTAAACCCACAGGAGAGTTATTTTGAGAAAATATTGTTTGTCATTAGCTAGAGAAGGCCCACTTTGTGGATAAGATAAAAGACAAGGGGGGTGTGGTTGTGGTAAAGTCAGGTGTAAGACTAGGTTTGAAGCATTCTAATACTTTCTCTGTTGGAATACGGGAAAGTGGCATTCTCTACTTTTTCTACTCCTGAATGTAACCATGGCACTCCTTGTTCCTAACTCATCTATTGACTGGGGATTTGGATTGTTACCTGGCACATAGGAAGCCCTCAATAAACATTAGCTACTGTTAATTATTATGGGAGTAAGCAGCTCTGACATGACTCCCACTGATGCTCACCTCCTGGTAGCTCTTGTGTAATCTCCTCATCTTGAATGTGACTAGATTTGGTGACTTGCTTCTAATGAGTAGAATATGGCATCAGTGATATGGCATCAGTGATAAACTATGTCTTCTGTGATTACGTTACAATAGATCGTGACCTCCATTTTGCTGGACTCTGTTGTCTTCCCAATTTGCATGCTTTGCAAACTGCCATATTGACCCAGAATTGGGGTAGTTTCTATCCCACTGTCTGCAAGAATATGAATCTTATCAGTACTATATGAGTGAGATTAGAAGTGGATCCTTCCCCAGTCGAGCCTTGAAATCATTACAGTTCCAGATGACACCTTAATTGCAGTTCAATTGCATTTGGATTGCTAACCCAGAAACACAGTGATGCTGTTTTAAGCCCCTGAATTTTGGAGTAATTGTTATGTAACAATGGATAATAATACAATTTCTATTAATATTGCAATTATTAGCAGTACATTAAATTCAACACTGTAGGTTCTGGAGCCTGACTCTGGGGTTTGAATCCCAGTTATGTCACTTATTAGCTTTTGACCTCATATAAACCACTTAATCCTTCTGTGCCTCAGTTTCCTCACTTGTAAGACGAAGATAAATAATAGTTTTGAAGAGTAAATGAGACTACACCTAAAGACTGGCACATAGTAAGTGCTATATATGTTGGGTATTATTATTTATATGAAGAAGAAACTTAGACTTTTGCTGCTCTCATTAGCCATCAGCCCTGGTTTTTTACTCAGGTCTTTTGCAAACAAGAATGCCTTCTAGTTTTGGTTTGTAAGTATGTTCTGCACAGTGCTGGAGTGAGAGAGAAACAGAAGGAATAATGTTTTCTGCATTATTTCATGAGGAGAAATCAGAAGTCCTTTTAAGTAAGTCACCTTAAGGCTGAGGAATTGGTTTATTTCTCTGCAAAAGAAGTATAATTTCATACCACCTTGTCTTTTTCACCCTCAAGTCCTGAATTTTACTACATGGATTGTAGTAAACTAGTGTGTGCTCTCAGTTTACACTCACAGTTATTATGTGGCAGGTTCAGCATAGGCCTAAAATTAAATTGAGTCAAATGGAAGCCAGAGAAGTAATAGTGTTCTAGTAGTCCAAGAAAGAGTTGGGCAAGAAGCAAGGTCTAAAGAAATAACTTCAATAGATAAGAAATTAAATCTTGAACCAATGTAAGATCGTAGCTTGAGAGAGGTCATTTATTGATTCAGGGATTAGATGCCAAGGACCTCTAAAAAGCAAAAATTGTATCTTTGTATAGCGCTTCAGAGTTTACTGGGTATCTTCACACACAGTATTTCATAAGATTATACTGGAATCAGCACCAATATGTTATCATCAGTTGTGAGGAGGCAATGGAAGCTCGGAGAGGTTACGTTTCTTATTTGAGGTCACAGAGCCATTA
Source organism: Cryptoprocta ferox (assembly GCA_028646485.1). NCBI lineage: Eukaryota > Metazoa > Chordata > Mammalia > Carnivora > Eupleridae > Cryptoprocta > Cryptoprocta ferox. The sequence continues at coordinate 65,176,946 of CM053571.1, forward strand.
AATGAGATGAGATTCAAAACTTCTTTCTGGTCTGTGTAATAGGACAGTTAGTCTGCCAGAGCTGTTGGTTATTTTTATCTGTTTCCATGTCATTCGGGATAGAATTATTTAGGACTTCACATTCCTGACAAAGAATGTACCCTACATGAGCACTGGATGACACGGCAGACCCCCTATAAGTGAGCTGGGAATTCTAAGTTCCAAATAGGTTTATTTTATTCCAGCTAACACATACTGTGTTTCTCCATACTATTCCTGCTCTGCAGGTATTTTGTGACCCTTTCTCCAAAGATTTCCCTGAAATCTATTGATGAATAAGAAAATGGTATGTGGGCATTCAAAAATGATGATTCTCTATTTGAAAACTACCCTGAACCACCTACCTATGCCATTTTCACAATATTTTATGGTATGACCTTAGAGGTGATTTTGATACAGAAACCCCATTTGGTATAATGAGAAAAATGGCCCTGGATTATGCTTTTAAAAATTGTATCCATCATATAGTGTTGTAATATGAGGGTTTTTATCTAACTTTAGGTTTCTGTTTGAAGCAAATGGTGTGTTAGCATTATCTTTTTTGCCAAATATTATGCATTGGTAGTCTTTATGAATGATCCATTATTAAATATTATAAATGGGCCTGAGACCCAGGGCCTTTACTGGTAATGAGTGTCAAAAAGATGTAAAGCTGTTAGGTCCATGCTGAGAAGTTTTACTCTCCTCCTAACACTCAGTGCCTTCATGATGTAACTGGCTGAGTTGTTTCTCCCTGGCGCATACCATTCAGATGTGCCATTCTTTAGAACCATCTCAGGATTCCAGATCTTTCTGCTATTCCCCTGATCCACTGAGTTTCAGATGCTATGTTACGTTCTCCGGGGAAATGGTGAGACTATGCAAACACATTTATTCATTAAACAACTGTTTACTGCCCTCCTAAAGTTGACGTTCCTTTTTTTTTTTTTTTTGAAGTAGTACATGATTTATTATTTATTTTTTCTTACTGAGATAATGGATATATAACTTTAATTTAGCTTCATTTGTACAAAATAATGATTCAATATTTGTATATATTGAGAAATGATCACCACAATATAGTTAACATCTATCACCACACAGTTGCAAACTTTTTCTTGGGATGAGAACTTTTTTTTTCTTTTATAGTTTATTGTCAAGTTGGTTTCCATATAACACCCAGTGCTCATCCCAACAAGTGCCCTCCTCCATGCCCATCACCCCCCTTCCCCTCTCCTCTACCCCCATCAGCCCTCAGTTTGCTCTCGGTATTCAAGAGTCTCTCATGGTTTGCCTCCCTCCCTCTCCCCAACTATTTTTCCCCACCCCTCCCCCTCCCCCATGGTCCTCTGTTAAGTTTCTCCTGTTACACTTATGAGTGAAAACATATGGTATCTGTCCTTCTCTGCCTGACTTATTTCCCTTAGCATGACGCCCTCGAGGTCCATCCACATT
>CM053571.1:65178518-65222954 GCA_028646485.1 Cryptoprocta ferox
CCACCAACAGTGTAGGAGGGTACCCATTTCTCCACATCCTCGCCAGCATCTATAGTCTCCTGATTTGTTCATTTTAGGCACTCTGACCAGCATGAGGTGGTATCTCAGTGTGGTTTTGATTTGTATTTCCCTGATGATGAGTGACGCTGAACATCGTTTCATGTGTCTGTTGGCCATCTGGATGTCCTCTTTGGAGAAGTGCTGGAGCTGACATTCTGATGAGGGAGACCTCTAATAAACAAGAAAACAAGGTAATGAAGTAAAATGTATGGTATATAATGAGGATTGCTAAGGATTTAATAAATCAGAAAAGGTGTTTTGATATTTTAGATAAGTGGGCTGGAAAGGCCTTCCTGAGAAGGAGTATTCTGAGTAAAGTCTAAGAAGAAAAGACTTAGCAATAGGACAAGAGCCGTGCTACAGTGGAAATCTGTAGAAGGAATTTCAGAACCCATGAGGATGGTGATGCAGTGGGTATCTCTCTGATGCATGCTGTATTCCAGATAGTGTTGTAAGCATTTTAAATAGATTAATCCATTTAATCTTCATGTCAGCCCCATTCTAAGAAAGCAATGACCTATAAGAAAGCAACTGATTTGAGGGGAGAATCGAATAGAGATCAGGGAAGGCTGCCCAGAGGTGATGGCATTCCAACTGGCTCTTAAAAAAGACTGTAGTGGGAAGGGGGAGGTACCAGATACAGGAACTGGGTAAGAGGAAGAGACAAACGGAGACATACATGCAAAGTACAGAGACAGAAATATGTTTGGTATGACCGAGGAATGTGTCTGGGAGTCAAAGTCATTTTTAAAAATAACTGTGCCTTGATATTTTTCTAAGAGGAAGAAATCTGTTTTATTGAAGATAATAGCATTAAGGGGTAGAGGAGGAAGACTTTATTTTTATGAAGGCACAAAGGATCTTTTTAGGGTCTAAGACTTTATCAGAGTAGGGGAGAAAAAGACTTCTATCTACCCCTGCTGACTTCTCTCTGGAAAGGCCAGGATTCAAGAAATGAAATAGAAAAAGCCCTGTCTCAGTCCCACCATCCCGCTTTCTAATCAGGCAGCTATAACTGACTTTCAATCATTTAAGTAGCTACCAGTTTGCCTAAATATTGGGCCAAGTTTGGAGGTGCCATGTGGTATACACAAAATAGCCACGTCTTCTGATTTGTGTGCATGTCCTATTGATTTTCAATGTCCAAGAGAATTTTTAAATGTCTCATGGATTTTCTTATATAATTTTTCTCCCAACTAACATCAAGGTGTTTTGTGCCTCCTGTTAAAGAAATTCTATTTCCATGCTTCTGTGAAAACTCCTAACACAAAAGACAATGGTAATTTGAATATTTTAATGCTATTACATTAGCTAGGAAATTACTTCATGACACTGCCCTAATTTTTATTACAAACATCAGCGAATGGAAGGAAGCTTCTCTCGTGAGATTATGAGGCTGTTAAAGGACCACAGATTTTTCTCCTGAAGTGGTCTACAGAGCTGCCCAAACCCTTGCGGTATTTTAATTCAACAAATACCTTTATTAAATAGATCTTTCTTCTGGAGGTTCTTATTTTTTAAAGCATAAATGCTTCTGTAAATTAATTCAAATCACATGGGCATTAATCTATTGGCTGGAGAAATAAACCATTATCAATGACATAAGTAGGTGACTCTTTGGAATGAAAATAGGAGTTTGACCTTATGTCTCAGTTTATGAATATGCTGATAACTGTTAACTTGCTCTGTTTTGTGGATTTTTGTTCCAGCGGCTCTTTAAGAATGTTGAAATGGCAATTTGCCAGGTGACTTTCTCTCTGTCTCCCTCTCTTTCAACCAGGGCACAGTTGTAATAATATTTGAGTAATAAAAACAATAATAGACAAGTGAAGAAGCAAGGAGGAAATCATTTCAAGATTCATCTGTGTCTGCCTATTTTTTTAATTAAGTGAAAGATATAAAATGACCATGATTTGTGCAGTATGTTCTGTTTTAGATATGCAAATAAATAATTAAAACATATAAAAAGATTAAAGTATTAGCCTTGAGTTATTGTAAATAGCAACAGTGTCAACACTGCATACACATTACTAAAATTAAATTATGGAATTTTCTAATCAGAGCAAATAACTAAGTTATTAAAATTAAAACAGCAGAAGAAATCTATACCAAATAAGCCATAATTTGATCTCGAAATGAACCATACATATTCCACAGGGGTCCACACTCAGTCCCTTTCTCTTTTCCCTTCTCTGTTGCCCGGGCAATGTTCTACCCATATCTGTAACTATCATCCAAGAAGGGATCATTGCCAAATCTCATCCTCCCCTCGGACTACTGTCATGAATTACAGACTTACCTTTGTAATTACTGTATCATTCCAGATTGGGGAACCTAAAAGGTAACATGTCCCCAAACATCCTCCTCCTTTTTCCCCTCCCAATTTTTGGCACTGTAGCTCATCCAGGTGCTCCAGCCCTCAGAAACCTGTGAATCATCAAGGAGACTCCCTCTCCATTGGTCCTCACATCCCATTGGTAACTATCTCCTTTTGGCTAGTCTTTTTTTTTAGTATCCCCAGAATTTACCCATTCTCTCTTTTCACTGTCATTTCTACATCTCAGTCCTCATCCCTTCTCACACAAATTCTAACTGGTGTCAACTCTTCCTTGCCCTTCCAACTCATCAGCTACTTTGGCTGGAGTGATCTTTCTAAAATGCATATCTGATCATGTTGTTCTCAGCCTTGTCATCCCAAGTCTTGTCACTTACAAGACAGAGCTAACCCTTTTTAGTGTAGTTTAGTATGGTCGCCCTTTGTTCCAGACTCATATGTTGCTATTCTGTTGCACTTTGTGTTTGCAGCCACATTGAATGACCCATGATCCCTTAGATGATCCCCTTTTTATCTTTATGGATCATCTTCAGGAATGCTTTTCCTTTGTTCTTTATTAGAAAATTTCTTGACATACCTTAAGACTCAGCTCAAGTACAGCCTCCTTCAGGAGTCTTCTTTGTCTTCTAGTCCACACACACACTAAAACATATTCTCCTCCCTCCTATCCACAGTGCCCTATTTGTATTTCTAACAAACTGTATATCTCACCTTGTTGTAACTATTAATGTTTTCTTCCCTAAACTTTGATTTCTGAAAGGCTGGAACAGTGGTCTATTCATTTTTTTTCCTTTCCAGTGCCTAGGATATAGCCAATGAATTTATAGAACCACACTGTATACCAAGCACTATGGAAAGTGTTGGGCTAACAAAGGTGAATAATATAAATAGCACAGGGCTTGGTATATACACATATCCACCCATTTATCTACACCCTGATCCTTCCATCCATCCAATAAATAACTGATGAGGGCCTACTAAGTGCCCATACAGTGCTCTCTAATTGTAAACAAAGGAATGTGATCTCTTTTTGTGAAGTTTATAATCTACTAGGAGAAATATACATTAAGAGAATAAGTACACTATTCCAAATATGAAAATTCTATGAAGGACAAGAACAGAATGAGAGAAAGTGATATAAGGAATCTTCTTGAAATTGGGTCATGAGGCAAGGCTGTTCTGAGGAGTGGCAAGTCACTAGACGGTAGGCTATCTGTGTTTGGTGAATAAATGAGTGTCATAAAGTTGTAAATGGTTGTTGTGGAGGAAGCATATTCCTTTGCTCTAGCATACAAGGGATCAATGGGTTCCAGGGGCTGAATGGTTACAGGTGTTGAAGCTTCTGAAAGGTGAAGACTGTTTTCTGCCAGGGCCATGGCCCTCGTGCATGGGGTTGGTAAACATACAGCTGTGGGCAAAAGAGAAGAGGAGGGTGTCTCGTGACTCTCTTCCTAAGGTGTGAGTCTGTGAAGAGCACAATAGTACCAGAGAGGATCTCCTCAGGAAGGCTTCTTCAACTAGACAACCTTACTAAGGATTGAGACCACTTGCTGGTTTAGAGTTGGATTTCTCTAATATAGGACCCTCTCCTCTCTCTGTGATCTTCACTCGTCCTTATACTCTGACTAGCTCAGTATCTTGATTCCACATAACAGTTTCTTTCTCCCACAAAACCTACTATTTGATTTTGTTCTATTCCTTCTTAATTTACATTCTGTCTATTTAATCTTTTGCCTTCTTGTTTTCTCCTTGCCCTATTTCACCATAGGTCCTCATTTCCCAGAGTTTAGAGATTTTAAATTCTATTTTATATTCTTATATTTTATTTTCTGATTTTTATTTGTACCCTTTTTGCTTTTTATCACTTACTTTAATGCTTTAACTTTTGAACTATGATTACTACACCAAAAAACCCTATTTTTAACCTATCATTTAAAATTCTTGACTTTCAGAATTTTCATGTTTTTTTAATTAACAATTTTTTTTTAATTTTCAAGAGCTAGTGAGAGTGTGAGTGGCAGAGAGGAGCAGAGGGAGAGAGAATCTTAAGCAGGCTCCATGCTCAGCATGGAGCATAATGTGGGGCTTGATCCCATGACCTTGGGATCATGAGTCAGACACTCAACTGACTAAGCTACCTAGGTGCCCCAGAATTTTTATGGTTTTTAATTATTTAGTTTAATTTTCATTTTATTTTGTATATAATTTTAGGTTTTATAATTAAACTTCCTGAATACAAAAAAAATTTGTTTATTAACAAAATTTGCAAGATATATAAAAGTACAAAGTAAGTAAAAATTACCTGCAATTCCACCATCCTGAGATAGCCACTGTTAAAATAATATGTATATACACTGTATTCTGGAGGAGTATATTATATGCACATAAATGCAAATATATGTATATATGTGTATCAAATATGCATAAGTGATATGTTTAGTGATTAGTGATATGGAGTTTTGTATTTTATTTAAATTTATATTTAGGGCACATTAACTACATTATTAATTTTCTTTAAGCACTTCCTGATGGATTCCAATATGAGCTCTTAGGCAAAGAGAATGTTATTAAGCATTCTGAATTGGTCTGGACACTATATTCCCTCTTCCTTGAAAAGGATTTGACTTGGTCAGAGACATTTTGAAGAAGTTACAAATAACCCTAGTGGGCTGGATACTGGGTATTGGAGCTTACCAGATCTGTTTATCAAAAATAATCTCAGTTCTCCTTTCTTAGATGTTAGGTGGTTGGAGCAGATGCTACAGGAACACATGGAGAAATGTGAACCCGTCTGGTTTTTTGTAGCCTCTGCTCTAGGATGTGGATTTGTGGAACAATTGGCACATGGATTTGTAGACCAATTAGTTGATGAACTCCAATTCTGAGTCAGTATGAGAGCCTATGCACTGCTTATGCCTATGATACCTCTGCCTATCTTCAAGTCCAAATCACTGTTTGGTAAATAGATCTTTAGTTTCCAATCTAAGAAACTTTTATATCTGATGCCAATTCTTTTTATTTTATTTTATTTTTTGACGTTTATTTATTATTGAGACAGAGAGAAACAGAGCATGAATGGGGGAGGGACAGAAAGAGGGAGACACAGAATCTGAAGCAGGCTCCAGGCTCTGAGCTGTCAGCACAGAGCTTGATGCGAGGCTCAAACCCACAAACCGTGAGATCATGACCTGAGGGGACGTTGGACACTTAACTGACTGAGCCACCCAGGTGCCCCTATCTGATGCCAATTCTTAAGTATCCACAATATTATTATGATATGATGCAACAAGGTCTTGGCTGAGGGGGAGTTTTGGCTCAGCTGTAACACTTCCCCTGATCTCAATGCAAAGCTACTTACACTTGCATCAGATTGCCTTGGTCAGCTAAAGATGAGTTGATTTTACAAAGCTTTCTGGGCAGAGAATATGGAAAACCTGGAAGTTTTAAATGCTTAGCATGATGGTAGACTTGGATGATGGTCATCTTGACATGTTCTCAGAAAGGTGGATCACCTAGCCTGCTGTGAACAGAGTTACCATGTCCATGAAGGTTTCTCTACTGCATGGTACTTGGAGCACACTGTCCATATATTTATGACATTTTTAAGAAAATACTTAAATTTTTTAAATGTTTATTTTTGAGAAACAGAGAGAGAGCATGAGCGTGGAGGGGCAGAGACAGGGAGACACAGAATCTGAAGCAGGCTCCAGGCTCTGAGCTGGCAGCACAGAACGCGATGTGGGACTTGAACTCACGAACTGTGAGATTCTGACCTGAGCCAAAGTCAGATGCTCAACCGACTGAGCCACCCAGGCACCCTGAGAAAATATTTTAGACAGGAAGAAACTCTCCTCCCCTAACTTGACAAGTGCTATCTGCTGAGATATCACAAGAAATAGGTACAATAGCAGAAGTTTCTAGAACTGAATCCTCCTGGGAGGCACTGAGCTGCAGGCATCTGTTTTGACCATGTAGGACAAGTCTGTTTAGGGTAAGACAAGATAATAATAAAGGTAAATAAGGTTTTTGGGACTTTTAGTCCTTAGTTTCTCACAGCTGTTAAAACAAATCACCATAAACTTTGTGGCTTAAAACCACACAAATTTATTCTTCTACAGTTCTGGAAGCCAAAAATACAAAATCAGTTTCAGCAGGCTAAAGTCAAGGTGTCAGCATAGCTGGTTCCCTCTAGAGGCTCTAGAGGAGAATCTAATTCTTGCCTCTTCTGTGTCTGGAGGCTGATGACATTCCTTGGCTTGTGGTGGCATCATTCTAATGTCACTCTGCATCAATTGTCACATTTCTCTCTTCTGATCTCCTGCATCCCTCTTATAAGTATCCCTGTGATATATTAGGCCCGCCCTGATAATCCAGGACAATTTTCTCATCTCAAAATCCTTAATTAGATCTGCCAAGTCCCTTTTGCCACAGAAGGTGACATTGACAGGTTCTGGGGATCAGGATGAGGACATCAGTAGGAGTCATTATTCATCCTACCAAAGCTCCTAAAATGCTACAACACCCTCTGAAAATCATAGAAACCTTGACTTTTTGAGAAGGATTTTTATTTGGGGAAGAATAAAAATAGGAAAAATATTATGCAAATTGTGGGTCAAATTCCAGGAAGTGAGAATCTTTGATTTTCTAGAGAGTAGGTAAAGAAGTGATTTCTATTCCAAAATTCCTGATAATTTGTTTGCAATATGTATACTCTCTAAATACCCTCTAAATAGGATAAGGCATATACATTCAAATAGGCATGTCAAATACAGAAGTTCATAAGATGCTAAGTCCAGATATTACCTCTTACTTAGGCTAAGAGGTCATCTGGAAGGTGGTAGGCCATTTCCTAGACCACACCATTACGGTGTAGTCACATTGATGAAGCATGTTCTGAAGGCCATTCCATTGCCATGCCATCTTCCATTCTTCACTTTCCTGGATTCAGAAAAGTTATAGGCTCTCTGGGCCTATAGTTTGTTAAAGCTTGTGTCCCATCAAGTTGAGACAAGAGGCTAGAGTGTAGTAAATGTGGATAGTGGTTACAGATTGTGACTCTTTAATGCCATCGTGGTCCTTGTGTAGAGCTCCCCGCTCTTTTTCCTTATGAAGAACATCAGGAATCCTGCAGGGAAAGTTAGAGAAACCCCTGCTTCAAGTTGGTGTCCATTATATTCCTGTGAAGGATTTCAGTTAAGAGAAAGGAAAATGAGCTCTTGGAATCCAGGCATGACATCAACTGCAAAGTTGTCCCTTGATCAGAGTTGGGGTGACAAAAAGCCAATTGTTTATGTCTGTGAAGATAACCAAACCAGGCAGAAACTTGGAACCATCTTTGACTTGTCTCTTTCTTCTCACTGCTAATAAAAGATCAGTCCTATCAATTCTAATCCCAGTATACCATTTAAAGCAACCACTTCTCTTCACTTCCACTGTCTTTGTCCTGGCTTTGATAAGATCTCACCTAGATTTCTGAAACAGCTCCTAATTTATCTCCTATATTGTATCTCCCCACTCTTATTTCATGTCACTCTCTGGGTCAGTTCAAGTCCTCTGGGAAGCAAATGCCAATACAGACCTAGAAGTGAAAGAGACTTATTTGGTAGGGGATGGGGAGAGGGATACTATGAAAGATAAAGAAAAGAGAAAGGAATTTTTCGGGAGAGCCTCAGCTCCTGCTGTAGGGGAGTGAAGAGAGGGAAGGAAGGAATATGGGGTAGAAAGAACCTCACACTTGACAAAGTCTTGGTGAGTCTGATGAGAAGCCTGAGAACACAGATCTCCTATGAGATGAGTCCCATGTTGGGCCATAATGGCATGGCTCTAACACCTCCATGACACTATGCTCAGTCATGTGCTTCTGCTGGAAGCAGCCTAGGGTAAATGTGACCTCAGGGTGAAGACTGGTGGATGCAGGTATGGTAGCTGGAAGCTGTTAGCTAACTACATTCCTTGCAGCTGATTCTCTTGAAGGATGACTTGAGTCATTCCTTGACTACCATGTTCTCATTTGTAGAACACTTCCTTTGCTTCTGCTTTGAACTCCTTAACATGGCTCACAGGCTTTGACTCTTGTCTGTCTCTCCGACTTCATTTCAATTTTCCCTCTCTACATTTCTCAGTCAATGAACTTACTTCTGTGCTGGGACCTCTTCCCTCTTTCTCTTTATTTATACTAAAAGTAACCCATTCTTTCTCCAGGTTTCTGCTTAAATGTCCTTTCTTCCAGAACAAAGTGCAGCCTTCGATTTGCTTCTATCCATTCATCTGTCCATCCATCCGTTGACCCAATTCTGGTTTAAAAGTAATACATGCACATGATAAAAACAAACAATAGCAACAAAAACAGACTACTATTCAAATGTAGCTCCTTTTAGCCATTTCTGATTTTAGTCTAGTGTTTATCATTATAAACTCTAATTAATTATACCTCTGCTTCTTGGTTTATAAAATTTGAGCTGTACCTATTGATTTTACACTATGAGAGGTAAAGAATTTAGAGCGTTTACATTTATCATTCCTCCTCTTTCCCTTTCCACATCCAAGTTCAGATTAGGTGTATTTTTACCTATTTAAGTGTTTACTTTTGTAAGTTTGTGATATTTCATATTTGTATTTAATAACTCTTTGTTCTATAAAGTGAGGAAATAAGCACATCCCTCTACTTCCCCTGCATATGCCTCTCCTTGTCCCTTCTTTTTTTTAAATCTTAACTACCCAATTACTTGTATAATAACAAGGTTTCTATTTTCTATTTTATAGAAAATACACTTGATTTCCATACTTTTCCTATAATTCTAAAAATGGAAGACCAGGAAGGTGCATTTACAATGTTGAGAATGTAAATATTATACATTGAAGAAGGGACTATTGTGATTGGACTCCCATCGACAAAAATGTTTGTGTGACTAACTCTGTCCCTTTAGAATAAGAATGTTCCAAGCATTCTCTTCTTTCACTCCAAAATATGGCTCAAAATTAAGTTTCCAGTTACCTTGTTTTTTTTCTTGTTGATAAGAGAAATACATGTCATCATTTTACTTTAAGGATTTCTATGTGTGTGTGGGTTTTTTTTTAAGTTTATTTCTTTATTTTGAGAGAGAGAGAGAGAACACACAAGCTGAGGAGGGGGAGAGAGAAGGAGATACAGAATCCCAAGCAGCCTCTGTGCTGTCAGCACAGAGCCTGCTGCAGAGCTTAAACTCACAACTTTGAGATCATGACGTGAGCCGAGATCAAGAGTCAAACGCTTAACCGACTGCACCACCTAGCACTCCTTAAGTGTGAGGTTTTAGTCCAACTTCATTTTTTTTCCAGGTGTCCACCTATTGTCTCAACAATGTATGCACTCATTTTTGATTGTGGCATCAGGATCATTTCCCTCAACGATGGTCAGTCTTTTAACATTCCAGGTGTAATCTGAGCAAAATGGTGTAAGTTACTTTCATTAGAATGACTGGGGAACCAGGAGCAAGGCCAGCAAAGGAAGACCACCACTTGAGCCAGTGACTCCCAGCACTGGAAGCCATCAGAATCAGTTCACAGATTGTGTCCTTTTAGACTCAGTAAACTGCCTTCAATGACTTAACAGTAGAGTGAATGCCTTCAGAGTAACTTTCCTCGAGCAGAGATTGCTACTGTTCTAAAGGTAGGGTTCCTTATCCATCGGATTTTCTGTTAGTTTTTAATATTATATGTCCAAAATAGACCTGGATTTCAAAATGTTCATTTCCCCACATTCTAATGTATTTTGAACTTTTATCTCTACCTATCAGAGAAAAACCTTGGTCAAAGGTAACAGTAAATTGGAAACCTTTTTCTTGTTAACCTAAGAGGGGCATGAACAGGTTCCCTGACTTATGTATCAGGAATTTTTCTTTGGTTCTGATTATTTTCTTGGCAAGACGTGATTTGTCTTCATACTTACATGGTTCATGTCAAAGGATACATTTCTAATTTGATATATGGTACTTTTTATGTTCTTTCAACTTTTATTTATTCTACATACTTTGTAACTGGCTAAGTTGCTTCTGAGGACCTCAGTACTATGACTAGAGGTGTGTTCAATGGAACCTTCCTAATATGGCATTGTTGGGGTGGGGGAGAGCTCTCCTTGGAAGCATTTTTAAAACACCAATAAATTTTCTACCCAAAATATTTCTCCCCATATTTAGTAACCTAATCTGTTGAGCTAAAGAGAAGAACACAGAGTAAATCTAGGGGAATTTATCCATAATGTTTTTTACAAACTAGTATCCTAGATTAGGTTAGTTGTTGTTCCTATATGCTAACTACCATGACTATCTTAGATTTTATGAAAATCTTAGATTTCATAAAAAGTGATGATTTCCACCTCATTATTTTCATCTGTCTGTATTCGTGCCTAGGCCAGGGGACATTAGAGGATAAAGAGTAGCATGAAACAAAGGGTTTAGTAAACTATGGGCTACATTTTACTTTCTGAAAACTTTTATTTATTTATTTATTTATGAAAACATTTTTTAAATGTTTATTTTTGAGAGAGAGACAGAAGACAGAGAGAGAGAGACAGAGAGAGAGAGAGCAGGGGAGGGGCAGAGAGAGAGAGGGCAACACAGAATCTGATGCAGGCTCCAGGCTCCGAGCTGTCAGCACAGAGCCCAATGCGGGGCTCAAACCCAAGAACCATGAGATCATGACCTGAGCCAAAGTTAGACGTTTAATCGACTGAGCCAACCCAGGTGCTCCTGAAAACTTTTAAAATTAAAAAAAAAAGTCATTCTTAAGTGCTTTGAGGGAGAAATTTCTTTTGCCACATTATCAAGTAGCTAGGATTTAAAACTGATTTAAACTGCACTGTAGCCCAGCAAATTCCTTCTACTGTCTGTTTTGGCAGGAATGCTTAGCCTGCAGACAGCTTTGTTGTAAAGTAGCATATAAAAAACAGAGTAGGCTAACATATGAAAGGGAAATTAGAAGAGGTCACCTAGGATTTTATGAAATTTAAATCCTATTATAAATTTTTCACTATCATAAATATAGAAAGACTTAAATTTGACTTAACTGTCCAGTGAGTATGGCAGTTTCAAGGACAGAGCCATACAGAGTATGAATTTGATAAGTCATAGAAGTATAGATTTCATTCATCCTCTGAGTACCTCACTTTTCAAAATTGATAAACCAAAGTTAAATTCCCTAAACTTTGTAGGGTCCTTGCCAAATTTCAGCTGGAGTGTCAATAATATACACCCAGATATTATAACTGTTTAAACAAAAATACTTAAAGACTTCCTACTTTCAGAATGAATGATAACCAATGCTCAATGAAGAGTTTTGAGCCTTTACTGTTTGTTTGCTTTTATTAAAGTTAGGAATACGGTTTTATTCAGTGAAGTTAGACTATGATCTTTCTGCTTGTAGGAGAGAGAAACTCCTCTCTACTCTAAAATATTGACCTATAAGCTTCTGGACATTCCATTCAAAATCCATACTAACTCTCTCATTAAATTCTAAGTCTGGGCCTCACAGACTAAAAAATTGTACCTGAAGTGCAGGTTGGCTTTAGGCCTCACCATCTCACTGCAGATTCTTTTACTTTTTGTGAGAAGAAAATGTTAGGATTGCATATGATTGTTTATGAAGTATTGACCTTTTGTTTACATTCCATTCTGTTGGTGTGAATAAGCTATGTACTAAGATATATTATTTTTTTAAATTTTTTATGTCTTTATTTTATTTTGAGAGACAGAGACAGAGAGTGAGTGGGGGAGGGGCAGAGAGAGAGGGAGACACAGAATCTGAAGCAGGCTCCAGGCTCTGAGCTGTCAGCACAGAGCCCAACGTGGGGCTCGAACCCACGGACTGTGAGATCGTGACCTGAGCCGAAGTCGGACACTTAACCAACTGAGCCACCCAGGCGCTCCTAGATGTATTATTAAGCTAAGAGCTTAACATAAAGACTCTAATGTGTTTATGAGTAGGGGGCACTTGGCTAGCTTTGTTTCAGGGTTGTAAGTTCCAGCCCCACCTTGGGGGTAGAGATTACCTAAATAAATAGTGTGTTTGTGCTTATGCACAACATGCAAGTTGATAGGAATTTGCCAAGTTCTGAGGCCAAATTTATATGCAACCTCTGAAAGGGTATAGAACCTAATGTCCTACATTTTGCGTCCTAATCTCCCTGAGGGTTTCGTCTTGTTTCTCTGACACTTATTTTTCCTTCCTCTGATTTCCTTACCTAATTATATTCCTGTTGTATTTGAATCCCATCTTCAATAAGTTTGCAAAGAGATGATGTGGAAATATGTTTTAGTATTCTTTTGTTCTAAAATAACTCAGATTTGTTTTGGAATGGTTCCAAGAGGGTTAACATCTGATGTTAATGGCTACCTATATTCTCATTCTATAGTACTATCCTATGGAATTATAGTGGTGTCATGCTCTGTACAAAATACAGTTCTGGAAGTGAATCATAAAGTGGTGTGATCAGCATTTTTGTAGTCCATGAGCTGCAAGTAATGCAAGCTTGAAAATCAATTGTGTACAATTTTCTGTAAGACCGATTTTTATCTAGAAGAATTGCATTCCTTTTTTTAGGTATTTGATATATAATTTCTTACTTGGGGAGTTTGTAGAATAGGGGTTATATATAGAGCTGATCTTATTTTTAGGCTGGTATTCTGTTAAGACACATGGAAAGAGCAATAATTCTCCTTTCACTAAAGTTGGCGTACATTATAAAAAGAACTGTAGCACTTCTTAATCCAGTTTTAGTACTCATATAATTATACTGCCTACATTTTTTAAAAATTCCAACTCTTTTTTTGGGATGAGAGTATATGGTAAGCTTATTTATTAACCTGTCTATTAAATGATTATTTATGGATGGTCTATTGTCATTCAGTGCTAAGTTCTAGTAACTCAATGATGAATTAAGAGAAATTTCTTGATCTGGTAGAATTTACTGGCTGCAGTAAAATATTCAGACAACTAATTACAATGTAATTTCATAATATCTATATGGATCTACAGATCATTTTCAATGGGAGAGGAATAAGAACACTTCAGCCTGTCTGGGGGTAGCATTTTAGCAATGGCCTGAAATATAAGAAGAGGTTTTCATATCCAAAAGCAGCAGAGGGAGTATCAGGTGCAAAGGAAGGAAGTATGAGAGATTGGTGTATTCTGGAGGAAAAAAAGGAAAGTAGCTTTATCCTAAATATAAACTGGTTTGGACGATATAGCTTAGATGTACAGTCATACTAGGCTTCTTAGTACTTCTTTTTGAATTACATTCACATCCTAACCTGCAGCACCCCTTTCTAAAAAATTACTTTACAGACAAACAGCAAATGGGGTATGTCTACAGGTTGGCTGGCTCTGATAGGCTAGACCAGTATATTCCCAAAATTCACCAGGCAGACTACTCAGTCTTCTTGAGAAAGTGTGAGTTGGGGGTGATAGACAGTTTAAAAGAGAACATGTGTTATGGTGGCAGAAGTCTCTTAAACATGAGACCAAGGGAAAGAATGGAGATTATATGCACTGAAAAGTTTTGAATGGGGCGTGTGGTTTACATTTTCATCATAATGAAAACATTCAGTGTGAAGTATGAAAGAGTCCAAGAAGGCAAGACCGGAGGCAGAAATTTCTTAGGAGGCTATGGTAGCACTCTGGAGAGAGATGTTCTGGACTGGAACAAGGGCAGTAGAGGTGATTAAGAATTAAAATTGGTGGGAACTGGAGTGTGATTGCCTAAGGGAAGCAAGAAAAAAAATCTAGAATGATTCTCAGATTTATGGCTAGGGAAGTTGATTGTAATTCAGTAATCTAGGTAATATAAAGTGAAAACAAAAGGGCAAATTCAATTTTGGTACACTGAGTTGAAGATGCTTGGAGGAAATCTGAGTATAGATATTAGAGACAGGATAGATGGATCTGGAGGTAAGGAAAGGGATGTGAATTAGGGATAGAGATTTGATGTGATTAGCAATTTGCTTAGAGTTAAAACCAAAAGTATGATTAAGTGAGCTGGGGCAAGTTTATAGAATAGGACAAGAAGGTGGTCCTACCTCTGGGCTTGAATTAGTTGGGATGGGTATGGGGTAATTACAGAGTCTACCTATCCTTTTCATCCTACATAGCATTATATTCTCTCTCTGTTAGGATATAGTTGGGTAATTTAAACTTGAACTCAATCTCAAGTTAATAAAGACTCTCCTATTGTTGCATACAAATCAATATATTATCACAGTGTATATTAGAGGCAAAATTTGAATTGTAGGCATTAATGCATAACTAATTCTGACAAAATTTTTAGCTGTAATATACTCGATTGACTAAGGCCCAAAATAATTAGAGATTGAGCAGGAAGTATTAATAACACTTACCAAGTTATTGTTCTAAGGTTAGTGGATGGTCTAAGACCATAATTCTAAAACATGCATTCTCAATGAAGGCAATATATGCCCCACCCCTTGGTGGGGGAGCAAAAATTGGTTCTTTTGGGGCAAAAAAAATACTTGGATATAACCATAGTTTTCTTCCATGGCTCAACCCTACCTGACAAAATCTTACTTATTAGTACTTCTTTTTTTTTGTTATGGAGAATTTAAATTAAAATTTCTCCTTAGAGGCTAATAATGAAAAAAGAAAAAGAAAAAGGCTAAGAAACACTATTCTTGAGACATTAAGAAAATAATTAGTTGGTAGAAGAAATTAATTTTAGGTATCTTCTCTATGGTGTCTGAGATGGACTGGCTTGTATTTTTTTTTTCTTTTTCCTTGAATTCATTCAGTGAAGAGAATAGAACACAATCACTTAAACTAATTGTAAAGTTTTTGCCACTGTTTGGTAGAGCGTACGACGAGTATGGTCATGTAACTATATAAACGTTCAACTGAAGATTTACTTTGGGTGTTGGCCAATTCTTTTTGTCCATCTGACACTAAAAATATCTGATTGTTTTGGGTTTTAGCCAATACATTAAATAAATATGTATAAATCATTCTATCATTGGCAATTTGGATATTAAATCTATACCAACTCTTTGGGCTTAGCGATTGAATGTTTTATTGATAGTGTATGTATTAATCAGGATTTTTAAATTATGAAAATAGAAATGTCCTCTACAAAAAGAATCCAGGGGAAGGTTGGGAGACAGATTTGAGCAGGTTCCAAGCAAGATGAGGCACAGCCAAGATCCCGCCACAGGCTGCCTCTGTTTAGGATGCTGCCACTGGCACAATTGCCAGTGGACACTGCCATTGCTGCTGCTGGCGGCACTGCCCCACATATATGCCATGGAGAGACTATGTTCCAAGCTACTGCAGCTGCTGCGATGACTCTCTGACCCTATGCCTTTGGTTTTCACAGTCCAGGCAGGAGCCTCTGCTTGGGTCTGCTTTGCCCGCCAGGAGTTAGGGAATATTTACCCTTCTCTCACTTCCCTCCTGAGATGTGGGCACTGCTTCCATCTTGAGAAAATGCCAAACATTCCTTACAATATCAATAACACTAAGATTTGAATAATGCTTTGTAGTTTGTAGAGTCCCTTGGAATATTTTTCATCTGATTCTTAGAACAACTCAAAGTGTTTCAGATTTTGAGATGAGAAAACTAAAGTTCAAAGAGGTTAATTGACTAACCAAAAGCTGCCATGCCAAGGAAGAAATGAAAAGTTTTGAGTGGCTGTCATATACTAAATATAGTCCTAGATGTTTTCACGCACAGTATCTTTTTAAAAATATGTATACTTTAAATATTTTATTTAACCATACATATTTAAATATTAGCTTTTGAACATGTAATCAATATTAAACTACCAATGAGATTGTTTACTCTTTTTTCTCCTAAGCTTTAAAAATCCAGTGTATATTTTCTACTTATAACACCTCTCAATTAAGACACTACATTTTTGTTGGATAAACTTACTCTGTATTTATTCTATAAAATGTATGGTTGAAAACAAATATTTGTATATCCAAGTTTAAAACTAACTAAATTTTTTGGCATTGGCCCTACTATATATATATGTATATATACAGATATACATAAACTGTACATAATTAATATATACAACTTGATGAGTTTAGAGATAAGTATACATCTGTTAAAAATAATCAGGGGCACCTGGGTGGTTCAGTCAGTTGAACATCCAACTTCGGCTCAGGTCATGAACTCACTGTTCATGGGTTCAAGCCCCACATCAGGCTCTGTGCTGACAGCTCAGAGCCTGAAGCCTGCTTTGGATTCTGTGTCTCCCTCCCTCTGTTCCTCCCCTGCTCTACTGTCTCTCTCTTTCAAAAATAAATAAAGATTTAAAAAATTAAAAAAATAATCACCACAGTCTATACCATAAACTTATCAGTTCGAAAGATTTCTTCCTGCCTTCTTATTTTATAATTGTTATTTTATCATTTTGTGGTAAGAATACTTAAAATTTACCCTCTTAGCATATTTTGAAGTATACAATACTGTTAAATATAGGCTCTATGCTGTACAGTAGGTCTCTAGGACTTAATCATAACTGAATAACTGAAGCTTTATACCCTTTGACTACTACCTCCCTTCCCAGTCTCTAGCAATCATTTTACTCTATGCTTCTGAGTTTGACTATTTTAGAGTCATCATATAAGTGGTATCGTGTAAGTATTTGTTCCTCTGTATCTGGTTTATTTCATTTACCATAATATCCTCCAGTTTTATTCATGTTGCAAATGGCAGGACTTTTTTAAAGGCTGAATAATATTCCATTGTATGTATATACCACATTTTCTTAAACCATTCATCCATCATTGGACACTTGGGCTGTTTCCATGTCTTGGCTATTGTGAATAACACTGCAATGAACATGGGGGTATAGACATCTCTTTAAGATCCTGATTTCAGTTCCATTGGATATACACTTCAAATAAGATTGCTGGATCATATAATGACTCTATTTTTAGTTTTTTGAGGAACTTGTTTTTTATAGCGCTGCACCAATTTACATTCCTACCAACTGCACAAGGGTTCCCTTTCCTCCACATTCTCACCAATATTTGTTGTTATTATTTTTGGATAATAGGTGTGAGGTGATATCTCACTGTGGTTTTTTATTTGCATTTCCCCAATGATTAGTAATTTTGAACATTTTTCATAAACCTATTAGCCATTTATAGGGCTTCTTTGGAAAAAATGTCTATTCAGTTCCTTTGCTCATTTTTAAATTTAAGAGTTCCTTATACATTTCAATATTAACCTTTTATCAGATAATAGCAAATATTTTCTCCCATTCTGTTGATTGCCTTTTCATTTCGTTGATCATTTCCTTTGCTGTGCAGAAGCTTTTTAATTTGATGTAATCCCAATGGCCTATTTTTGTTGTTGTTGTTGCCTGTGCTTTTTATGTCTTACCCAATAAATCATTGCCAAGGCCAATATCAAGAAACTTTTTCCCTATGTTTTCTTCTAGAATTTTGTGGCCTAAATGTTTAATCCATTTTGAGTTAAACTTTGTGTATGGTATGAGATAAGGGTCCAATTTCATTCTTTTGCTTGAGGATATGCAGTTTTCCCAAAACTACTTATTAAAGAGAGTATACTTACCTATTGTGTATTCTTGGGCACCCTTATCAAAGTCAGTTGCCCATATATGACTTTATTTTGGTTTATGTATTTCTGTTTATGCCAGTACTTTACTGTTTTGATTACTGTAGCTTTTTTTCTTAAATGTTTGTTTATTTTTGAGAGAGAGAGACAGGGTGTGAGCAGGGGAGGGGCAGAGAGAAAAACACAGAATCCGAAGTAGGCTCCAGGCTCTGAGCCATGAGCACAGAGCTCAATGCAGGGCTCGAACCCATGAACCATGAATCATGACCTGAGATGAAGTCAAAGGCTTACCCGACTGAGCCACCCAGGTGCCCCTGATTCTGTAGCTTTATAATATACTTTGAAATCTGGATGTGTGATGCGTCTTTCTTTGTTCTTTCTCAGGATTTCTTTGGCTATTTAGGTTAACTTGTGGTTCCATACAAATTTTAGGGCTGTTTGTTCCATTTCTGTAAAAAATGCCATTGGCATTTTGATAGAAATTGCATAGAATCTGTAGATCACTTTAAGAAGTATGGACATTTTAACAATTTTAGTTCTTCCAATCCATGAACATAGGACATCTTTTCATTTATATGTGTTTGCTTTACTTTCACCAGCATTATTTTATAGTTTGTGTGTGTGTGTGTGTAAATTTTTTCTTCCTTTGTTAGAGTTTATTCTTAAATATTTTAATATTTTTGATGGTTTTATAAATGAGATTGTCAGTTTCCTATTTGGACAATTTGCTGTTAGTGTATAGAAGTACAACTGATCTGTATTGATTTTGAATCCTGCAACTTTGCTGAATTTGTTTATCAGTTCTAACAATTTTTTTGTGGAGTCTTTAGGGTTTGCTGGATATAAGATCATATCATCTGCAAGCAGAGATAATTTTGCTTTTTCTTATTCTATTTGAATGCCTTTTATTTGTTTTTCTTGTCTAATCCTTCTGGCTAGAACTTTCAGTCTATGTTGAATAGAAGTGGCAAGAGTGAGTATCCTTGCCTTGCTCTAGGTATTAGAGTAAAAGCTTTCAGTTTTTCACCATTGAGTATGATATTAGCTGTGGGCTTTTCATGTGTGGCCTTTATTGTGTTGAGGTTAAGTTCCTTCTATACCTAATTTGTTGAGAGTTTTTATTATGAAAGAATATCGAATTTTGTCAAATGCTTTTTCTTCATCTATTAAGATAATCATATGGTTTCAAACCTTTATTCTATTAATGTGATGTATCCCATTGAATTGATTTACATATATTGAACCATCCTTGCACCCCAGGGATAAATCACACTTGATCACACTGTATGATCCTTCTAATGTGCTGTTAAATTTTAAATTTGGTTTCCTAATACTTTGTTGAGGGTTTTTGCATCCATGTTCATTACGGATATTGACCTATAGTTTTCTTTTCTTATGATGTCTTTGGCTTTGATATTGGAATAATTTTGGCCCTATAAAATGAGTTTGAAAGTTTTCTTTTCTGCTATGTTTTTTTTGGAAAATCCTGAGAAGGATTTAAATGTTTGGTAGAATTTGCCTGTGAAGTCATGTGATCCTCAGCTTTTCTTTATTGAGGGGTTATTATATTACTGATTCAATCCTGATTTGTTATTGGTCAGTTCAGGTTTTCTGTTTTTTCTTTTTTTATATAGTTTCATTTTATTTATTTATTTATTTATTTATTTTTAAATTTAAATCCAAGTTAGTTAACATATAGTATAATAATGGTTTCAGGAGCAGAATTTAGTGATTCATCACTTACATATAACACCTACTGCTCATCCCAACAAGTGCCCCCCTTAATGCCCATTACCCATTTATCTCATCCTCCCCACTCTCCCCTCCAGAAACCCTCAGTTTCCTCTCTGTATTTAAGTATCTCTTCTGGTTTGCCTAGGTTTTCTATTTTTTTTCTTGATTCATTCTCAGTGGATTGTGCATTTGTAGAAATTTATCCATTTCTTCTAGGTTGTCCAAATTGTTAGCATATTTATGTTCACAATAATTTCTTATAATTTTTCCCTGTGGCATTGGTTGTCTCCTTTTCATTTTATTTTATTTGATTCTTCTTAGTCTGTTGATTTTGTTTATCTTTTCAGAGAAGCAACTCTTAGTTTCATTGATTTATTCTATTTTTTTAAATTTATTTCATTTATTACTGCTCTAATCTTTATCATTTTCTTCCTTCTGCTAACTTTGCACTTAGTTTGTTCTTTTTCTATTTTTTCTTAAGGTGTAATGTAGGGTTGTTTATAGAAGGTCTTCTTTTTTAATGTAGGCATTTATCTCTGAAATTTCCTTCAATACTACTTTTGATGCATTTCATAAATTTTGGTAGGTTGTGTTTTTGTTTTCGTTTGTCTTGTGATATAGTTTTTAAAATTTTATTTTAGAGGGAGTGAGAGTGCAAGCAGGGGAGAGGGGCAGAGAAAGAGAGAGAGAAGCCCAATCAGGCTACATGCTCAGCATGTAGCCCAACACAGGGCTCAACCCCATGGCCCTGGGATCAAGAGTCGAATGCTCAACTGACTGAGCCATCCAGGCACCCTTGTCTTATGATATTTTATAATTTCCTTTTTTGATTTCTTCTGTGATCCAATGGATTTTCTTGGAGAATGTTCTGTGAGCACTTGAAAAGAATGTGTGTTCTGTTGCTATTGTGTGGAATGTTTTATGTATGCCTTTTAGATCCATTTGATATATAGTATAGTTCAAGTCTATTTCCTTATTGGTTTTCTGTCTGGATAATCTGTCTATTATTGTAGGTAGAGTACTGAATTATCCTATTATTGTATTGCTATCTATTTCTCTTATTTCAAATCTGTCAATGTTTGCTTTATAAGTTTTGGTGCTGTAATGTTGGGTGCATATATGAGGTGCATGTACATTTATAATTATTATATCTTCCTGTTGAATTGACCCTTTAATCATTATGTAATAGCCTTCTTTGTCTCTTCTAACAGTTTTTGACATAAAAGTCTATTTTGTCTGACAGAAGTACAGCCATTCTTGTTCTCTCTTAGAAACATTTGCATGGAATATCATTTTTCATTCCTTCACTTTCAGCCTATATGTGTCCTTAAATCTAAAGTAGGTCTCTTGTAGGGGCACCTAGGTGGCTCAGTTGGTTAAGTGTCCAACTTTGGCTCAGATCATTATCTCACTCATAGTTCATGAGTTTGGGTCCTGTGCCAGGCTCTGTGCTGACAGCTCAGAGCCTGGAGCCTGATTTAGATTCCGTGCCCCCCTTTTCTCTCTGCCCCTCCCCCACTCATGCTCTGTCTCACTGTCTCTCTCTCTCTCTCTCTCAAAAATAAATAAACATTGAAAAAAATAAAGTGGATCTCTTGTAGATAGTATATAGTTGGATCTTATTTTTTTTCCATTTTACCAATCTATATCTTTTGATTGGTGAGTTTAGTCCATTTACTTTTAAAGTACTTATAAATAGGTAAGAAGTTACTATTGTCATTTTGTTTACTGTCTGTTTTGTAGCATTTTTTTGTTTTATTCCTCTGACTTGGTGATTTTGTTAAATAGTGATGCACTTTGATTTTTTTCTTTTCATCTTTTTTTTAAATCTGTTGTAGGCTTTTCCTTTGTGGCTCTCATGAGGCTTGTATAAAACTTGTTGTAAAGGTCTGTTTTGAAATGATAACAGCTGAATTTCATTTGCAGAAAAATTTTGACACCATTCTTCCCCATAAAGCACTTTGTTATTAATTTCAGAATTTGCTTTTTTAATATTCTATATTCCTTAATCAATATTTTGTTCTTATAGTTTTGCCTTTTAACTTTTACAGTATGGTTTAAAGTGATTAGTGCACATTTTTTAGTATTACATTTTGTATTTATCTTTATATTTAACTTTGCCTGTGAAATTTATACTTTCATGTACTATTTCACATTGCTATTTAGTGTCCTTTATATTTCAAGTTGAAGAACACACTTTAGCAGATCTTGTAGGCCAGGACTAGTGGTGAGAAACTTCTTCAGTTTTTCTTTGTTTCAGAAACTCATTATATACTTCCTTATTTTTTCTCATTTTAAGGACAGTTTTGCCAGATTTACTATTGTTGGCTGGAAAATTTTTGTTTTTTCTTTCAGCCCTTTGAATATATCCTCTCACTCTTTTCTAGCTTGTAAGGTTTAGAAATTTGCTTATGTTATAAGGGAATTATAGAGATGGGCTTGTATATGATGAATCACTCTTCTACTGCTGCTTTAAAAATTCCCTTTGTCTTTGACTTTTGACAATTCAGTTATAATAAGTCTCAGTGTAGATCTCTTTAGGTTCAATCTATTTGGGATCTTTTGGGCTTCATGAATATGGATATCCATTTCCCTGTCCTGATTTGAGTAGTTTTCTGCCATTATTTCTTTAAACAAGATTTCTGCCCTTTCTCTTCTTCTTCTGGGTCTTTCATATGCATCTATTGATATGCTCGATGATGCCCCATAAGTCCTGTAGACTTTATTCACTGCTTTTTCCTTCTTTCTTCTTTTTGTTCTTTTCTTGTTTTTGTTCTTAGAACAGCAAATTTGTTGATTCTTTCTTCCACTGTTGAATCTCTTTATTGACTTTTTCCGTTTAGTTATTGCTTCTTCAGCTTCAGAATTTGTTTGGTTCTTTTTTATTTTTATTTCCTTTTTTAACTTCCCATTTTGTTCATATATTATTTATCTAATTTCATTTAGTTGTCTGTGTTCCCTTGTTGCTCACTGGGCTTTTAAAAAGATGATTGCCTTGAATTATTTGTCAGGCAGTTCTTAGATCTCCATTTCTTTAGGGCTGGTTACTGGTGCTTAATTTTGTTCCTTTGGTGGTGTCATGTTTCCCTGTTTGTTTGTTTGTTTGTTTTTAGTGGTCCTTGTAGCCTCACTCTGCATATTTGAAGAAGTAGTCACCTTTTCCACTCTTTAAAGACTAACTTCTTCAGGGAAAACACTTCACCTTTCAGCCTGGCCAGAGATTATGGATAAATAAATTGGTAGGGTTTGCAGGTAGGGTAGGCCTGGTGTCTGAGTCTATGTGCAGGTGGTCTGGTACCTCAGCTTATGGGGACCAGCCTGGCACCTGGGTCTGCAGGGGCCAGCCTGGTGTCAGGGACCACTGAAGTGGGTCTGGAGCTCAGGTTTGTAATGGCAAGCCTGAAACCCAGGTCCACAGGGATAAGCCAGACATTGGAGTCCACTGGCATGGACCTGGAGCCTACATCTACAGGGGCTGCACTGGAGTGGACCTGGTGCCAGGTTACATGGTAAAATCAGGCACTCTTTTCACTCTTTTTCCCCGTGAGAGAGCTCTCAGGCAGAGGGGATCTTTCTGAGCACTGTACTGCATGGCCTTGGGGGAAAGGTGATGCAAGTAAAATGAAACTATCCTTCTTAACCTCTTCAATTCATCTTTTCTCATTTCCATAGTCTAGCCAAGTGCTGTAATCTCTCACCTGGATTATGGAGCTCTTGTTAAATTACCCTTATCTTTTGATGATTTTCAAATTGGTGTGTTTGTGAAGGCATGAGGGCTGGAAACTTCTATGTTGCCATCTTGCTGATGTCACTCCTCTACACGGTATCTTATTTGATTCTCACAAAATTTTATGATGCAGTATAGTTATCCTATTTTCTCCCAAATGGTACTAACTAGTGGCAGAACTAAGATTTGTTCCTGAATCTTTTGACTTCAAATCCTGTTTTCATTCTATGGCCCAATGAGATTGCATTATTGAATTCTTTCCCTCTCTCTTCTGATATTTTCCATGTCCTTTTAGTACTAGCTAACATCATACTGCTCTTGTATCTCAGAAATTTTTATTGGATAAATTCATCTGTAAAACCTTCCCCAGGGGTGCCTGGATGGCTCAGTCAGTTAAACATCCGACTTGATTTTGACTCAGGTTATGATCTCACGGTTAAGAGTTCAAGCCCTGCATCAGGCTCTGCACTGACAGCATGGAGTCTGCTTGGGATTCTTTCTTTCTCCCTCTCTCTCTGCCCCTTCCCAGCTGTGTTCTGTCTCCTTCAGAATAAATAAGTAAAGAGGTACCTGGGTGGGCTTAGTTGGTTAAGCGTCCAACTCTTGATTTTGGCTCAGGTTACAATCTCACAATTTAAGAGTTCGAGCTCTGTATCAGCCTCTATGCTGACAGCTCAGAGCCTGCTTGGGATTCTCCCTCTCTCTGTCTGTCTCTGCCCCTCCACTGCTCTCTCTCTTAAAAATAAATAATAAATAAACATTAAAAATAATATAAATAAAATAAAAAAGACTTTCCTCAAAACATGGGCATGGAGACATATTCTGTAGTTATTTGGATAGTTTCCCTAGAATGTTGGTCAATATAAAAATGCAAAACAGAAATAGATTTGTGTCTAGGGAATATTTCTATACTCTGAAAATCTTTCCATATTAATTATGTCACAAAAAATGTAAACATTACCAAATGCCAAAAATGCTAAAAATGAAGTGTATTAGTGTGGTATATGTTATATGTAATCTGTTACTATCATAGCTTCAACTATACCTTCTCTACCCATGACCGCCCAGAAGCCCTGTCATGCCACTTAAGTTGCTTATGTTTGGGGAGGACATTTGGTGATTCTAGCACTGGACTAGGATAATGACTAATGTGTAGTCACCTCCTAGTCTCTTTCTACTATGATAAATACCTGAGGGTCCCATGGATGCCAAATTCCAGCAGAGTCAAGCTCATGCCTTAGGCATAGAATTTAGCTTTATTTTCTGTTGTTATTCTTACTGGCTCTTCATTTCCAGATTTTAGTGTAGAGTTGAGAGGACCTGATGGCTTACCTGTGCTTCTGTGCCCTAATTTATTTTTCCGAATTTAGTCCTTGAGCCCTTCCACCTCTAAGATTGCTTAGAATTCTTTGACTGTATTTCCTTACCTACATTGTCTTTTTGATTCTCTTTTAGAACACTCAAATTATTTCTTGGGTTTGGAGTCTAACCATTTAGATATCTACTCAAAACTGTGGAAAAATTTGCTTATACAAAACGTGGGCAGGTCTATTTAGTCTCTTTGCCTTCTATTTCTCCAGCACTTATGTCTTAACTTTATTTGGTATATCTAACTCCGTTGTTCCTTCCTCAAGCATTTCAGATAAAGAACAGTTGAAGATATCTCAGAAAAGTTGTTAACCTCTGGATTATAAGAAGGTAACTTGAATAAAAGCCATTTGGCCTGACCAGGGAAGAATAGTTTCGGGTTGGCTTAATGGATATGTATAGAGGTGTTGGGTTATTATAAAGGAACTTGATGCAACTACTCTTTAAATGTTTCCATTTTATTTTGCTTTTCTGATAGCACAGATACACTAACCAGGTTTCAGATCTGTGGTTTCATTGGTTTCCTGACAGCAGATCCTGGAGTGCAGAGAGGCTTCTTTCCAGTGCTATCCTTTTCACTGCTTAGTCCAGTGGATTCCATGCCTCTGGGATAAAGAAGCTGCTCATAGGGGAAGGAGGAGACCTAGGCCTATAGAAAGGAGTTTGGTTATAAAACCAAACTTCAGGGGCACAAAAGATGAAGGCTGTCTTCATCTTGTGGTTAAATTACAGCCCTAAAGGAAGATGAGAAGTGCAGTTTTAATCATTCATTTATTCGTTAAGCATTTATTGATTTATTGATGTGTCAGACTTAAGTAAGATCAAGGACCTCTTCCTACAGCCTTATTGACATAGACTCTCAAACTGGTAAGTCACAATGTAATGTGTCAAGAAGTATAACAGGATATAACTAATAGGAAGATGAGATTTGAGCAAGATCTTGAAAATATCAGACTTCACTTTGGTCTCCATGTAAAAGTTTTCCTTTCAGAATTGTTCAGGCAATTATGCCGGGGTAACATAATGGAGTTTCAACCATTGTTGAATAGAAAGCTTGGGGTGTGTGTGTGGGTAGTAAGGGGGACCTTGGAGAAGATTCCAGGAGGAAGTTTGGATTAAAGTAATGTCTCAGTGGAAGAATGTGTATTTTTATATATAAGGAAATCTTGCAAATTGTTTTATTTTCTAGGCATCTATATATCAGGATTTAGAATTTAAGAATATAGGGCAATTATATATATACACACACACATTCACACCACAAATATAAAAATATATATAACTTTTTTCACAGAATTACTATTTCAACTCTAAAAGTTCCTTTTCACAACATTCCTAAATATGCAAATACTAACTGGCTTAGATTATCATAAGAAAGAGTGCTAATAAAAAATAGCCTATATTTGAGTCTTAATTTGTACATATTAAGAAAGGTTATAATTTAAGAGATTGTGAAGCTTTGTACCATGAATTAAAACACAACTCAAAATAAAGTATGACTAATTTAAGAAGTCTCCTAAAAGACCAATTTTCATATATTCCAGAAATATTTTTTTAGAACTCAAAAGGAATGTAAGATATTCTTCCATGTGCATCACTTTAAATTTGTAGTTTTAATTGTTTAGTGGGGAAGTTAAATACTCTAGTGCTGTAAGTGCTGAAAAATAATGTCTTAACTAGAATGGAGAATCAGAAATACATGGGTGCTTTAAAAATATGCTTTCCTGGGTCCTTCCTAGACCCATCAAATCAGATCACCAGGAGCAGGTATGAGTATGTACATGTAGATTTTTCAGATGTATATATGCTTGTGTAAAGTACCATTGGTGATAGATGTTAGGTGTTACTGACTTTAAGCTCTGTGAAGGCAGGAGCTGTCTTATTTTGTCCCTAACAACTGACATATAATAAGTACTCAGTTTGCAGAGTAGGTGGATGGATAAATACATTGACTTGTTCTGTTTCAGATTCACTTAATGTTGGGTTTTTTTTTCTTCTTCTTCTATTAAATTCAGACTCAGGACCAACAGTAAATTCTTATTCTGGTGCTAGGAAAGGAGTGTTTGGTCTAAGTCCTTTGAGCCCATCTAGTCTCTGCTGAAAGGTCTCATTCTTTCGGAGCTTTAGACCTTGGGCTTTGTGCCTGTGAGGCTTAGTATAATATACTAATGAGCTGCAGCTGCTCCTCCATTGCCTCCTTTTTCTGGACTTCTCTCTTGAGCTGTCTGTGCTCTTCTATCCCCTGTGCCCTGGCCAAGGATGTTTTCTAGCTGGGACTGCAGGAACTTACATGTCTTAACTCTATCTTCTTAGACTCCTCCTCACAGCTGCAGAAAGGACTTTCTTCCTCTTCCTATGTGGCAGGAAGCTACCCTTTTGTCACATCCTGTGTCTTCCTGCTCTGTGGCTTATGAGAAACCCTCTGTTCTAATCCTTCAGACTTGGTTCACAGAGAGTTAAAAGATCAGCTTTGGGAGATTTCCTAAAACCAACGAACTGGTGTCTATTCTCCCTCAAGTGCCTGCCTCTTACAATTGAAAAACAGAATTTTCATGATTATTTCTTCCACTTTGAATTATTTTAAGATTTATTTTGAAAATCAAAGCTAGAAAATGATTTCTTGGTTTTAGATCACTTTCAGCAGCAGCATCTCAGCCTACCCCCAAGAACTTGTTAAAAATACAGAATCTCAGCCCCCATCCTACCTGCTGAATCAGAATCTGCACTTGAACAGCCTCCCCTGGTAATTCGTATGTACATTAACATTTGAAAAGCAACCATTCTTGGTGATTTCTGCTCTGTTCCTGGAGTATCATCTCAGCTACAATAAAGAGCTAGTGACAGATTTACTAGGAATTAAAAATGCACCTGAAAATTATGTGTATCGCATTTGCAAACCCAGAATCATACCTAATGAAGAAAACACCTGCCAAAGTCAGGAATAAGACAAGAATGGCCAATATTATTGTTACTATTTAAAACCATTTTGAAATTGTCATCTAGTGCCAATAGAGAGAGCCATATGAATTAGGAAGAGGTAAAATCACCCCTATTTATAGGTTATATTATGTATCAGGAAAACTAAAAAAAAAAAAAAAATCATTGGAAAAACCCCTAGCAAAAACATTTAAGAGAAGTGAGTAAAGTTCCAGTTTATAAAATCAATATGTAGAACTCAATAGCTTTCATATATAAAAATAACTGGTTGGAAGGTAAAGATTGCTTTTATAATTGTAACAAAAATAACAAAAGTACCTAGGCATAACTCTAATAAGGGATAGCCAAAACATTTATGAAGAATTTTAAAAATATACCTGACTGACACAAAAGTAGACATAAATAGTAAGCCATACTGTACATTTGGATAGGAAGACTCGATATCATAAAATCTCTTCTGATAATACACATATTTTTTTCTTGAAGCTAAAGAACAAATTGACTATATTTCATTTGTAAAAGCAATTCAACATAAATAGACTGGAAAACCTTAAAGAAAAACAATGAATGGGGGCTAGATCTTAAATCAGATGTTAAAACAGATTACTTCTCTATATTTAGAAGAAAATTATATTGGCAAGTGAATAAACAGATAAGCTAATGGAACCAAATAGAAAATCCAGAAATAAACCTAATTGCACACGGAAATTTAGACCATGATAAAGGCAGCATCTGAAATCAGTGGAGAAGGACTTTTCAAAAAAGTGATATTGGAATGAGTGGAAAGTTATATGAAAAAGATAAAAATGGATTCATCTGCATATTGTATGCTGATGTAAATTCTAAATAGGTAAGAGATCTGAATGTAAAAGATGAAATTGTGCAAATATTAGAAGAAAACATGAGTGAATCCTTCATAACATGTGAGTGAAAATTTCCCAAATTAAGAGAAAAGTTTGATAATTTGGCTATATTTTTTTAACATTCTGCATGGAAAAAAAACATTAAGAGCAAAGTAAAAATACAAGTGACATCAGGGAAAAGATTTACCACTTCTCTCACAAAGAGTTTATATCTCTAATATTTAAAGAACTACAAATTGAGAAGAAAAGCCACCTTATAAAACTCGACAAGAAATTCATATGCACGGTTCACAGGAAAAGAAATGAAGATAGCATTTAAAGATACAAAAAGATGCTCACACTTGCTCATACTAAAAGTTGAAAATTACAAGTACATTAAAACACCATCTCCCATCTATCAGACTGGCAAACATTAAGGAGTGTAAGAATTGCATTCTGTTGACAAGACTGTGGAAAAATAGGTACTCCTCCTTTGCTGATGGGAATATAGCCCTGGTGGAGGGAACTGTCCATATCTGGCAATATTACAGAAGGATTTATCCTTGACCCGGCAATATTTCTACAAAGGCTCTTTTCTAAAGATTCACTGGGAAAAATATGGAATGACATGTACATGGCAATTCATAATAGTACTAATCTGTATGAGTAAAATAGAAAACAGCTCAATTGTCCAACAATAAGAAGCTACTTAAACTATGGTACCTTCACACAAAGGAGGACCAGGAAGTAGTTAAAAGGAATGAAGATTATACCTTCCTATGGACATTTTTAGGTTGAGAAAAGTAAAGGGCAGAGCTGTGTCTATAGCATGCTACCTTTTATCTAAGAAGGGGGGAATGTAAATATTTATATTTGCATATTTTAATAAAACATTGGAAGGATAAACTACTATAAATGGTTGTCTGATGAGGAAGGAGGTAGGTAACAGGGTGATAGGGGATAAAAATGATTACTAGACTTATTTAAATATAGTTTGATAATTTGACCTTGGGATCATGTAAATGTTTTTACCCTGTCTTAAAACAAATTAGATAAAAATGAAAACAGCAAAGTAGACAAATTCATAAAACTGAAAAATAATGAAGCAAAATAAAACAAATGTATTTCAAGTTTGTGGCTTTGTGTCTGAGTAACAGAGGATTATTTCATGTCACTTTAAAACACATGTAATTTAAAAATGCATTCTGGCGGCACCTGGGTGGCTCGGTCGGTTAAGTGTCCAACTTTGGCTCAGGTCATGATCTTGCAGTTTGAGAGTTTGAGTTCCACATTTGGCTCTGTGCTGACAGCTGAGAGCCTGGAGCCTGTTTCAGAATCTGTATCTCCCTGTCTCTCTGCCCTTCCCTGACTCACACTCTGTGTGTGTGTCTCTCTCTCAAAAATAAACATTAAAAATATTTTTAAAATGCATTCTTAGTGAAATATATCCTAAGGACAAAAAGAACTG
The DNA here is from genome assembly GCA_028646485.1 of Cryptoprocta ferox. Lineage (NCBI taxonomy): Eukaryota > Metazoa > Chordata > Mammalia > Carnivora > Eupleridae > Cryptoprocta > Cryptoprocta ferox. The sequence goes on from CM053571.1 coordinate 65,208,561, forward strand.
CAAAGAAATTTTATTTATTTATTTTTTTTTTGCAAAGAAATTTTAAATTGTACTTAGTAATCATATTGTTAGTATTTATATTGGTGTTTTGAAAACATGATATGTATGTAATAGGATAGAATAAATAAATAATGGTATTATGTCAGGAACCAAGATATTCAGGATAAAATAAATACATATATAAAATCAGAGAAGTTAAATTAAAACCTGTGTTTTGGAAAGATCTATATTCATGTATATTTTTCTTTTAAAAACAAAACACCCCCAATAAAATTGATTTCCTAGTTCTGTACTTTAAAAAGGTCTAGAAACAATATCTCAGTAGCAACTAGTATTCCTGCCTCCCAGACTGTGGTCTCTAAATATTGTTTCCTGAGGCTCCTGGAAGAAGTTGAAGAAAATACACAAGATAAGCCTGGAACATTGTGTGGTGTCAGAAAGCAAAGGAACTTATATTGATTACTGGGCTTTTAAGAACTCAGGAGCTAACTTGAAGAGATGCCTACTGGCCACAGATAGAATCATTTGAACATCAAAAAGAATAAGTACAAGCTGAAAAAAATCAAACATATTAACAACCCATCTTTAAAACAAAACAAACTAATTGGTAATCTTTGAAAGTTGCTAGGCACCAACACATTATTCTGAAAACTAATAAGGAAAGAATCAAGCATTTTTCCTGACTTCTCGAGCAAACTATCTTGGAGTTTCCCATTACTTTTGATGAAAAAAGTTGTCTTTATAGAAGAATTCAAACTACTGAGTTCTGAGAGAATGGTAGAAATAAAGTCACCCTTTTGCTTCCCATAATGAAATAATGACTATAGTCATCAATGATCATCAATGGCTACTAGAATTATTGAGTGAAAGGTTGGTGGAGAATCTTATAATGGATGGATTAGGCTGACAGCATGTGAATATACTCAATCTTAACATCAGAAAAAGAATGGCAATCAGACATCAATTCCTTCCTGATGTGATGCAGTAGGAAGCACACACCATCACCTAGGTGTGTTTGCCAAAAAATGGAACCTGAATCTAATCAAACCCTTACATCTAGCTACCAGGCTACATGAGATAGAAGAACATGTTAAATGATGCCATAGAATACAAACAGCCAGGGTGCTTGGGTGGCTCAATTGGGTAAGTGTCTGACTCTTGGTTTTGACTCAGGAGACTTGATCTCACAGTTTGTAGGTTTGAGCCCTGCATGGGGCTCTGTGCTAACAGCATGGAGTCTGCTTGGGATTCTCTAACTCCCTTTCTCTCAGCCCATCCCCCCGCCATCTCTCTCTAAAAATAAATAAAGTTAAAAAAAAAAAACAATGAATGCAATCAGCCAAGCCACAATGTAGGAAATTTACAAGTCAAACAACTTGGTTTCTTCAACAATAAAAGGTAAAAAAAAAAAAGGGGGGGGGGATAGGTGAGAGAGACTTGTTTTCAGCTAATAGAGACTTTCAAGACCAGTCAATCAAATGCAATATATGGACTACAGATCTCTATTCAAACAAACAAGCTGTAAAAATAAATTTATGAAGTAACTAGAAATTAAAAAAATTGGGGTAACATATAAAATTTACCATTTTAATGGAAACAAACTAAGCGCCTGTTGATAGATGAATTGATAAAATGTGTGTGTGTATAATGGAATATTCAACCACAAAAAAAATAATAAAATCTTGCTATTTGCAGTAACATGGACCTTCAGGGTATTATGCTAAGTGCAGTAAGTCAGAGAAAAATACTGTATGATCTCACTTTTATGTGGAATTCTAAAAAACCCAAAGCAACCAAAAAATCGGGCTAATAGACATAGAGAACAAATTAGTGATTGTCAGTGGCAGGAATGGGGGTGGGGGTGGGAGAAATGGGTGAAGGAGGTAAAAAGGAATAAATCTTCAGCTGTGAAATAAATAAGTCATGGGGATGTAATGTACAGCATGAGATTCTTGCTAATGCTGTATTGTATATTCAGAAGTTGCTAACAGAGTGGATCTTAAAAGTTCTCATCCCAAGAAAAATTTTTTGTAACTAAAGTGACAGATGTTAACTATACTATTATGGGGATCATTTTGCAAGGTATATAAGTATCAAATTGTGTTGTACACCTGAAACTAATGTTGCATATCAATTATATTCCCATTTTCACAATTTTTAAGTGTACAGCTCAGTGGCAAGAAGCACAGTCACATGGTTGTGCAACCATCACCACCATCTATATCCAAACTTTTTTCATCTTCCCAAAGTGAAACTTGAGACTCATTTAAAAATGACTCCCCATCCTCCTCCCCTAAGTCCCTGGCAACTATTATTCTACTTTCTGTCTCTAAGAATTTGACTACTCCTATAAGTTGAATCAAGCAGTATTTGTCTTTTTGTGACTAACCTATTTTACTTGGCATAATGTCTTCAAGGTTTATCCATATTGTGGCATGTGTCAGAACTTCCTTCCCTCGTAAGGCTGAAAGTCTACATTTTGTTTATCTATTTATCCATCTATGGACATTTGTGTTTCCTGCCTTTGGCCATTGTGAATAATGCTGCTATGAAAATGAGTGTACAAATATCTGAGTTTCTGCTTTCTCTTCTCTTGGATATAAACCCACAACTGAAATTACTAAATCATATGGTAATTCTATTTTTAATTTTTAGAGAAATTGCTATACTGTTTTCTGCAATGGCTGTACCATTTTACATCTTACCAGCAATGCACAAGGGTTCCAGCTTCTCCACATCCTCACCAAAACTTGTTATTTCTGAGTTTTTGATTAATAGCCATCCTAATGGCATGATACGGTATCTCCTTGTGGTTTTGGTTTGCGTTTCTCAATGATTAGTGATGGTGGGCATCTTTGTGCTTATTGGTTATTTGTATATATTCTTTTGAGAAATATCTTTTTAACTCCTTTCTCCATTTTTTAATCGGATTATTTTGGTTGTTGAGTAGAAGGAGTTCTTGGTATATTCTGGATATTAACACCTTATTAGATACATGATTTGCTATTGGTGTCTCCCATTCTGTGAGTTGCCTTTTCACTCTACAGTCTTTTGATGTACAGAAATTTTCAATTTTGATAAAATCCAATTGATTTATTTTTCTTGTTATATCCAAGAAATCATTGCCAAATTCACTGTCATAAAGCTTTTCCTCTGTTTTCTTCTAAGACTTTTATAGTTTTAGCTCTTAAGTTTAGGTCTTTGATGAGTTAATTTTTGTGTATGGTATTAAGTCAGGTACCAACCTCATTCTTTTGCATGTGGATATCCAAGTTTTCCAGCACCATCATTTCCCCATTGCATGCTGATTATGCCCTTCTTGAAAATTATTTGACCGTATATGCAAGAGTTTATTTCTGGGGTGTCTATTATATTCCAGCAATTGGGAAAATTTGAATAATGACTAGATGATGTAATGAGATTAATAGTAATTTTATTGGGTTTGATAATGGTTTTATGGATATGTTATAAATGTTCATCTGTTAGATATACACCAAAACATTTACAGATAAAGTGCTGTAATATCTGGAAATTACTCTGAAATACACCAGTGGACTGAGATGGTAGGTGGGGCAAGAGAGATATGTGGGGAGAGAGATGAAACATGATTTGCCAAATATTGGTAGTTGTTGAAGCTGGGTGGGGTGGATATATGGGAATCTACTATATTTTTCTCTCATCTTTTGTATATAGTTGGAATTTTTCAAAATAAAAACTTACAAATTATACAAGAAAGCATGCTTAAAATATCATTGTACAACAGATGTCTATAGACATCTCAAACTTTACATGTCTCTGTCCTTGCTTGCCAAACCTACTTTTCACCCAATATTCATCATCTTAGTTAATAGACCTTCATCACATAGTTGTTCAGGCCAAAACCTTGGAGGCATCCCTGATTTCATCCATACCTCACAGTGAATCCATTTTCAGATTCCTCTTGGATCCACATCCAAACTATTCAACATTTTTGCTGGTGCTTCCCTGGTCCAAGCCACCATCATCTCTCACTTGGACAACTTCAGAAGCTCTTACATTTCTCTTGTCTTCTATCTCCCCATATCCCAGGTCCTAAAAGTCATTCTTCTTGTAGTTGCTAGAGTAATCTTTTAAGAAATTAAACGGAATCAGATAAGTCAACTGCTTAAAACTCTTTAATGGATTTCCCTTATATTAATAAAATCCAGACTTCTACAAGGCTCTCTATGAGCTGGGCTCTGCTTACTTCTCTCCCACTTTCCAGATCTTCTTCCTGAAATATTTTGCCCTGAGAGGCAAGTCTCAGCTCAGTCTGGTCTCAGCCAAGGGTAGTCTCTTCAGAGAAGTGTCTTCATTACTCTATGGGAAATTGTCAATTGCACTCCCAATGCATTTTCCAAAAAAAATCTATTGTTCCTTCCTAACACTTCTTTTCTTAAGTCTTATTTATTTATTTACTTATTTGATCATTGTTCACTGACTCTTGTCTAGAACTTTTTATTGTCTATTGCCACTAGAATGTAAGCTCTAGGAGAGTAGGAACATTGTCTTAATTACTCCTAATTCACGTTGGCCTAGATTAGTGCCTGCCTGGTGCTTGGGCAGGTGCTATTTTTGTTGAATGAATTTGCTACCAGGAGATTCTGGAATCATGTGAAATGCCTTATAGTTGTCTCTGGAGAGGGAACTAACCAGAATTTGGAAGACTGCTTCTATTACAGTAGTGTAGGGCTCCATTTCAGCCCACCTTAAGTGGAGAGAAGAGGGAAACACAAAAGGAAAATCAACAGAGCTGAGCAACTGATTGTATGAAGGGGGAAAGAGATGAAGAGGGGAAAAGAGATTTCGACCCAAAATGACATGGCTGGTGAATGATAACAGGAATGGAAACAGGAGGATGAGGGGAATTATGGATTCTGTTTTTTATATATTAGGATGGGATGCTATGTTAGCAGGGAATATGATATGAGGAATGTAACCCAGGAGAGAGGTCACCTCTGGAGACACCACCTTGGGGATCATCTGCTTGAAAGTGCTAATTAAACCCATGGGGGGTGATTGGAAGCTGCCACAGGAGAGAGCCCAGAGAAAAGAAAGGGTGAGACAGACCACAAGCTGGCAGAGGAACAGCTCAGGGAGGAGGGATGGTCCAGTGCTGCCCTGAGACTGCTGAGGATGAGGTTGATAGAGGGCCAGTGAATGTTGGTTTTGAGTTATATCATCTTCTGCTTTTCAAACCTCATTCTTTTCTCTACTATAAAAGTTGTTTATATTTTCTTTCTAGTCTATCAGCCTGTTTTCCCGAAAACCCAGTACAACAAAAATTCAGCTTTTCTCTACTTCTATAGTTCATGTCACATTCTGATCATTGCTTCTCATTGGGTTTTCCCCTTCTCTCAGAATGAATCTTACATTGCCTCTTTCTCTATTTATTTTTCACTAATCTGTCCATAAGCAGCACAACAGTAATAAAATATGCATATGCCATCCTTACTTACAAGAAAAACTTGTATTTTCTTTCATTTATTTTTAATTATACAATGATAAATTCATCTTAGTAAAAATTTAAACATTCAGAACCATAAAGGGTAAAAATTGTCCCCCAAATCAACCAATTTCCCCTCTCCAAAGTTCACTATTGTTTATCATTTGGTATGTTCCTTACAGATGTGTGTGTATGCATATATTTTATTATTATTATTTTTTAATGCAACATCCATTTGCTATCTCACAGTTTAATAAGTTCAGGAGTTTTGGCATAGCGTAGCTAGGTTCTCAGGTCAGGATCTCACAAGGGTTAAAGCAAATAGTCAACTGGGACTGAGAGCTCATCTAATGCTCATAGTTCTCTTCCAGATTCACAAGTTATTGGAAGAACTTGTGGGTGTAGAACTGAGGTCTCTTCTTTCTTCCTGGCTATAAGTCAGGTGTGTTTCAACTCCTAGAGACTGCGTGTCATTCTCTGCTTTCAGCCTCTCTCTACATCATAGGATTTTTTCCTGCAGGGGCAGAAAGAGAATCTCCCTCTTTCCACATTGAATAGCTCTGACATCTTTAAATGGCTTAACTGATTAGATCAGGTCCACACAGGATTAACTAAAAATTAACTCTTTTGATTAACTAAAATCAACCGGCTAGAGATCATTATCACATCTTTAAAATTCCTTCTGCCATAATATAAAGTAACATAATCACATCATTTTCACAAGTCTTATCCACAGGAAAGAATAGGAGATCATACAGGACATGCATGCATATATTTTAGAGGAAGAGAAAAATTATAAGTATCAGGACACAGACTCAGGTGTGTAGGAAATATAAGTTTATTTTTCTATAATTGAATTTAATTTGTATTTTGAATCCCTTTATGCTAGGTGATGGGGAAAGAAATCTCAAGTGAATTCTGTTTCCCGAGTCACACATATGCCCTTTTCCTACAGTCCTGTCTTCACCCAGGATTGTATCTAAATTCCAGGAGTTTTGAGGCGTCAAGGTCTGGAGGTGAGGAGAAGGGGCTTAGGTGGTCCTGGGCCATCCCTTATCTACCCAGCTGGTTCTCGATTATCCATTTAGGTGGATAAGGCGCCCCTCCCCCTCTGATTCATACAGGGCACTGTCATGTCCTCCTAATGTGCAATTTCAAGGCTTCTTAGATCTGAATCTTCACGTTCCTCTTGGGCATGCAGAAAACAAATAGCATTCCTCCTGTGTCATGCAAAAAGTAGGCAACTGTTTCAGGTGGTCTCTGGTTCTTTCAGCCCAGGCTTTCCACATACCCATTTCTGTCTCTGTTCTGTACCATGTTGCCTTGCATTACCAAGGCATCTTACCACTTCTTTAAGTTTTATTTCATAGTGAAGGCATAACTCCCTTTTCCTCGTGGATTTCCCAAATTTGATTTAGATTTCCATTATTCTTCCTTTGCAAAGACTAGTTCTTCAAGACCCACATCAGCATCAAATTCTTTTGCTTCTCTGCTGATACTCCCCCTATTCTAAGTCTGTGAACCATTTTTGTAATCTGAGAGTAGGGTGACCAACTAACATGGTTTTCCTAAAATCAAGAGGATTCTGGAGAAGTGGGATTTTCATTGCCCAAACTGGGAAAGTTTGGGGCAAACAGGCATGTGTTAATCACCTTATCTGGGCATGGGAGTGGGGATGAGTGGCAGAAAACTGCTTCCAATTGATCAAGAATTCTTCCTTTGTTTTTAAATTTTTTATTTAAAAAATTGTTTTAATGTTTTATTTATTTTTGAGGAAGAGAGAAAGACAGCGTCAGCAGGGGAGGGTCAGAGAAAGAGGGAGACACAGGATCCGAAGACAGGCTCCAGGATCTGAGCTAGCTGTCAGCACAGAGCCCAACGTGGGGCTCGAACCTGTGATCCGTGAGATCATGACCTGAGCTGAAGTCAGCCACTTAACCAACTGAACCACCCAGGCGCCCCAATCAAGAATTCTTCCAAGTCTTTTCTTTTTGGCATAAACTTTAAGCTCTAAATCTCTCAGGGATTAGATACTTTTTAAAATGCACAGCACACAATATACTATTTTCATAGTTCCTGTTTATCTCTTTCTGGATTTTTCCATGCTCACCCTTGCTCCCTTTGGACTGGTAGCCTTTTTAGACACATTGTCCTATTTTGTGTTTTAATTTCCTTCTTGGAAATTAAATATTGGAAATATATTGCCTTTGAAAGGAAATTACCTTTTGTGTCACTTTTCTGACCCCTATCCTCCATAATTCATGGATAAGCCCTTTATTGGAACTCAGAAGAGGTTTCCCAGCACTCACGCCCCGCCTGAGCTGGGGACCATCAGCCTCTGCTTCTCTAAGAGAGGTACCACGGGGCACCCAAGATCATCAGGGTGGACCAGGGGTATGAGCAAACTGCAAGAACATATTTGAACTTGTGTTATTACTTACATTTTATCCTAATGAAGAAAAGGAAATTGTCATTAATAATATTTTATGAACAGATACCAACGCTCACATTTGATGTGATGTCAGATGATCACAGAACACATATCATATGTGATGTATCCTGAGGGAAGGATGCAGGTCCACAATATGGAAGGGGATGACAGTGGCATCCTCATTCTCTATTTTCAGCTTACTGCTGAAATTAAGTAATTGACATGTATTAAATCATTTGATTCTAGAAACCTCCATGAGGAGGGTATTATTATTGTTATTAGTATTTACAGATAAGGGGCCTGAGATGCAGAGAGATTAATTAACTTGCCCAAGGCCACTCAGCTATGAGATATGAGCCCAGGTGGTTTGTTTCTAGAACCTTTGCTCTTCACCAACATGGCAGTTTTCTGCCTCTCTTTAAAAAATTAACCTTTAATACTGCTATTCCAGTTTACATTTTACATGATAAATACAGAAAAAGTATTTATTATGAAAACTATAAAAATTACTTTATCCCACACACAATATTTTTATTTAAAAATTTTTTAATGTTTATTTATTTTTGAGAGAGAGAGAGAGAGAGAGAGAGACAGAGGGCAAGTGGGGGAAGGGTAGAGAGAGAGAGGGACACAGAATATGAAGTAGGCTCCAGGGTCTGAGCTGTCAGCACAGAGCCCAACACGGAGCTCGAACTCACGGACTGAGAGATTATGACCTGAGCTGAAGTTGGATGCCCAGCTGACTGAGTCACTCAGGTGCCCCCAAAATATTTTTATTTTATTTATTTTATTTTTTTTTTAATTTTTAAATGTTTATTTATTTTAGAGAGAGAGACAGACAGAACATGAGCAGGGGAGGGGCAGAGAGAGAAAGAGGGAGACACAGAATCGGAAGCAGGCTCCCAGCTCTGAGCCATCAGCACAGAGCCCCAAGCTGGGCTCCAACTCACAAGCCTTCAAGCCATGAGATCATGACCTGAACCGAAGTGGACCGCTTAACCGACTGAGCCACCCAGGCGACCCTTTATTTTTAAATGTTTATTTATTTTTGAGAGAAAGAAAGACAGCAGGGGAGGTACAGAGAGGGGGACAGAGGATCCAAAGCAAGCTCTGCAGATGACAGCAGAGAGCCTGGTGTAGGGCTCAAACTCACAAACTGTGAGATCATGACCTGAGTTGGAGTCAGAACTCAACTGATTGAGCCACCCAGGTGCCCCACTACACACAGTATTCTTAAAATTTATAATGATTAGGCTGGTTTTAGAGGGAAAGCTAGCACCAGGAAACACAAACCCATCTACTTCTTATTGTAATTAATACTTCAGTACTCCCCAAGCCTCTTAAGCATTTCATTATTTTGTTATTACATTATATTTATTGGTTGTCTTCATCCCCCTTAAATGTAAAGCTCATGAAGGCAAGGGTTTCATCTGTTACTTATGTCTCCATGAAGGCTATAGCAGAGCCTGGAATATAGTGGGTGCCAAATAAAGCAGACCCAACCTTATTATTTATTATTTATTACATAATCATTATATTGTATACATTATACATTATGTATTTATATTTATGACATATTATAAAGATAGAAATTATATATTAAATATATATTAAATGTTTAAATATTATAAATATATACATGTAGATAAAAATATAAAATTATTATAAACAAACAAATTAAGAAAAATCCTAACAGCCTACCAACATTTGTTGACTTGAATGGCTATTTTTCGAAATTATTTTTCACTGCCTTTTGTCCGTGAACAATGTTATAGTTCTTATTTTGTGTGTAGCATTGCATTATTAAAATACTCTAGAAGAATGAAGGCGTAGTCAACAAGTTAACATTTAGTAGACTTTGACAATTGTGTTTTCATAAATCCATCCAATATGGCATTAATAAACACTCATCTTCACCTTGTGTTCCAGTCCCAGCAAACACCAGCAATTCTAGACCATCCCTGGTCACACCTCCCTTTCCATCTTGCACTTGCTGAATCTTTGCATTATCTTCAGGACTTTGCTTGAATGTCAGTCCCCATGAATGTTTCCCACACACAGCTCTCTACAAGAATACTTTACACTTTTTCCCCCTGGGATCTCAGAGCACTCTGTAATTACTTGTTTACACGTCTTCCTCCCTGACTAGACTTGTCAGTCCTAAGGGGAGGGATTATGCACTATGTATTTTTGTATCCTTGGCTCCTGGCACATAGTAGCTACTCAGTAAATGCTGCGTGAACAAGTAATCTTAGTTAACTCAAAGGGGAAGTCAGACAGACTACCTAAACAGTAAGTAGGATAGGTGAAGATAACATTTTTATTTTGATATCCTCTATTTGAAATACTGTGCATAGCATTACATTAAAAGTGGTGGGATACTGGACTCAAACCATCCTTAAAGTTTATAGTCAGATAAGTTAGCCATTATTTGCAAGGATCTCACATTAAAGTTCTATTAATTGAAGCAAAAAAAAAGAAAAAAGAAAAAAGAAAGAAAGAAAATGCTGTATGTGTTGGGCCAGAAGCAGCCCTTCTCAATGTTGACAGTACACAAATGAATTTATTCTGGGCAATTAGTAGGACACATCAGCAATGAATTATACATTTTCCCTTGCAAAGGCAGCTCTTTCTCACTAATTTATATATAGGCAAAAGCCACATCCAGCACAGCAAACAAGATAAAAATAACTGCATGTATTTATAAGCAACTACAGTTACAAACCAGTACATTCCCCTTTTGAGAAAATAGTGTAAAATTCAAGTGTGGGTGGTAGTTTGATTATGGAGATCTGTCATCTGTTTTCAGATACATTTCAAGAAAAGTACTGGCTAATTAAATTTATTATTCATCCTTTTCCTTCGAAGTAAAGCCTATGCAAATTATCTGCAGCAGACCAGATTCCTGAGGAAAAAGCACCACTTTTTGAGATGAGCCCAACTCACACTCTTTCTAGTAATTGGAGGTACAGGTGAATTGGAGAAGAAAGTGTTTTGGGAGAGTTTTCCATGAGAAGACATATTCTTCGGTCTTCTTTCCATTAGCAGAGTTAGGAATCTTGAATGCTTTCAAATGAAATCAAAGTCACATCGTTTTAGCTGCAAAAAGAATCTCCAGTCTTCCTTTCTGTAACATTGACTACTAACAAGAAAGTCACCAGCTATTTATTTCTCTGTGTATTTTCTTAGACTTAAACAGTCATGCACATCTGGTTTGGAAATTGAGAATTCTCCCTCTTTTAGGTTAACAGCAAGAGGGAAATAAGAAAGGTAAATCAGCCATCTGTTGATGAGCTCACTAACCAGGCTACAGGGGGTGGGCAACATTTACCTCTCAAGGAATCTGGGTTTCAAAGTATTCACAGTAACCTGCTTGTCTTCCTGATGCTGCCTCATCCTCCAGAGCCTGGCTAATGATCTACTAAACATATGGCTGGGCCTGCTTTCCTTTCCCATTTTCATTACGATTTAAACTTCTGGAGGGCAGGGCTATGCACCTCGGGTTTTTTGTGTTTTGTTTTGTTTTTTGTGGCTGCAGAACACCTGGAATACTTTTATGCTCAGTTTTGGGCAGTATTTCAGATGATGGCTCTGGATTGGTCTTGAACAATTTTACCGAACAATGTTAATTTCCTCCTGGACCAAAATTGTTTGATTGTGTCCTTTTAGAGGTGCTACTGATAATGCAAACAATAGGTTTTAAAGGCTTAATAATACAGGACGTTTAGTATTAACATCTCATGGGTGGTTTCCCAAGTTTTATGCATCAGGAAAAAGCAAGCACAGTATTGGTTACTAGGGAAGGTGCATGCATTTTTGTAATAAAATATTTACAGAACTTCTTGGTATTCTGGGAGTATGTAATTAAAATTCTGACACTTTGAGGGCGCCTGGGTGGCTCAGTCGGTTGAGCATCCGACTTCAGCTCAGGTCATGATCTCATGATCTCTTGGGTTCGAGCCCTGCGTATGGCTCTGTGCTGACAGCTCAGAGCCTGGAGCCTGCTTCGGAAACTGTGTCTTCCTCTCTCTCTGCCCCTCCCCTGCTTGTGTTCTATCTCTCTCCCCAAAATAAATAAACATTTAAAACAACAAAAAGAAAAAAAAAGAAAATTCTGATACTGTGAATACTTTCAGTACTAATCACAGAAGTGTAGACTAAACTCACACATATTTGATCACTTAAAATGCCCCAGGAAGGATGAAATTGCCCAGGTATACCTTATGTTACTGTCTTTCACCTTATGTTTCCTAGTTGCAATTGAGGTATGAGTTTTGCTAAACAAATTTCATATATTTATAAGAATAATGGTCAATGCTATTCGTACTAAGAACTACAATTTTTGCATTTGCCCTTTATGAGAAATTTACTAAAGAAACTGTTTCCCAAAAAGAGAGCCTGGCCTACCAGAAAGGCATTGAGTGATGGTAACATTCCTTTCTAATTCCAGCTCTGTGACTTTCTTTTGTCTGAACTGAGACATACTTACTCCTTCCAAGCCACAGCTTCCTTATTCAGAAAATACAGTTAATAATTCCCACTTATGGGGTAATTGTGTGGGTTAAACCAGAAAATTTATGCAGAGTGCCTGGCACTGAGTAAAAACAACAAATGGTAACTATTAATACAAAATAATGGAGACATTAAAGATCTTTTCAGATGAAAGCAACAATCAAGGTTTATAATGCACATTTTGAAAAAGATAAGTTTTTAATCAGTGGGCAAAATTCCTGAAGTTTGCCTTTATTCAATTTGCCCTATATTCTTGAAGACAGTTTACGTTAATTAACTCTCCCTATTCTTAAAAATCTCCTTAATTATAATTCTGGTTTTCCCTATAACTTGCTCCAGATTATCCATTTGTTTCATCCTTCCATCCATTCTGCTAATCTAGCCATCTAATAATTAGTATATGTGCTGCTGAAGCAAGCACAGCCATCTAATAATCAATTTTGAGTTTATTCTTTGCACTGGGCACATTGAAACATAAATGCTCCCCAGAGGAGAAGGCAAGTCAGAGCCAGGTGTAGCTCAGAGACCATCAAACCTGGGAGTGAGTGTCATCTTTTGAACTTGCTATCATTGGGGCTATGACACAGCCTTAAATTTTCTCTTATCAGGTTCTTCATCCATAAGCTGAAAATACCTCCCCTCCATCTAACAGGATTGTTAGGATGTCCAAATGAGATAAATGTGTGAAGTAATCTTGTAAATAATAAATCGTGATAAAATAGTTACTATTATTAATGATAATATCAGTTGGTTTTAGGTCTATTTTGAGAACTTCTTTCTGGAGAGGCAGCATTTCTGCTTTCTGCATTTGCTGCTTACCAATGTAATCAATTAATTATTGGTCTCTTCCATCCAGTTGGTCTTTTTCCTTCCAGCTACATTGGCAAGTCTCTTTGCCTTGCACTTACGAGATTGTGCAGACCAGGCTGTGAAGCCGATTAAGCCCATGTAGAGTTTAGAATTAATGCTAATATTCATTCTTGATGCCACCTAAAAATCACATTTTTGGTGGGTGGCAAAGTTGTGGCATGAGTGTATGTGGCGGTGGAGTAGCTCTATACTTTAAAGACCTTCTTAAATTCTCCTTTGGGTAAGATTAAGAAACAAAACAGTATCAATTGCCTATGACTTTCCTAAATTGTATTTTTTAGGAGAATTTCTAGTGGCATATGAATAACCTGCAAATTCTAAACCTTTGTGTTTCTAAAATATTTCTGAGGGGTATCTCCAATGCCCAAAGGACTTTCTAACGGAGGCTGATACTTTGATCAATGCTTGACTCAGTTTTCTGGGAATGAAGTATGGAGCTTTCTAGAAGAATATTTGGCATCCATTTTATAGCACATTGCATGGAGGGGAGCAGAAGTAAAAACACTTTCTCCAAGGTAGCATACCTATGCTCATGAGGACCTTGTAGGATATGTGCAGTGTTGGCCATAAGCAAAGCAGAATGGGTGGCTGCTTATAGGATGTGATATTGGTAGTGTCCAGTTCTTGTGCTCAAACATCACCCCATCCAGGCATAATAAATCTTGAAATGCCACCACTTGGAGAAAGAACACATGGTTGTTTGGGGAAGATTTATAAGCAGCTTTACAAAAATAGTCCCTCATGAAAGAAAAGGTATACTACCTCGATCCCAGCACACAGAAAGTACCTGGAATAAGCTTAAGGAACAGACAGGTAAGTAGTTTATAATTAACAGTAAATCAGACTGAACCCCTTCTCCTTCTTTTTTTTTTTTTTTTTTTATTTTTATTTTTTATTTTTATTTTTATTTTTTTTACATTTTTTTATTTTTTTTATTTTTTTTTTAACTTTATAGTTTATTGTCAGGTTAGTTTCCATATAACACCCAGTGCTCTTCCCCACAAGTGACCTCCACCAAGACCATCACCCCGCTTTACCTTTTCCCCTTCCCCTTCCCCCCTCAGTTTGTTTTCAGGATTCAAGAGTCTCTCGTGTTTTTTCTCCCTCCCTCTCCCTA
>CM053571.1:65223454-65243261 GCA_028646485.1 Cryptoprocta ferox
TTTTTTTTGCTGCCACCTTCTGCTTACTTTGAGAGGATATCCTCCTGAGAACTCGTAGAGCAACTGGAAGATCAAAGGTAATCCCTGGAAATCTAGTGAACTGGTGAGCAGGAATTCTGTCCCTGTATGTAGTAATTCATACTCTGATCATTCAATATATCTTTGATTAAAAAAATAGAATACTGCTTAGTAACTACATTTTATTTAGTAAAAAAATCTTTAGAAACATGAGCTTTGGAGAGTAACTGAGGATGCTAACAGCATGGCATCTGGACACTGCCTGAGTTTGAATCCCAGCTCTCCCACTGCTGAACTGTATAAATTTGGACAAGTTACTTAACCTTTTTGCTTCTCCTACATTTCTATCCATCTGCAAAATAAGGACTATTTTTCCACCTATTAGTGTTGGGGGGACTAAATTAGTCATTTACGTAAAACGCTTGAAACAGACTGAGACCGTAAGTGCCATGTAAGTGCTGCTGTGATATTATTCCTGGCTAAACTGTTGTGACACACTCTCTTTTTAAAAACAAAGACATTAAGGCCCAGGACGTTTCAAAGACTTGTTCAGATTACAATCAAACTCATCTTCACAAATGCACATTTCTTGTCCCTCACACTCACACTCAACTCCACTGCCTCCTTATTTGTGTAAGAAGCCAGTAAAACAAAGAAACACAGACATTTCTGGACATATCTTTCTCCCATTACTATTTCTGCACTTGACTCTATCAGAAAAGGAAGAACTGGAGAACTGGAAGGACTGTAGCAAAGGAAGATGTATTCTTTATTAAGATGTCAAGTACATTCCATTTGGTTTGACCAAATTGAGACTGTCAGTGCTCTGGACCTGCCTCAGGGTTTGGGGATGGGTCAGCAGGCTCTGCCTCACTGATTCTAGAGAAAAGGAACTTGGTCAAAAAAATGTGAATCCATTTCCAGATGTAGCTGTTTTCTCTGTGCTCCTATAATTGAAATAATAATGATGGCTAATGATTAGGATGGACTTCTACTGGGTTTTAATCAATCACATGGCTATGTAAACTTATGTTGCAAAGAAAGTAAGTTTAGAAGTAAGCCTGGTGTGGGTGCCTGGGTGGCTCAGTCAGTTTAGCAACAGACTTCGGCTCAGGTCATGATCTCATGGTTCGTGAGTTCAAACCCTGCATTGAGCTCTGTGCTGACAGCTCAGAGCCTGGAGCCTGCTTCAGATTCTGTGTCTTCCTTTCTTGCTGCCCCTCCCTACTCATACCCTTTCTCCCAATAATAAATAAAACATTTAAAAAAAAAAAGAAGTAAGCCTGCCTTCCAATCATCTTGATGGAAAGAACTTGACAATGCACTTCAAGAAATAAGCCCAAGTGAAGTTGGTTCTTTGGGAGAGGCTTATTTTAAGACAGCAACAAATGCACAGATGCCTTTTTCTCTGAGAACGCCTAGAGTTATACCTCATTAGAAGCCAGAGGTTAAATCAGATCAGGAAATTTCAACCTTTTGTGCCTGTGATCCACAGCAGGAAATACATTTCTACCACCATACAGTGCACACACCCATACAGTGAATTTTTTCATTGTATTTTTCATAAAATTTTTTCATTAAAAATGCTTTTTACCCTTAGTAATTGGAATGCATCTGATATTTTCTATTTTTCTTTTATTTATTTTATTATTTATTTTTATTAAAAATTTTTTAATATTTATTGTTTTTGAGAAAGAGAGAGAGAGAGAGAGAGTGAGGAGGGGAGGGGCAGAGAGGAAGACACAGATTCTGAAGCCGGCTCCAGACTCTAGCTGTCAGCACAGAGCCTGACTGGGTTTCAAGCCCACGAACCATGAGATCATGACTTGAGCTGAAGTCGGACACTTAACTGAGCCACCCAGGCACCCCTATTATTTTTTATTTTAAAGTTTGTTTATTTTCAGAGAGAGAGAGAGAGAGAGAGTGTGTGTGTAAGCAGGAGAAGGGCAGAAAGAGAGGGAGAGAGAATTCCAAGCAGTCTTTATGCTCAGCGTGGTAGAGTCTGACATGGAGCTTTCCCATAATACCGAGTTCAGGACCTAAGCCGATATTAAGAGTAAGACACTTGGGGCGCCTGGGTGGTTCAGTTGGTTGAACGCCGGACTTTGGCTCAGGTCATGATCTTGCTGGTTCGTGAGTTCCAGCTCTGCATCAAGTTTGCTGCTGTCAGCCTGTCAGTGCAGAGCCAGCTTCAGATCTTCTGTCCCTCTCTCTCTGCCCCTCCTCCACTTGGCTCTCCCAAAAAGAAATAAATATTTAGAAAAAAAAAAGAGTCAGACATTTAACTGACTGAGCCACCCAGGTACCTCTCTCTCTTTCTTTTTTTAAATTAATTAATTTATTTTGAGAGAGAGAGAGAGAAAGAGCATGTGTGGACACGCTTGCCCAAGCAGGGGAGGGGCAGACAGAAAGGGAGAGAATCCCAAGCAGGCTCTGCACTGTGAGCACAGAGATCATGATCTTTGAGCCAAAATCAAGAGTCCTTCACTTAACTGACTAACCTACCCAGGTGCGCTAATATTTTATTTTATTTCATTAAAAAAATACTGGTTGTAATCTACTAAATTGATTTTAGGATCCACCTATCAATTGTCACCTGCAGTTTGCAAACACCATATTAAATGGATCTTGGGAATCCACCTTAGTTCTGACACTATAATAACCTTGAATAAGAAGAATATTAAGAATACAACTTTGATGGGGCACCTGGGTGGCTCAGTTGGTTGAGTGTCCGACTTCAGCTCAGGTCATGATCTCCCAGTTCACGGGTTCGAGCCCTCTTTGGGCTCTCTGCTGACAGTTCAGAGCCTGGAGCCTGCTTCAGATTCTATTTCCCTCCTTCTCTGCCCCTCGCCCACTTGTCCTCTCTCAAAAATAAATAAACATTAAAATAAAAAAAAAGAATACAAGTCTTTGTCCTCCACGCTTCATCTTAAAAAGTTGAAGGACCTTGTGTTTAAGGTATTTTTATAGAGAAAGCATTTGGTCTTTACGTTTTCTTTACTTCTTCTGGAGATTATTCTATCATTGAAAAGAAGAACTTGTATAGCTTGAAGTGAATCTCAATGTATATACTGTGTTTATTAATGGCTCATAGTAATGAACTTTAAGTAATATTTCAATAGAGCTTAATCCTAGTGTCTACTATCTTATAATTTTCACTGCATACAGATTCATTCTTTTAAAAAATATATTAAGAATTTTAAGTGAAAAAAGTATGCTGCAAAGCAGTCTTTATCTTATGCTATTGTTTATATTTTATAAAACTCTACGTATGTACTTATATTTCCATAGTGTTTTTAGAAAAGACACTGGTAACAGTAGCTGTTTTAGGAGAGGAAAACTGGAGCACTGGGGATTCTGTTTGAGGAGACTTACTTTTTACTGCATACATTTTTGTACAATTTTGGGGGAAAATGCCATATTTACTTTAAGAAAATGTTAGTGCATGTCGCTAACACTTCAGTGAAACAAATGAATTGGAATAGAATGCTCTCCAAGATTCTTTTCATTCTAAAAGTCTAGGATTCTAAACTCTTCCTGTGTGCTCAGATAGGCATTCTATATCCAAAGCAAGTGGAACATAACCAGTCCCCTGCTTTCGAGGAATTTATATCCTCAAAAGGTTGGATATTGGTGTATATATGTCAAGGAGAACATGAGAAATACATTGCCATTTATAGAAAAGTTGGGCCATCTTTTGTAGATAAAGTTGTTCTAGATGGTCTTTTCAAAATAACTTTGCTATGTGAAGCAACAAAAATTAAAAAATTATGTTAGATGGAAGTCCATCTGAAACGTATTGAACTCTTCACTGGGCAATGATATGAATACAATAGACATGTCATTATGAACTGCACTTACTAACTAGACACTGGCATGTCCCAGTAGTGCCATCAGAGTCATTTGAGGTACATAAGGCTGTTTATCCTAAATTTAGTAAATTCACTCTGCAGTAGTTTTTCATAGTTTTGTTTTTCTGGATTCCTCTGTAGATTACATTATTGATACCTCTCAGAATGCTGACCTGGAGGAAGAAGCTCTTTGTTCCATTTCAAATTCACTGGCCAAATATATTAGATTTAGAAAATAGCAATTAACGTTTTTAGAACAATATGCCAAGTGTTAATGGGCCCTGAGTTTGGGCCTCACCTCTGAATAGCATACATGCATTTTAATGGATGGACTTTGTAATATCTACTTTAATTAGTTAAAGCTCTTATTTTTAGTGCTTTCTGGTTCTTGTCTGTGTTCCTAATAGGTCCGCCAGTCTAGTAGCTTGGAGCGTGGCCTAGAAATATCTAAAAGGATATGCAAGAGTGGCAAGATGTGGAGGGAAGAACTTCATGGCAAATATTGAAGTGAAAAGACCAAATATAATGAGGTTGAAGCAAATAGTCATGGAGTATTTAAATATTAGGGATTCTGTCAAGAACACACAAATCAATTATTAGAGTATATATTGACAAATAGTTATAATTTTATTCTTTTTCAAGAAAAGATTAAAGATTAGTAGTAACTGGAAAGAACAAAATTTGTAGCCACATGACAAATTGCTAAAAGGAGAAAAAAGAAAGAAAATTAGGACAAATAGCTATATATTTTGCTCTTTAACATCAATTATCTTATTTGTTCCTCATAATATAATCAAAGTTATCAATATAACAGCTAAAGATCCAGAGTGACTTCAGATTGCCTAATCCCAGGGTCACCAATCACAGAACCCTGGAGAAGGGACACATGGCGTTGAGAGTCCATTCCTAAGCTTTCTTTGTCCAGGAAGTCTGCCAGCTTTTTGACAGTGTGGAGATAAAGCCAGGGAGCTGAAAGTCTTAAAGCAAACCCTGGGAGTGGCACTGGTAGGAGCTGAAAGGGGTTAAACCTCACCCCAGCAACTGTGCAGGGAGCTTTCTGATCTGTCAAAGGAGATGCTCACCTCAAGGCCATGGACACCACCGTGGCATCCAGAATATGTGCCTACTATTGCACGTTTGTGAGATTTCTGGTATACTTGTGAGCTCCCCAGATGTGCATTTGACACAACCAAAATGCATCACATCAAGATATAATACTGTCTGAGGGGAGGGATGTTTAAAAACCTAACCAAAACAAACTCCAAACTAAACTAAATAAAACTGTAAAATAAAACCAACCCACACACCTAACCCCTGCAATGAAACAAGGTCAGATTTTGCAGAGGTTTATTTATGGAGGAGAGATGGGCCAGCGATGGGAACATGGTAGGACATTTGCATTATATTCAGACTTGAGCAAAACACTTGATTTGCCATGCTGTTTGACTTTCCTGGATATGTTAGTCCCGGGGCAGGCTTGATAATACCACAGCCACACAGGCTGGAGGGGCCGAAGGGCCACCTGTGAAAGGTAACAAGAGCAGCATTGTGTGAAGTTCTGAGGGCTTGTCTCTTTGTGGGTGACCGTAGTTTGTATTTTTATATGTTTATCAATAATCTGAGAGAAGGAATGAACAGAATGCTAATGGCAGTTGCTGAGATGACTAAATTGGAAGGTGTTACAAGCTTTGATAAATGGCCAGGATATGAACAGCAGTGTGGTTCAAAAGGACTGAAACAAGGCAGAAATATGGGATGAAAAAAAAAGAAATTGCTCTCAGAAAGATGCAAACAAATATCTGGCACAAATCACATCAGAGGCATTCGCAGAAAAGAAGAGAATCTTGAGAAGTGGGATTGCTAGTAGCAACCTACAATGGAGGAAGGGCTGGGAGATGTGTAGACAAGTTCACAGTGACTGTTAAACGAAGGACAGAGCAGGACTCTGAGGCAGTGTTGTAGCACCAAGGGAAGGAAGGTTGTGGTCTCTCCTGCAAGTGTGGCTGAAAGTATTTGGAGTCAACTGTATTCAATTATTGCACCTAAATAAGCAAACAATGTTGACAGTTTTGGACAGAACCCAGAGATAAATAATGGACATGATTAATGGAAGGGACGCCTTGATTTATGAAGAAAGGTTTATGGAGTATATCGTGTGGCTAAGCAGTGGCCAGAAACAACATGGTACAGTCTGGAAATGATGACAATACTTATCTTCATATTGAGGTGTTGAAATGTAAAACAAAAAAAGAAAACATAAGGATAAAGTAGGCTAGGATTAATTAAGGAGAGGGGAACATAAGATTGAATTTTAAGCCATGCTGATTGAACTAATAATGCCGAGACTGTTACCTATTTTGACGAGGAACTGTTCAATTACGAATCAACTTTTAAATGTGAATGCTAAATCCACTGTCAGTTATGACATCTCTAACCAGAAAGGCCACTGGAAGGAACAATACCATCCTGGCAGTGACAGGGATAAAACAGATGGGTCTCTTTTACTTCTAATTTCTCTATTTCTTTTCTTTGACCTATAAGCAAACAAGCTGGCTTTTAACAGAGTTCTGAAAGTGCTGCCTTTGTCTGTTTAATAAGGGGAAATGGCAAGAAAAGAAGCCCTTTATTCCTACCTTAAGCAGAACTGTACTATCATTTATCTACTTGTGTTTTACTGAGGGATCTCCCCCTGCATCCAGAAATTATGTGTAAATGGAAAAGAAAGAAAGAACCCAAGGCTTTATATAGTTTTTAAAGACGTCTGCCTTCATTTTAGGGGACAGAATTTTTTTTAAACACTTAATGGGATTTTCTCTGTCATTGATTGAAAAGACCAGTGTTTTTACAAATGATGTGGGTGGTCATTTTAACATGATCTTTTAAGACTGAGAATTCAAGATAACCCAACTTCGTTCCTATTTTCTGTTTACCATATTAGAGGTAGGGTATTATTTGTTGAAGGAAAATAAGACATTTGGCATAGAACCAAATACAGAAAAGAATAAGTAGCCTGCTCAAGGGTCTCCAGTCTGATATGAAATGCTTAAAGAAATGAGGCCCATTTCAGGGTAATTATAAGTGGCACTTAGCATATGAGTGCAAGATTGGAGAGTTAAACCAGGATCTTAAGAAGATCTGGTTATGTTGTCAAATGTACACTACAGTAAACCCTTGAGTCTTAAGGACAATAAAGCTACTTAGTTAATGGCAAGATATATTTAAATGGTAAAACAAAAATGTTCTACAGTTTAGCTGGAACTTAAACTTGAACTTCAGCCTCTTTGTTGGCCTATCTGTATGAAATCATGACTCGTTATAGTGATTCTGTGTTTCACAATATCACGCTATTGCAGTAGCCAGTGATTGCCTAGCACGTAGTTGGCACTCAGTAGATAGTTGTTCAATGAATGAATAAGTGGCGGAAATTACAGGCTCAACTGGGAGAAGAAGGCAGTTTAATAGTTGACCCTAAAAACTCCATGTGTCAAATCAGCCTATAACCAGCTCTCATTTCCTCAAGATACATCAAAAGTGACTGTATTTCATCCTCCCCCATCACATTCCTCATTCTTTCAGATCATGTTATTGTTTTCCCTATCAGTCTTACTAAGCATTTACAGAATGCCTAGTCAGGGCTAAGCACTGGGCTAGGGTGCTGGGCTCACAAGATGAATAAGACAATTTCTCTTCCCAAGGAGGCGATAGTCTGGGAAGACAACAAGCTACATTTTAGATACTTGTATATCAATATTTTATGTTGTATCTACAAAAGATATCTAAGAAATTATTATGGTTCACTGAGATGAGTGTCACAGTGGGGGGTCTGTGTCAGAAGCCACAGAGGCACACCAAGAAGAGAGTATCTACAGAAATGTGATCGAAGTACAGAGACTCCTTTTCCCGTCTGAGGGTTCTCTTGACCTTCACTTTAACCCAAGTCTGTATCTGTATATGCAGTTAGAGGATAGGATAGTTCTCATCTGGAGATGAGAGTATAATCATATACTTTCAGACCCCAATACTTCTCGGTCCTCTACATTCTATAATACACAAGGACCTCCCTTTCTACAGTGAAGTCTGGCCTTTAATGTTCCTAAAATTACTTGCCTCTAATGACAAAAAGCTCTGCCTAAAATTCACTTGAGATGTCCCTATACAATGTTAACTTGTTTGTGTTGGTCTACTTCCATTGCATCCTCAAGAAATTATTTATAATGAAATCAATTTGCAGCAATGTTTGATTTCATGTGTCAAATATTAAGACCCACTACAAATTGTTTCCTCTCAGCAGGATTGTAGCATGTGAAACTGCCGGTTTGCAAAATTCATTTTACTCTATTATTTTTATAAGCATATTTTGTTGTCAGTAAGTAGTGAGAGGTGCACTGGATAAAAGTACAATATAGGCTTTAGTCTGTAGTATCTGAAAAAAAATCTACTTAGCAACATATTAGGTGTGCTTTATTCAGTCCACAGAACACTAAGGTTTTTATTTTAATTTATGTTTCTGTTGACTGAATGTAAATAAATAAAAAGGAGGAAGTTCTTTGCATACCACTCTCTCAGGGGAAGGCAGTATAGAATAACCTGCACTTTGATCATTTTATTTTACAATCAGTATCTTAGATGGCAGATTTAAGACAGGTTCTGTAGATTGCTGTTCGGCTTTTATTACAAAGGCCTGATGTGAACAGGATATATACCACAATATAATATTACTATCCATCTTGTACTTCAACTGCATTTCAGTGCACAACAGTAAATCACCTGTAGCTAGATACTAGATAATATGTTGTGTAAATCCCCCTTCCTTGGTCTGTGTAAGAGTTTAAATATAAGCATATTATCTTGTTGAAGTACAGTTAGACTATCATAAGTTCCATTATCTACTTCAATTTTCAAAGGAGCAGCAGTAATATAGGAAATGAAAATATGTATCCTTCTTCCTTTTGAAATCTGTCAATCACATGACACCTAAGCAGATTGAATTGAAGCCTACTGCCTGCCAAACTGCCCCCACACAGAAAGAGATCAGAAGGAGGATACTTCACGCGGTATATATTGAAAGAAAAGCACCACCATGCCTAATGGAGAGGAAATAATGCTGGATCTTAACTCTGTTTGGCTGCCAAGCTCTCACCAGAGGTCATGTCTAGCTGGGGCATTTTAGTTATGGCTTTTGAAACATTTGACATATTAGGCACAATTTCTCATCATTCACTTTACTGTGACATTAGACAGAAATCAGGCGTTAGACATCTAATTAGAAATTAGACATTTCTTTAGGCAGGTTAGTATATGTAAAGTGCATAAACAGCACCCAGAACTTAGTAATTAATTAGTAATTGTGGCGGGTGGTGATGAGGATGATAGAAAAAACAGAGGAATTTTTTTCAGGACTGCAACTAGGCTGAAGCGTGCGGCATGGAGGGACCCTAGAGTGGGGGTCTCCTCAGGTTTTCACCCCTAGCTCCTTGTGAGTTTCACTCTCAGATTTTTCACCCTAAACTCCTTGTAAGTTTCACCCTCGGCCTGGCCTTGATGTTTTAATCATATACAACTAATCCCATATTAAAAATACCTCATACCATTGGGGTGCCTGGCTGGCTTAGTTGGAAGAGCATGCGATTATTGATCTCAGAGTCATAGGTGCAAACCTCATGCTCTGTGAAGAAATTATTTAAATAAATAAACTTAAAAAAAAATCTCATAATGGGATTATTATAAATTATGCAGCTTATACCTATATACTCTGCTGATAACCATTATGTATTAGTTATAGACAGCTGTAAGATCTTATATTTGGGACATTAACAAGAGAAAAAACTTTGTGAATATCTTAGTATGTGCATTTAATAGAATTAAGTTAAAATATTATGTAAAACGTGTTTATATACCCAAAATTAGCCATGTACACAAAACATGTATACATCATATTATTTGTATTCTCTGACATATAATTTAGGATATGTTTATATAAACATAATCACCTGTTATCAACTTATATACATCTTATGTATGTATAAAAACTCACAAAGATACATGTTTTGTACCCATATAGAAGCCCCTTCTGATTTCTAAGGACTCAGCAAATCCAGAGTTACCTATTTAAAGGGATTGACTGTGTTTTACATCATCCTCTCTGCTTCACCCATGCCTCAGAGTTAATCTGATTTGCCAGGACCACAAAGCAAGCCCAAGGAAAAGCTCTGGTGAGAACTTAGATCTTCAGCATACCACATATTGGAAGTGAAAACTGTCACCTAGGACTTCTTTATTGCTTCCTCCAGGCTAATATTGTTGAGACTCCAGCTGATGAAAGAATGGGGCGGGGCGGGCAGGAAGGAGACAAGAGGCTGCGCCCAACCACCGCTCAGCCTGCAGACCGGCTCTCCCAGGAGACCGTGTGTTTGTGTGCGCGCTTTTCTAAATAGGCAAATTTAGAACTCCGTGTAGGTGTGCTTACATAAATATGCCTCTGCCTTATTTTTCAAGGCATCGAAGAAGACAGTGGCAAGACTGGGATCTTCTGCTTAGGCTTTTTGTTTTTAAATTGATAACTGAATCCCTGTTCGAAGTCAGAAACCCCAGGGACCCAGTGTCAACTGGATATGCAGGAAACCTGGCAGGGGTCATATGATGACTTATTTTAATTAAAAAAAAAAAAACTATCTAAAATAGTATATGAATTTCTTCCCCATGTAAAAATTTGAGCATAACAAATAAGGCTAATGTTCTTTTAAACAACTTCCCGCTTCCCCATCCTAGTTTCCTTCCCAGTAGGTGTCTGCCAGTCTAGAACTTCCTCTACACACTCATATATATATATATATATATATATATGAAAATTATATATATATGAAAATATATTTTTCATATATATGAAAAATCCATACATATCCATACAAAATATGCAGTGTGTGTGTGTGTGTGTGTGTGTGTAATTTTATAGGAATGGTGTCACTCTGAATAACCTGTTCAGCAACTTCTTTCTCCCACTGAATTCCACATCTTTAGAGATTTTTCCAAGATAATACATAATAAATATACCTAGTTCTCTTTAGCTGCAGCATCATATTCTACAGTGTGTTTATACAGGAGATTATTTAATCAAGCCCCCACTGAGCACAAGGAAAGAAACTTAATATGTGCTTAATAGGTATTTGTTGAATACATGAATAAATACATTATCTTAGCTGGGCAACAGAGGGCAAAAATGTCTTTAGAAATGGATGCATACATGTGATCAAGGGATGACTGTATCCTGTACCTAGTCATAGAATAATTTCCTCATATGATATGAGTAATAACATTCATTTGTCACAGACTCTGTGTCAGACACAATATACACACTTCACATGAATTTCTTCATCTATGATACAGATATTCTCATTATCCTCATTTTACTAATGGGGAAATTAAGGGCCAAAGAGGTTCTGTAACTTGCCCAAGGCTCACTGCTAGTAAGGGGTGGAGCCTGCTTTCATACCCAAAGACCAAAGCCTGAGTAATTACTCACTCTGGCATTCTCCTACTTTTACAATCTGGGGGGGGGGGGGAGCGAGAGAAGTCAGGACAGAAGGGATATTTTGTGTTCTCGGCTTCTCTTTTTATCTCTTGCCTTCTGCATTTCTACTTAAAAAAAAAAACTTGAAGATGAAGAGTAAGGGTTATAGGATGGGATAGGGAAGCAGTAGAAACAGGAAAGACAAGAAATAAAGGTTAAGTGTAGGCAAGGGGAAATAGTAAAGATAGTGGATAGAAAAAAGGACATAGAAATTCACCAAATTTCAGGTTGGAGCACCCAAACAATATAAAATAACCCTGATAATTTTTGGATGAATATGACCTATAAAGTTTAGACCATTGGAAATTTAAAGGCATGTTAGTGAGGGAGATTGATAACTTTTAGGGAGGGTGAAGGTTCAGAGAAATGTCCCAGAGGTCACATGGGGTGGGATCGGAAGGTGTAATAAAACAGCCTTTGGGATCTCAGAGTCCAGAGCAAGATATCCAGAAGGGTAAAACACTGAAGGATGATATGCCATGGTTTTCTCTTTAGGCTAGTGTTCTGTATGACTAGTTGATAAGTACCCTATCTTAGGGGCAGTGGGGTGCAGCTAAAAGAAGGCAGCTGACTAGTTTTGGCAGGGGGTTATGGAGAAAGATTTGGGGAGCAGAGCCTGATGGTGAAACCAAGCCAGGAGAAACTGAGGGTCAGTGGATGAGGCTCAACCTTTGCCTGAATGCAGGTGGTTCCTTCTGCAGCATCCTCTCCAGTCGCTCAGCCTCTGGATGAATTTCACTGGTGACAGAGAGCTTATTTTTTTTTAGAACTGTTGATTGAAGCCTGGATATTTTCAGGAAGTTCTTTATTTTACTTAGCTAAAATCATCTCTCCTTCTTAAACAAACCTTTGGCCCATTTTCTTCCCGGGGCTACAACATAGAACAGCTCTAGGGGACCTGATCCACTTGCCCTACCACCACCCACCCCTGCCACACCCTCCCATCCCACATCGCCCACCCTTAACCCTGGGCTAAATGTCTTCATTTATTCAACATCTTCTCTCACCATCCTGGATTATATTCTCTGGATATACTCTGATTTGTCAACACTGTCCTTAAAATATAACTCTGAGAGCTCATTATAAAAGACCAGACACCATATGCCCAGTGATGGTTACAGTGCAGCTTTTACTGTCCTTGGTGTGGACAGTCTTATTAATGTGACTTAAGATTGCTTACTTGGGTAGCCCTGAAAGTTCATTGCAATTCCCGTCTGGGATTTTCTAGCTGTCACCTTCCGCTATGGCAGCAAGATCTCTTCACAAGATTTCCTTGAATGGCTTTTTCAAAGGTTAATGAACCAGTGTTTTGAATGGTGGATTTGGAGGGGCTTTCATTACATTATTAAATATAACTAATTAAAAAATAATAAAAAATAAAACTAACTAAATGAGTTAACTAATCACATTGGGCCACATGTATGTCATGGACATGGATTATGTTCTATCCAATTCTATGCACCTGAATTGGGGAAGGGGGGTCAGCTGTGTGCTTGTATCATACATTCCCTACATCTTCCAGAATTCTGGTTTTCTCCTCAAATAGTGTTGGACCTGAAATGAACTGGAAAATTCCCTCATATCTGTCCAGTGACCAGGCTATCCCATGGATTGTTTGTTATATTTATAGAATGCTTCCCAGAGCCTTCTCTTTATCCATCTATCTTTTATTGCTTTTGAAGAAGTTCCCTAAGTGTAGGAGTTTGGGATTTTCTTAAATAGTGGACTTTTTCCTCTCATTTCTGTCTACACTTGACTGGGAGTCACTGTCACCAGTCCTATGTTCAGTTATGTAGCTCGTCACACTCTCCCTTGGCTTCTGTGATACTGACCTCTCCTGGTTTTCCTCTCAGGGTCTCCTTCATGTCTCTTTCCCCTTGCAGTATACGCTCCATGGTCACCTCTTTCATCCCCATGTGGGTGACCTCCATGTATATAATATCCCTTCTGGATCTCTTCCTGGAGGCCCAGACTTACATATCCAACAGCCTACTTGGCATTGCAATTTAATGGTAGTTAGTGTCACAAACTTAACTTATTCACAAACTCTTGCTCTTCAAGTACCCCTGCCTGCTCATCTTGCAGTTTTTGTCATAGAGTAAATACTATTGTCATCTGCCTTGTTCTCAGTCCCAGATCTTGAGAGCTATATATTGAGGCAGTATAGCATCATGACCAAGGGCTAGGCTGTCTGGGTCACATATCAGCTCTGCCACTTTCTAGCTGTGACTCAAGATCCCTTGCAGAGTCTCAGTTTCCCCATCTGTAAAATGGAGAAGATAAGGATTGGTTGTGAGAATTAGTATTTAAAGTATGTTTGAAGTGTGCAAACCAGGATCATCTGGGTGGCTCTGTTGGTTGAGTGATTGACTCTTGATTTCAGCTCAGGTCATGATTCCAGACCTGAGGGTCGTGGGATCAAGCCCCATGTTGGTCTCCACACTGGGTGTGGAGGCTGCTTGGGATTCTCTCTCTCTCTCTCTCTCTCTCTCCTTTCTCTTTCTTCCTCTGACCCTCTCCTCCACTCATGCTCTCTTTCTCTCTCTCTTAAATTAAAAAAAAAAAAGTACAAACTAGTGTCTGGCGACAGTAAATGCTCCATAAACATTAGCTCTTAATGGGACCTCTGCTCCCCTCTCCTATAACCAGAGGCAGTTTTACTGTGAAGCAAATAAAGCTCAGGATCTTGACCCTTCCAAGATTCTGTACCTAACTTTATATTTTTATTTTTTTTATTTGCAACTTTTTAAAAACAGCATTCACTAATTGTATAAATTCCAGAGCCACAAAGCTTGAATCTGCTCCTGTCTGCAGTCCTTGCATAAAAACACCTCCAAATGCCATAGAAAATATATTCCTTGTTGTCCATCTCAACGAACACAAGCCTAGGTAAGCCACTGTCAGCTGTCGCCTGGACCATTAGAATAACTTCCTACCTGGTCTTATTGCTTCTGATTTTTCTCTGTCTAATTCATTCTTGAGCCAGAGTGATCTCTCTAAAAAGCAAATTAGCACTTAAAGCCTTTCAATGGAATACTATATAGAAATTTGGGGGAAAAATTATACACGTATGTAGAATTCTCTCTATGTATGTTAACACATTTTATTTTAAGACTGCACTTCATTAGTTTCCTATTATCCTTGGACATAAAATTCATATTCCTTAGTATGGGCTGTAAGGTAGTGAATGACTGACATTTTTAGTTGCCTGCCATAATCTATCCACATACCCTGCTCCAGCCTTTGATCTTGCTGGACGATTCTTGATTTTGTTTAGTTCAGGATGGATCCTGTTGACAGGCTAGTATAACTTAGAGACCCCTTTTCAGAATAATCTTTTTTTAATGTATAAAATATATTGGGTTACAAAAGAAACAATTATACTGAAATACAGTATCAAAAACAAATCTGTAGAATAGTAATATATATACCCATTTATTAATGCATCAAATAACAAGGTTATAAATTTAAAAAAAATTGGGTGTTAAAGTTACATTAAATTTTTAGCAGATCTATCAGCGTGAAGGCTGTTGTTGCTTAGTGTGAATAAGAACATTGAACTCTAGGGTTGTCTTTGGCTTACTTCCTTCTATATATTAATCAAAAATAGGTGAAGTAGGGCATGCAGGAAAGCAATGTAGCTATAACTGTATTGTGATGTGAAAAAATCTGTAATTTCCATTGGTGAGAAAGTCAAAGTGATATTACTACTGTGGGTTTATTTTGCCTACCTTTATAATTGATGGAAATAAGATTTCAGTCAGAGATGACTGGAAAATAAGGATGTAATGTTTTCTAATCCCAGTTTACAAATCTCCCTGAATTCCATCTTATCCAAGGTATTCATGGGCCCCACATTAAGAACCTTCCATTTAGGGGGTTACGTGGGTGGCTCAGTCAGTTAAATGTCCTACTCTTGGTTTCAGCTCAGGTCACCATCTCACAGTTTCATGAGATCAAGCCCCATGTCGGACTCTGTGCTGCCAGCACAGAGCCTACTTGGGAATCTGTCTCCTTCTCTCTCTGGCTTTCCCCCATTCATGCTGTCGCTGTCTCTCTCAAAAATAAATAAATAGAGGTTCCTGGGTGGCTCAGTCGGTTAAGCGTCCAGCTTCAGCTCAGGTCATGATCTCGCGGTTAGTGGGTTCGAGCCCCACATCGGGCTCTGTGCTGACAGCTAGCTCAGAGCCTGGAGCTTGCTTCGGATTCTGTGTCTCCCTCTCTCTCTGACCCTCCCTTGCTCGCACTCTCTCTGTCTCTCAAAAATAAAAAAATAAAAAATAAAAAATAAATAAATAAACTTAAAAAAGAAAAAAAGAACCTTGCATTTAGGTTGCTACTGAAGCATGTAGTCAGGCCCCAGCGGGTGAATTATGGCAAAATAGTTGTGGTAATTGCATTCCTTTCCCCAGTGGTAGTTTTAGCCTTGGCTACAGTACTAATCTGGCTAAGGAGACAGAGTCACAAACCTGCTGGGAGGAGAGAGCTGGGAAGGGTCGGGGTAATGCTTCTGGGAAAGGTTTATTTACTCTTAAAAAACAGACTGCAGCAACCATCTAGAGGACCCAGCCTAAAGGCAGAGATGACTTCCAAAAAGGAGCCTTCATCCTTGACGGGGTGGTTGAGCAGCTACACACCCACTCCTGTAACCACATGCCTTTGGGTCTCTTGGTATGTTGGATTTGAGCTCTTTTCAGTTTGTCTTTCTAATATTAGCAGCAGGAAGTATCTAAACTTATACAAACTGCATCCTATGGACCTTCCCTGTCTTTCTAACTTTATTTCCCATCATTGTTCGTCTAATACACTGGCCTTTTGTTTCCAGCTCTTTGCCGTTGACTGCCCACCCCTTTTTGACTGGCTTCTTCCCGGTCCCTCAGGTCTGACTTGAATAGCGTCTCTTCAGACAGATTTCCCTGACCCTCATTCTGAATTTTATACCCTCTCTCATGCTCCCTCACGCCCTGCCACTTTCTGTTTTTCTATTATTCCTTCACACCTCATCATAACTTACACTTAATAAATGTTTTCTTGGGTTTATTTATTTAATTTCTGTTGTTCTCATGAGACTGAAAGAACCATGAGGACAGGAGCCATGCTGTTGTATTCCCAGCATTAGCACGGTGTCTGGCATAAACACTCAGGAAGTATTTGTTGAATGACTGAAAGCCTCACTTTGGCCTGGTTCTTTCCCAGCGCACACAAGAAGGTGAGATACATTTCCCTAGGAGACCATATCTTAGCACTGTTGGGCCTAAAGCCACGCCAACAATCTCCCGGATTATTTTACTAGTGCTTTGGCTTAACTCAATCACTATAAATTGCATAAATTACTGCGGCAGTGGAGAAGTGAGCTACTGGGATAGGATAGTTTAACTAGGTGGGAGAATAAATAACTCATAGTAGTATGGATAGGTAGACAATATAATATTATGTAGGAAACCTACTGACTTTTAGATATGGAGTGCATCCATGCACTTCACCAAACTTTGTTAATTCTAATTTTGCCAGTGAATTCTCATATGGCCTGATATTATAATCTACAATGTGATAACATTATTCATTCTTCCAATTGTTGTGTCTCATTTCTGTTTCATATCTTATTACATTGTCTCGAATTTACAGAGCGATATTAAATAATGGTAACTTTATCAAGCACCTTTGTTTTATTCCTGCTTTTAATAAGAATGTGTCTATTGGCTGTCAACATTGGCTCTGTGTATGATAATAAAAAAAATCATATTAAGGAAGTGTTTTTCTATCCTGAAAGATGCTTAAATAAGGAAGAAGTTGGAAACATGTGAAAAGGTACATTTTTTTTTACATTCTATGCAACTTTGGTTTATTTTCATGTTTAAAATTGCATTGATGATAGAATTAGACTTTTTAAAAATCTTGTCTTATTTTTCTAGGTAAACCTATGAACATCCCATCTTTCTGCTGAGTGGTAGATCTGAGGTTGCAGAGATGATATAATGGACTTGCTACTGACCCACACAAATATTGAGCATTATGGCTAAAGAAGTAACTGTTGTCTATTCTTACTTTCATTGCCCCTTCCTAACATGAACTATGTATTTAATATATATATTTTAGGATATACTACCTGTAGTTACTAATTAGTGCCTACTATGTGCCAGCCTATGCAAATTACTTTATATAGTTGGTCTCATTTAATTCTCACAAAATTCGTTGAGGTAGGTAATATTATTCCCATTTTACAGATGGCAAATTAAGGAAGGTCGATGTATTTGCCTCAACAAAGCTGCTAAGTGGTAAAGCAGGGATTTGAATCTTAGCAGTCTACCTCCATGTCCTGTGCTGTTACTACCTCCTATGACACCAATAAACCACTTGTTAATTTTGAAATCTATTTAAAATTGGTTACCATAATTTTAAGAATCCACAGCAAGAAGTCAGTAGACCAATTTGGAAATGAACTGACAGTAAATATGCAAAGATTTTCTTCAAAATT
This sequence comes from Cryptoprocta ferox, assembly GCA_028646485.1. Lineage (NCBI taxonomy): Eukaryota > Metazoa > Chordata > Mammalia > Carnivora > Eupleridae > Cryptoprocta > Cryptoprocta ferox. Next base: position 65,241,369 of record CM053571.1, read on the forward strand.
TTTCCTTTATTTTAGCCTTTGTAACAGATGCTTGTCCTAAAAATCCCTGTGTTGCTAAGAAGCTAATTATTATCAGAACGTATGCAGTAATGAGCTGGTCTAATGTTTCAAGTCTACATCTACCCCAAAAGGATTATTTAGAATTTTTAACAGAATATTGTTTTCCTGAGTTATAGCAATGAATCCACATTTGTTTATTATCATTTATACTCACTACTAGCACATTATCAAAATGAAGTCAGAGTGTTTACATTTCCATTAGAATGCTAAGGGGTTTTATTGTTTTAAACAATTTTTTAAGACAATGACAACCTACAAACAACTGGAGATTCTAAAAGGACAAAATGATCTCATAAAGAGTGCTACTTAAAACACTGATAAAATTCTAGTCAACATAATAACTGATGAAATCTTCGGAAATGCAATAATGTCATAAAACATTTCACGCTTCAGAACCAAAAAATCATGTTTGAATTAATATCTGGGATTATGGCCTTAATAAATTGATTGTAAGGCTTTTTTCCTAGTGCTTACTAAACTTCATGGTCTCATATGATACTCTTGTAGTGTATACTTCACAGTTAACTTAGATCATCCACACCTGCTCGGATCAACTCTGCTGCTACAGACACATGGAACTATATAACTGTTTATAATCTCAGCACTGGTTGTCATCAACCCTGTGAGGCTTCTAAGACCGTCTGAATAGAGGAAGTGCTTGTTTCTTTATTGCAGGCCTAACTTACTCTGATCAAATGAATTTTATGAAAATCAATATGATTACAAGAGACGAAGTAAGAAGGATTTAATATTCTGTAGAGGGAAGATTCTTTCTCCATCTCCAATAAATTTCCCTTCAAAACTTAGTTCCCTTAGTACGTTTAAAGCATGATTTGATTTACAAAAATTTTTAGAGACAAATATGCTGTATAAAATACTGTCTATCATTGAAAACCAATAGCAATCAAAGTGCCTCCTTTGTATCTGTGGTTATGAATTCAGTGCTATACAACTTTCCTTAGTTAATCCTTACAACAACCATATGAGATAATATAACTCCTAATTTACAAATAAACATGTTCTTACGGAAACTGAATAGTTGCCAAAGACTGACTCTCATTTACCTTTGTAGTCTGCATGTTCTTAGAGGGCTTGAGGCATGGTGGGAAAAACTGTGGAGCCAAGGCAGTAAATGCATGATGGAGACGGCTTCAAATCCAAGATTTCTCACTCCAATACCAATGTTCTTTCCACTACACCAATCTGCCATTAATAGTATTTTCTGTGGCAGTAGTAAATAAGGACGCTTTGGCAAGGAAAGCCAACTGAAATGAAACTTAGGGACTCCTATCTGAAATAAAGCAGGTCAAAGGTAGGCATAAGGCTAACGCTTATGCCTAATAATTATGCTGAAATTAGTGAACTTTCCTAATATTGTTTTATCACTATAGTTGTATCAGCAAGGTAAAGGTCATCAATTCAAAGATGAGCCTGAATGTTGATGTTTGGCTACAGATATGACTAACATAATCTACTGAGAAACAAAGTCCTAGAGACTTTCTGTTTCCAGTGATGGCAGACTAGGTCATTCCCGTCAACTATTTGCAAAGGACAAACAGAGATGTTGGACAAAATATTTCTTAAAAATCTATTTGGAAACATTAGACGTGTAACATGATAGTAAAGAATTACTGTCTAATAATATAATGTGGAGGAGATAGAGGGCCAAGGGAGTAAGCCCAGGATCCAGGGCCATTTTCCCTTTGGGAACATTTGCCAGTTATGGAGGAGGTACTGAGAGCCTGAGAGGCTGGAGAAGAGGTTTTTAAAAATGTGTATCTAGAGATAGAGGACAAGATGGCGGAAGAGCAGGGAGCTCGGTAATCCGCGCAC
>CM053571.1:65243761-65263947 GCA_028646485.1 Cryptoprocta ferox
TTTTTTTTTTTTTTTTTTTTTTTTTTTTTGCCAGATAAACAGCATGTAGGATATTCTAGAAACTTGAGAAAATGTTTGGCACTAGTGGAAAAGGATTTGATTTGGGAATAGGGTGAAGCAAAGGAATGATCAGGAGCTGAGGCTATGAAAGTTTATTGAAGACACACTGTGAAGGGCCTGAGTGCTAAAGATTTTATCAAGACTTGAGGCAGGGAACCTCTGTCAATTGACTGGATGAGAGCTTAGCAAGACTCTGATAGAGGAAGGGAAGAGGAGTTGTCTATATTCACCATTGCACCTTGTCCCTGCTATTTACTCTTGAACTCACACCATAGAAGCTGCTCTTGTAGAATCACTAGTGACCTCCTTGTTGCTCTGCCCTATGAACAATGTCTGTCCTCATCTTACTTGGCCTAACAGCATCATCTGACACAATCAATCGCTCTCTCCTCCTTAAAATGTTTTGTTCGTTTGGCTCTCAGGAGATCACACTGTCTTGGGTTTTCTCCTATTTCACTGGATTCTCTTCTAAGTTCCCTCTACTAATTTCTCCTCATTTCCTCAGCACTTAATATTGGGGCCCAAGGCTAAGCTCTTTGGGCCTCTGGACTTACTAATGACTCCTCAGATGAGCTCATTTAGTCTCATGGCTTTGCATACACACTATATGCTTTGTCCAATTTAAATCTCCAGTCCAGCTCTCTGTGTCCATCCAACAGCTCCTTCATATTCTTTACTGGGATATCTGAAGGGCATCATTCACCTAATGTGTTCAATACAGAATTCTTGATCTCCTATTATAAAGCACTCTTTCTGCAGTCTTCCTCATCTGACTTGATGGCAGCAGCATCGTTCCACCTGCTCAGGCCAACAACTTTGGAGTTATCCCTGACTCTTCCTCATCTCTCTCACATCCCACATTCAATCTGTCAGCCTCTCTTGTTGACTGTACCTTCAAAAGTAAGTCCAGAATACCTTCACTTCTTACCATCTCTGCTGCTACCATTCTACCTGAGCAACTGCCATTTCTTTCAAAAGCTTCCCAACTTGGCTCTCTGCTCCCATCCAAATTCCCCCCGCCCCCAACACACCCCACTTTACTCTCAAAACCACAGAGTGATCCTGTTTTACACATAAATCATATCAGTTCACTCCATTCAAAATCTTCTGATGACTTTCCATTTACAAGCACACAAAATTGCCAGTGTGCCCAAACCCTTCCTTCTCGGACCCCAACCCCTTCCCCTCCCCTTGCTCACTCCACTCCCACCACACCAATCCCCTTTCCACTTTTTGTACATGATAAGCATACTCCCACCTCAGAGCCTTTTGTACTTGCTGTTCTCACTGCCAGGCATTTTTATCACACTCCCCCCCAACCCAATATCTCTATGACCCACTTCCTTACGTCCTCTGGGTCAAATGTGTAGTCAAGTATCATTTTCTCAGTGAAGCCTTTCCTGACCTCCCTATTTAAAACTGAACACTGCCTCCCAACACATCCTTATCCCTTTACCTACTTAATTTTCCTCCATAGCACTTATCACCATTGAAATACATCATTTATTTTGTTTATTATTTGTCTCCTCTTGCTAGAATATAAACTCCACAAGGACAGGGATTTTTGTCTGCTTTTGTTAATTGCTGTATCCCCCAGGGTTTAGTACAGTTCCTTGCACATAAGTGCTCAATAAGTATTTTTTAGGCAAACTGATGCACATCTGCTTGATTGTGGGGGCTGAGGGAGATGGAGGAAGTGAGAAGTTGTCCATGTATTCTATAATATTTAGTAGCATCTCCCACATGCCAGGTACTGTGCTAGATGCTGAAGATCCAGATGATTTCTGCAATGCCAGCAACCAAGAGAGTGAACGCAGAGGACAAATGGGAGTGCTAGGGCCACTTGTTGAAACTATGGGCATATGAGACATCTGCATATAGGTTCCAATCATAAACTGGAATGGATTCCAAATTCTACATCTCTCCACCATGCTGACCAGACTGAGAGGCAAGGTTACAGGCCTCCTTGGAGTTCTATGCTACAATGCACACCTGGGCAGTAACACCGTCTTCTGTGCTGTCTTCAACTACAAAGAATAAAGTAAACATTCATAATACTTGCCTCTCAGCATTAATGTGGAAAGCACTTAGCTTCTCAGATGAAAAGGGCTGCAGGACCACAAAGTTAATCTTGCTAACTCAGAGGGAAGCCTGGTGCCATGAATCACCAGTGCCCTGAATTATCATGGCCCTTACCAGGGACATCGAGATATCCGTCCCCATGTTCCACCCCAAGAGTTGACTCAGCCCCTCCAAAAGCTCCCAGTGAAATCTAAATGCCCCCAGAAAGGGAATCAAGTATAATTAACAAAGAGTAAAACTTCCATATAACTATATACCTCAGGAGAAAAAAAAAAACATCAAATAGTTCAGTCAAGAGAGAAATTTCTTTTGTACAAAAAAAAAAGTTGGATGATTTCCAGTAATGCAAGACTTCAAACAGGGAGTGAGAGGGAGGGTAAGAAAGCCCATTTTCTCCCACTCCAGAGGGCATTGTGGCAAAGGAGGTGAACAGTTGCATGGAGGACTAAGGATAGCTTATCAACAGATGGCTTGCCTAGTCTAGGAAAGAAGTACCTGCAAAAGCAAATACAAAAGAAGCAAATGTGTACAATCATCTTTACTGACAAAAAAAAAAAGTAATTTTGAGGAGATGCTTTCCAGAACTTGAAGGCTATTTGCAGCAGGAAAGCTTGTTTTGGAGGAGGAGGGGTTCATGGAGGACGGGAGGAGAAAAAGGTGTCTAAATTCTGGAACCTTTTATTAAAGCTTGTTTTTCTTGTCTGAATCTTTTGGTTCCCGTGCCTGTGACAGTATTCATAACTCAGCCCCAGTGTGCCAACAAACCCCATATGTTTCAGTTCGCTCCTTATCTTTTTAAGCCAAGATAAGGTTGAAATGAGTGTGTTGCAAGAGATTTGTGATAGAACACACACGCACAAACACACACAGTGGCAGAGGGTGGGATGTGTCTTACTCGTATTTGTTTTCTTCAACACAAGATGCACACAAAGAAGGCACTCCATAAAAGTTTCTTAATTAAATGTGCATGCACTCCAAACAAAAGAGAAGCAAGCTCTCCCCCCACCCACCCACCGTGGAGAAGGTCCTCATTTACAAACTGAGGGGAAAGAGCTGCACATTAGATAATAGGACTGAGTGGCAAAGCTATCTCTAGTGATGTTCAGAACGTAAGCATGGTCTCTCCCCGCTCTGCTCCTCATCGAGCAGACTTTTAATCAATACACACATTTGAGTGGCTGCCATCTGCCAGGCACTGCTTTGGGTGTTGGGGACGTAACTATGAATAGGACAAAGTCCTGACAGGGCACTGACAGGGTGGTGTGGGAGAAAGAGATTAATAGTAATAATACCCAACATCCGGTACTGTGATAAGCTCCTTAGGAGCATTATTTCATTGAATCTAATCCTCAGGTTTTAAGGTACCTGCAAATCATCTGGGAACTTTGCTAAAATACAGATTCTGATTCAGTCAGTCTGGGTGGGGCCTGAGACTCTGCATTTCTAACAAGCTTCCAGGTGAGCCTGTGCCAATGGTTCTAGAACCACACTTTGAGTACTTAGAATGTAAACATTCCAGAAACCCTATGTGGAAGGAACCATCATTATCTCCATTTAAGAGGAGGAAACTTGGGCTTGGTGAAATTGCATAATTCATCAGTGGTCAAACAGCCAGTCAATGTCAGAAACAGGTGTGAATCCAATTCTACTAACCATTTCTCCCCAAATTGCCTCTCTTAAGAAATTGGTAGAATGAATGGGCAGTGGGACCAGGAAAGCTACTCATTCCACACAGGGACAAAAAGCAAGAGGTTCAGAGAAGACCTCCCAAGCAACTTAACAAATGTGATGGTGACTCTAGCACAATGTTTCTTAACCTGTTTGTCAGTATTTTTCAGCTCTGACCATTGTCTGACCCACCCCACCCCCAAAATCTCTGTAGTCTTTTTCTTCCTAATCCCCACCTGCCATAAACCTTCAATACCACAGATATATTGTGTATCTGTTTATGTAATGTGGCTTTTTGGAGGGCCACGAATCACTAATATCTGAGATTTTTCCCCATACATTCCCCAAAACCAATTTTTGTTCTATTGGGGGCGATATTGCCCCCACTGAGAACACATGATCTAAGAACACTCCCCTTGTGAGACACATCATTGATTTCACAAAATCACAAAATCTCAGCATTGAAAATAACTTAGAGGTCATTTACCTTCTGCAGAAACCTTAACACCTGATTATCTGGCCCATGCTTGGACACTCAAAGTGATGGGGAACCTTACTATCTCCATATTTGGAGGACTGTTTACTAGAAATCTCTTTCTTATTTTGAGCCTATATCTGGCATGTCAAAATTTTTCATTCACCAGTTTGGTTTCCACCCTCTGGTGCTGAACAGACGATAGAGGGCTAAGTGAAACGGGAAATAGAAATACATAGGGGTGCCTGGGTGGCTCAGTTGGTTGAGCGTCTGACTTTGGCTCAGGTCATGATCTCACAGTTTGTGGGTTCGAGCCCCACATTGGGCTCTGTGCTGACAGCTCAGAACCTGGAGCCTGCATCTGATTCTGTGTCTCCTTCTCTCTCTCTGCCCCTCCCCTGCTTACTCTGTGTCTCTTTCTCTCAAAAATAAATAAAAACGAGAAGAGAAAAGAAAGAAAGAAAGAAAGAAAGAAAGAAAGAAAGAAAGAAAGAAAGAAAGAAAGAAAGAAAGAAAGAAAGAAAGAAACAGAATATTTGGTTTCTGTTCCTAGGGACCAGACAGTAATTGTGTGTGTTTGTGTTATGGAAATTCTCTTGTGATCCACCTATTTCAAACCTTATGCTTATTGACTTTATATCTCTAATAATACAGTCTAAAGTTTCTCTAGCTTCTGGAAGAAGCCATATCACACTCTAATTCATCTTACTGTCAACTAAAATTTCTCAGCATTGGTGTTGTTTTTAGAGGTGTTGGAAGTGGTGTAATAGAAAAAGCAATAGGATAGGGGGTGAGAAGATGAGGGTATGATCAGAAATAGAGGGTTACATTTTTACTTAAAATATCACAGGTAATCAATTATAGAACTAAAAATAATATAACTAGAAAACACAGGGGAAGAGGGAAAGAGAAGGTGAAAGTAAAAGCGAGCTAAGACTTTAACCTGCATAGCAGGGAATCAACAGGGTTGTCTAAGTGATAAATTAAGGAGTAGAGAGACACACATGATATTCTGAATTATGGGATAGCTGTGAAAGTCTAAAATCAGAAGCAGAGGAGTGGGATAAAGTATGGGTGAGAGATTCTTGATTTTCTTCATAATTTCTTCTAAATCTTCTGGCATTTTACTGACTACACGCACACATTATATAAATTGAAAACAAAAGAATGATGGAATAAGAAAACAATTAGTGTAGTCCTCTGTCACTAACCACCAGCCCAACTTGACTAAATTGCCTAATACTGAATTTAAATTTCTCATATGTAAAATAGGCTAAGTCAGTGGTTTTCAAGGTTTTTAAAATAAAATATTACACAGAATCCTTATACATTAAAAAAAAATCCAAACACAGCTCCTCTGATGGGGGGTGGGGATGGGGAGTACCAGGAGTTAAACCCACTTTTTCTCCCCCTTATCCTTTTCCTTGCCCCCATCGCCCCCACCACAGGCAGCCCTGAGACACGTCATCAGACAATTGCAAGAATTTAGTTTAGATACTGTTCATCTACAGGATTTTTTTCCCCTCAAATTATGGTCATAACCCATTAATTCAGTGGCTTGGAACCAGTGTAGCACTAGAACAGAGCAGGACAGAAAAATAAGAATGCAATCCATTGTGCTCTTGTGCCTACTTCCATGATATGTACATATGCATTCACTACCTTCCTGGCTGGCTGGGTGAAAGAAGTTTCCAGGACAGTTTGTCCTGTGGAGGACCTCCACAGCAGGGCAGGGAAGATGCTTGATGTCAGGAGCCCTGTTTAAGTTAAAAACAAAACAAAACAACTCACCTTTTTTTTTTTAAGAGAAAGAGAGCATGAATAGGAGTGAGGGGCAGAGGGAGAGAGGGGGAGAGGAAGAGAGAGGGAGAGAGAGTAGGGATGGAGGGAGGGAGAGGGGGGTGAGAGAGAGAGAGAGAGACAGAGAGAGAGAGAGAGACAGAGAGAGAGAGAGAGAGAGAGAGAGAGAGAATCTTAAGCAGACCCCACGCTCAGCACAGAGCCCAGTACAGGGTTTGATCCCATGACCCCAGGATCATGACCCGAACCAAAATCAAGAATGGGATGGTCAACCAATTCAGCCACCCAGGGCATCCCCCCCAGCCCTGTTTAAAATGGGAGTAGGGGTGCTGGGTGTGGACAGTACTAGCCAAGCCAAGACCCCCCACTCTTCAGCCAGGCCTCCTGCACACAGCCTCACTGCTCCCTTGGTCTGAGCCACAAGGACACAGTGTGAAAGAGGCTGCCAGCTCACGCAGAAGCCAGGCATGGGGATGGAGGGTGGGGGGGAGTCCTTCCTAATTCTGCCGCAATACACATCCTGATTGTTTTTGTAATGAGACTGTTGAGTAAAAACGACACCACGTTCCGGAAAACGAAGAATGCAAATGGACAGTGTGTTTCTTGCTATGAGTCACCATCAAAATGTTTACATTGCTTCTCTGAAGTCTAGCATTCTCTGATTCTGTGACTTCTTTGAACCATCCACCCTCTCTTTGGACACAAAATTGTAATAAGCAGCACAGACTGTCGTAGAGTTTGTACCTTCTGCCGGAAAGCCTTCACGTTCCCACTAGGCATCACGAAGACAGCTGGTTGGTCTGCAGCTCTGACTCCAGTCTCGAGAGGAGGAACAGGAGACGGCATGATTGGAAAATCCCTCCAGGTGACACTATGACACTAATACATAACTCCTCCTTCCCCTTCTCCCCCCCTAGTCCCCATCCACTGAGCCAAAAGTAGAAATGTGCTGTCAATGCAATAGTAAAGTGCATTTGGGAAGACTCTAAAGAGCTAAGCCTCAGCTGTTGATTAAGAAAACCAATGATTATTCTTAATTAGTGAAATTTTGGGTAAACTGATAAGGACTATCCCAGGTAGATTTCATTTTTATTAATGCCAAAATAAATATAGTGTTCTATATGTTTGACCATAAGCTCATAAGTCACTGTCTTCTCATAAATAAAAGAAAACTAGAATAAATACACCACAGGGAGGGAATAGTTTGAGTCATACCCCTGGGACTTCATGAACCCCTTGAAAGTATACAAAATTTTGTTTGGATGTACATATGTACTTCCCCCCCCCCACACCCAGGGTAAGAGCTCTATCACTTTCATCAGCTTTTGGAAGGAATATGAATCTAAGAAAGTTTAAAGAACCACTGGGTTCACGTTCGTTATGCAATAAGAAACCATCGTCTTCAGGTGAAACAAATTTTGACTTTACCATAATCAACAAAAGCCTTTGTTTTTCCTCTTTAGAAAGGCCTTGAAAAAGCCCGCACATCTGCCTTCACTGAGGGTTCATCAATTCAGAGCAGAGAGCCTTAGATGACATACAGCCAGCACAGGGGTCCCCCCCTCCTCCCCGCGTCACTTACACCTGCTACCACTGGCAGCGAGCCCCTGCACCCGCACCTATGAGAACACCCTCCACAGATCATCCGCAGACCCGATAGGGGGCAGCAGGGCACAGTGAGAGAACGACAAAGCTACCTTTATGATTTAAGATTATTTGCTGAGTATTTCACAAGATAAGACTATATAAAGTTTATACAAACTGCTCCCTCCCCCCTGTTAGGAAAGTGTACATAGTATGTTTATTTTATTTCTCATACCTTGTAATAACACAGAGACAAAAATGCCTCCACTGTGTAAAATTGAAATGTTAGGGTTTGTTTTTTTTTACTACTAAAAACTTCCAGTGCGTCTAGAAATACACCTTTCCAGAGTGTGGTCAGAGCTTTTTTCTATCTCAAAGCATCAGGAAAAACACTCTTCTACCACATACCAGGAAAGAAGTTCAATATACCACTTCCTATGGCCAGAAAAGCAGGAGCCTGCCTCTCCGGAAACACAGAATTCAGAGGAAGAAGACTATAGCGCCTTAAATATCTCCAACATGTTTTGTTTTGTTTTCATTTTTGTTTTGTAAGCATCTCCTCCAGAACTGCACCTAATACAGGATGGAGAATAATGCAGATCTGAATCCCTGGCACCACAGCACCCCAGCACACCCACCAAACCCCTCTGAGATTCACTTTCATTATCTGTAAAATAAAATAATAATATCCATTGCCTTGTGTGAGTTCTGTGAAGACTTTAAAAATCAAAAGACGGATAGCTCTCGGCAAGCATGGCTGCTAAGTGCATGTTGGTTCCTTGTCCTCCCCCTCAGCCACCTCACTCCTCACAACAGCCTTTTAAATCCTGTTTCCAGTGGTGTGCCTGTGTGGGTCAGTCGGTTAAGTGTCCAAGTTTGACTCAGGTCATGACCTCATGGTTCAAGGGTTCGAGGCCCACCTTGGGCTCTGTGCTGACAGCTCTGAGCCTGGAGGCTGCTTAGAATTCGGTGTCTCCTTCTCTCTCTGCCCATCCCCCACTCACACTCTGTAGCTAGAGACTGAAGGAAGGGTAATGGGAAGGGAGAAGCTGGGAGGCAGAGCAGAACAAGCAGCCTCTCCTCCAGAACATGTTTTCTTCAAGTGAATCTTCTGCAACCTCTTTATTAAAAGGTAACTCGTAAGCAAGATGGTTGTTGAGACTACTATTAGAAGATATTAGAACAAAGAGTAGGAAACATGCATCAAAACATTGGTCAACAGGGACACCTGCGTGGCTCAGTCAGTTAAGCATCCGACTTCAGCTCAGATCATGATCTCACAGTTTATGGGTTCAAATCCCGCATCCGGCTCTGTGCTGACAGCCGGATTCTGTGCCGACAGCCGGATTCTGTGCCGGATTCTGTGCCGGATTCTGTATCTCCCTCTCTCTCTGTCCCTCCCCTGCTCACACCATCTCTCTCTCTCTCTCTCTCTCTCTCTCTCTCAAAAAAAGAAAAAAAAAACAAATACAAAAACAAAAAACCATAAATTAAAAAAAAAAAAAGGTCAACAGAGACTCCAGGCTTATTTCCCCGTTACCCAGTGGAGAGGCCCCCTATCCAGACACCATGCCCAGCCTCAGGCCCAGGCCCCTATCTTGGGATCTGACTACATCTTTAGTTGAGGTTTTAGCTAAATCCTGATAGATGGAACCCAACCCTTAAGTACTGATGGTATGTTCTTGCTTCTCCAAAACAGCATCGGCGGCTCCATCCCTGGTGCATATCCTTGAATTGTTGAATATTGGGAGGACAGCCACCTCAGAAGTAATTAAAAGGAAATTAAGAAGATCAAATTAGCTTATTCAAGGTTTACACCTAGTTTCATCAGACTTTCTACTCAAATTTAGTTACTTCCAGGTGTATTAGTCAGGGATTGCCAGAAAAGGAGAAAGAAAGGGAGAGAGAGAGAGAGAGAAACTTATCATAAGGAAGTGGCTCACACAATTATAGAGGCTGAGAAGTCCCAAGCTCTGCAATCAGCAAACAGGAAATCCAGAAAAGCTGGTGGTGTGGTTGCATATAATTCCAAAGGCTGAGATCCAGGAGAGCCATAAGTTCTAGTCCAATGGCAGGAGAAGACTAATGTCTCAGCTCAATAGTCAAGCAGGTGAAAGTTCCCTCTTAGCCTTTCTGTTCTATTCAGGTCTTCAGCTGATTGGATGAAAGCAGCCCACATGAGCAAGAGCAATCTATTTTACTGTATCTACCAATTCAAATATTAATCTCATCCAGAAACACTTTCATGGACACACCCAGTATAATGTTTGATCAAATGTCTGGGTACTCTTTGGACCAGTCAAGTTGACATATAAAATTAACCACCACCAAGGGCTTGGATTTCACCTTTTATTTCTTCTGCCATCACCTGGTGGGGGCACCTATGATTAAGAGAAGGGCAAAATGACATCAATGAGATGGATAGGTAAGCCACGCTGTAGGTTAGATCATCCTCTCTTGGAGCTGAGAATTTCCCTCAAATATTCATGTGTAAATAGACAGTCCCTTCTTTGGAGGAGAAAAAGAAAATAATTAGACCATAGGCTTGAGTTTTTACCTATTACTTTAGTAGTTTTTCTACTACTTAATAAGTTTTACCTATTACTTTAGTAGTTTTTCTTTTTCATTCGAAAATTTTATAGAAAATAAATCCCATAAACAGCGCTGCCTGGCTAGCTCAGTTGGTAGAGCATGTGACTCTTGATCTCGAGATCGTGAATTCAAGCCCCGTGTTAGGTGTGGAGATTACTTTAAAAAACAATGATAAAATAAAAATTTTTTTAAATTCCCATAGGGGCACCTGGGTGGTTCAGTCTGTTAAGCATCCGACTCTTGATTTCAGCTCAGGTCATGATCCCAGGGTCGCAGGATTGAGCCCCACATTGAGCTCCATGATGAGTGTGGAGTCTGCTTAAGATCTTCTCTCTCTCTCTCTGCCCTTCTCCCTGGCTTGCACGCTCTGTCTCTCATAACATAAAATAAAATAAAATAAAATAAAATAAAATAAAATAAAATAAATATAAAATCCCATAAATTTAACACCAATTACTCACAGCATTCTTTTTCTCTGCTAGGCTTGGCCAAGGTAGAGGCTCACAGTTTACAAAGGGTTCTGCTCCCTTTTGTTTCAACCTTGTTTGGGTGCATGGTGAGAGACAGACCATGGTATGAAACTAGGTGCCAGAGTCCAGGCTCTGAATCCCAACTCTGCCACTGTGCAACCTCAGACCAGTTTTGCTGTGCCAAGCCTTAGTTTTTCTCCCTGTAAAATCCAAGAGGAGAATGTATTTTCTCCTTCACAAGATTGCTGTGAGTTTCAAATGAGCATGCTGAAAGCATTTTGTATATGTGAAATGGTTATATAAGTATTAGCCTACATATTTATCATTTTTGTAGTGGCTTTGGCTTCTGTCATAGTGATGGCATCATAGTTGGTGTATAAGTTTCTTGTTGCTATAGTAACAAATTACTACAAACTCAATGGTTTAAAACCATACAAATTTATCTTATAATTCTGGAGGTCAAAAGTCCAAAATGGTTCTCACTGGGCTAAAATCAAGGTCTCTGCAGGCTGGTTCCTTCTGGAGGCTCTAGGGAAGAATCTACTTCCTTGCCTTTTTTACTACAGATCACCCACATTCTTTGGCTCGTGGCCCCATTTCTCCATCTTCAAACCAATCACGTCAGTCCAAATCCTTTTCACCCTTCCACTTCTTTTATTCTCTCTTTTGCCTCCCTGCACCACTTACAAGGACCCTTGTGATTTCCTTGTGCCCACCAGCAAAACCACCAGCATAATCCCTCTATCTGAAGGTCAGCTGATTAGGAAACTTGATCCCATCTGCAACTTTAATTCTGTCTTGCCGTGTAACCTCACCTGTTCACAGGTTCTGGGGATTAGGATATGGACATTTTGGGGGGGGGGGGAGGTGCGTTATTCTGCCTGTCAAACTTCATTGACTCATTCCCCAACATAAATTCAGATTTTAAAGTATTGCACGTCTACAAATTCATTATATCTGTGTTCCCTGATGAGTTTGAAGTTATTTAATAAAAAACATAACTATTTTTTCAGATCTTCTCCAAAGGCACTCATTCCTACATTTTTTAATAAAAAAGACTTATTTAGAATATCTAAAGATTCAATAAAGGAAGTTTCAAAAATAAGGAAAATATAATCCAAACACTCATAGCAACTGTTATATTTTGGCATTTTCTTTCAAGTGTTTTTTTAACATAGTTGAGAGCGTACAATATAAACAAATGTTTATGCTATTTAAAATGATTGCATCCATATTTCAAATTTACAGACTCTTTGTAAACATAGATTTTAATAGCTGCATAATATTTCATTGCAGCAAGGCAACATAATTTACTTGGATGCTCTCGTTGAATACTTAGTTTCTTTTACATTTTAATTATTAAAATTAATGAATGTTAAACATCTTTTATCATTTATATTTATTTGCATTTCCAGTTATTTCCTTATAGGTAAGAGTCCCAGAATTTATGGGCCAAAGGGAAAACATAAATTCAAAGCTGTTGGTACCGATTGTCAAATCACTTTCTTCAAACAGTAGTCTATTATATTCCCTCCAGTGGTATGCCCGGGCCTGTTTCAACATACCCTGGCCAGCATTAAGTATTCTTATCCTCTTCATTTTTTGCTTAACTTAGTTAAAACTGACCTCTCATTATTTGTACATGCATCTCCTTTGATTATGTGTGAATCCGAACTTTTTTCCATTTGTGTCCCCAGCATTTGTATTTCCTCTTTTGTGAATTGTCTGCACGTGAACATTCATTCTTTCCAACCCCAGGAATGCTGATAGATGTTAGATGCAAGAATACTCACTTATCTCAATAGTAACTTAGAAACTCTTTCTCTACTCCTACTCAGCTTTAAGGTTCTTAGCCCTTTATCGGGTTCTTCAAGGACTCCGGCTGCCCGTTTTCCCCAGAGTAGGCTTTCTGTACCAGTTTCGAGCTACTCTGTGGGTTTCTGAAGGCATTTCCTCACGTCAGCTCAGTTGTCGGGTCCAGGAGTTAGCTGGTCAACCTTCCAACAGATGCAGACACTCTTCTCCTGCCTGCTGCCTTTCCACCATAACTTAATATTCCTATATTCCTTCTATCATTCCCCCTACTACTTGCTCTAGTTCCATTTCTTAAGACAATAAACCTTGAGGCACCTGCCAGAGGAGGGAAGCGGAAGCTGGACAGCTGGAGCAGGTGGAAGAGAGCTTAGATCTGATTACTTGTCGTGTAAAAGCATTCACTAATCCTCTTGGTTCAGCCCCTCCCTTCACGTCCATTTTCATGGGGGTGCCTCTGGTTCCAACACCTGCCATGGTTCTGTGGTCTCTTTTGGTTATCTCCCTCTATAAAAATTTCATTTCCAGTTGTCCCTCTTCTGCTAAATTAATTACAATGGTTCCATTTACTTTCCATCCACTAAGATTTTATTGATGTCTTTCATCTGCTCTTATTGCCTGTTCTCTTAGTCCTTATGGACTTACACATTTTTAAACTCCTTTACTGACATTTTGAAGGGGTTTGGGGAAGCAACTGTTTGATCTGCCATGTTTTTCTTCTGTATTCTCCATCTTGGAGAGCACTTTTTCTCTCCTCTGCTTGTCCTCAGAAGTACTCCTTTTTTCTCTTTTTGCCCTCCAAAGCATTTTTCTCTCTCGTCTTCATCCAATACACCCAGCACGATTTCTTAAATAAGCATAGGCTTTTACCAAAGATAGGAAGTACCACGACCAAGCAGTTTCTGTGTCCTCACCCTGTGCTATCTCATACATCCCTCCATACCTTGCAACCATCCTTAAGTAAGAAAACCCTCAGGGCCCAGCTTCCCACGTAAAGTCAGTGCTAGGCTTCATCTAGGCTCCCAATGCTGGCATTACAAAAAGTCTCACTGCATTTCATGTACCCCAGAGAACGATTTCTTTTACATGTCAGGGATAGGACATAGCCTCATAAGAATACCCTCAAGTTACTCACAGGGGTTTGTTCAGATCACAGACAAGAAATTTCAAAGATACCCAAGTCCACTTGATGCCACTTAAAAAGCATTCCAGTCTCACAACTGTGCTGGCTCTATTATAAACCATCACTGTTCTTTCCCAATTACTTATCTTGATTATGGAGCTGCTCTGTTTAAGTTGGAAGGTGGTGGAAGTAAGTGCAAGGAAACAGGATAACCACACATACCTTGACATTTCGGATAATTTAATCTCAAAATGGGGGCCGTTAAACTAGTTTTCCTGTTTCCAGTTTTAACTGTTCACATCAAATCAGAGACATCTCCACTTTCCTAGAGGCTCCTAATCCCAGTGTTAACACGAACAATAAAGCTGCTCTGCTTGGAGCAGAGACTAAAATAACGTCCACAGAGTTTTCACTCTAAACATAAGCCGTCTTGTGAGACACGGAGTATAAACGAAGAATGTGCCAGAATAGTTCCCAAATATCCTAAAGTTTCATCTTAAAGAATGATGACTATTTGGAGTTAAGGTCATATGTCAGTTTTAAAAATAATCAAAGCTCTCTAATTTTGGAAGGAACAAATAATTGTGAAAGAAAACAAACAACAAATAAGTTAAACGGCTCCATGGGAGATAAAGCCATATTGAGAGGAGGATATTATCAATTCCTGCATGTGTCAGAGAATCACATTAGAAGATGTGCTGGAATATATGATTACCTTCAACATGAGTCTCAAGCACAAAATATAAATTACATTCTTGTTCTTATAACTTGATGCTTTCTGAATCTACACAGTTACTGCCTTTTTGGTCAACTTACAAAATATAAGGGAAGGCACTTGAGAGAAAAATGAAAGGAGGTTGCCATCAACACAGGCAATATGGACAACCTCGTATCACTGTCATGATTTGTAAATGAAACATAATTTTAAAGTCTGAACCTTAATGCTGTTCATGACTGTTTACTTAAAAATAGTCTGACTATAATTTAAAGTACTTCCCTCACAATCCCACTTCCAAGCATTAAAAATAAATTTCATTACTGTCTGAGTATCTCACCATGGTTCTACTTATTTCCCCTGACATATATCTTCTTCCCACTGAACCTCAGAAGTTCATCTCCAAACTACCTTTTGCAGAATGGGATACAAGTTTTAAAAACCAGAATTATTTCCAAAAATCTTATTTCCTATAAAACTTCTAACACATGGGGTGCCTGGGTGGCTCAGCCAGTTGAGTGTCCAGCTCTTGATTTCAGCCCAGGTTGTGATTCCAGGATCGTGGGATCAAACCGCACATCAGGCTCCACACTCAAGAGCGTGCTTAAGGCATCGGGAGACTGTTTAAGATGTTTTCTTCCTCTCTCTCTCTCTCTCTCTCTCTCTCTTCCCCCCACAGTCCCTCTCCCCCATTCATGCTCTCTCTCTCTAAAATAATTTTAAAAATTAAAAAAAACTTCTGAAACATACATGCTAAGATTGATGGTGAACCCCTCGAACTGAGCATCAGGCTATCTCTTTCAACTTCATTTTAATGGAATGATGTAAAACTATGTGATGTCTAAAATTCTTTTAATCTGATAAATAGAATGTGTTTATGATATCACTTCCTATGAATAGATTTAAATAGTGTTGGTATGTATGTCCTATAGCCATCGAAACAATCTTACATCTCATGTTAAGTGTTAGACAACTTAATGGATCAGGTCTCTAGAAAGCAGGATGATAGGTTAGGTGCAGGGCATGGAGCTGAGTTTACCAGTGGCCTCCATCACAGTGTGAAAACTCAGTGGAAAGATATCTACTTCTTTATTAATGATGACTATTAACGTGTCCCTTGAAGAAAACAAGCTGCTAGCCAGGCCTATACAACCAGCCGAGGAGCCCTTGCTCTCAAGTTTCTGCCTGCCTACACCCTCCCCCCAATACCTATCAAGATAAAAAAGGACGAGAGGAAAAGAGATTTTCATACTGCTTCTACTTCTAAATGCACTGTCAGCCTTGAAGAAACAAGTGACTATAGTTGCTGAGAGGTCCCTCATGCACCAAAGTGTGCCTCACCTCAGGGCAGACCGGTGATAGTTTCCTTATGTCCAGGCCCGAGCAATTCTCTGGGGAGATCAAGTTCATACACATGCATGCATGCGTGCGCGCACGTGCGTACGGTAGCCCGTAACAGGGAGAAACTCTTCTCTAAGGCTAGGAGGGAAAGGAGTATTTTCTCATCACCAATTTCTCTCCGTATGGGAATTTCCAGCGATTACAGGGTAGTGGCAACTGAAAATTATTTTCTGTCTTGATAACTAATTGATTAAACAAACACTTATTGGGTGGTGTTATGTACTAATGATCCTCACATTCTCCTATAAAATATTTTCCTCCTTAAAAAATAAAAGAAATCAATGGCATATGTTTCTGCAAAAATGTCTCCCATTCAGACAACACATATCATTACTAATGAGGTGTCTTATATCAGTATACAAACTTGTCATTCAGAAATGGCCAGTTAACGGAAGATGGTCTGCTTCTGAGCCACGAGATGATTTATAATATGAACTAGTTTTGCCTTTATAGACTATGATAGCTATTATGAAATACACAGAAATGCCCACAATATCTCAGGTGATGACCAAGTTATAAGACAATCCATTAAATCTTTGGAGGGTTTTGAGAGAAAAATAACTAATATTTCTCATAATTTCCACACAACATTCCTCGACTTGCCCTTTGAGTTTGCATAGAATACAATAGATAACCTATTGGAGTTATCATTGCAGTTGGCATTTATTGGGTGTTGACTATGTAAAGAGCCTTGTGCTAAATTCTTTATAGACATTATGATGTTATCTCCCTCTGTAAACACAGACCCACGCCAACCCCTTTTCCAGGCAAAACAAACCAAGATCTTACAGCTGCTTCTCATATGACTGTTTCCAGACTTCCAACATTTTGATTACCCTCCCCTGGTCAGCTCCATTTTGTCAATGCCCTCCTCCCCACCCTTTAAACTATGGCACCCGTATCTGGTCACAATCTTCCAGATGTGAATTAACCAATTCCAGATACATAGGACTATTTTTTCCTTGTCTGGAAAGGCTATTTCTCTTAATCTGGCCTAAGAAGATAGGGGGTTTTATTTGTTTGGTTGGTTCATTGAGGGTTTTTTGGGGGGGGTATTTTGGCAAATCACATGACTTGCTCATGTTGACCTTGTTGTCAACTAAACCCCTGAGACCTTTTTTTGCATAAACCACATTTAAGCCAAATCTCCACCATCCTTAGCAGTTGATTTTTAATGCAAAGGAAATGTTTACTTCCTCTGTATCTATCCTTATTAAATTTATTCTCTTCAATTTACTGTTCTTTCTACACTATCAAGATCTTTTTGAATCTTATTTCATCACTCAACACACTAACTTCCTTTACAGCATCTGAAAATGAAGCAAGCATGTAGTTAATATTTTCATCTGAGCTTCACTTCACAAGTTGAATGGCCCTATGTGGCATGCCAGCTAAAATTTTCCACCTTTGATAATGAGTTTATTAGCAGAAGATCTTACAAGGCCTTCAGTCATTTAAAAAAATGTTTTTATGTTTATTTATTTTTGAGAGAGAAAGAGAGAGAGAGAGAGCACACACACAAGTGGGGGAGGGGCAGAGAGAGAGGGAGACCCAGAATTTGAAGCAGGCTCCAGGCTCTGAGCTATCAGCACAGAGCCTGACATGGGGCTCAAACCCACAAACTGTGAGATCATGACCTGAGCCAAAGTTGGACACTCAACCGACTGAGCCACTCAGGCACCCCAGGCCTTCAATCAGTTTTGCATCTGCCTAATTACTTTTGTCTTCTACATCTCTGTCTTCATCTTGTACTCAGTGACACCCAGAAACTTTGTCAGCTCCTTTGCTAGAATCATGATACATTTCTCCAACTTACCATGAACCAAAAAAATAGGTATTGTAAGTTGTTCATAGTGGACTCATATTGATTGCTGGTAACTGCAATTTTCTTTCTTAACCTAACAAATAATCTATCTCAAAATTCACTACAGAATCTTACCAAAAATCAATACAGTTTAGGGTTTTTTCCTAAAATTCAATGTTCTTCCCTGCCCTCACTCATACACACTTTATAAATATTGACTTATCTTCATTCTTAATACCTTCCTTTTTCTAAGATTACTGACATCTTTGGTCAATCCACTGAAATGAAATCCAACTTTATCTGGTTTCCTGAATTCATTTAAAGCAGGCAGCTACACTTTGCCATTCTCTCATCTCTCTAGGAGCTCAAGTCTTCTTTGATATTATTCTATCTGTTATTTCCAACTTGAATATGACTATTTTCACAACTCCAAGAGGCAGATGCGTCAATTATTTTATCCTCCTCTCTTTTGAAGTCACTGAGACTCGACAGGATTAATTGAGCAGCTATTTAATAGCAAAGTTAGAATGGAACCCAATTGTTTTACCTCCAAACACAGTGCTTTTTAAACTACTTTTGGTGTCTCCTTTTCTAAATTTCCAGGGGAAATTTTGCCTTTTTAACTGGATCCATATGTTTTGTGTTCCAGAAAAAATTAAAAGTCAAAGCTAAGTAAACTTAGGTTTATCCCTCTTTGTTTTTATGCCAGAATACTTGGATGCAAATTTATTGTCCGGTTCCTCAGCTCTGCCCCACAAATTACCTACTATTTATGTTTTTTCTTGTTATGACTTACCTTTCTTTTTAAATATAATTTATTGTCAAATTGGCTAACATACAGTGTGTATAGGGTGCTTTTGGTTTTGGGGGTAGCTTCCCGTGGTTCATTGCTTACATACAACACCCCATGCTCATCCTGACAAGTGTCCTCCTCAATGCCCATCACCCATTTTCCTCTCTCCTGTTATGTTTTTCTTTTAAATGCCTTACTTTACATGTGTTTCAATCTTTTTTAAATAGCCCATAAACAAGTTTTGCATTTATATTGCCTCTTTTCCTCAAGGAACCCCAGTACAGCTAGTAAAACAATACCCCTTATTGTCAGCTTCTTCCTTCCTATAGGAGAGAGAATTTTATTCTCTTTAGGTTTAGAGATGCTGGAATTACTACTTAATCCTCAAGCAGTTGATTTGATTACTCCCTGAATCTGCTCAGCCATTCCAACCAGAAGAAAAATTTACCATCCCTTAATAAAAACAAAGAAATTTATCTATAAACAAAGACTGTGCAAAGATAGATCAAAATATAAAAGAAGACAAGCTTTACATATAATGGCAATGGCTGAAAATGTAAACAAAGATTTACATACGTGTTAATGCATGTAAAGGATTTATGCTTAAGAATGTATTCTCGTGGGGCACCTGGGAGGTTCAGTTGGTTAAGCATCTGACTTCAGCTCAGGTCTGATCTCATGGTCCATGGGTTCACAACCTGCATCTGGCTTTGTGTTGATAGTACAGAGACTGGACCCAGCTTTGGATTCTGTGTCTCCTTCTCTCTCTGCCCACCCCCGCCCCCCGCCCTGCTCGCACTCTGTCTCTATCAGAAATAAATAATAAAGAAAACATTTTTTAAAAAAATGTATTATCTTTGGTTTTCATTGGTTTTTCTTTGTTGTATGTAAATTACAATTTTTTTGCAATTATACTGCTTGTGGTTCTTAGACCTTCTTAAATTTGTTGCTTGATTTCTTTCATTGGTTTTGCAAAGTTCTCAGTCATCATCTTTTCAGATATTATTTCTGACCCATTCTGTCTCTCCTCTCCTCAATCCTTCTAAGACTTCAATAATATATATGTTCCCTCTTCTCACTGTATCCTCTATATTTTTTAGCCATCCTTATTCTTCTCCATGTTTTTTTCTCCATTCTCGCTATTTTATTCTGACCTTTCTTCTAATTTTCTAATTCTTTCTTTATCTATGTCTTTTTATTAAAATTAATGAAAAGTCTTTTTTAAAAGTCTTTTTTGTGTTATTTATTGTATTGGATCATATAGTTTCCAGTTTTATTCTTAAGTTTTCAACATTGTCTTATCTCTTTAAACATAGCATAGTTCTTTTAAGGTCTGTGTCTGATGACTATAGTATCTGCAACTCCTGTGGACCTTTTACCATTGTCTGCTGCTTTTGTTGTATTTTGTTCATAAAGTTTGTCACCTCATGTGTTATCTTCTATTTGGCACTACATAATATATTTATAGAACCATTGGTAGAACTAATTTGTAGTCAACCATGATGTTTTCTTTTTCCAAAGAAGTTTTATGTATGTTTATACCAGGTAGCAGGAGGCATGGACAATTTGAGGACTTAAATCCAATTTCGAGGATTGAGATGATTTAAAATCAACCTGAGATCTTTAAGAGTTCCTGTTGACTCTGGATTTACTCTTATAATTTGAGTATCAACCTTCAAAATACAACCTAGTTGAGGCAGTTTCATCAGAACCCCCAACAACTTGGCAAATCCTGGACTCTAATCCCTACACTAGCCCCATAAGGCTATCAAAAGCTCTACTCAAGTTCTCATCACAAAGAAAACAA
>CM053571.1:65264447-65324181 GCA_028646485.1 Cryptoprocta ferox
GTTCATAGCAGCACTTTCAACAATAGCCAAATCATGGAAAGAGCCTAAATGTCCATCAACTCATGAATGGATCAAAAGGATGTGGTTTATCTATACAAAGGAATACTACATGGCAATGAGAAAGAATGAAATCTGACCATTTGTAGCAATGTGGATGAACCTCGAGGATGTCATGCTAAGTGAAATAAGTTAGGCAGAGAAGGACAGATACCATATGTTTTCACTCATAAGTATAACAGGAGAAACTTAGCAGAGGACCATGGGGGAGGGGAAGGGGGAAAAAAGATAGTTGGGGAGAGGGAGGGAGGTAAACCATGAGAGACTCTTGAATACTGAGAACAAACTGAGGGCTGATGGCGGAGGGGGAGAGGGGAATGGGGGTGATGGGCATGGAGGAGGGCACTTGGGATGAGCACTGGATGTTACATGGAAACCAACTTGACAATAAACTATAAAAGGAAAAAAAAAGTAAAGTTTGGGGCCTATTCATAATATCTTCCCTCTTTTTCCATTTATACCTTCCTGCAACAATGTCTGGACTTTTATCCTTAATAAAATTCTATAAGCATAGTAGCTTAGATAACCCTACTTCACTGATAAGTGTGAATTTAAGCCTTATGAACATTATAGGAAGTACCACAAATCAATAACATAATTTTGAAATCTATTCAAATATGGACAAAATATGACACACTAAAATTTCATTGTATAAAGTAAAACCAACTTCTAAATTAAATAGTAAAATGCTGCCCTTGAGACAAATATTAAAATTTCTGTGGCTTTTCTGTACTGTTGTTCAAAACTTAAGAAGTTACGGGATAAAGTCAGCACTCTAGACTGGCATTGCCCAATAGAACTTTCTGGGGTGATAAAGACGTCCTGTAAGTCTACATTGGCCAATATGGTAGCCACAGGCCACAGGTCGCTATTCAGCACTTGGAAGTTTGGCTGGTACCACTAAGGAACTGGTTTTTATTTTAATTTAAATTCAGATGACTGCACATGGCTTATAGTACCATAATTGGCAGTGCAGTTCTAGAACACCAAGCAACTCTAGATAACTTAGGTGAATACTGTCAATGCTGAGAAAGCTATGAGAGGGTTTTTTTTTTTAAATTTTTAAATGTTTCTCTAAAAAATAAATAGAGGGCATGCATGTGCGAGAGCAGGGGAGGGTCAGAGAGAGATGGGGACAGAAGATCCGAAGCAACTCCATGCTGACAGCAGAGAGCCCAATGTGGACTCGAACCCATGAACCATAAGATCATGACCTGAGCTGAAGTCTAATGCTTAACCGACTGAGCCACCCAGGTGCCCCTAACTTAATTTCTAAGGTCAAATATCTGGCAGTAAGAATTACAATGACAACCAAAAATATTAACATGTTCCTAAAATGATCAGGAAATGACACATATATATTAATATGATGAGCAGGGCGTGGTGTGTTGGCACCTATTATTTTTTCATTTCTTTCTCCCCAACACTGTTCTGTTTCCTTTTGCCATTCCTTTTGTTCAGACCATCTCACTCCTTGTCTAAGTGCTGGAGTGTGTGGCTGGTTAATATAGAATGCAGCTAGCTCAGAACGAAGTGATTATGTATTCTTTTTCCTTGTGACATGGTGGTATCATTATCATTAGTTTTCTAAGGCTTCCTCTTTTCACTCAGGGTAGTTCCAGTGGAATTCTTATATTTGTCTAACCTTCTTCTCAGACCATTAGGATGGCCCTCTGTGCCTCCACCTTCAATTTTTGAGACCTCTTAAAAACCAAGGCACAAATCTGGCTTCTGTAACTAGAACCATCTCCAGCTTTGAAGTGATTTAAACCCAAATGGCATGTCTTTTAATATTTAGAGCATTAAGTCCTAATCCATCCTCTTTAATGCTTTCACTGTATTTCTTAAGATGCAAAGAAAATGCCCTATCCTTTACCCAGCTGCAACAAATTAATAAGTAATTTCAGTCAAATAAAATCATTTTAGTCCTGAAATTCACTCCACATTCTCCAATACAATTGTTAAAATGTGTGTAAGGTTAAAACAAATCAGAGCTTTTGAAATCAAGATGAATCATGACATATTTTGGCAGCATTTTTTAAACTCCTGGTCAACAAAACTCTTCTTTCATCTAATAAAACATTAAGTTTTAAAGCAACATAATGCTGGAGAAAGAGTACTTAAATCTAAGAATAGGGTGCATTGATAGAAAGGTGCCACCGATGGGGCAAAATTAGAAACACTCTGAATATGAGTCATAGCACTTTTAAAAACCTAATTTGAAGAAGGGAAACAAGACAAAACAAAACAACAGAGAGAGCTTGGAATCTTTATTCTAAAGGCAAAGAGCCGGCGTTGAGCCCCTCCTGCAGGAGTGGGTGAGATGGAAACAAAGCCAAGTGTGTAATACGTCTCCACATACACCCCCACGCTTATTTATTAAAAAAAAAAAAAAAATTAAGTGCTGTTAATAGTATCAGTCGTCATCATTACCCTGCACCTGACTAGGAGTCTTGAAATCCTCAGTGGTGCTGGTTGCTGTAAACGATGTTAGCGATCCGCAGGCAGCCTATTTTACTCCCTTAGCGAGCGAGTAGATACCTGGCACGGGCTGAGTAACCCCCTGTTTTATTCCATAATTAACAGAACCACAGTACACATCGTTTCTGAGCACCTCAGGAAGAAAGACAATTTTGAGGCAATCTCCCCCCTCTGTACCTTACAGTTTCCTTTCAGGAAAGCGGTGCGGCATTCCATCTTGCCTTTTCTTTCTAACGTGGTAAGTGCTAATTACACCCCTTGGGTACACCTTGGCTGCTGTGTTAAACACATCTAGAGTTGTTTTCTTATTACCATGAAAAAAATATTTGACATGAAAGACTACCTGTGGAGGCTCTGAGGGACATCAGAATAAACCTCCATAATTTACAGGCTAAGCAATTCGAGGATGCTCAAAGATGAGGTTGTGCTGAGAAAGAGGTACAGTAAAGTCCCTATTGTGTGAGTTTGTCTAAATGAGGACATGAAATCAAGATGATGTAAAGAAAAGTGCTCCTGAAAGTGTGCGTGTGTGTGCGCGCGCGCGTGTGTGTGTGTCGGGGAGATGGGGCCCCATGCTTTCCTAATCCACACTTCTTCAGCTCATTTAATGCTTAATGTATATCCCTCTGTCATTACTTCTGAAGTGGATTAGATTTTCAGAGTACACAACGCAGGTGTATAGAAATACGCTGTTCATTGTTGTTCTATAACCCAATTAAAGTTTAATCTCAAAAACTCAGCTCCTTTATTGAGTGGCCTTTGGGTGTTGCTGTGGTGGCCCCTGAGGGTTACTTCATGTCAACACTGTCAGCCATCCCCTCGGGCACCCAGGCTGACAGACTTGTTCCCATGGAGCCTTGTAGTGGGTCCAAGCAGGTCACAGCTGCAGCTCCCTTGGCCATGTGTGCACTGCTCTAGAGCACCTGAGGAACATTCTTGAGGGCTCCTACTTAGCCACCTGTGCAGACCTTCCTTCTGTTGCCCTATCAGGCTGGCATAGGGAAATTCTGGGCTCCACCTGGGAAAGAGGTGCATGGAATCTCAGAGCCTATCAGGCCAGTGTCCTTCCCATGTGCCTCAGTACCCCACCCCAAGTGTCTGGGCCCGGGCGAGTCACAGAAGGTAGAGCGTGGCTGGGCCCAGGGCTCAGGGACTCTCAGGAATAGAGCTGTTGGACTTTCCTACAATCCTCCTCTCTGTTGGTGCCTCCCACTCCCACCTCACCCCTTAGATCATTATGCATTCTCCAAAATCCTTTGTCTTATGCCTTGAGTTTACTCAGGGCTTAGGTTTATACAATTCAAGAAACAAAGCATCTGAAACCCAAAGCCTTGGCTTTTAGCTGAATCTTCTAGTCTCTGAGGAAATAAATGCTGCTCACCAAATGTGAGAAAAACAGCAAGGGGTACCAGGAAATGAAATCGGCTGGGAATAGGAAGAATCACAGTAAAAATCCTGAAACATTGTCCCATGATATTTTAAAAAATCATATCCTTTTTCTCTGTACAGAGTAGAATTCACTGAAGGAAAAACCTAGCATGCTATCGCCTTGACACATGTTTATTTCCGGGAGAGGAAACCCTCTCTCTGACTTAGTAGTTCTGGGTAGGCTAACCTGCTTGCCTCTCTGCTCACAAACAGTAACTTCCCTTTTCTCAGAACACAATCACCAACCCCTTTGTTCAAATCTCTGCATGCATCGCATTCTCCATGGACTCTTTCTGGACTAAATTCACCTGGTTTCACAAACACCCTGGGAAGCCCTGACTCCCTTGAACCACTTGCCCTTCCCTCTGGGAACAAGTTTGGTGGTGTGTGTCTCTTCGTACCCATGTGAGGAACAGTTTCTCTTTGGGGAATGGGCTAATAACAATGACCAGGGCATTATACTTTACAGTGTATAGGCTCTTGTGCCTGGACGATGCTGTCATAGGATAATGGCCCCATGCAGTGAGTATCGTTATTTTAAACATGATGCAATGGGGGCTTTGAGGGGTGAACTGGGTCCTTGTACTCAAGTAGCCAGGCACTGTGCCAATACTTACACACTCAGGCCTTCTAACATACTGTCCTGTGATTTCCCTCCTACTTCACCTTGTATCAGTCAAGGCTGATATTAATTTATTTTTTTAATGTTTATTTAATTTTTGAGAGAGACAGAGAGACAGAGCATGAGCAGGGGAGGGGCAGAGAGAGAGGGAGACACAGAATCTGAAGCAGGCTCCAGGCTCAGAGCTATCAGCACAGAGCCCAATGTGGGACTCGAACCCACGAACTGTGAGATCATGACTTGAGCCAAAGTCAGACGCTTGACTGACTGAGCCACCCAGGCACCTCTGTCAAGGCTGATATGAACTTATATGAGGTCATTCATTCATTCAATAAACATCTACTGAATGTTCTGTGTTGTGCTTATATAAGCATGGGGTAATAAATGGTGATCAAAATAGTTCCAGACTTTACCTTCCACTTTGCCCATGGAGCTATGGTCAGAAAGGAAAAAAGATAATTAAAAAAATAATCACACATACATATAATTTAAAATTTGTAGAGGCCTAGAAGAAAAATCATAGTTCTGGGAACATATGTAACAAGTGGGTCTGAATTAGTCAGGGGTGGAGTGCCTGGGGGGAACACAACATTGTGGGAATGCTGGGAGAGGGTGGGAAAGATTTCCTGAGGAAGTGATGTTTGCAATCAGCAGGCAGGCACTAGCTAAGTGGAAAGGGGACGAAGTGAGGACATCAGCATTGATAAAGACCCTGAGGCAGGAGAGAACCTGTCTTTGAAGGATGTGAGTGAGGCAGACAGGACAAAAGAGGATGGTCTGTGGTTAGGCAGGAGAGGAAGGTGGCTGAGAGCCCAGCAGGCTGCGGGAACTCTGCAGGATACTTGGATTTTATTCTGAGTGCCATGCGAAGTCAATGAAAAGGTTTTAAAGGGGGGAGTGGCTTTATTTATTAATTTTTATATTTATTTTAGTTTTGAGAGAGAGAGCACATGCACAAGCAGGGGATGGGAAGAGAGAGGATCCGAAGCAGTCTCCGGGCACTGGCAGCCTAGAGCCCAATGTGTGGCTCAAGCTCACCAACCATGAGATCATGACCTGAACCGAAGTCAGAGACTTGACTGAGTCCCCCAGGTGCCCTGATTCTGTTAGTGTTTTAGAAAGACTTCTGGGTGCTATGTAGAGACTGGGCTGAGCCAGGACACTGGTGAATGTGAGTGGTCATACAGGAGCCCACTGCAGGAGTCTAGGTATGCTTGGATTCAAAAGGTAAAAAAAAAAAAAAAAAAAAAAAAAAAAAAAAGTTTGGAAGCCGCAAAGAGCTACTGTATTTAGCTGTCAAGGTCCTGGGTAGGAAAGAGATCACACAATGAAATGGGGTAATTTGGACAGTGTTTAACAAAGGGACTACTTCCAAAGGTGCTTCAGGGACTAGGGAAACAAACAGGGTACAGTACCTGGAGTGCTGTTTCCACCATTGGGGCTCAAGGGCCACCTTGTGGAAACAGTCACTGTAACTCAGAGGTGCCACTGGACAGGAGAGTGGGCTTCAGTGGAGGGATATGGCCAACTCACATGACCCACAGGGAAGGGTAAGAGGAATAAATACCCCAAACCTTACTGTCAGCCTGCCCTCCAGCATCTGGCAGTGCTCTCCATTGGCAAACCCAACCAGTGACCGGGGCCAGGAGGGGGCTGTGGATACCACCCAGGCAGAACAGCCCCCTGGGGGCATGGTAGAGAGTGGATCTCAGGGGCACACAAATTGTGCAACACCACATGGATTTTGCATGTTTCCTCTCACCTCACACCCCATTCCCTGCTACCACCAATGAATGATAAATCCTTTGTAGATGGAGATGGTTTTCTTAACATATTACTATGTCTGCTGGAATGTCATAGTGCTTACCATTTGGAACAATAAGTCTTTCCTTTGATTTTTTTCCTTAGCAAGTATATTCATATTTGGCTTAATAAAATCCTGTGACAATATCTTTTTCACAAAAACCACTGAACCACTGGCAGGGGTATAAAAAAGCTCCTCTGGGTTGGGAACTCATTTCCTTCATTTCTTATATTTCTACTGGAGACTCTTCCACTAGAGTCTTCCACAAGAGCCCTTCCCAGGGCTCTTGATCATCTCTCTTGTGTGGAATGGGTGAACGACCCGATTGTTGGACAACAGCCTTAGGTCTGTAATTCCCGAGTGGATAGAACTAATTTATTAAAAGGCTGTAAGCATCACAGATTTGGTTTCTTCCTCCTGTTTGCCCTGGAGCAGTGCAGGGCTGCAAAGCTGAATGAGTACAACTGCGCTTAGTCCCAAACCGTCCCTCAGGCTTAAGTCCCAACTGGGACAAAGAGCTTAAGTGAGCCTATTTGATTACACACCTCAGTCATGTCCTCTGATACAGTCCTACTGGTAGTAAAGCTTACATTTCAATCTTGACTGATTCCTGAGTCTATCTTCTAAATTGGTTCCAAACCTGAGTTTGGTAAAGGAAGATTTTATTTATTGAACCCTCTAAAACCTCAGTGCTTGGCAATACTTGCCAGGAAGAGAAAACAGCACTGGGACAGATGCAGATTTCTTGCAGATAACAAGGAGAGAACCCTGGCCTCTCTCAGACTTCAGGTACTTAGAGACTGGAGACATTACAAGGAGACAGGTAATGTCTGGGCTGTCAAATGTCAGACCCTATAGTTTGGAAAAGTGTTGGGAACTTGGGCTCATGAGTCAGACTAGTGTTTGAGTTTTGGCTCTGACATGTTCTAGCTATAGGTCTTTGGCAAATTATTTAAGCTCTTTGGGACCTTAATTATATCAATTGTAAAACTGAAGTAATATTAGCTCCTAACTTTTGCTCTTAATTTTTATTATTCTCACAATTTAAGTAATTTTTCTAAGATGGTCAAAAGTACTCTTTAAAAAGAGCAAGAGGGCCCAAATGTTTTCTCTCACTCTGCCTAAAGTGCAAGGTAAGAGGAAGTACTCTGCCACAGGGAAAGAATGTACTGGAATACATTCCTAAGACTTTTAGTACTTTCACCTCTGGTAATGAGATCTCTGACCACAAGGTCAAATAGTTGAAATATATCTCCTTTGTTAATGAAGAGTTACTGAAGTTAATAGTGTCTCTGTTGTGTTATTCAATTTTTGTTATGTTATGCAAATAATAGCTTCTATAATTTCCACATGTATATGTCTCAAATGGAACTTTGAACAGATTTTTTTAAAGTGTTTGTTTATTTTTGAGAGAGAGAGACAGAGAGAAAGTGAGCATGAGTGGAGGAGGAGCAGAGAGAGAGGGAGACAGAAGATCTGAAGCAGGGTCTACACTTTCAGTACAGAGCCCATTGTGGGGCTGGAACTCACGAAGTGTGAGATCATGACTTGAGCCAATGTCCGAAGCTTAACTACCTGAGCTGCCCAGGCGCCCCTGAACAGATCTTTTAAACACTGCCTAATTTAGCTACCCTCTCAGTTATGTGTCTTGGTGTGTCTAGATCTGTGCCTATATCTGAATAACTGGGACTTGACCATACTGTAGGGTTTCATTTACGTATTTGGAAACCTAACCTTTCTGTAAAGTTTTACTTTTACAAAAGTTACTTTTACTAACTTTTGGTAAGAAGCTACTACCCTGTTTGTAAAATAATTAGAAAGTAGCTCTCAAGAACAAACAGGAAGAAAGAGGGCAAAATCAGTTAGTTGTTTTATCAATTATAAGCAAGATTTCTTCTATTCAATAGACAATTGATTGCAATTTATAATCTACATGCTGATGGGGAAAAGGTCAATGGATTTTTTTTTTACAGTTTTAAAATTTGAGTATAGTTGACGACATTAGTTTCAGGTGTACAACATAGTGATTCGACAAGTCTCTACATTATGCCATGTTCTCCACAAGTGCAACTACCTTCTGTCACCATACAATGTGGTTGTATCCCCATTGAGTATATTCTTCCCCACCCCCAGGTTTATTGAAAGATAATTGACATATAACACTGTGTAAGTTTGGGGTATACAGCTGTACTGATTTGATATACATTTATATATTGCAAAATGAGTACCACTATAACATTAGCTAACACCTCCATCATGTTACATGATTACCATTTCTTTTTTGTGGTGAGAACGTTTAAGATCTATTCTCATAGAAACTTTCAAGTATATAATACAGTATTATTAACTCAAATCACCATGTTGTACACTATACCCAGAATTTATTCATCTTATACATGGAAGGTTGTATCCTTTGACCAACACCTTCTCATTCCCCCCACCTCCTAGCCCCGGAAACCTCTATTCCAGTATTTTTCTATGAATTTGGGGTGATTGTTTTGGATTCCATATGTAAATGATACCATATAGTATTTGCCTTTCTCTGTCTGGTTTGTTTCATTTAGCAGAATGTCCTCAAGTTCTCTCCATGTTGTCACAAATGGAGGGATTTCCTGCTTCCTCATGGCTGAATAATATTCCATTTTATATATGCAGCATATGTCACTTCTTTACTTTTTTATTTTTTTCAGGTTTTAAAACTTTTTATTTGCATATTAAAAAATTGTGCATTCCAATAATTAAAATCATTTGAACAAAAAAATGGCACTCTGATTAAACTGCATTTTACAGCTTGCAGGACACCTTGGACCAGCTTGGTTTTTACTCTAGATTTTTCTGTTGTCCCACCCAGCTTCTCTTCCTTCACCAACATGCAAGTTCTTTTCCTTTGCTACCAGCCAGACAGGCCAATGGGAGAGGCAGGCGCCTTCGCTTGTCAGTAGTTCTCCATTCTTTGATGTGAAAAGGGGCAGCACAGTCATTTAAACTTGATCCAACCTCTTTGCATCTTACAAAACTAAACCACTAAAAGAAGTAAAATAAGGCAATGCTTGTGGAATGTACAGTGCATATCGGTGGCACACGCCTCATTACCATTCGCCTGCTTGCTTCTCCTGTTCAATCGTTTCTTTTGAAGACAGCGGATTTTTCCCTTGCGTTTCTGTCTTATTCAATTTCGACTTATCGAATTTCTCAATCTCAGCCATATCCGGTTTGTCAGACATGGTTGCAGAGGAAGCGGATCGAGGTGCACGAACGAGGAAGTCCGATCTGCGAAGTGGCTGCCGCCGAACGCCCGTCACTTCTTTAAAAATTATTCATTGCTGAATTTAGTTTAAGTGGTTTTCATAATTTGGCCAGTGTGAATAATGCTACAATGAACATGGGGTGCAAATATCTCTTCAAGATCCTAATTTCCTTTAGGTATACACCTAGAAATAGAATTGCTGGATTGTATGTTAGTTCTATTTTTCATTTTTTGAAGAGCTTCCATACTATTTGCCATTGACTGCACAAATTTACATTCCCGCCCCAGAGTCCACAAGGGTTCCCTTTCTCTCCACATCAATTTTTTTAAAAATTAATTTTCTTAAAATTTACATCTGAGTTAGTTAGCATATAGTGCAATAATGATTTCAGGATTCATTCCCTACATATAACACCCAGAGCTCATCCCAACAAGTGTCCTCCGTAATGCCCCTTGCCCATTTAGCCTATCCTCCCACCCAACACCCTACCAACCCTCAGTTTGTTCTCTGTATTTAAGTGTCTTTTATGGTTTGTCTTCCTCTCTGTTTTTATCTTACTTTTGCTTCCCTCTTCCTTATGTTCATCTGTTTTGTTTCTTAAATTAGTCATAGGAATGAAATAATATGAAATTGTCTTTCTCTCTTATTTCGCTTAGCATTATACTCTCTAGTTCCGTCTACCTTGTTGCAATTGGCAAGATTTCATTCTTTTTGATCACTGAGTAATACTCCATTGTATATATATACCACATCTTCTTTATCCATTTATCAGTTGATGGACATTTGGGTTCTTTCCATACTTTGGCTATTGTTGATAGCGCTGCTATAAACATAGGGCACAAGTGCCCCTTAGAAACAGCATTTTTGTATCCTTTGGATAAATACCTAATAGTGCTACAATTGTTGGGTTGTAGGGCAGTTCTATTTTTAATTTTTTGAGGAACCTCCATACTGTACCAGTTTGCATTCCCACCAATAGTGTAAAAGAGATCCTCTCTCTCCTCATCCTCACCAAAATCTGTTGTTGCCTGAGTTGTTAATGTTAGTCATTCTGACAAGTGTGAGGTGGTATCTCATTGTGGTTTTGATTTGCATTTCCCTCATGATGAGTAATGTTGAGCATTTTGTCATGTGTCTGTTAGCCATCTGGATGTCTTCCTTGGAAAAATGTCTATTCATATTTTTTGCCCATTTCTTCACTGGATTATTTGTTTTTTGGGTGTTGAGTTTGATAAGTTCTTTACAGATTTTGGATACTAACCCTTTATCTGATATGCCATTTGTAAATATCTTCCCCCATTCCGTTGGTTGCCTTTTAGTTTTGACGATCATTTCCTTCTCTGTGCAGAAGCTTTTTATCTTGATGAGGTCCCATAGTTCATTTTTACTTTTGTTTCCCTTGCCTCCGAAGACATGTCAAGTAAGAAGTTGCTGCGGGCAAGGTCAAAAAGGTTGTTGCCTGTTTTTTCCTCTAGGATTTTGATGGCTTTCCTGTCTTACATTTAGGTCTTTCATCCATTTTTAGTTTATTTCGATGTATGGGGTAAGAAAGTGGTCCAGTTCATTTTTATGCATGTCACTTTCCAGTTTTCCCAGCACCATTTGCTGAAGAGATTGTCTTTATTCCATTGGATATTCTTTCCTGCTTTGTCAAAGATTAGTTGGCTATACATTTCTGGGTCCATTTCTGGGTTCTCTGTTCTGTTCCATTGGCCTGAGTGTCTGTTCTTGTGCCAGTACCATACTGTCTTGATGATTACAGCTTTGTAATACAGCTGGAAGTCCAGGATTGTGATTCCTTCAGCTTAGGTTTTCTTTTTCAGGCTTGCTTTGGCTATTCGGGGTCTTTTCTGGTTCCATACCAATTTTAGGATTGTTTGTTCTAGCTCTGTGAAGAATGCTGGTGTTATTTTGATAGGGATTGTATTTGATATATAGATTGTTTTGGGTAGCATAGACATTTTAACAATATTTGTTCTTCCAATCCATGGGCATGGGATGTTTCCCCATTTTTTTTGTGTCTTCTTCAATTTCTGCCATAAGTTTCCTATAGTTTTCAGTGTATAAATTTTCACCTCTTTGATCAAGTTTATTCCTAGGTATTTTATGGCTTTGGGTGCAATTGTAAATGGAATCAATTCCTTGATTTCTCTTTCTGCTGCTTCATTATTGGTGTATAGGAATGCAACCAATTTCTGTGCATTGATTTTATATCCTGTGACTTTGCTTAATTCATGGATCAGTTCTAGCAGTGTTTTGATAGAGTTTTTTGGATTTTCCACATAGGGTATAATGTTGTGTGTGAAGAGTGAAAGATTGACCTCCTCCTTGCTGATTTGGATGCCTTTTATTTCTTTTTGTTGTCTGATTGCTGAAGCTAGGACTACCATTGACTATATTCCTTGCTGATCCTTTTATCCCTATGACTTATTCCATAACTGGAAGCTTGTATCTCCCTCTCCCCTTCAGCCATTCCCCCCATCTACCCCTGTCCTACCCGCTTGTAGCCATCAGTTCTCTGTATTTATAGGTCTCATTCTGCTTTTTCGTTTATGTGTTTTTTTGATTCCACATATGAGTGAAATCATATG
Source organism: Cryptoprocta ferox (assembly GCA_028646485.1). Classification (NCBI taxonomy): domain Eukaryota; kingdom Metazoa; phylum Chordata; class Mammalia; order Carnivora; family Eupleridae; genus Cryptoprocta; species Cryptoprocta ferox. The sequence continues at coordinate 65,276,679 of CM053571.1, forward strand.
GTATTTGTCTCTGTCTGATTTATTTCACTTAGTATTATACCCTACCTTCTAGGTCCATCAATGTTGTTGCAAATGAAAAGATCTCATCATTTTTTATGGCTAATATTCCATTGGATACATATACCACATCTTCTTTATCCATTCATCAGTTGATTGACACTTGGGCTGCTTCCATAATCTGGCTGTCGTAAATAATGCTGCAAAAACCTAGGGATGCATGTATTTTTTCAAATTAGTGTTTTCATTTTCTTTGGCTAAAAAGCCAGAGGTGGAATTATTAGATTGTATGCTATTTCTTTTTTCAATTTTTTGATGAGCCTCCATACCGTTTTCCATAGTGGCTGCGCCAATATACATTCTCACCAGCAGTGCACAAGGGTTCCTTTTTCTCTACATCCTCACCACTTGTTTTTTCTTGAATTTTTGATTCTAGCCATTCTGACAGGTATAAGGTGATCTCTCATTGTAGTTTTAATTTGCAGTTCTATGATGCTTAGCGATGTCGAGCATCTTTTCATGTGTCTATTGTCCATCTATGTGTCTTCTTTGGAAAATATCTATTCAAGTCCTCTGCCCATTTTTAATAGGATTATTTGCATCTTTTTGATGTTGAGTTGTAGAAGTTCTTTATATATTTTGGATATTAAAGGTTAATAGAAATTTTAATGAAAACAAAATGGCAAAAAACAGTAATGAGTGCCTGAGGAACTAATGCTCCCTGGATTGTACTTACTGAGCTTCAGAAATTTTAAAAGTAGACCTTAGAAAAAAATTATAAAATTTAACTATGTCATTTGAAGCCTATTCACTATTTGACTCAAACCCAGTGGATTTTTCTTAATAAGAAAGACTTATAGAGTACAAAGTCAAGAAAAAGAGATGTAGGAGAATAAATGAATTCCTTGTGTTAGGTGGGAAACATAATTGTGAACTGAACAAACCATCCTTTCTATCGGTCCTATAAGTTTTCTTTCTTTTATGAAATTCTATGCTTATCAAGGCTAGCAACGTGATTTGTGTAGAGTAGCCATCACATAAATATTTATTGATTTGATGGGTCCAAAGCACATTCTTGGGGACGCTGATCTTTCACAACTAGTGAAACAGAAGTGGTGTTTTTAGGTAGGTCAGACTTGACGTGCTTTTGTGCTCTTAGCTGTAGTTTCCCTTTTTAAATATTTAGTTAGTGAACATAGTGATTCAGTATATGAATTTGAATGTCTCGCCTGTTCCCAAATTTTTGGAGCATACAACATTCCAAAGAAGCTTCAGAACAATGCTCAGGAAATTGCTTTAATGGCTACTTTTAGGGTCAGTTGGTACCTAAAGAAGATGAACAGAGAGTCACTAAAAGTGTGGCCTAAATTATGCTTGGTCAAAATCTCCCATTTGTGGAAGCCTTTGCTTTTATGTTTCTGGTGGACTCCTAGTCAGTCTTCAAGATTCAGTGAAAATATCTCCTTTCTGAAAGTCTCCCAAACTCCCCTCCAGCGAAGTTAATGACTCCTCCATGTCCCAACAACACTCTGCTGCTCCTGATATATATGGTGCCATAATTATCTGCTTAGATATCATCATACTGTTTTGAAATTATTTATCATCTGACTCAAGCTCCTTAACATTCACCTTAATATTAGCAATTACTGGCCCTTAGTTTGTGCCTGGTAGCCAATCAAGAATCAATCAGGCCCTCACAGGTACTCTGTAAGGATTAGGCAAATAACTGAATAACAATATAGGCGTGTATTTAATAATTCTTAAAGATATAGGGTACTTATAAAATGCTGTGTATATCTGAGAAATATATTACTGGAATGAATGCCTTCCGAGTTCAGTTTGGAAAACCATATCTAGGTGACTTTTCTGGTTCTACAGGCTCAGGTATGTTAATGAGCAATGATTTTCTTAAGCTGTGGGTGGACCTGGACTACAAGGGAGGTGGACTATAAGTGGACTGGAGCCTAGTAAGCTTCCCAGCCACCCCTCCCCACTCCTCAGAACGGGCATTTGAATTTAAGTAGCCAAAAATTGGAAACACACCACTTACGCATGTCTCAGTCTTAGAACTCCAGCCATCTCTTTTGGGTAGTTTAGGATTCTAATTAGAGAATGTATTTGCTCACTTCTTGCTCTGTATACACATCTCTATACAAGCACTTACGCTGTAGTAGTAAGTTATCTGCCTCTATATCTTGAGGCCAGACAAGACTGTGAAATACCTGAGGGTGATGCCCCTGTCCCCTTTATATTTCCATTGTCTGATACAGTGCTTGATATATAGCATATAAGCAGTGAACAGTTTTTGATGGAAATAAATAAGAGCAAATAGATGGGGAATAGCTCTCTTTCTCTGTCCACTAACCTGATTTGTGTTTTCTGTACTCACCCAGCCTTTACAGTTCTGGATCTGAGTCTCTCTTTCAAAGTCAGGCTTTTAAAGCCAAACATTTAAAGTCACACAAAAATCCACCCAGCAATTTGATAAATATTTATTGCGTGTTTAGTATGTGCCAGGTGCTCTGAATACAAATAAGAATGAGACATGGCCCTTGACCTCAATGAGCTCACCATATCATTAAATAGCATATAACAGTAGTTATTAGTTAATGGTCATTCAAGCTAATGGTTTTACTCAGAATTCAGCTATCACTAAACTCTTGGGCCCTCTGAGAAATTACTAGGATGGAACATATATTTGTGTAAACCATAACTGAAAGACAATAAAGTGCAATAACCTTTTCCCATAATGGAATTGTTTTCCAGAAAATGTGTCAAGTCTCAGAGTTATGAATATTGAAAATTTTACCAGTATGAATACTTTAATAAACAGGAAAAAAAAGGAAATGTATAGTTTTAGAGTTTTAGTGCTGCTCAAGCTTAAAAAGAAATTTTGGGGGGTGGGGGATAGAGATCAAATGACAGGTTAGCAGGTCAGTGGCAACAAATATTGGCTTTTCAAATATTTTTTAAGAATAACACATATGGGGAAGAGTTTGTATTTAATAATAATTTTGTCAAACAAGGGGATGTTCTGGATTAGGGCTGGCCACCAGGAATGTATGTGCCTGATTTGGAAGGCAGAAGGGAAGTGGTAGCCATGTGATCATAAGGATGACCTAAGGATCTGGTTGCTGCAGCAGCTTGTCTGTGTTGTCACTTCTGCACTGTCTGACTTTGTTGACTGTGGAGCTGGCCCTGTGGCTTCTTCAGCTTCTGCACATCTCCTCTAGCTTCTGTGCATCCTGGGACAAGGGCATGTGTGGCTCCTCTACAGGTCACCAGCCTCACAAGTATGGAGGCAGTAAAAGGCAAATGTGGGTTCTGTTTTATTCCTTGGGTTCCAGCTTGCCCTTGTGGGTTCCAATTTGTCCTTGCCCTTCCCCACTTCACATCCAGCTTTCCTTCTCCATATTCGTCTTGCCGACCCACAGCAACTTCAGGCCTGCTACCAGATGCCAAGACAATAGTTTCCATAATTTTTTTTAACAGTGTCCATACTTGTGTAAGATCGAAGCCTTATATTCCTTAATCCATGTCACTCGTAGTGGTTCTGCTTATCTACCTGAGCCCTAGTCGATGCAGAGGCTAACATACATCCACTGACAGGATTTCCCTGTTTCCTGCAATCCCATCTCTGACCCCCATCCCATTGGGCACCTGGTGAAATACTTAGCTTGGGTTTAAGGACCATGTTGTTAAAAAAAATCCCTGTCTTTAAACCCAAGATTCATATTCAGTGCAGTAAAATGCACATGCAGTGAAAGACACTTAAAAGCTAAGGGAAAAACAGATTCACATTGTCCCTCTGAATCTTACTACAGAGCATTGTTCATTGAGTGGGAATGCAAAAATCAGTCATACCTGTTTAAATTATGGCTTCTCTCTCTTTTCCTTTATCTGTGTGGTTTCCTTGATCACATGTCGTTGACCTTTGGTAAGTTAAATGCATATGTAACACAACTCCACTGTAAGCACCCTGGCTTCTTCATCAGGCATTTTCTTTATTTCTTTTCTAGTTTTAGTATCGATGACTCTTTGCCCTCAGTTATTTCACCCCTGGGCACCCTTGCTCTGCAGAAACCCTCTCCTTCCCCTCAGCTTCCTCAGCCTCCCTACAGCTTTAATCTTCCTTCCCAAACATCTACAATTTGAGAATTGAATGATTGCTACTTCAAAGTTGTAAACTGAGCAAATTATAGCTGTGGATTTTGTTACTGGAGTGAAATGAGCGTTGCCTAGGTCATTTGAAAACGTCATGGGAAACACTCCCAATCCTTAAAGGATTATAGGGGGATCATGATTTATCCTATTGTTCAGTAAGAAGAGCAGTTTCTTGGTAAGCAGATGCTTGGAAGCAGATGCTATTTCGGTATTGTCACTTCAGAATTGTGTAAATCTTATACTTGGCTGTGAGTTTTAATTAATGAACTGCTTACATTAAGGTTGGATTTCTTGATTTATTGAGATTTTGTTTCACCTACATTCCACTTAACTAAATCCACAAGCTTCAAGGTTGATTTACATGGTCTCATTTCAACTGAAAACACATTTCCTTTACGATATTTACAACTTTCTTAATAGGATAGTTATTGAAAACTCTTTGCTCACTGTAATGATACTAGGATATTGTAAAAATTCAAAATCTTCTTTTTTTTATTCCCTTATGTCCCTATCTGAAAACCCACAGAGGCTTCTCTTTGTCTAGAAGAGAACATTGCAATCTCTTTTCACCCAACGCATGTCCCAATGATTTCTACATCGCAAACTCTCACAAACATCGTAGTCCCAAGGAAGCATACACCCTGGATTATGTTTGTAACCCATGTTCCCCTGACCTTGCCAGTGCAATCGAGGTCATAGTTTAACCTAATGTCTCCTGATTAATAGTCTCCACCTGCATGAGAGTAGGATGCCCTTCTCAGGTTCCTTCTCATTTCTTTCAGGGAGTCTCCAGGGTGTTTCACATGGGCTCGAAGCTCTCTGTATGTGCTTGGGTGTTGATTGGTTTCAGCCTGTTGACCCTGTGCTGGTCAGGGATTGATGCTGCCCCTGACATGCTGACTTCAAGGTGAGTTACCCTTTTATTACTGGACTAAGCACAGATACTTACCTTTCCCTAATTCTTCCCAGCTCTACTGAGACCAGGCTTTGATGTTAACCAAAACTACTGAAAGTTCAGCAAAATAGAGGAAATTACAGCAAAGAAACTTACAAGTGCTTATTAAATATGGAGGCTCTGGAAATTGTGCATTGTAGTCCACCACCATCTTGAGATATCTAACTGATTCCCTGGCTATAGGGTTTCCTCTCCAACCAGCTACCGTTACTGCCACCCAAGCAGGCTGGATATTTTGGGATCTAAGCCTAAGAGAGTAAAGCCCAAAGAAGGAGTTCCATCTTCATCTCCAGTTTAATGTCTGTCTTCCTGATTGTCACTCTCAGTCTCTGAATCTGCCTCTTCCCAGGGTGACTGTGAGTGGGAAAGTCCTGTCAGTTGGAGACATTTCATTTCCTATCCACAGCTGAGACCTTGCCTTCAGAGAAACCATAGCAGAACCCAACTGTCCAGCTTCACATAGTAGATAAATAAGGAGTGTCACTTTCTTATATATCTCTCTTCCAAATTACAAAAGAAAATACAGCCCCCTTGTTTCTAATTTTTCAAAGTTTGGGCTGAGCAGTTTTAAATAATATAATGAGTTGAATTTGGCCAAATCTAGTTCAGTTTCCCCTTATGCTTTTTCCAATATGAAGTGAAAACTGTGCCTGTGTGTTCTTGTGGTCTCAGTTTCTAATGTCCCAGTAGCAACTACAATCTGAAGTTCACATTTCTCTATAAGACAAGCAGTTACTGCTTTAGAGTAAAAGGTACAATCTAGACTCGTATTTATTTTTATTTTATTTTATTTTTTAATATAGTTTATTGTCAAGTTGGTTTCCATATAACACCCAGTGCTCATCCCAACAAGTGCCCTCCTCTATGCCCATCACCCATTTTCCCCTCTCCCCCACCCCCATCAACCCTCAGTTTGTTCTCAGTATTTAAGACTCTCTTATGGTTTGCCTCCGTCCCTCTCCATAACTAGTTTTTCCCTTCCCCTTTCCCATGGTCTTCTGTTAAGTTTCTCCTGTTCCACATATGAGTGAAAACATATGGTATCTGTCTTTCTCTGCCTGACTTATTTCACTTACCTCGAGTTCTATCCATGTTGCTACAAGTGGCCAGATTTCATTCTTTCTCATTGCCATGTAGTATTCCATTGTATATATAAACCACATTTTCTTGATCCATTCATCAGTTGATGGACATTTAGGCTCTTTCCATGATTTGGCTACTGTTGAAAGTGCTGCTATGAACATTGGGGTACATGTGCCCCTATGCATGGGCATTCCTGTATCCCTTGGATAAATTTCTAGCATGCTATTGTTAGGTCATAGGGAAGTTCTATTATTAATTTTTTGAGAAACCTCCACACTGTTTTCCAGAGTGGCTGCACCAGTTTGCATTTCCACCAACAGTGTAAGAGGGTGCCCATTTCTCCACATCCTCGCCAGCATCTATAGTCTCCTAATTTGTTCATTTTAGCCACTCTGACCAGTGTGAGGTGGTATCTCAGTGAGGTTTTGATTTGTCTTTCCCTGATGATGAGTGATGTTGAGCATCGTTTCATGTGTCTGTTGGCCATCTGGATGTCTTCTTTGGAGAAGTGTCTCTTCATGTCTAGACCCATATTTAAAAGGAAACCCATCTCCAAAGGAAATAAGTTATAAAATACAAGTCTGCTTAAATATATCAATCTTTTACTTTAAGACCCACAGCTTCTCAAACTTTCCATGTCATTTGCATAATTAAATGGCTCACTGATATTTCAGTCAGTAAAGACTAGGTTTTGCTGCAGTAACAAACAATCCTCAATTTTTAAATGGCTTAAAATAATAATAACAAAGATTTATCTCTCACTTATGCTATATTTCTGCCTAAGGTTGGCATGAAGGCTCTGCTTGTTGTAACTATTCAAGGGCTTAGGATGGAATCGTTTTCTTCTCAGACATTACTAACCTCTATGCCACAGGGATAGAGAGCTCCAAAGAGAGCTCTTGCACTGCTCACTACGTGCTTCCAACTCAGTGGTGCGTGTCTCTCACTCAAACACATAGGAGTGGGAAGTTCAATCCTATAATGGCCCTATCCTTTTTTTGAGATTATGAGATCTATGAAGGAATATATATCTACTATATTCCTTTATCCTTTTTTAGTTGTATACTGAATATCTTGCAGCCACATAATAATAGTTCAAAGCTATTGATGCTTACTAAGCCCAGATATTGTCCTAAGATACAGCTTTATGTGTATAACTAATTTAAGTTTTAATAATAATCTTATGATTATTATATTATAATATATTATATAATATTATATATAATACATTATATATATAATATTATATTATAATAATAATGTTATGAGATAGATATTATTATTATCTCCATTTTATAGATGCAGAAACTGAAACACAGAGAGGGTATAAATAACTTCTTGTGGTCATTTGCAGTTACATAGTACGGCTGGGATTTGGATCTTGGCAGTCTGTCTTCCTAGGCCATACTCTTGCCCACTGCGATGTACACCTGCTATTCAAGTTTCCAAAGCTGACTTTGTCATCTGCCTGTCCCCTCCCCAATGCTTCGCCTGCTCTTTCTGCCTTTTCCTAAGCTGAGGATATGGCACACCACCAGCTACCTGGTTACAAATATAAGACATCTGGGACTTGTCCTTGGTTTCTCTGTTTCTCAGCTCCTACTTTCAATCCAAGCCAGCTCTCAAGGCTGACTTTTGTCACCCTTTCTCTCTGCTTGGTACTGCAGTCCCCTTTTCAATGACCTCTGGAATTATATGCCACTGTAATTCATTCTCCACAGCAGAGTCAGAATTAACTACAAATATGTATCTTAAGAATTTTATGTGTTACTTCCCCACTAAAAAACCCTATAATTACTTCTCACTTCCTGTGAAATAAGGTCTGAAACTTTATTGTTCCTTCTTGTGCTGGAACAGCCCCTACACACACACGCGCGCGTGCACACACACACACACACACACACACTTTAGCTAACTACTACAAACTTCAGCTTAACTGTCACTTCTTTACAGAGATCTCCAGACTTTTCAATTATTCTAAATACCTATCAGTTACAGTTACATTGACTTGTTCAGTGCATGGTATGGGGCAAGGCATTCAATACATATTTATTGAATGGATAAATGCATATTTACTAGCAACACATTGCTTATAATCTACTTCACAATGGGTTATAACACTGCAGTGGAGAAACTCCAGTTAGGAATTGCTGAACTTCTTTTTTTTTTTAATTTTTAAAGTTCATTTATTTTGAGAGAAAGAGAGAGAGAGAGAGAGAGCAAGTAAGGGAGGGGCAGAGAAAGAGGGAGACAGAATCCCAAGCAGGCTCTGAGCTGTCAGCATACCAACACGGGGCTCGAACTCATGAACTGTGGGATCACGACCTAAACCAAACCAGGAGTCAGACACTTAATATACTGAGCCACCCAGGCACCCCAGGAATTGCTGAGCTTCTTTAGCTGGTGAGGTAGTAAAGTAGTGGGAGGAGCCCGGGCTCTGATCTTAGGCCTGAGTTCAAATGCCAGATTGCCATTGACATGGCTGTCTCTGGGCAAATAATCTAAATGTTCCAATGTTCATTTTCTGTTGGAGGAACTGAGAAGAAAGGTAGCCTCATAGAAGTTGTCTGGATATTAAGTCACACAATGCTAGTTCTCTGCTTAGGCTATTTCCCAGCAGTCTTGTTGCAGCAATCTCACCTCCTGGACCTTTCCAACTTTGTCTTTTGCTAAAGACTTCAATATGATAGCCTCTTTCTCTACCAGAAATATCCCTATTTCTTCTTACATATGTATGTCCATTTTCTGAAAATCCAGCTGAAATTTCACCTTTAAAATTTTTTTTATATCTTTATTTTTTATTTTGAGAGACAGAGACAGAGAGCGAGTGAGGGAGGGGCAGAAAGAGAGGGAGACACAGAATCTGAAGCACGCTCCAGGCTCTGAGCTGTCAGCACAGAGCCCATCGCGGGCCTGAACCCACAGACCGTGAGATCATGACCTGAGCTGAAGTCGGATGCATAGCCGACTGAGCCACCCAGGAGCCCCCAAATCTCACCTTTTAAAATGAAATTTCCAGGGCGCCTAGGTGGCTCAGTCAGTTAAGTGTCTGACTCTTGATTTTGGCTTAGGTCATAATCTTACAGTTTGTGAGACTGAATCCTGCATCGGTCTCTGCACTAACAGTGTGGAGCCTTCTTGGGAGTCTCTCTCTCCCTCTCTCTCTCTCTCTGCCCCTCCCCTACTTGCATGTATACTCTTTCTGTCTCTCAAAATAAATAACCTTTAAAAAAATAAAATAAAATTTCCAGTATACTTCATTCTGTTCCTTCAGCATTTCAATAGAGAGTTCATTCTATATTGGTTTGTGCTTGATCATACCTAGCTTTATGGAATTTTCCAGCTGATTATCTGGAAAGATGACAACTCCATGGAAGTGATTCCTTTGCTTTGCATGCTTCAGAGTGCCTTGTACAAAGTAGACAGTCTTAAACAATTGTTGATAGTAAATTAATTAATTTGCTCATCCTGTCTAGGAAGCAGAAGTTTTTCTAATCATATTTGTTTCACACCATAGTTGTAAGGTTTAGCCAGGACAATTTTAAACAGAAAAGAAGGTGCTCATGTTGATGGCTTCTGATACAACTACTTTTAGTCTCTATTTTGTCTTGTTTGACACATAGACTAACCCTGGGTGTTTTTTTTTTTTAAGTTTGGATTTCTCAAATTATTGCAGTGAGATAGAAGAGTCAAATTTCCCTAATCTGTTAACAAAAACAAAACAAAAAACAAAAAATATCTTGGAAAACTGCAAACTAATAGCTAAAAAAATTAAAAAGAGAGAAAAATAACAAACTGAAGAAATCTCAGTAGAGAAAAAAAATAAATGGAATAGTCCTATATCCATTAAATAAATTGGATCTATAGTTAACCTTTCCTCTCCTTCCCTGCAAAAGTCCCCTTCTAGGTCCAGATGGTATCACTGGTGAATTATACCTAATATTAAAATTTTTTAAATATCGACTTTATTCAAAAGTCTTCCAGAAAATGAAAGAGAAGTGAATGCTTCCCAACTCATTTATGAGACTAGTATAATCTTTAGAGCTATTCATTATTCTTCATGAACACAGATACAAAAGACCTTAACAAAGTATTTGCAAATTGAATCCAGCTATATATATAAAAAGGCTAATGAAACATGACCAAATGAGGTTCATCTCAGGAATGTTAGGTTGGTTCAACATTTCAAAATCAATGTAATTTACCATGTGGATAGTCTAAAACAGAAAAGCTGTGTGATCATCTCAATAGATGCAAAAAAAGCCTTTGACAAAATTCAAGGTCCATTCATCAAAACACTCTTAGCAAACTAGGAATAGAAAGGAATGCTCCAAATCTGATAGAGAGTGCATCTACAAAAAAAAATCTACAAAACAACTTAATGGTAGTTTACTTTCAGATGTTCTTATTAAAATCAGGAACAAGGAAGAATCTCCATTGAACCAGAGGTCCCAGAAAGCACAATAAGGCAAGAAAAATAAATAAAAGGCATACATTTGGAAAGAAAAAATTAAACCTGTATTTTCAGATTAAATGATTGTCTACATAGATCACATAGAATCCACCAAAAAACTGCTAAATCTTATAAGTAAGTTTAGCAAAGTTTCAGGACACAAGAGCAATATACAAAAAAATCAATTGTATGTCTATATACTAGAAAGGGACAATTAGAAACAGAAATTTTTTAAGTACTATTTATTTTTTTAATTTATTTAAAATTTTTAAAAAATGTTTATTTGTTTTGAGAGAGAGAGAGAGAGAGGCATAATGAGAGTTGGGGAGGGGCAGAGAGAGAGGAGAGAGAGAATCCCAGGCAGACTCCATGCTTTCAGCACAGAGCCCCATGTGGAGCTCAAAATCACAAAACCATGGATCATGAACTGAGCTGAGATCAAGAATCGGATGCTTAACTGACTGAGACACCTAGGTGCCCCTAAAGTACCATTTAAAATAGCACTCAAGGCATGGAATACTTAGAGATAAGCCTAATAAAATATGTGTAAAACCTATATGCTAAAAATTAAAAAGCACTGATAACAGAAATAATAAAAGGCCTAAATAAATGGAGTGTACAGTGCCTTTATGGATCACAAGGCTCAATATTGTCAAGACATCAATTTCCCTCAAATTCCTATATAAATTAAGTGTAATTCCAACCAAATACCAAGAGACTTTTTATAGAAATTGACAGTCTGATTCTAAAAATTACAAGGAAAAGCAAAGGCCAAAATAATTCTGAAAAAGAACAAAGTTGGAGGACTAACCTCACCTGGTTTCAAGACTTACTATAAAGCTACAGTAATCGAGACAGCATGGTATTGGCGAAGAGATAGACACATAGATCAATTGAACGGAGTGAAGAACACAGAAATAGGCCACACAAATATTAACTATTTTTCAGCAAAAGTGTCAAGGCAATACAATATAGAGCAGATAGCCCCTTCAATGAATGGTGCTATAGTATTTGTACATCCACTTATAAAAAGTGATATCCATATGGACAGTGCCTCACCCTGTATTCAAAAGTTAGCTAGAGATGGATCAAAGACCTAAATTTAAATATAAAACTCTAAATTCTCTAGAATAAAACACAGGCAAAGAATCTTTGTGACATTGGGTTAGGCAAAGACTTCTTAGGAAGGACATAAAAAGTATAATCCATAAAAGAAAAAGTTGATAAATTAGATTTTATCAAAACTTCTCTTTTTTAAAAAATTTTTGTTTATTTATTTATTTTGAGATAGATAGATTGAGAGCACAAGTCGGGGAGAGACAGAGAGAAGGAGAGACAGAATCCCAAGCAGGCTTTGTGCTGCTTAGCTCAGAGGGGCTTGGACCCATGAACACAAGATCATGACCTGAGCTGAGATCAAGAGTCGGATGCTTAACCAACTAAGCCACCCAGGTGCCCCAAAACTTTTCTTTAAATGATGTGAAGAGAATAAAAGGACAATCCACAGACAGGGATTAAATACTCACAAAACACTAATCTGATAAATGCCTAGTTAACTAAAATATACAAAATTCTCAAAATTCAATAATAAGAAAACCAACAAACCATCAAAGTGGGCAAAAGATTTAAACAGACACGTCATCAAAGAATACATATATGTGGCCAATAAGCACATGAAAAGATGCTCAGTATCATTAGTCTGTAGAGAAATGTAAATTAAAAGCACAATATGATACCACTACACACCAGTTATAATGGCTCAAATAACAACAAACTGACAATGCAAAATGCAGGGGGAGGCCTGCATTTGTCAGACATTTACTGGTAGGAGTGTAAAGTGGTACAGCCACTGAAGGAGAGTTTGAAAGTTTCTTGTAAGTCCACATAACAACCTAGGCACGAATGTTTATAACACCCTTATTCATAATTATCCCAAACTAGAAACAACCAACCAAATACTGAATGGATAAATAAATCAGGAGACATCCCTATAATCATAATAGAGTACTATTCAGCAATAAGAAGGAATGAACTAATATAAAACATTGGTGAATTTAAAGGCATTTTGCAAAGTAAGTCAGATTCAAAACGCTACATACTGTATGATTCCTTTTTTGTTTTGTTTTGAGAGAGAGACAGAGGGTGCAAGTGAGTGAGGGGCAGGGAGAGAGAGAGAGAGAGAGAGAGAGAGAGAGAGAGAGAGAGAAGTGCGACTCATCCGAAGTGGGGCTTGTGTTCACTCTACGTGGGGTGAACCCCATGTGGGACCCAAACTCACGAACTGTGAGATTATGATCTGAGCTGAAGTCAGATGTTTAATGACTGAGCCTCTCAGGCACCCTGTATGATTCCTTTTATATAACATTCTGGGAAAAACAGAAATAGAAATCAGATCTGTGGTTGCCAGGTGCTATGGGCTGGGGTTAGGGTAGGGGATTGATTGATTACAAAAGGACACAAGAATATTTTTACGATAATGAAAATACTCTCCGACTCAACTGTGGGTATCGTTACATGACTGTAAAAACTTCTCAAAATATGTAGAATTGTACCTTTTATTTTATTAGAACTGTACATTTTAAAAGCTGTATTTTACTGTTTGTCAATTATAGCTCAATTAAAAAAGAACATTTTACAGGCCTCCTAAAGAAAGTGAACATGAATGAAATAATGAAAGAATGGAAACCATCTCAGTGTTGCTGTTCCAATGTTCCAAACACTACCCCACCTGCAGCTGGGCTTATGGTCATGAGCAGGTGGGTTCAGGAGGGAAGGAGGAAATTCCATTTTCTGAGCACAAGCTCAATACTCTTTGGCTGGGAATACCTTGTTTCATCCAGGGAAGACAGCACCAAAACACGGACAAAAAAACCCTCCTCTGCTTGAAACACGTAATTAAAAAAAAAAAAAAAGAAATCATCTATCAGATTTATAGGGACCTGTCTGACCTTAATACTTTTTAATTAACCCAGTCTGCTAATGAGTTAATGCCATATTCAGAGGGGATGTTTGTCTTTTCCAATTTTCACATTTCATTAAACCCATAAATTCTACATTCTCTGTCTCAGATATTTTCTTCCTCACGTCTCAATGTATGCATTTCAGAAGAAATAGTCTTATCCTTAAGGTACGAGGAACATTTCCAGCATCTTTTGCCAACAAAACAAAACCACACTCAAAAAAAACATTCATTTTCGTAGGGAGCAATTGCACAATGAAAGATTGTGAAGTAGCATGCAAGAGATTCCTGCAGCAATCCAAACTAGGAGGACAGCTGTGAAGAGCTCTAAGGAAAAGAGTGCAGGTCAAATATTATCCTCAATGTGACATTTGGGAAGACTTGCTTTCCCCCCCGCAATGGTCTCCATAGGAGGTCTCATCAAACATGTTGCATATCCGTATTGCCAAACACTTCTGCAAATTCAAAGAACAGCACCAAGGTGTTTGATTTCAAATGTTGGGCCATACCATTTTCCATGACAGTTGATTATTTTCCCTTCTGTGCTTGGGGCTTGACCTTTTACAGAGGAATGAGTAAAGATTTGAGTGAGTTTCCCATGCCAGAGGATCTGGCATAGAGATACATGATAACCATATTTCTGATCTTTTCGTGGACTTCCACAATTAAAAACTTTTTTACCAGTTGTCAAGCCTTGTGTCCCAGATTTTAATAAAGTTTGGAAGGGTACAGAAGAGGGACTTACAGATCTAACTCAAAAGATCTATGTCAGTTCCCAACAAATTATACCTTACCCATATACTTTTGTTATTTTTGTGAAATCAATGATATATTAAATGGCATGAAATTACTGGGGAGAATGTGGTTGCATGAGAGAGAAGTCTTAAAAAATGTGTAAGTGATAATTACTAGATAGGCTTAACTGCTCAACTGAGGAGGGGGATGTCTTTTCTCAGACCATCAGAAAACTTTTATTTATCTTCTGTTTGCCTCTATTTCTTTTAAATTTTGATTATTTTTATTAAAATGGACTGAACTGAATTATATTTGGGAGAACCTTCTGTAAAAATCAATACACCAAAGTATGAGCAGAATACATAACCGAGCAGAACTGATCACAACATGGAACACAAGGAAAGCCCCCATATTGTAGGATTTCTATATTCTAACAAGAGAAGGACAATGATATTAATAATCTCTCTGTGTCTCTAAAATATAGTCAAGATTGCCAAGACAGAACACTTAAACTTTACGCTCTAAAACTAACCTTTCCATCTTTTTTGGTGATTATATTTAAAAGTCATTGTTCATCTGTCTCTCCTTCTCCCAAATTTAACCCATCAGGAAATCTCAAATACACCATAAATCACTCACTTTTCTACATCCATAGGGAACTAGTCTAAGCCACCATCTCCACCCAGTTACAGTTGGAGGTTGGCAAACTTGTTTTGTAAAGGGCCAGATAGTAAATATGTTTGCTTCTGTGGGCCATGTAGTCTCTACAGCAACTGCTCAACCCTGCCACTGCAGCATAAAAGCAGCTGTAGACAGTATTTAAACAAATGGGTGTAGCTGAGTTCCATTATAATTTAATTTATAAAAGTAGACACTTGGAAGCGGTTTGCTGACCCCTGAATTAAACTACTTCAATAAGCTTCTTACCCCCTGCATCCAGTTTTGCTTCCATTCCTTCATACTGCAATCACAATTCTCCCTTTAGAACTGAAATCTGACCACTTCACTTCTACCAGTGACTTTCTATTGCTCTAAGGTTTAAATTTCTTATCATGGTCAAAAGGTCCTGCAATTTCTGATCTGCCTATGGCTCAGGCCTCATGAAGTATTATTTCACTCATAAGGACCATTCTTCCTCCTGGAATGTTCTCTCCAACTGTTGCTGCCCAGTTAATTCTTATTTATCCAAGTCCTGGTTTATGTTATTTACGTTAAAAAGTCTTCTCTGACCACCACCCACCCAGACTAGTTTAGATACCTCAGTAAGTACCCTTCATAGCAGTTGTAATTAGTTAATTTTGTAATTAATTATTTGTTGAATGTTTCTCTCGTTAAATAGTAAGTTCCCTGAGGCTAAGGTCTACATCTTGTTTACTGCTATACCGCCTAAGTCTAACACAGTGTCAGATACATAGTACACAGGTCAGTAATATATCAGGCTGCAAATAACAGAACCTGATTGCAATAGCTGAACCAAATACAGGTATTTTTATCATAGAGTGAAAAGGCTGAAGATAGTCAGTCTAGGAATGGTACAGTATCTCCATACTATCATCAAACTCAGGGAGCCATCTCTTTTTCTGCTTTATATCTTCATGATCACAAAATGGCCACCATGGTTTCAGGAATTGGATTTGCATTTCAGACAGAAAAGTCAAAAATACTACCAAAGGAGTTTGTCTGCTTTAAAAAACACACAACTCTTTCCTATACATCCTTTTGTCTAAATCTTGTTATGTGGCAACCCCTAGCTGCAAGTGTATCTGAGAAGTTACACAGTGATATCTTTAAAAAGATGGGATTATATTAGTAAGGAGCGAAAGGAACATAACTATTAAGTAGACAAGTACTGGTGTCTATCCTACTAGGCAGGTTCAATAAATATTTTTTGAATAACGAAATGAAAATCTCAAAAGTGATTTGAAGTTGAAATAATTCAACCACATAAAAAGAATGTGAATAACAATGACACCTGTATCTATTAATTTTCTTATTACTTTTTTAAGAGAGAGAGTGTGGGCACAGGAGGGGCAGAGGGAGAGGGAGAATCTTAAGCAGGTTCTGTGTAGAGTATGGAGCCTGATGAGGGCCTTGGTTTCATGACCATGAGATCATGACCTGAGCCAAAATCAAGAATCCGTTGCTTTACTGACTGAGTCACCCAGGCACCTAATTTTCTTGTTATTTTTTAAAATTAATGTTTATTTATTTTTGAGAGAGAGAGAGAGAGTGAGAGCATGAGCAGGGGAGCAGCAGAGAGAGAGGGAGACACAGAATCTGAAGCAGGCTCCAGGCTCCAAGCTGTCAGTACAGAGCCCATTGTGGGGCTAAAACTTGTAAACCATGAGATCATGACCTGAGCCGAAATTGGAAGCTCACCCAGGTGCTCCTCTTGTTATTTTTAACAAGGTTCATGCTTGTGCTTAATTTATTTGGTCTTCATTTGCTGTATCTGTTTTGAAGGGTCAGGAAAATGGCATTTAGAGGTGCAAATCCAAACTTAAAATAAATTGGTGATTTTGGCTTTTGCTTCTGCAGAGATTTTTCAAACAATGCTATGCTGGAATGACTTTAATAACATGAGCATTTTAAGCCAACATTGTTTTCTTTGGAAATACCTTATTACAAAATTATAATATATAAATATTTTAGCAGTAATAATATGGGTAATAGTTCTTAATGGCCTGATCTGCCTATGGGTTTTGAATTCAGTATATGGTACTTTTTTTCAGACAACACTATAAAAATCTGAGTTTATGTTGCCCCGCTGTGAATATCTTCAAGTCAAATAGCAGAAGCAATGCTCTTCTCTTATTTAATTTTTTAATAGCTCCCTAACCTACATTCAGAAAAATCTATATATAAAATGTAACCAGAAGACAGTCTTAATAGCAAAACCATCTAATCTTCTGCTGTCTGGTTTTTTTTTTTTTTAGCATAAACTTTTTTTTTGTAGTTCTGATTCAGTCTAGAAAAGTGAAAATTGGATTTTTCTGAAGTATTAAAAAATTGGAGCAATGATGTGTTTTTAGGATCAAGATACAATATGAAGGATTTTCCAGTGCTTAATAGCACTTAAGAACTTGTCAACTGGAAAACTTAAATCTTTTCACAAAAATCAGCCCCTTGGCCCATGCCCCAGACCTGTTGCCGTTCTTCTTGGTAATAACTCCCTTACTTCCTTTTGGGGAGTCACTTTTCCCATTGTGTGCAGACTTGGTAGGATTGCCAGGGCCCACGTCAGCGCTTGGGCTCTTCTCCTAAGTCTTTGTACTGCTTCTTCTGTGTTGGGGTTCCCTTGTCAGACCACTGCTGCCAAATGAGACCACTCAGAGGCCACCCTGGTTCTCATCCTTCTATAACCCTCCATTTCCCTTTGATTCCGTAATCTGGTTTATATCCTTCCAACAAATTCCTGTTTTCCTGGCTCCAGATGCTGCCACAATAGAGCCCTAGTGATATAATCTACTAGACAAGAATATGAGCTCCATGATACAAGGGCTACGGCAGAGACTGCTAGAGAACCAGAGAGACCTTTCTTCCTTACAGAGTCCGGGTTTTATTTAGGGTTGGAAATATGTCCAGCTAAAAATGCTTACCCTCACATTCTGATTTGCAGCGAGGGGTAGTTGTGTACTATGGCTCTGGTCAGTAACATGTGAGCAGAAATCTGTTGGGGATTTCTGGGAAGTCCTTATTTTCCTAACATAGGCATCACTTCTCCTTCTTCCCTCTTTCTCCTTATGCATGTTTGGAATGCAGATATGAATCCTTGCAGTAGAATAGGTGTCTTGTGGTCATGAAATGACATGTAGGAATACAAAAACTAACCCTTTAAGGAGGATGAGAGGAAAAGCAGAGAGAAACTGGGTCTCTCATTGCATCACAATACATCCTACCAGCCCCGGCTGCCTCCCTCATGATTTCTTGTTAAGTGGAAATCATGAAACCCTCTTCAGAAAAGCCACTGGAGTGGGATTTTCCTTTACTTTGAGCCATGTTGGTTCCTAACTGATATGGGTGCTTGGTCTATTTTATTACTTTAACCCCTACCCCTAAAATAATGTTTGGCATGTAGTAGACATTAAATATATTTGTTGAATGAATGAATAATAATCACTAACAAGAGAGTCTTCTGCATATAATTCTTTAATCTTGCCATCTCACAGATGGGGAAAATGATACATATATTTAACGTGCTTGCGGTTAATAGTTATATCACTTGACTTACCGTTCTGATGTATGGACTTTATCCAGGTAAGTCGTGGAAGAGAAAATGAATCTCTGAAGAGAAAGAACATATTTTATTATTACAATAAATAACAAATTCTGACCTAGGAAATATGGCAAAACGAGGTTTCAAAACATGAGAATCTGCTTTGTTTCCTTATCTCATTGCCCTGGTCTTTTCCTGACAGTAAATCATACAGACTAACTTACGGTTTGTGCTCAATTTATCATACTATCACCTTGTCCTTCAAAGATAAATATAGAATGATCTGCTATCTGTAAGATATGAACTCTCAGCTATTTCCCTCCAAATCATGAAAATTCAGAGCAGAGCAACCCTTATTGTCTTGTCTGCTCCTTCTTGTGGTCTGAGGTACTGGTTATGAAGTCATTGTTTCTCAGCTCTGCCCTTCAACAATCTGTTCTGTGGTGCTGGGGTTGGGATTCTGCTCACCCCCTTTCTTCTCTGCCAGCCTGTTCCTGTTGAGTCCCACTGACAGGAGACACTAGTGGGAGGCCAGAAGTCAGGAGAAGGGAAGGGGTCTTGGTCCTTTCTGTTTATTTGTTGCTACCATCAGCATCACCCCAGCAGCAGCCCTTCATTTCTCAGGGGCAGTTTTTCCCAGTTCCTAGCTTTTCCATCAGTTTGCCCAGAACCTGTCTTCTCGTTTGCCATCAGAGGCACTAGTACCAGCATGGCAGTGTCCCCTGGCCCGAGATCTGAGAACCAGCTTGGTGTGGCACCTTGCAACTTCCTTGGCTTTAGAAACTTCAACCTCTTTCCCTTTGTTTTGCCAGCTCTGAGGGGCAAAGCTCCCTCCTCTTTGTGCTCCATTGGTGTGCTCCCTTTTTGTCTTATAGTCCCCCAGTGCTATCCAACCAGTTCCACATATCTTCTTTTTTCTGTTAAAATAAATGAGATGGTTTCTGTTTTCGTGGATGGACCTTGAGCACTACATGTACCACGTCTCTTGTAGCAGATGATAGCTGATATGAACTTGCCTGTGTGAACAACCTTTTTCTCATCAGTCTCTAATCACTGCTTCACCAAATCAGCTCCATTTTATCTATTTGGCTTATGTGTAAGATTCTGGTTCCACAGGCACAAAACATTGGAAAACCAAGGAAATGAACTAATTGGTTCTTAATACCGAGAGGTGACTTAAGTACAGAACTGAAGAAAATTTGGGTCCATAACAACTTTAAGGAGTTTAAAGAATGTAAATAATAAGTCACCAAGACCTATGAGATTTTCAAAATCTAAAGCTGTCACCTCAGTATCCTCCTTTTTGGTGGCAAGGCTTTCAATTTATCCTTTTGGCCCATGAAAACCCTGACCATCCCTCAAAGCCCAGCTCTACTCCCATTCCCCTTTAGAGAGCCTTCCCTAACCACACCAGCTAGCTCTCATCTCTCTCTTTTGTAAGTTCTTATGTTTCAAGGTCAACTCACTTAATCCAGTACAACACTGTCCTCCATCCTCAATGGTAAGAGTCCTTGAGACAGAGAGCAAGGACTAATCATTTGCATTTCCTGTTAGAGGTGGTACTTGGTACTGTCCAACTAGGCAGCAGAAAGTAGGGCAAAGAGCAAAGAAGGGGGAATTAGAGGATCTGGATCATGTTTGAGGTCTAACCTCAGGTAGGTCATTCAGCTCACCAACATTCATGAAGGATCTTCCTGCTGTGATCACTTTCGTGCATCTCAGTTGCATTATCTATGAAGTGGAGAGAGTAAATAATACCCATCTTACAGGTTATGTTGGGTTCAAATGAGATAATAGATGTGAAACTGTTCTATAACTGTTAATTGGTGTGTCATAGTAAGTGCTCTAAATGTACCTGTTGAATTTAATTTTATATGGTCAATACTCTCAAGGCAATTACATGAAAAGACTTGAGTGTTTTCTCTTGGTTGCTTGATCTCTTTAGGGTTTTATGACATTCTAACTTGGTTGTGTCACTCACAACAATCGTTAAGGGCCTTAAATATCCAACAAATGCTGGCTATTACCCCCACATCATTGGACACAGCAGCCAAATGCCCATGATATGGTCGCTACAAATTATCCATTAGCCTCTGGAAATTTGCCAGGACCTCATTCCGCCGAAGAGCTCAGGCTTGAATTAATCAGACGTCCAAGTAGTTACACAGTAAATGTTCTTGAGGTCTTGCATTAGAAAGAACTGAACAAGGGCCAGTGATCACCTGGCTCATCCATGCAGAACATGGGAATATTGATCAGTTACTGAAAACATTGGTTTTTCTCTTCTTTTCGTCTCCTCTAATTCTTTGCAAAATTATTTTTCCATAAGTTTCTAACGGTTTCACACAATAAAACATTATGAACTTCATTTTACAAAAGGTCCTTTCTAATAAGGTTCTACCTTTCATTTAAAATAGTTTTACTCTGAAACAAAAATAATCTGATGTTGGCTTATGTGGAGGAGCACCCGTCTAAAGTATTTCTAGTTTATATTTCTGGAAATCACCCAGACTTAGTAAATGAAATGCCTTAATTTGGGTTCTCTTAAAAGCAGAGCCGAAGATAAGGACTTGGGTGCAGGTGATTAATTTGGGAGGTGGTCCCTGGAAGAAGGAGTGAGGGAGTCAGAAGAGTAGGACAGGGAAGAAGTAATCTGCTGGGAGCACTGTGGGGAGGGCAATTCTTCTGAGATCACCTGAGTAGCTCATGGAATGCCTCCTGGAATTGTCCTGAGAGACAGTGGCTCCTGCTCCCCATGAATTGAGGGTTTCTTTATAAGCTCTTCTTCCCCTGTACTTCTGGGCTTGCTCCTCATGCCTGAGGGAGTGAACTCCAAGGTATGGTGCAGAATGCTGAATGCAATATCCCATTTGAGTTGAGATCCTGGTAGTGTGAGGTGGGAGAGCTTGCATTTAACTGTTCATTGCAGCTATAGCTGACATTAGAGATGGGTAGAGAGCATGTGATAAGGATACCAGAGCCACCTGCTACATGAGGCGCTGCTTTTGTGGGTATAGATTATCCTGGTTTTGAAATATCTACATGTAATTGGTAGTTAATAGTTGTCTTCAACCACAACCACCAATGCCATGACATCATCTAAACTTTATTGAGTATTCTATATGCCAGGCTCTGTTGTAAGCATTTGAGAGAGATTTCCTCCAGGTAGCTACCATTGTTATGGTTAATATTATTAAGATAACTACAGTTACATGCAGTTAATTACCAACTAGAATAATTTTGGCCATCTTTATCCTTATTATTATTAGTAACAGTAAGTGTATATTATGTACACAGTCTAAACAGTTTCAGCTTCTGAATTAAAGAGGACCCAGACTCCTGAGTCAGATTTTATTCTAAAATATCCAAATATTATCCCAATTATGGTGTTTTATCAGTAGTAGTAGGGGAGACAGGGTGTAGTACATCCAGCAAGCTGTATTCTGTGCAGAAACTCATAGCCTGTTGTGACTGTTACAGATGGGACATGTGTTTTGTTGGAGAAAAGTCAAGAATTTTTGCTCTAGGCTAAACCTACTTTTCTCCTTTGTAACTTTTTTTGAACTGTAAACTTAAAAAGCCACAAAATGTCCTTTTTAATGTCATGTATTTTAATTTGCTAGTAGGAAGTGTGTTAGATCTGATCGTGTTGAACATTTTCCACTTGACTGTTAACTATAAAATGCCCTCGGAAAAATAGTGTTTAAGGGTCTTCTACCCTGGGGGCCATGCATTGAAGAAAGAGCCAATCAAATCAGGCCACTCCTATTTAGTGTTGGCACCGGGGAAATGGCAGGTTGTAGTGCTCTCCCAGGAAACCAGTCCTGTGGGATGCACTCCTCTCCTGACTTCACCTGTTACCTCCTTTTCAGAGAGCTTCCCATGCGAACAGTGAAGGCATAGGACAGCTAGAGGACTGGTAGCTGTTTGAGCAGTACTCAAATGATCGTGGTTACACATCTATATGTATATTTCATTTTGCTCTCTCCCTGACTTGATGTGTAATTCATGACCACAAGGCACATGAACAAGTATGACCATGTTCTTGATGTGTAATGTGTGCAGCAGGCCCTCTATGCTAAGAGGCAGGAGATCTGCATTTTCTGGCTCAGCTGGTCACTGACTGTCTGATCTTTAGCACACTACTTCTCTTTTCCTGGCCTCAGCTTCCCCAGCAATACATATTGGAGTCAGACTAGCCGAATTGTGAACTGTCTTCTAACTTCACATTCTGTGGCTTATTGGGTAGAGCTCCATACTATATTTCTTTTTTTTTTAATTTTTAATGTTTATTTATTTTTGAGAGAGACAGAGAGACTGAGTACAAGTGCAGGAGGGGCAGAGAGAGAGGGAGACACAGAATCCAAAGCAGGCTCCATTCTCCGAGCTGTCAGCACAGAGCCTGATGCGGGATTTGAACTCCTGAGCTGCGAGATCATGAACTGAGCCAAAGTCGGACGCCCAACCGACCAAGCCACCCAGACGCCTCAGTTCCATACTATATTTCTTTAAATTTTCTTGAGTTAATTATGGAAGACAGCAATGGGCGTGAAATCCCCAAATTATAATGAATTCAAAACCAAATAGAAATAT
Organism: Cryptoprocta ferox; assembly: GCA_028646485.1. NCBI lineage: Eukaryota > Metazoa > Chordata > Mammalia > Carnivora > Eupleridae > Cryptoprocta > Cryptoprocta ferox. The sequence continues at coordinate 65,299,834 of CM053571.1, forward strand.
GTTTGATAGCAGATAAATGTACACACTTTTGTACCATTTAGATTATTTTTTTAAATATTCAGATTTAAAAATTCTATTTTAATTAAAATACGTTCTGTGCTTTGGGGGATAAAAGGGGAAAAGCACCTGGGTGGCTCAGTCAGTTAAGCAACCAATTCTTGATTTTGGCTCAGGTCATGATCTCATGGTCGTGAGATTGAGCCCTGTGTCAGACTCTGTGCAGACAGCTAGGAACCTTCTTGGGATTCTCTCTCTCCCTCTTTCTCTCTGCCCCTTCCCTGTTTGCACGTGCTCTCTGTCTCTCAAAATAAATAAATAAAACGTTGGAAAAAATGTTCTATGCTCATAGGGGTGTGTGTTTGTGTGTGTGTGTGTGTGTGTGTGTGTGTGTGTGTCTACTCCTCCTTAGACTTTCTACTACTTATTTCTTTGTCTTGAGATTCTAGTAAAATCCTGAAATGGAATGATTATTGATTTATGTCTGTCTCTTTTCAAAAGAGCTTGAAGGCAAGGCTTCTTGGTGTAGGTGGTGTTGGTATTAATAGACCTGGCATTGTTACCCTATTGATGCTTCACCCAGCTGCTGATGCTTTACGATTTTCTGATCCATCTGGTAGTTTTTCCCATGCTCTCTTTATGCTTATTTTTTAACGTCTGAACTCTTCAATTCTGAACATTTTCTAGTTGATGCTAATTTCTAAACCCAGTAGCTGCAGTTCTTTTTAAAAGGTAGCTTTAAGTCCTCTATTCAGTTCAGGTGTATCTCAACACAGCAACCCAGGAAAAACAAATAAATCTTCTTTTCTTCTCCTTTATCTGATTTTTAATCAGGTAATTTTAGATGCTATTAAAATTGAACAAACATACTTGGAATGAGTGAGCTCTTCGACAGAGTACAAAACGTAATCTAATAAATGAGAGGCATCATCATGGCATATTGTCTTCACAGCAAAAAACTGAGAACAATATAAATGTCCCAAAACAGGGATTTGATTAAATTAAAGATGGTACATATTCCTGTGCTATTAAAAATGTTGTAGAAAATTATTTGAAAAATTGTTCCAATTGTATTGTTAAATAACCCAAGCAACTTATATGAGTTTACCATATGATCTTTAAAATGTAATTTTTAGAGCATGTACAATGCATAGAAGAAAGGCTGAAAGGATCTAGAAACATTTATAGGGCTGTGTATGGCAGGTAGGGATTAAGAGTAACTTAGAATTTTTCTTGTTTATTATCTGAAGTTTCCTAAAATGCTCTACAAGGAACATGCATTATTTTGTGATAAGAAAAGAAAAAATAATACAAAAATAAATTTCAGATGGATAAAATGGTAAACTTAAAGTAAAATAGTAAAACTCTTAGAAAAAAACTTAGGAGACTCTATTTTAAATATGGGAACAGGGAGATCAAACAAACAAAGAGAAGTGACCCAGAAACTATAAAAGAAAAGTATATTTGACTTTATAAAGCCTAAAATACTTCATCCAATAAAAGATACCATAAAAATAGGCCCCAAATCACTTTGTTATATATATGAATGTTGAATAACTATGGTGTATACCTGAAACTAATATAATATTGCCTGTAAGCTACATTTAAACAAATAGGCCAAAAAATCTATAAGCTGAAAAATATTTGAAATGCATACAGCAGATAAGGGGTTAATAGTTATACTATACATATAACCTCTACAAACACATTAACAAAAGAAAACCAAACAGCCCAATAGTAAAATGGACAAAGCACAACCGTAAGCCAAATGACATATAAAAAGATGTCCCTCTTCCTAGTAGTCGGGCAAATGCAAATGTAATAAAAATGAAATACCTGACATCTATCAGAATGGCAGAAATTGAAGATAGTGATAATGCCCAATGCTGTATCAAAGTAGGAAAAGACGATCTTCTCACTATTGCTGGTGGATGTATAAAAGGTTTTAACTTTATTTGAAAGCAATCTGGTAATAAAATTGAAAGTCATTTGTTCCAACAATCTAACAGGAGGGCATACAATTTCCCTTTTCTAACATTTTTTCCATGTGGAAAGAGTTCTACTGGGAAGCAATCCTGGCTTCTCTCCATTCTCCAAACTCTCTTCAACAGTGGAGGAGCAAGGGATCATCTGATAGGGAAATCTGATGATCTAGGACTCGGGCATGTAGCTCAGCCCCCTCTCCTTCTGGCTCTTGGATCTGCCCACTGCAGAAAACATGTGCTCTGAAATCTTCTTGGCCATATGGGAAGCCCAGTGGGAAAGGCTCTGCCACAGTAGGGGGCCTATGGTTAATGCCCCAGTAGGGGGGATTACCTGGACTGGTGGTGGTAGGAGTGGCAGGGGAGTGTGGTGTCTATGGAGATGAGCTCTTTAGATCTCCCTTCGAGAAAACTTGCTGTCAGAAGGTTACATTAGCTGCTACACCTTCAGATCTGCCACAGCACTCATGCCAAGGCCACATTGTCCCTGGGTCGGACAGCCTTTACTGTGGGGCCCTCCAATGACCTGGATGAGGCTTCTCCAAGCTACAGTGCAGCTTGAGCCTTTTTCTGTCCAATCCTCCCTTCCCTCTTTCCTTACTTACACAGGTGCCAGGCCTGCATTATAATTTGTAGCCTACATCACAATCATAAGCATTTCCTCTGATAAATTATTTGCAAGTCTAATTCTGTCTTGGTAGCTGCTTCTCAGAGGACCTAAACACAGAGTTGGTACTAGGGGTGGACTGAGAAAGCAGTAAGATGTGGTTGGGCTGGATTATTTGCGCTGGCAAGGAAGACCTCACCCTATGTGTGTCTGTTTTCTATTGCTGCTGTAAAAAAGTCACCACAAGCTTTGTTGCTTAAAACAACACAGATTTATTATCTCAAAGTTATAGAAGCTAGAGATCCAAAATGGGTTTAGTGGACTAAAATCAAGGTTCATCAGGGCCATGTTCCTTCTGAAGGCTCTAGGGAAGAGTCTGTTTCCTGGGCTTTGCCATCCTCAGGGGCTGCCAGTATTCCCTGGCTTTAGTTCCTTCCTCTGTCTTCAAAGCTGGTAGCATAATACCCTCCAGTCTCTCTGACTCTGACACTTCTGTCTCCCTCGTTCATTTATAAGGACTCTTGTGCTTACACTGGACCCATCAATATGCAATTTGGGATAGTCTCACCATCCCAAGATCCTTAGTTTAACCACATCTGCAAAGTCCCTTTTTATCATGCAAGTGAACATATTTATAGGTTCTGATGATTAGGAGGCAGACTCTTTTTTTGGTCAGGATGTGGAGCATATTCCTTTCTGCCTAACATCATGTAGTATGCAGGGCACAGATAGTCTCTGGCACAAGGTGGCAGACTGCTAAACATTTCACTCTTGGTCACCTGGATAGATCAGAATCCCCTTGATGATTCAGATATTTGAAATGCAGTGGGGGCAGGGGTGCAGAGAGGAACAAATGCATATAAGGGCAGTGGTGCTGTGGTGTTTAGAGGTTGTATTCATGCCCTGCAGAGAGATAATGAGAAGCTGAGCGCTGTTAATACACCATAAAGGCTAAACGTAAGAGCTGGCAGGACTCTCTGTGGGAGGTTACAAAGATGCCCTATCTCCTTAGTGGAAGCTTAGATGTAGCTGAGGAGCAAGTGTGGGACTTAGTTTAAAGCTCCAGAGGCATTGAAATTCTCAAACCAGGTCTGTAGTGCTAAGGTCAGGGTCCCAGTTATGAAAGCTTGGGACCCGGGTATTTGAGATGTGGGCATCTAGGTGGTTGGCCACAAAGATGGTGGCTCTGTCAACTCCTCTGAACCCACAGACTTTCAGCCCACGCCTCTGTATGAAGTGAATACTTCCCTATGTGGGAAGACACGGCAGAGACTCACCTCTACAAGGCAACAGGTGTTCCTCCAAGGAGTTGCCCCTGCTCCCTATCTTGAATGCCAGTACCAGAACTAGGGTTAACTCCCAAAGAATCCAGTGGGGAGTGTGCAAGGCTTTATAAGAGAGGAAAGACATTCTACCTCAAAGGGACTGCCAAACTGACCAGCACATACTTGCAAGAGCAAGGGCAGTATGCCTGGGCTTAACCAGGGAAGAAGAACATAACACTGGATAAGAATTCACAGACTTCAGGGAACTTTCTCAGAACATGGGATTTAACACTGGGTAAAACCCCAGGGGATGGGGCAAGCTTACTGCTTAGGGAGGCTCTTAAAAACCTGGGCTGTGGCCAGTGGTCCAGCTGACTGCTCAGGGGCCTGGAAGGAAAAGGATGGGCACTATTCCCCAAGGAAGCTACCAGTGCCTTCGTGGCAATCCAACCACATTGGGTTCCTCCCATCCTGGAAGGGCCAGTGTTTTGTCCTCACAGGGATAGATACCTATTTCTCTGTGTGGGTTCACCTTTCCCATCTGCAAAGCTATAGCCAAAACTCATTCAGGAGCTTACGGAATGCCGGATCCACAGGTGTGGAATCCTGTACCGACAGCATAGCACCTGACCCCGTTTCACAGGTGGCAAGTCCAAAACAGTTGACTTGAATATATTTCTTCAATGTATTGTTAAGTGCCAAAAGTATACACATAATGCGATCCCAGTTTTGAAAGACAATAACAACCCGACCTTATATATGTATTTATGTTTGTGTATGATTCTAGCAGCGTGGAAATGTTATGAAATGATACATACCAGCTCATTAATCCTGTTTACCTAGGAGTTGGGATGGAGCAGAGAGATATCTGGTAGAGGAGGGGAGGGCAGAAAAGAGGAGGAGGGTTTTTTAAGAAAAAATACTCATGATGGAAAAGGATATTATGATCTTATCTTTTTCATACAAGTTGCATGAAAGATACCACTAAAACATGAATAATAGTTATCTTAAAGTGACGGAATTCCAGAATATACCAGCTTTTATCATCTGTTACTTTTTGGCAATCACTCAATCTTGTATATGGAAACCTCTGTCCCTTAACCACTCTGGTTTTCAGTATTTTCATCTGTGAAATAAGAGAACTAAGCCAAGGCTTCTGTGATGCGCAAAGGCAGTAATAGCATTTCAATATTTCAGTTTAATCTGAACAGTTTAATTCAGTACAGAAAAACAAAAGTACTGAATGTGTACTGTATGCCAGGTAAGTTGCAGAGGGCTAGGGTATGGAGATGAATAACACACCGTTTTATAGCATAGAAGGAATTCTTAGTCCACCCATGCTGTTATAACAAAAATACCATTAATGAGTTGGCTTATCAACAATGTACCTTTATTTCTCACAGTTATGGAGGCTGTGAGGGCAGAGATCATGGTTTTGGCAGATTCAGTGTCTGGTGCAGACCCCCTTCCTGATCATAGACAGCTGTCTTTTCTTTAACTTCACATGGTGAAAATGGCGAGGGATCTCTCTGGGGTCTGTATCATAAAGAAACTAGTGTATCATAAAGGCACTAATCCCATTTATGAGGGCTCCACCTTCATGACCTAATGGCCTCCCAAAGGCCCCATCTCCAAATACCACCACCCCATCTTATGTAGCTTTCTACATAAGAATTTTAGGCAGATGCAAACAGTCCCCAGTAGAGAATCACATGTGAAATCAGATTAACTTAGTACCATGTGGGAAGTGCTATGATGTGAGTGGTATGAGGTCTCAGCATGTGGTAAAGGGGGCAGAGTTTGGGAAGGATAAATAGTACTCAATAGCTCTCTACCCCCACCTAAAGAAATGCCCATTTTCTTTAACTTAGGGACATGCAATATGATTTCAACTATCTTAAGAAAAACAGTGCTAAAATAAAGATCTAAGAGAAATATGTCAAAATCTTGGCAGTTATTCCACTTCTGTACTCTTTTCTGTTTTTTTCCTAATTTTTTCAATGAGTGTTTAATAGGAAATTTACATTGCATTTTGGTTGGATTATATCAGCTCAGGATGGTAATGTTCCTATCTTACATGTATGAAATGCTCTCTAATGATCCTAAATGAAGAATTTATCAATTTTTACTTATATGGTCAACATGGTAATTCAAATATTTAAAACCATGGAGTTCATGATAGACAACTAGTAAAAGGTATCTTTAGTAGCAAAAGGTTTGGAAGCCACCAGACAAGAACACATGTTCTGGCTCTGGGATGCCATGGAGAAAGCCCCTGGTGTTCCTCTATGTCCACCCCTTTGATATGATTCCTTCTAAGAAAAGATATGTGGTTAACCTGTAACCATTGATCTCTCTGCCAGGTTTTTATGACCTCGTAGATTCTTCACAAATCATGGAAGCCCACACAGTAATTTTAATTCCTTCCCCAGAGCAACTGTAAGAGATTGACCTTTAATGTGTACAGAAATCAAAACCCAGCAGTCAAATGATTTGTCCAGAAAGTTTCAAAATTAGGACTAGATATGAAACTTCTTAGTCTTCTTAATCCATAAACCATGAAAATAGCTTTCGAGCTGTTGATGAGAATCCCTTTTTGCTACTGCTAATGTTTCAGTGCAGCTGGTGTCCAGTTCATGCTCTGGCACTACCCATCACTTACGTGGCCCTAACCTCTTTTTTCTGTGTGCTGCCTGACACCTGCTTCCCTGCCATAGGTCTCACAAGAATCACATAATGTCTGTCTTTCCCAGTAAACTAAAAGATACTTTTCATTACTTTCTTCCAATGCCTAAGACAGCACCTGACACAATGGCAATTAAGGAATGTATAAATTAATAAATAAATACATGACATTAGGTCACATAATGGTCAATACATATTAAGTACTTACAATGTGCCAAGCTCTATGCTAAGTGTTTTACATGTACTGACTCATTTAACTCTCCACATAAACCATGTACGTTGGTACCTCTATTACCCTTATTTTGACAATAAAGAAAGTGAGGTTAATTAGCTTGCCAGATCACACAGCCAGTGAGTGGTAAAGTTGAGACTTGAACCCAGTCAGTCTGATTCTGCAGTCTGTGTTCTTAACCACTGTTTCATGTTGCCTTTTAAGTCATTTAACCTCCATATATCTCAATTTTTCTAACAGAAAAGTAGATTGAAGTATCTACTCACTGGACTGTTGGAAGAATTTAAAAAAATAAAAGTACACATGAAGCTATGTACACATTAGGTATTAATTTTTATTGTTATCATTAATGTCGTTAATATGTAATCACTAATCTTGTTAACCATTAAGTATGACTTTTATGCAAAGAAAAATAAAATATTATGATTACAAAAACATATTAGAGGCTTAAAAGCTACAGTTTCTTAATCTTAACTTTTCCTTAGACTTTCTGAATGACTTTAGGAAAATAATTTCTTGTGATCTTGTTGGGTTTCATTTCCCCATACCATAAGTGGTATTTGCTGCCTGCCCAAATCTGCTCATCAATGACTGCACTTGATACTAATTATGAAATGTTCATAGAGTATTGGAATGGTGATTGGGCAAGGGGATTTACAAATCTTTCTCAGCTAAGGAGGGAGAGAGTCTCCCCCTAGTGTTAGTCTTTGTACAGAAAGATCTGAACCTTGCTTCAGGCTCTTCACGAGGGCTTTTGGTTTACTCTAATTCTCATGATCCATAGAATGATTTTTGAAGATAGAAGTTCAGAGTTCCAATTCCACAACAGCAGAAATGGGGACTTATCTAGCATATTAAGTGTTTTATATGAAGTATGGGTGAATATAGCCACTCAGGGTCAAATAGCTACAGATTCACAAATGGGCTGCCCAATTTTCTTTTAATCAATTTGTTTTAAGATCCTTGATCCCTTATCAGTTCAAGATTAATAGTAATTATTCCAGGATCCAGTACAGGGTTGATGAGCCACCTAGGAGTAAGTAAAGAAACTAGTTTTCATTAGGTACCTGCTAAGTGACAAGTTCCTTAACAAACACCATCTTTTCTATTTACACAATAACTTTTAAGACAGGTATTCGTCTACCCATAGATATGAGGACTGAGGCTCAGAGAACTTTAGGAACTCACCCAATGGTTATACCTTGACTACATGATAAACGTAGTCTTCATATCTATGGGAGCTCATGGGAGTGTCTCAACAGTTCCAGTCTGCACTGAGTAGAGGCCAACACTTCCTGTTTCTCTGAATTCTTTCCTTGGTGGATACCAGTGTTAGTATCCATAGCTTAGGGGGCTCTGTACTTAATTGGCAATTTGGGGGTTCTGATAAATTGTCAGTGTTACTATTCATGGACAATATTTGGTTCATGGATAATAATCCTAGGGAATATCTTGACCAAGAGGGTGGTACCATAAATAGAGTTGTAGGAAATCAGAGCTGGGCATGGCATTATTGAAAAACATCCTTGTTGGGGTACCTGGGTGGCTCAGTCAAGCGTCTGACTTCAGCTCAGGTCATGATCCCAGGGTTCGTGGGTTCGAGTCCTGCCTCAGGCTGGAGCCTGACAACTCAGAGCCTGGAGCCTGCTTTGGATTCTGTGTCTCCCTCTCTCTGCCCCTCCCCCACTTATGCTCTGTTTCTCTCTGTCTCAATAATAAATAAACATTAAAAAATAAAAAAAAAAAAAGAAAAACATCCTTGTTTTAAATAACTTTACTGGGGCACCTGGGTGGCTCAGTCGGTTAAGCCTCCGATTTCAGTTTGAGTCATGATCTCACAGTTCATGGGTTCGTGCCCCACGTCGGGATCTGTGCTGACAGCTCAGAACCTGGAGCCTGCTTTAGATTCTGTGTCTCCCTCTCTCTCTCCCCCTCCTCCACTCATGCTCTCTCTCTCTCTCAAAAATAAATAAACATTAAAAAATTATTAAAAATAACCTTACTATTTGGAGATCAAATCTTTTAAAATCTGGGTTCATGGTGGCAAAATAATAAAAGTGATGCTTCCTGGTGAAAAAGAAGGGCTCTTGCTATATTTTAAATCCTGGCTTCTTCATCCTACATGTGGGGCCCTGTCAGGCCAGTAATTTATGATGGCCCTATGTATTATCTTATATTCTCCTCACAATTTCATATTTAACTGGAAGTAGGGGAGTGAGGGAAAGGGGAAGAGGGGAGATGCTGTTTGGCAATTGGCCAATTCTGTGAGCAAGTTTTGGCTTTTGTGGTTCTGTAGTTATTTCAGTGAATAAAGCGTCCCATTCATATAGCCCAGACTGGTTATAAGCTGGTATTGAGTGATGGCCAATTACAAGTTATTCACATTTGGATCGATATCCCAGACATGAGCTCATTAACCCCAAATCCTATTATCTCACACATGTGAAACAGATTGTTTTTAATGTGATGACATTTTCACTGTCTACAAACCTGAGTTCTGATGTAGTAAAAAAGCCTCCGCAGCTATAAGCAGAAATAAGCAGCTGCGTTGATATCCACACAACCAGTGGAATGGCATGTGCAAATTAATAAATGTCTGCCTGTGCTACTTAAGGGTTCAGCCTCAGAGTCAATGACCTTGGTGAATTTCCTATAGTTTTTCATCTTATTCCCTATCTCCTTGGGATTCCAGCTCTTCCTGGCATCTAGAAACTTCTCCTCCTTTAATGTCTGTAGATTATGAGTCCCTGTCTTCAGGCAGTTTCTTTATTTTCCAAGACATTGGTTTTCAGGCCTGTTGTTGCCATGGCTCTTATCTATTTTAATTCCCTTTGAGCCTTTCCATAACAATTTTAATTAATAGGCAGACTTTCCTGATAGATGGAATGCTCATACCTCTTAAGGATATATCATTGCGGCAATTAGAATCATTTATTCACATGCTATCTCATTTTCCATCTTTGCAAGAACAGGCAAATTTTTCTTCAAATCATTATCTCTACAGCTAATTGAATTGAACCCAAAATTAACTCTGAATTACATGGTTGCATCTTACACTTGTCTTTTGTTTAGGGGTCCTCTTTGAGGCTGGCTGCCTGAACATCCCCTCTGTGGTCTTCAAGTATAGGGGGAAATCTCTGGCTTTTTACTAAAATACAAGACCCAAAAAAGCCATGGACTATTTTCTTCTCATCTGACTCATGATGCCATCTCTGTGGTTTTAAAATTTGATGTCACAACATTTAGTATTATAAGATCATGTTTGCCCCATCTATAAAATGGAGACTATCTTCCCAGTATACTCATATAGCTATTGTAAATATTAAATGCATTTACAAAGTGTAACATGCTATACAAAAAATATGTACATACACATTTATCACTGGTTCTCTTTTGCTCCCCCAGGGAACATTAGCAATGTCTGGAGACAGTTTGGGATGTCAAAACTTGGTGGGGGAAGATGCTACTGGCATCAAGTGTGTAGAGGCCAGACATGCTGCTAAACTTAATACACAGAACAGCCCCACAACAAAGAAGTATTTGGCCCCAAATCTCAATAATGCCAAGGTTGAGAAACCCTGAATAAAAAGGCTATGATATAAAAAGCAGAATTTGAACCTCATTTGATAATCATCCTCTCTCTGTTGCTCTCCCATGTCTATTTTCCTAACTAATCTTTCTCTATTGTGGGCAAGTGGAATGAGGCAATGAAATGCTAATTGAAAGTACCAATCCTTCTACAGGTCATTAGACAGAGGAAGCAAATTTGATAGACACTATTTTTAACCTTTCTTATTAATTAACAAACGTCATGTAGATAATTTTTAGTTGCTGGAAGGATCAGGATGAGTAGTTCTTCTATGTTTTTATGTCCATGTTCTAGTTTATCTTTAGTAGTACAATACCTAGTCATTAAAGAATAGAATTCTAGAACTTAAAGTGGTTATCAGAGACGTGACTTAGGTCAGTGATTAAGTCATCCAAGATGGATGGTGTTTCGATTCTTCCCCTGTTAATTCCCATCCTACTAACCATGATAGGCAGCAACTCTTGAGCATTTATATGGGTTCAGGCCCTTCATATGTATTACCTTATTCTGTCTTCACAACAATCCTGAAAAATAGTTATATCGTGCTAGTCAAGATATTTTTTAGAACTTTAAAAAAAGTTTAGAAATAGAACTTTCTGAGACATCTGGGTAGCTTAGTGAATTAAGCATCTGACTTCGGCTCAGGTCATGATCTTGGTGTCTATGAGTTTGAGCCCCATGTTGGGCTCTGTGCTGACAGCTCAGAGCCTGGAGCCTGCTTCAGATTCTGTGTCTCCCTCTCTCTTTCTGCCCCTCCCCTGCTCTCTCTCTCTCTTAAAAATAAGCATTTAAAAAAAGAAATAGGACTTTCTGCAGTTAAAGCTTGCTTCTTGTCCAGTTCTCCTAAATCAATCAATCAATCAATCAATCAATATACACACTCAGAAGTCCCTATCTACAGAACTCTTTGGGAATTCAGTGACATTTCCTTCAAGAAACATGAGCTTTAGCTTGAACAGTACAGCCCAAATCTTTGTGAACACTATATAACCAGTAAATGTTCTAAATGTCTGCTAATACAATAATAGTTATATAAATCTTGGACTAGATTTTAATGTATTTACACAGATTATCTCAATACATTGAGTTTAACAAGTAAGCTCTTTGTGGAACAGCATATATATTATAATGAAGTTATGTTGCAAATATATCTACACATTCTTAAATACACAAATTGTTTTATGGAAGGAGTTTTGACAAACTGTGAATTACGGTTATCTTTGGGGGTAAGAAACATTTTCTTTCTCTACATAATGTAAATCTTTTATAATGATCATGTATCATTCTAAAGAGCGATAAAAATATTTCTATTTAAAATACACAATTATAAAAATCCATAGCTCAAGATCGCCATACAAAACATAATTTATCCCAAAGTGGCAATAATGAACCAAATAATAGCTAATATTAACTGAATGCTTACTCTGTATCTGGTATGGTTCTAAGCACTTTATATACATGAACTCATTTAATCATCACAACAGCTCCATGAGGTTAATCCAGTTTTATTCCTATTTTACAAATGAGGAAACGGAGGTGCAGAAAACGTACATAAGTTGCCAAAAGTCACAGAGCTAGTACTTGGTTGAGTCAGGACCTGAACTCAGGCAATCTTTAGAGTCCATAAGTTGACTCTTTACCTGGAACTGCCAGCTGAATGGCACTAGTAAGGATTCTAGAAAACTTTGGAGGGAAAAGGACTTGAGGTCACTCTGGGTCTCTCTCAGGTCATCACCAGGTTCCTATCAGACTATAAACCCCTATAGGGCAGACACAGTATCTAGGGTACCTTTATTTTGCCCTTAGTACCCAGAATAGGATCTTTCCTTTATGAACAGCAGGTATTTGACACTTGCTTGTTGCATTTAAAGTTTTTAGATATCCTAAGATTAATCCATTTTCTGAGTGTGATTAGAACCCATTTCCATGCCATTTCATAGACAAACTCTTCATGTGGAAAAAGGGTTTGACTGTTTTGTGCCTGGTCAGAGGTGCAAGGGCATGAGGTTTGAGAAGGTACGCATTTTGTTCATCATTCACCATGCATTCTTAAACACCTGCCACATGCAGACAGTGTCCAGGGACACAAGATACACATCATGCCTTTCCTAGTATTTACATCTCAGTGGTGAAAGTTGTCAGAAACAAATTGGGAAGACACCAGGAACACAGATACAACCCAACCCTTAGGGATATCACAACCCCAGGGGTTTTGAAAGTTATATGAAATGTACATTTTGTGATAAATTAAAGTGTTACTTTAATAGATAACTGGAAGAGAAAAAGTTCTTATATCAGGCAAGTCACTGGTGCTGTATTATTAAAACAAGGAAATTAAACTTAATGGCACCAGAGGGAAAATGATAAAAATGATTTTCTGGTCACGTGTTATTAACCATAATAAAATAGAGGAACGGTAAGTGGGGAAAGGGCTGGGTTGTTCATCCCCTCAAGGCAAGACACAGAGAAGAAAGCTGCTTCTCCTTTCCAGCTTAACTCTTTCCTGGGCTTCCGATAACACCCAAAAATGTGTTTTTGGCTTTGTATTCCTCGGGGCATAGAGTCCACCTTAAATGATTCTCACACAAGCTTCAGAGTTACTTTATGTTGTCCTTGGAGATAGAAAATAAGCTTTTACCTCTCGTCTGGATTCATTTTCAAAAATGATTCTTGGAAATGAGTTTTCCTTAGACACATTTATATATAATGACAGGCTAATATCTTACACACCATTACTGTATGTAATAACAGTGTGACAAAACTGACAAGAACTAGACTATAGATGTAAGGCAATTAGCTGTGGAGGGAGAGTTATCCAGCAGAAAGGATGAGCATCATCATACTGTGTGGTGACTTAATGGTTACTAAGTGATAAATGTGGACATCTCCTGCGGCAAAACTTCAAATAAATGAAATTTGTCCTTATGGCCCCACTTTTCTTCTTTGGCATATGCTTTCCTGCTGCCAAGTCCTTCCTACCATGGAGAAAAGTCCTGGCCTAGAGCCTAACACCTAGTAGGTGATCAATAACTCCTATTGAATGGATGGATGGACTCATTCACCGAAAGGCATAAGGAGCTTTTCACATCACTCATGTAACTTTCTGACAGTGCTTATGACAGGAATGCAGTGTTAATGATGGGGTTTTAGGGACTAGTGAGATGGCTTTAGACAGAAAAGACTTCTTTCTGGTACTCTTCAGCTCTTTGTGCAGCCCAGGGTGTGGAGAGGAGTGATGGAATAAGCAGACTCTGAAGCTGATCGGTCCCAGATTGAATCCCAGTCTGCCACTTTCTAGCTGTGTCATCTGGAGCATCTTCCTCACCTGCGAAATGAGGCTAGCCACCCTATTTACCTCACAGGGTTGTTTAGAGGATCATATGAGTTAATTCATATAGCTAGAGTGCAACAAACACTAGCTCCTCTTTGGTGACATTGTGTGTCAAGAAGAGTGATGGATGACTAAGGTTCCCAAGAGAGTGGGCAGCTAGGCATGAATGGAGCACTTTCCATCTGTGACCAGGCACAGGGCTTACACTGCTCCATTATACCCACTCACCCTCTCCTCTCCTTCTTGTGAGAGACCAGTTTCTCCTGTTGGATAGGAGAAGAATCATCTCCTCTTGCCCTGTTGCTTGCTCTGCTCAGGTCACACTGCCTTCTTAATTATCCTCAAGTACACCAGTGTGCTCCCATGGTCAGGCCTCTGTACTCGCTGTTTCCTCTGCCAGGAATGCACATCCTCAGATGTCTCCAGGGATGATTCCTCTACCACCTTCAGGTGTTTGCACAAATGTCACCTTTTTTTTTTGAGAGAGAGAGAGAGAGAGAACATGCAAGGGAGAGAGAGAGAGAGAAAGAGAGAGAGAATTTTAAGCAGGCTCCATACTCAGTGCAGACCCCAACATAGGGCATGATTCCATGACCCTGGGTTCATGAGCCAAAATCAAGAGTCAGATGCTCAACTGACTGAGCCACCCAGGTGCCCCTGAATGGCATCTTCTAATTGAAATTCACTATGACCATCCTGTAAGAGTTGCACCCCACCTTCCCACCCTCAGTATTCCTGATACCACTTACCCTGATTTTTTTATTTTTCCAATAGTTCTCACCACCTTTTAACATACTCTGTACTTATTATTTATATTATTATCTATGTATTTGTCCCTTAACTGGGAGATAAGCTCCTAGAAGGCAAGAACTTTTGCATTTTGGGTTCACTGATATGACTCACATGCTATAATAATAGTCAGGCATATAATAGGCACTGAGCAAATTTTTGGTGAATAAATGAATGGTTACAACAAATGAATGCATTGCATAGCAATTGTAAGTAGAAATGTAAAGAAAAATTACAATCCTTGCAATCAGCTAAGCTAGAAAATCTAGGATTCACCTTTGGATCCTTTCTCTCCTTCCCTTTCTGTGTCTAACAGGTCATGGCCCTGAGGATTCTGCCTCTGAAATATCCTTCAATCTACTCCATTTTCTCCATTTCTATAACTGTTACATCATTAATTTTACTGAATTCTCTAATGCCAGTATTTTTTTCTTCTCCAGTTCCTTGCTGCATTCTGAGTCAAGATTTTTTTTTAATCTAAAATACAGATCTATTTAGGTCACTCCAGTATTAAAAAGCTTTTAATGTCTCCTTATCAACTCAGGATGAGATCCAAATTGACCCTAATCTAACAGCTCTGCCATTAACAAACCCTGTGATGTAAACAGAATAATTACCACCTTCTCCCCTGCCAACAAAAGATGTCCATATCATCATCTCAAGGGCCTGTAAATATGCCAGGTTACATGGCAAAGGGGAATAGGGTTACAGTTGGAATTAAGGTTGATAATTGACCTTAAAATAAGGAGATAATCCTGGGTTATCTGGGTATATCTAATATAATCA
Source organism: Cryptoprocta ferox (assembly GCA_028646485.1). Classification (NCBI taxonomy): domain Eukaryota; kingdom Metazoa; phylum Chordata; class Mammalia; order Carnivora; family Eupleridae; genus Cryptoprocta; species Cryptoprocta ferox. The sequence continues at coordinate 65,315,097 of CM053571.1, forward strand.
CAAGGTTCTTAAAAATTGAAAGAAAGAGTTAAAGTCAGAGGGAAGCATGACTATAGAAGGAGGACAGAGTGATGACATGTGAGAAGGACTTGACTAGCTAGCTTTGAAGATAGAGGAAGGAGGCCACATGCCAACAGTATAGGTGGCTTCTAGAAGCTGAAAGTCAAGGAAATGGATTTACCTCTAGGGAATATTGCCCTATTGACACTTTGATTTTCACAGGGCAAGATCTATGTCAGACTTCTGACCTCTAGAATTGTAAGATAATTTGTGTTGTTTTAAGATAATTTGGGGGCAATTTGTTATAGCAGCAATAGAAAACTAATGTACTATAACTTTTTTGCCTCCTTGGACTTAGGTCTTTGAGGCTGTGCTGTGTAATGGGGATAAGTGATACTAACCTTCTAAGACTACTGTGAGAATTAAAGACAATATTTGCAAAATGCCCAGCCATGCTTCACACATAGTAGGTGCTGAATAAATATAGTCCCTTAGCTCTTGTCATCATTTCTTTCTGAGCCATAGGTCATTCCCAAGAACAATCTATCATGCACTATTTGATATGCCCACAGTGCATATGCGAGCCTATTAGATTTTTTCTTATCCTTTAAGGTCTTGTCTGTATCCCCTCCTTGGACAAGCTGTCTCAAATCCCACTCTCATGCTAGGCAAATGCAATTACCATCTCCCTGCTTCCTCAACTCCATGATCCATGCAATAACTGTGTGAATTAATATTATTCTCCGAGCCAGGGATGGGGATGAAGCAAGCAAGAGACCTAGGGTACAAAAAAAATTTTATCATTTTTTTAAAGTTTATTTTTTTTTATTGTGAGAGAGAGATAGAGAGTGATTAGGGGAGGGCAGACAGAGAGGGAGACAGAGAATCCCAAGCAGGCTACATGCTGTCAGCACAGAGCCCAATGTGGAGCTTGAACTCACACATCATGACATCATGACCTGAGCCACAATTAAGAGTTGAACGTTTAACCAAATGAGCCACCCAGGTGCCCCCCCTCCCCTAGGGTGCAGAATTTAAGGAGGCACTCACTCTCAGGCTTCTGCAAGTGTCTTAATGTACCTTATCCTCACTCTGGGATTTGTACCATTTTATTGAAGAGGAAACCCAGGCGAGATAAAGTGTCTTGCTGGTAAGCAGCAGAGGGAACAAAGCCTGTATTCTTTACTATCCACAAGCTATTAGAGCAAAGTCTGGTACCCAGAGAATATGTAAGAATTTGTCAAATGAAGGCACTGAGTTGGTAAGGTGGGTAATAAGTTGGGCTGATATTTGATGTAGTAGTAGTGATGGTGGTGGTGGTGGTGGTAAATATCCAACCTTTGCCATGTGTATACTGTGTGCTAAACACTGTGTTAAGTGGTTTGCATATAGTTCTCTTCACAACAACTCTATGAGTTAGGCACTATTATAATTTTCATTCTAATATGAAGCAGCTGAAACTCAGAGAAATTACCCACCTTACCCGAGGTCTTACAGCTAGTAAGTTTTCATTAAACCTAGTGAGTGAACCTGAGCAGCTGTCTCAGGAGTCCTTAAACTTAGTTTTGGCACTTTAATTTCAAAGTACTGATTAAATATTTTGTCTTCCTCAGAATAATCAAAGGTGGGTTACCTATCTAAGGGTTAGCTCTGAAGTTTCAAGGGTTTCAAGGTATTTCAAAGCCTTTCTAAGGAAGACAAGCCTGTCCTATGTCAGCAGGGCTGATGTAGGAATGAAATATTTAAGGAGGCATTGAAGCTGAAGGAGACAAACTCAGGATAGCAGACATGCCAACCCCATTCTTGTGAAGTGTGTTTACTCATCTGTTATGAGCTCACTCTAATGCAACTTTACTTTTGGTGTAATAAATTGTATTAACTTTATGCTTGAGTGAGTTATCTCTCAAAATAGAAAAATGTGTATTTCCAGGAGTCTTCTTTCATTTGCACATGGAAGTCTATGGGAGTTTAAAAAATGGATTTTAAGAGCCTCCGTGATGGCTAAGAAATTGCTATTTCAGTCTTGAAAATTGCCTTTTCTACCAGAAACACTAAGCAAGGAAATCAGGCCATCTGATTTTGCTGGATTGGAAAAAATTACTAAGGTGCTAAGATGGCCTCTAAAATTTGATCCCATTTGCTCCCCTCCCCGACAATATGATAAAAATTAAACCTCAGTTTCCCCCTCAGAATATCTAATAAAAAGGATAGTGCAGAAAGCCAAATTATGTCATTTCTTTTTTTAAAATGTTTATTTATTTTTGAGAGAGAGAGAACACAAGCAGGGCAGGTGCAAAACTCCAAAGTGGGCTATGTGCTGACAGAGGTGAGCCCAATGTGGGGCTCAAACTCACGAACATCAAAATCATGACCCAAGCTGAAGTTGGATGCTCAGCTGACTGAGCCACCCAGGTGCCCCTATATCATTTCTTTTAGTGAAAGATGTCACCCAAATGTTCTGAGCATTTTTTTCTCTGTTGTGGTGTGATTCAGATAACTCTATTGAAGAGTCTGTTAAAAATTTGAAGCCTAAACAAACTGATGAATTTAGTGTTAACTTTCTCTATACGAAAAGTGTAATATCGCATGTTGGGACCACAGCTACCTTGCTTAGGTTTGATGACAAACAGTTGTAATGATCTGGCTGTATCCCTATAATTTGAGTAGCCCAAGTCCTATAGCCACACCCAGTCACTCTTTTCTTTAACAGTCACCTAAAACTAGTTGAACTCTCCTTTACACACAACTATGGAAAGTCAAAGATCCTCTCCAAATTCTCCCCAGGATTGGAAGAAGTGCTTGAATTCTTGTGGGGATTGCCTTTCACCCTGATTGCAAATGTTTGCTGTCAACACATTTTTTTAAATCTCTTCTTAGTCATCTGCCAGCAATTGTCCTCTCTTTCTACTGCTTCCTCACAAGCATGTTCCTTTTTCCTCCCTTGCAAAGGGTACTCGGATAATTTAATAGACTGTAATGGACCTTTACCCAAAGTTAGAGACTCAGTGGGAAATTATAGTAAATTTTAGAATTCCCGGTTTCCAAATAGGATGAAAAAAGTTGGGAAGAGAGTTTCTCTCACCCTACTAATTAGGAAAAATCATACATTTTCTTGAGTCTATCAGAAAATTGAGATCACAGAGCAAACAACTAGCCTGAAGTCTAAGTAAAGTATAGGGTCTCCAAGGAGGGGCATCAGATAAGAAGAGTTTAGTTAAATATTTTAATCAATTGCTAAAGGCTAGGTATGGGCTATATGAGAATATAGTGCACCTGGGTGTCATCCAAGCAAGGAAAATCCATATATTCTTGTAGGCCCTTTACCAATGTATACAGAAAGATTAGGGGCAGGGTGGGAGCCTATGGAAAGCCTACATCAGTGAAGTAGGATTAGAGAAAGGAAGCAGCTACTTCTGTGGAAAAACCATGAAGATTTGCCTGGATCCTTTCTCTTTGGAGAATAAAGGCCTTAAGACATTGTGGGGGAGAGCAGCAAGCCCTGAAACCCGTTTAGCATTTGAGGGCCCATGTAGCTAAGAGGTGGGTAAAAGGAGGGGAAAGCCCTCCATTTGAAGAGAAGGGGAAAGAAACCATCTGGCACCCAGGACATTAGAGGTCACTTATGCTACTAATACATGGTGAAAGGAATGATCATTAAGAAAGTTTTATCTCAGGAGTTAAGATGGCAGAGCAGCATGGAAACCCTGAGCTTGTCTTGTCCCTGAAATGTAGCTAGTTCAGCACCAAACCATTTTGAACACCTAGGAAATTGATCTGAGGATTAACACAACAATATGCATAACTTGGGCTATAGAACTTGTCAGGAATTCACCCCAAAAGAAAGAACAGGAAGAAATGACAGCCAGGGATTTAATCAACACAGATATAAGCAAGATGTCTGAACTAGAATTTAGAACCACGATAATAAGAATACTAGCTGGGGTTGAAAAAAGCATAGAAGACACCAGAGAATCCCTTTCTGTGGAGATAAAAGAAACAAAATCTAGTCAGGGTGAAATTAAAAATGCTATAACCAAGTTGCAATCTAGAATGGATGCCACAATGTCAAGGATGGACAAAGCTGAGCAGCAACTCAGTGATATAGAAGATAAAGTTATGAAAAATAACGAAGTAGAAAAAAAGGGGGAAACAAAGGCAAAAGATCACAATAAGACTTAAAGAATTCAGTGACTTATTAAAAAGAATAACATCCAAATCATAGGAGTCCCAGAAGATGAAGAGAGAGAAAAAGGGGCAGAAGGTTTATGTGAACAAATTATAGCAGAAAACTTTACATCTAGGGAAGGACACAGACTTCACAATCCAAGAAGTACAGAGAACTCCTGTTAAATTCAACAAAACCCGACCATCACCAAGGCATAGCATAGTCAAATTCACAAAATACACAGACAAGGAAAGAATAATGAAAACAGCAAAGTAAAACAAATCCTTAACCTATAAGGGAAGACAGATCAGGTTCACAGCAAACCTATCCACAGAAACTTGGCAGACCAGAAAGGACTGTCAGGATATATTCAACGTGCTGAATTAGAAAAAACATGCAGCCAAGAATTCTCTACCCAGTGAAACTGTCATTCAAAATAGAAAGGGAGATAAAGAGTTTCTCAGACCAACAAACAGTAAAGGAGTTTGTGACCAGTAAACCAGCCCTGAAAGACATTTTAAGGAGGACTCTCTTAGGGGAGAAAAGACAAAACAAAAAAGACCAAAAGCAACAAAAATGAGAAAGGATCAGAGAACATCACCAGAAACACCAATTCTACAGGCAACACAATGGTACTAAGTTCATATCTTTCAGTACTCACTCTAAATGTCAATGGACTAAATGCTTCAATCAAAAGACATATTGTATCAGAATAGATAAGAAAACAAGTTCCATCTATATGTTGCTTACATGAGATTCATTTTAGACCTAAAGACACCTACAATTGAAAGTAAGGGGATGGAGAACCATCTATCATGCTAATGGTCATCAAAAAAAAAAAAGCTGGAGTAGCCATACTTACAAACTATATTTTAAAATAAAGACTGTAACAAGAGATGAAGAAGGGCATTATATCATAATTAAGGGGTCTGTCCACCAACTACATCTAACAGTTGTAAATATTTATGCCTCCAATGTGAAATCACAAAAATATATAAATCAATTAATCAAAAACATAAAGAAACTCATTGATAATAGTACCATAATAGTGTAGGGGCCTTTAACACCCCACTCACAGCAATGGACAGATCATCTAAACAGAAAATCAACAAAGAAACAATGGCTCTGAATCACACACTGGACCAGATGAACTTAACAGATATATTCAGAACATTTCATCCTAAAGCAGCAGAATACACATTCTTCTCAAGCACACACGAAACATTCTCCAGAACAGATCACATATTGGGTCACAAATCAGTCCTCAACAAGTACAAAAAAGATCAAGATCATACCTTGCATATTTTCAGACCACAGTGCTATGAAACTTGAAATCAACTACTAGAAAAAATTTGGAAAGACCATGAATACTTGGAGATTAAAGAACACCCTACTAAAGAATGAATGGGTTAACTGAGAAATTAAAGAAGAAATTAAAAAATACATCGAAGCCAATGAAAATGAAAATATGACAGCCCCAAACTTCCGGGATGCAGCAAAGGTGGTCATAAGAAGGAAGCATATAGTAATCCAGGCCTTCCCAAAGATGGAAGAAGGTCTCAAATATGCAACCTAACCTTAAACCCAAAAGAGCTGGAAAAAAACAAATAAAGCACAAAACCAGCAGAAGAAGGGCAATAATAAAGATTAGACCAGAAATCAATATCAGCAAAATAAAAAGCCAGTAGGAGAATATTATGAGCAATTATATACCAACAAATTGGGGCAATCTGGGAGAATTGGACAAATTTCTAGAAATATATAAACTACCAAAACTGAAACAGGAAGAAATAGAAAATTAGAACAGACAAATAACCAGTAAAGAAATTGAATCAGTAATCAAAAATCTCCCAACAAACAATAGTCCAGGGCCAGATGGCTTTCCAGGGGGAATTCTACCAAACATTTAAAGAGAATTAACACCTAGTCTATTGAAACTGTTCTGAAAAATAGAAATGGAAGGGAAACTTGCAAACTCATTCTACAAGGCCAACGTTACCTTGATTCCAAAACCAGACAAAGGCGTCACTAAAAATGAGAAGTATAGACCAATTTCCCTGATGAACATGGATGCAAAAGTTCTCAACAAGACACTAACAGACGAGATCCAATAATACATTAAAAGAATTATTCACCATGATCAAGTGAGATTTATTTCTGGGATGCAGGGCTGGTTCATTATCTGCAAATCAATCAATGTGATACATCACATTAATAAAAGAAAGGATAAGAACCACAGGATCCACTCACTAGATGCAGAAAATGCATTTGACAAAATACAGCATTTTTCTTGATAAAAACCCTCAAGAAAGTGGGTATAGAAGGATCATACCTCAAGATCCTAAAGGCCATATATGAAAGACTCACCACTAATATCATCCTCAATGGGGAAAAACTGAGAGCTTTCCCCCTGAGGTCAGGAATACAACAAGGATGTCCACTCTCACCACTGTTATTCAACATAGTGTTGGAAGTCCTAGTCTCAGCAATCAGACAACACAAAGAAATTAAAGGCATCCGAATCAGGAAGGCGGAAGTCAATCTTTCACTCTTCACACACAACATCATACTCTATGTGGAAAACTCAAAAAACTATCAAAACACTGCTAGAACTGATCCATGAATTCAGCAAAGTCGCTGGATATAAAATCAATGCACAGACATTGGCTGCATTCCTGTACACTAATAATGAATCAGCAGAAAGAGAAATCAAGGAACTGAACCCATTTACAATTGCACGAAAAGCCATAAAATACCTAGGAATACACCTAACCAAAGAGGTGAAAAATCTATACACTGAAAACTATAGAAAGCTTATGAAAGAAATTGAAGACATAAAAAAAAATGGAAAACCATTCAATGCTCATGGACTGGAAGAACAAATATTGTTAAAATGTCGATGCTACCCAAAACAATCTACATATTTAACACAATCCCTATCAAAATAACACCAGCATTCTTCACAGAGCTAGAATAAACAATCCCCAAATTTGTATAGAACCAAGAAAGACCCCGAATAGCCAAAGCAATCATGAATAAGAAAACCAAAGCTGGAGGCATCACAATCCCAGACTTCAAGATGTATTACAAAGCTGTAATTATCAAGAGAGAGTGGTTCTCGCACAAGAACAGACACTCAGATCAATGGAACCGAATGGAGAACCCAGAAATGGACCCAGAAATGTATGGCCAACTAATCTTTGACAAAGCAGGAAAGAATATCCAATGGAAAAAAGACAGTCTTTTCAGCAAATGTGTTGGGAAAACTGGAAAGTTACATGCCTGGACCACTTTTTTACCCTATACATGAAAATAAACTCAAAATAGATGAAAGAACTAAATGTAAGACAGGGAGCCATCAAAATCCTAGAGAAGAAAACAGGCAATAACCTCTTTGACCTCAGCCAAAGTATGGTCATACTTGACTTGACATACTTGATATATCTCTGGAGGCAAGGGAAACATAAGCAAAAATGAACCATTGGGACCTCATCAAGATAAAAAGCTTCTGCACAGTGAAGGAAACAATCAGCAAAACTAAAAGGCAACTGACAGAATGAAGGAAGATATTTGCAAATGACATTTCAGATAAAGGATTAGTACCCAAAATCTGTAAAGAACTTATCAAACTCAACACCCAAAAAACAAAAAATCCAGTGAAGAAATGGGCAAGATACACGAATAGACATTTTCCCAAATAAGACATCCAGATGGCTAATAGACACATGACAAAATGCTCGACATCACTCATGTGGGAAATACAAATCAAAACCACAATGAGATACCACTTCACACCTGCCAGAAGGGCAGCAATTAATAACTCAGAATGTCTACAAGAAACAACAGATGTTGGTAAGAATGTAGAGAAAGAGGAACCCTTGTGCATGGCTGGTAGGAATGCAAACTGATGCAGCCACTCTGGAAAATAACATGGAGGTTCCTCAAAAAATAAAAAATAGAACTACCCTATGACCCAGCAATTATAGCACTACTAGGTATTTATCCAAAGGATACAGGTATGCTGTTTTAAAAGGGCACATGTACCCAAATGTTTATAGTAGCACTATTGATAATAGCAAAGTATGGAAAGAGCCCAAATGTCCATCAATTGATGAATGGATAAAGAAGATGTGGTATAGAAGGGCAAGATGGCAGAGAAGTAGGGAGCTCTGTAATCTTCACCTGCCCGCATCTATCAAACTGAGAAGGACTGAAGCAACAATACTCTGATCTGTAAGACTGGGAGGAAAACACACAGACTCCAGAAAGAAGACAACCTCAAAGATGCCAGAGTGAGTGAGTGAGAACTGGGGAAATTAAAAAAAAATGGGCCAGGCCCCAGAGGCATGGAGGGGTGGGAGCCCCAGCCCAACACAGGGAGAGTGCATGGAGCCCCGGACAGATAAGGGGAAGAGAAAGAGAGACTGAAAACTCTCATAGCACTGTCTCTAGAGAAGAGATAAAAACTTGGCGCCGGAGAGATATTGTCACCCCATTTATAATCGCTGGCCGTGGGGAGAGAAATCCGTCCCATCTAGCCGGTGAATTCTTCCTTGGCTCGGCGGCAGCTGTGCCAATTCCAGGCGGCACCAGTAGAAACAGCCCCCTCCCCCTACGCGATCCCGGCTGGGAGGCAGGCCGCCAGCAGGAATACATCTCGTCTCCAGTGGTAGCATTAAAGTGCATGGACTAGGATTTGGAAGCGAGGCGGGCTTGGAAAATACAACTTGGCTTGCCCGTGGCACAGGGAGATTGGACTCAAAAGAGCGGCTTGCAACGCTTGGTTCGAGCAGAGCTTGGGGCACCGCCATTCTTCTCCCGCAACCACCAAGTTGGGGCTTCAGAGAGCAGACCCAAGACCTACCTACACCAAACCACGCCCATCTGCAAGGGAGAGGTGTTTTTTTTTTTTTTTTTTTT
>CM053571.1:65324681-65359244 GCA_028646485.1 Cryptoprocta ferox
AAGAAGATGTGGTTTATCTATACACTGGAATACTACATGGCAATGAGAAAGAATGAAATCTGGCCATTTGTAGCAACATGGATGGAACTCGAGGGTGTCATGCTAAGTGAAATAAGTCAGGCAGAGAAGGACAGATACCATATGTTTTCACTCATAGGTCTAACAGGAGAAACCTATCAGAGGACCACGTGGAGGGAAAGGGGGAAAAAGAGTTAGGGAGAGGAAGGGAGGCAAATCAAGAGAGACTCTTAAAAACTGAAAACAAACTGAGGGCTGAAGGGGGAGGAGAAAAGGGGAAGGCGGGTGATGATCATGGAGGAGGACAGTTGTGGGGAAGAGCACTGGGTGTTATATGGAAACCAACTTGACAAAAAACTATATATAAAAAAAGATGTGGTATATATACACAATGGAATATTACTCAGCGATCAAAAAGAATGAAATGTTGCCAAATGCAACAACATGACTGGAAATAGAATGCATTATGCTAAGCAAAATAAGTCAGAGAAAGACAAATATCATATGATTTTACCCATATGTGGAATTTAAGAAACAAAACAGATGAATATAAGGGAAGGAAGCAAAAATAAGATAATAGAGAGGGAGACAAACCATAAGAGACTCAAATACAGAGAAGAAACTGAGGGTTGCTAGTAGGGTGTTGGATGGTGGATGGGCTAAATGGGCAAGGGGTACTCGTTGGGATGAGTACTGGGTGGTATATGTAAAGTGATGAATCAGTAAATTCTGTTTCTGAAATCATTATTACAATATATGTTAACTAAATTGGATTTAAAAAGAAAGGAAGGAAGGAAGGAAGGAAGACAGACAGACAGACTTACCTCTGGGGACACCTGGGTGGCTTAGTCAGTTATGTGTCTGACTTCAGCTCAGGTCTGAAGTCATGATCTCACAGTTCGTGAGTTTGAGCCCCACTTCAGGCTCCCTGCTGTCAGTGCAGAGCTTGTTTCCAAACCTCTGTCTCTCTCTTTCTGTCCCTCCCCTACTCGAATGCATGCTGTTTCTCTCTCAAAAATAAATAAACATAAAAAAAAAAGAAAGTCTTACCTCTGAGATCCTAATACTGGGGCTGAACTAAGACCATAAACAATCCCTTTTCCCCTACCCCCACCCCTATGCCCACAGGCTGGAAAGCACTAACAAGCAGCAATAGTCTTTTGGGGGAAGGCAAGTCCTTTCAGATTTGCACATAAGATGGAACAGGAATATTGAGAAAATTCTCCTGCAAAGCCACCCTCCACATAAAGTTCTTTTGAAAAAAAATGTATAATATGCACCATCAGAAGGTGGATATCATGGGCATGGAAACCATAAGAGATAGTCAATTGAAAATACTAGGGGAGAAAACATGGTTCTAGAGATAAAGAATGGCTTTGATAGGTTCATCAGTAGAGTGTTTAACACATCTGAGGAAAGACATGGTGAACTTGAGATAGGTCAATAGAAATTACCTAAACTGAAATAAAAGAAAAGGGAGGTGAGGGAGAAACAACAAGAACTGAGCATCTAAGAGCTGTAGGACAATATCAACCTGACATATGTGATTTTTGGAATCTCAGAAGGAGAAGAGAGTGAGGATGAGACAGAAGAAATATTTGAAGAGATAATGGTTTGAGAATTAAAAAAAATAGTAATGAAAGACATTACACCAAGAAGTTCAGAAAATGTCAAGAAGGATGAAACCACATCTAGATAATAATATTCAAACTACTAAAGATCAATGATGAAGAGAAAAAGCTCAAAGGTATCTAGATAAATAAAACACACCTACATAAAGAAGATTAAAACTAAGAATTTACAGAGGTTTTAGTTTGCTAGAGCTGCCGTATCAAAATACCACAATCTGGGTGGCTCAAAAAACAAATTTATTTTCTCACAGGTCTAGAGCCTAGACGTCCAAGATCAAAGTGCTGGCAGAGTTTTCCTCTGCAACCTATCTCCTTGGCTTGCAGTGGTTGCTTTCTTGCTGTGCCCTCACATGGTCTTTCCTCTTTGTTTGTGCATCCTTGGTGTTTCTCTGTGTGTCCATATTTCCTGTTCTTAAAAGAGCACCAATGAGATGGAATTAAGGCCTAAACTAATGGCCTCATTTTAACTTCATCATCTTTTTAAAGGCTCTGTCTCCAAATACAGTCACATTCTGATGTACTGGGGGTTAGGGCCTCAATATATGAATTTTTGGAGGGATGCAATGCAGTCCTTAACAGTAGACTTCTCATCAGAAAGTATGTAATTCAGAAGACAGTCTTTAAAGTACTGAAAGAAAAAAGTCAACCTAGAATTCAATGAAAATAGCTACTAAAAATGAAAACAAACAAACAAACAAAAACAAGTAAGGAGATAATTAATTACCAGCAAACCTACCTTACAAGAAATGTAATAAGTTCTTCAAGTTGAAGGAGCATACAGATGCCCGAATTTGCACAGAGAAATAAAAATCTCTGGAAATGGTTAAAATAAAAGTAAATATGAAAGACTTTTTTCTTTTTTAGTTGATCTAAAAGGTAGGTGACTATAAAGAGGTAGCAATGTGGTTTGGCTTAAAAACCATGTGTAAAAGTAAGATGTATGAAAATAGTAGCACAAAAGATGGGAGGAAGAAATTCAGGGTATACTATTTTAAGGTTAGGTTCTTATACTGAACTTGTAGCAGTATTATTTGAGGTTGTATATTATAAACCCTAGAGTAAGTAATAGCGTTATTTAAAAAGAGATTTAAAAAGCCAATTGTGGAGTTATAAAGCAAAAATAAATAAAGTAGACAAAATAAAGGAACAAAGAACAGATGGGAAAAATAGCAAACAGCAGCAAGATTGCTGACTGTTGCTCAATCATATAATTAATAAGATTAAGTGTCAATGACTTGAATATGCCATTTAAAAAAGAGAGATTGGTAGAATGATTCTATTTATTTATTTATTTAAATTATTTATTTAAAAAATTTACATTGGAGTATAATTAACATAGTTTTATATTAGTTTCAGATGTATAATATAATTCAACAACTCTATACATTACTCAGTGCTCAGAGTACATAGTGTACTCTTAATCCCCTTTATCTATTTCACTTAACCCCAAACCTAACTCCCCTCTGGCAACCACCACTTTTTCTCTGTATTTTAGAGTCTGTTTTTTTTCCTTTGTTGATTTGTTTTGTTTCTTATATTCCACATGTGAGTGAAATCATATAGCATTCATCTCTCTCTGATATGTTTCATTTAGTATTATATATATCCTCTGGGTCCATAATGTTGTTGCAAATGGCAAGAGCTCATTCTTTTTTGTGGCTGAGTAATATTCCATTGTATATATATACCACCTCTTCTTTATCTGCTCATCTGGTGATGAACACTTGCACTGCTTCCAGATCTTGGCTATAGCAAGTAATGCTGCAATAAACATAGGAGTGAATATATATTTTCAATTATTGTTTTAATTTTCTTTGAATAAATACCCAATAGTGGAATTATTGGATCATATGGTAACTTATATTTAATATTTTGAGGAACATCCATACTGTTTTCAACAGTGACTGCACCAATTTGCATTCCCATCAATAGTAAATGAGTGTTCCTTTTTCTCCACTCCTTACCAACACTTGTTGTATCATGTATTTTTGATTGTAGCCATTCTGACAAGTGTAAGGTGACATCTCATTGTGGTTTCAATTTACATTTCCCTGATGATTAGTGTTGTTAAACATCTTTACATTTGTCTGTTAGCTATTTGTATGTCTTCTTTGGAAAATTGTCTGTTCAGGTCCTCTGCCCATTTTTAATAGGACCTTTTTGTTTTTTTGTATTGAGTTGTAGAAGTTCTTTTTATATCTTGGATATTAACCCCTTATTGGATACATCATTTGCAAATATCTTCTCCCATTCAGTAGTTTGCCTAATTGATGGTTTCCTTTGCTGTGCAAAAGCTTTTTAGTTTGGTATAGTCCCAATAGTTTATTCTTGCGTTTGTTTCTGTTGCCTGAGGAGACATGTCTAGAAAGATGTTTCTATGGCCAATGTCAAAGAAACTACTGCCCTGTGTTTTAGGAATTTTATGGTTTCAGGTCTCACATTTAGACCTTTAATCCATTTTGAATTTATTATTGTGTGTGGTATAAGAAAGTGGCTCCATTTTATTCTTTTGCATGTAGTTGTCGAGTTTGCCCAACACCATTTGTTGAAGAGACTGTCTTTCTTCATGTATATTTTTGCATCCTTAGTCACAGATTAATTGGCCATATAAACATGGGTTTATTTCCAAAGTCTCTTAGCTTCTGTTTCATTTATTTCTGCTCCAATCTTTATTATTTACATTCTTCTACTGGCTTTGGGCTTTGTTCTTCTTTTTATAGCTCTTTTAAGTGTAAGGTTAATTTCTACATTTGATATTTCTCTTGTTTCCTGAGTTAGGCCTGTATTGCTATAAATTTTCCTCTTAGAACAGATTTGCTGCATCCCAAAGATTTTGGACTGTTGTGTTTTCATTTCCATTTTTTTGCATGTATTTTTTCATTTTCTCTTTGATTTATTGATTGATCCATTGATGATTTACTAGCCTGTTATTTAACTTCCATATAATTTTTATCTTTCCAGATTTTTTTGTGTGATTGATTTCTAGTTCCACACTGTTGTGATCAGAAAAGATGCATGATATGACTTCATTTTTTTGAATTCATTGAGAATTGTTTTGTGGCCTAATATGTGATCTATTCTGAAGAATGTTCCATGTGCACTTGAAAAGAAGCTAAATTCTGCTGTCTTGGCCTGGAATGTTCTGTATATATCTGTTAGGTCTATCTGGTATAATTTGTCATTTAAAGCTATTGTTTCCTTGTTGATTTTCTGTCTGGATGATATATCTGTTGATGTCAGTGGGGTGTTAAAGTCTTCTACTATTATTGTATTACTGTCAATTTCTTCCTTTATGTCTGTTAATAGTTGCTTAGGTGCTATGTATTTAGTGCCTAATATGTATTTAGGTGCTTCCACATTTTGTGTATGGATATTTAAATTTTATGTTCTCTTGTTGTATTAATCCCTTAATGATTATGTAATCTCCTTCTTTGCCTCTTATTAAATGTCTTTTTTTAAAGTCTACAGTATGAGTGTTGCTACCCTGGTTTTCTTTTCACTTCCCTTTGCATGGTAAACATTTCTATTCCTTCACTTTCAGTCTCCATGTGTGTTTAGGTCTGAAATGAGTCTCTTGCAGGCAGCAGATAGTTTGGTCTTGTTTTTGTTGTTGTTGTTGTTGTTGTTTTGGATTTTGTTTGTTTGTTTTCATCTACTCTGTCACCTATGTCTTTTGATTGGAGAATTTAGTCCATTTAGATTTAAAGTAATTATTGATAGGTATGTACTTATTGACATTTTGTTACTTATTTAATGGTTGTTTTCATACACTGTTTTTTCTCTGCTCCTTTCTGTTTCTCTTGCTCTCTTCACTTGTGGTTTGATGGCTGTTTTTAGGGTTATGCTTGGGTCTCTTTCTCTTTATTTTTTTGGTATCTTTAAAAAATGTTAATTTTTTTTGAGAGAGAGTGAAAGAGAGCATGAGCAGGGGAGGGGCAGAGAGAGAGAGAGGAGAGAGAGAATTCCAAGCAGGCTTCATGCTGTCAGTGCAGAGCCTAGTGCAGGGCTTGATCTTATGAACCATGAGGTCATAACCTGACCCAAAATCAAGAGTCAGACACTTAACTGACTGAGCCACCCAGGCACCTCTGTGTATTTGTTTTTTATTTTGGTTACCATTAGGTTCATATATAACATCTTATACATATAGCAGTCTACATTAAGTTGATAATCACTTACATTTGAACCCATTCTAAAAACACTAAATATTTAGGCTCCCCTCTTTTTCTATATATGATGTCATACTTAGCTGATTTAATTGATTTTGTGCTTTAGCCTCTATACTAATTTCATTAGTGTTTAATCTACTAATTTTATTGTATGTTTGCATTTACCTATGTAATTTTTTTCTTTTCATAATTTTCTTACTCCTTAAATGGCTTTTTTTGTTTTCCCACATGAAGAATTCTTTTTAACATTTCTTGTGAGGCTACTTTAGTGGTGATGAACTCTTTTAATTTATGTGTAGGAAATCCTTTATCTTTCCTTCTATTCTGAATGATAACATTGCCAGGTAAAGTGTTCATAACTGCAGATTTTTTCTTTCAGTACTTTGAATATACCATGCACCTTCCTTCTAGCTTGCAAAGTTTCTGCTGAAAAATCAGCTGATGGCCTTATGGGATTTTCCTTGTATGTAACTATTTTCTCTTCTCTTGCTCCTTTTAAAATTCTGTTTATATATATATATTTCCATTTTAATTACTATATGTCTTGATGCAGACTTCCTTGGGTTGATTTTTTT
Source organism: Cryptoprocta ferox (assembly GCA_028646485.1). Lineage (NCBI taxonomy): Eukaryota > Metazoa > Chordata > Mammalia > Carnivora > Eupleridae > Cryptoprocta > Cryptoprocta ferox. The sequence goes on from CM053571.1 coordinate 65,331,075, forward strand.
GGGAGCTCTCTGTGATTTCGGTTTAGAGGTTTGTTTTCCTCCCCAGACTGAGGATAAATTTTCTGCTTCCTCTCTCTCTCTCTTCTCTTTCTGCGATCTCTATGATACAAATGTTATTACACTTGATGATGATGTTGATTTCCCTTAACCTATTCTAATTTTTTATTCTTTTTGCCCTTTAGCTTGGTAGCTTTCCATTACTCTGTCTTCCAGATTGCTGATTTATGTTCTGCTTCCTCTAATCTGCTATTGATCCTCTCTACCTTTAAAAAAAAATCTGTAATTGAATTATTCATCTCTGAGTGGCTTTAAAAATTTTTTTTCTGTCTGTTTGTTGAAGGTCTCACTGACCTTTACTTTGAATTCTTTATCAGGCATATTGCTGATCTCTGTTTAGCTCTTTTGCTGTGGTTTTGTCTTGCTCATTCATTTGGGACATATTCCTTTTCCTCCTTATTTTGTCTAAGTCTCTGTGTTTGTATCTATGTATTAAGAAGGTGAGCTACATCTCCTGATCTTGAAAGTAGCAGTCTTTTGAAGAAGATGTCCTATGGTGCCCTGTAGTGGAATATTCCTTGTTTATCAGACCCAGATGCTCCAGGGGTGTTCCCTATGTGGGCTGCATGTGCCCTACTGTTGTGGCTGAGACATATTTGCCATCAGTCCAACTGGCTGCAGTGGTCCACATTGCCTGTTGCAGACACACCAGGCAGAGTACCCAAACCCTGTTAAGGGACCTGTCTAGGGTTGCTGTGGGCTTGTAGTTGGGCAGTGTCATCAATCAGAGCAGATGCCTGCTCCTAGCCACTTGCTGATGCTGCAGTCATACCAAACTTCAGGATGCTTTCCCTGTGTTGTCCCCTGAGAGACTTTTTTGGTGGGAAACTGGCAGTCAGACCAGACACCTGCCCTCAGTCCATCTGCTGGGACAGTAGTTGCACTGATCAGCAGGGTGCTCTCTCTGCGCTGCTAGCTATAAGGTTCAGCTGTTGGGACTGAGGCACACTGGTATGTGTGGTTATCTTTTCCTCTCCCCAGGGCAGGAGTCACTTTGGAGTGGTGCTGGTCCTGCTGGGGTTGCTCGTTGGGTGTGTTGGGCAGGAGTAAGTGCTGCAAGTTAGATAGGGTGGATCTGAAGGGGAATGTGGGGTTGGGGCATATGTTGCTAGTAAAACAGGTGGAGACTGTTCACACTGGTTCCCACAAACATCCAGTTACTAGGCTGGAGATGTGAGGAGAAGTGGTGCCCACCAGCATGTTTGTTGCTGGAGAAGTCTTCTATAGATTCCTGCTCCTCCAGCATATGTTTTTTTCTTAATTTTTGTAATGTTTATTTATTATTGAGAGACAGAGACAGAGCATGAGTGTGGGAGGAGCAGAGAGAGAGGTAGACACACACCTCCAGCATATGTTTTGATATTAGTGAATAAGTCTTCAAATGTACCCTGGGCACTTTTCAAACTGCTACTTATATGCTGTGTCTTGGCTCTTGGCTGGGTTATATGTTAGACTGGCTCTTTAAGGGCAGGGATTCAGTTTCTTGTCTCTCCTCCTTCTGATTATAAAGTAACCAGAGTTAAGCCCCGCTGATTATAGAAGCTCATCAAGTTAATCCTCACTGGTTTTCAAAGCCAAATTTATAGGGACTCATCTCTCCAGTGGGGGTCCCTCGTGCGTGGTGTGCCTGCTGTGGGGTCTGATCCTCTCACTCTCTGTAGTATCCCTTCCATTTGTTCATTGTTTCATTAGGGGTTTGGTTTAACCATGTCTCTGCCCCTTCTGCCCTTTTCAATGTGTCCTCCATTCTACTATTAACTGTCCAAAGTCTGTTCTGCTGCTGTCTGCAGGTCATTTTCAGAGTTAGTTGCACAGATGTCACTGTTACCAGGGTGTGTCTGTGGGACAAGATGAGCTCAGGATCTTGCTGCTCTGCTCTTTTCCTAGAAGTCTCCGGGAGAATGAGTTTTAAAAATAACCCAACTGTCTACAAGAAATTTGTTTCAATAATAATGACATAGATAGGTTGAAAGCAAAGGAATGGAAAAAGATTTATCATGAAAACACGAATCAAAAGAAAACTAGAATAGTAATATTAATATCAGATTCAATAAAATTCAGAGCAAGGATTATTACCAGCAGTAAAGAAGGATATTACATAATGATAAGGTTCAGTTCACAAAGAAGACACAACAATCCTAAATATGGATGCACCTCACAACAGAAACTCAAAAACTGATAGAACTGGAAGAATTAGAAAAATCCACAATTATACTTGGAGGCTTTAGCACTTCTCTTTCAATAATTAATAGAACAAGTTGGCAGAAAAATCAATAAGGATATAGGAGAACTGAAGAACTCTATCAACTAACTTGACCTAATTGACATTTATAGTACACTAAACAATAGCAGAATACACATTCTTTTCAATCACACATGGAGTGTTCACCAAGATAGACCATATTCTGGGCCATAAAGCAAACTTCAGCAATTTAAAAATAATTGAAATCATACAAAGTAAGTTCTCTAATTATAACAGAATTAAATGAGAAATCAACAACAAAAAATATCTGGAAAATCCCCCAAGTATTTGGAAGTGAAAAAACACACCCCTGAAGAATCCATGCCTGGGCCAAAGAGGAGTCTTGAGGAAAATTAGAAAATGTTGTTAATTCAATGAAAATGAAAATGAAGCATATAAAAATTTGTGGAATTCAACCTAAAGCAGTAAGAAAAAGGAAATATAAAGCATGTAATTATCAACAAACATATTTTCCTTATTTTTCTTTCATTGTCATATTGTTCATGACCTTCAATACTGCATTCAACAGTATAATAGTGATATCTATATGTTGTTTGTAATCTTAAAAGGTATGTACCTAAGTTCCTTCATTAAGTATGGCTTTAGGGTTTGGTTATGTAAGTTTTACCAAGAATATTCTTTACTGTTTCTAGTTTTTTCCTACTTTTTAATATTTTAATAGACTAACCCTCATCAGATGTTTTTCTGTGTCCAGATAATTACCTGATTTTTCTCCTTTAGTCTATTAATGTCACAAATTACAATGATATATATTTTTTAAAAATACTTTTTTATTAAAATGTAACTGATACATAACATGATATTAGTTTCAGGTGTACAACATAAGAATTTGATATTTGTACATGTTACAAAATGATCATCACAATAAGCCTAGTTAACATCCATCACTACCCATAGTTACCAATGTTTTTCCTTGGTGAGGACTTTTAAGATCTACTTTCTTAGCAACATTTAAATATATAGTACAGTATTGTTAACTATATTACCACGCTGTACATTATATCCTCAATAATTTATTTTCTGATACTGACTTTCTGATGATGTTCCGTGCATTACTGACTATGATATGTTATTTTAAATTTATTTTATTTAATAACAATTCATTTTATGTATTAAATATATTTAACATTATAGAATTGATTTACTAATATTTTACTTAGGATTTTTGAACCTAAATGCATAGGTAAAGTGGAACTATCATTTCCTTTTTGTATTCTCCTCACTGTCTCCCTTTTTAGCTGTCACCATTGTGTGTGTGTGTGTGTGTGTGTGTGCACACTTGCTTTCTCTCAACAGAGGTACTTCCTGTCTTCCTTCTTGTGTAGAAGTCTCTCTGTTTGAAATTTTGGTTCCAACAGAAAGTTTTTTAGTTTTTATGCTGAGCAGTTTAGTTTCCTTAGCCTCAACAGTCTCCTTACAGGATGAACTCATTGTGTTGTCATTCATAGTCAAAATCCCATTAATGTGTTTCCCCTGGTTTCTTTTTTAAGCTCTACAAAGAACCAACAGAAGCTTTGAAATGACAGCTTTTCTTTAACAATTCAAATTTCAATATTACATTTTAGAAAGGGTTTAGGTCAGAGAACCTTTACTTCTCAACCCAACCTATGGTTTCTGTAAATGGAAAGAGTCATTTGAGTTTTTGTCCATTTCCAGGGCAAATTCTTGGAGCTATGCCCCCACCATTATATCACAAACTAGTTAATCATTCAAGTGGGAAAGGGGTATAGATGAAATCACACTGAGTTGAAGGTTTCATATTTCCATTTCTTTAAAATAAAAAAAAGAAAATACTAGTTTTTCTATTTCATGAAACTGGGAGCACATTAATTCATTCTTCCATTCAGCAAATATTTTAGGGCCTACTATGTGTCATGCACTTTTCTAAGGGCTGAGGTATAAAGCCAGAAAAAAAGTGAACAAAATGATGAAAAAGCTGGCTTAATGGAGCTTATCATGTAGTGAAAGAGACAGACCCAAATACATAAATATATAATTTAATATCAGTAGTGATAAGTGCTTGGAAGGAAAATAATTCAGGTAAAGAAACAAACAAAAAAATGGCATGGGATGCTATGATGAATTATGGTTTAGAAATAACTCTCTGAGCTTTCTTTTTCTGTCTTTATTCTACATCTTTCCTTCATCTCTAAGGGGTTGACATTTGAGCCGAGACCTGAATGAAGTGACGTAGTCAGCCATGCAGACATCTGATAGAAGAGTCTTCCAGGCAGAAGGAAGGACAAATACCCTGGTAGAAGTGAATGCCTGGCTTGTGTGAGGAACAGCAATGTGGCAATGTAGCTGGAACAGTGTAAGAGAGGAGAGAATGCAGACTGACTGGGTCTGAAACACAGGCTGGGGCCAGATGGTGTAGGACCTTGTAGGCTGTGTTAAGAAGCTTCTAGAGTGCCTATTTTCCCTGAAATGCCATAAAGAAATTATTCTGGGATGGACACACACACACATACATACACTCAAATGTAGCTTCCAGTAAAATCTTTGGGTGGGCATTGTTTCGTAGTGTGTTTTATAATTGTTAAAAGGATTCCTTTGCACTGGTACAAGGGGAAATTACATGAGCTGGATGGATGCAGGAATCCATTGCTGGCCCTGCAAATACCACAGGGAGGCTGATGAAGTTTGGGTCAATGTAAGGGCTGCTTCAGGGGGATTTAGATGAATACTATATGCCTTAGTTCTGTGTGCATTGGCATTAATGGGGTCACTCCAGCTTAAAAAAAAAACACTTTTTTTCCCATCCAGATTACTACTGGCTTCCCTCTGTAGCAAAAGAGACATCTGCTTCTATGTATAGAATAGGCTCCAGGCCCTGAATTATAGTGTGGTAATTCATGCTTAACTGTTTGAATGGCTGCATAGCCCTGAGCCCTGCATCTCCTGATGCACAAGATACTAATTATTAGACTATAATTCACACTGTGTGAGTTCTTATTGCTTATCTTTCTTGTAGGATACAGATAGCTAGGAACATATAGTGCCTGTGAATGACCAGTATGCTCACTCAAGTATCATTAGGCAAGCAATTCCACATAACACCGAAGAAGGTAAGAGCATAAAGAGAAATAACAAAAAGGCCTTTGAGAGATAGGGATTGTTCTTCACAAAGTGCATTAACTAATCGACAGTGGTGGCAATGGCACACAGCCTGCTCATATGAAAACTTTCTCTCAAACCTTTAGCCCCTCTTGTAAGACAGAGGTCCTATAAACTAAACATGCAGACTTTTAAAGAGATTACAAAAACACTGACATTTGCCTGTGAATTCACCTATAGATCTAATGAAACTTTTGTGATGGATTTGGGAAACCTATTATTTTGTCATAGCTTAAGGGAAAAGCCATGGTGTCTTTTGATGGTTCAAGAACTAGAACTTGTGAAACCATGGGAAAAATATAAATTGGTGGAAAACAATAACATTCTCACAGCTGGACCATCTGGTGGGTTATTCAGATATAACTGTGTATATCACTGAATGGCTGCCATAAAACACCAGATGAAGATAAGAGCTGGCATCTACTTCTAATTTTCCAAGGCTTAAATTGCCTTTAGGTCCTTAAGTTCTGGAAATGAGGACTTCATTTGCAATGGTCTCAGCATCTTCCAGAATGTGAGCTTTTTAAACAAATTATGATGCTACCAGATTTTAGAACAAGAGCGTTATGTTTTTATTGTCAGTTCTGGGCCAGCACAGTGTGTCCTTCAAATAATTGTCATGTGCTCTACTATACCCTGTCCTGTATAAAGAATATCTTCTGGTTTTATTTAACTTATTTTTAAAAGCTCTCCATGCTTTAGCACAGTGTAGTGGGTGCAAGAACACTTTTGATACCACATTGCCAGGATGGGAATCCTGGTTCCACTTACTGGCTATGTGGCATGTTAAGCTTTTTTGGCCTCAGCTTCCTAATCTTAGAAATGGGACAATAGAGCATTTAACCCATTTGGTTGTTGAGAGGAATAAATGAGTTCAAAGCTTAGAACAATGTCTGTCACATAGTAAGCACTATACAAATGTTAGTCATCATTGTAACAATACTAATAATCATTAGTATTGCTAAGTTGAACTGGATATAGTTTTACCCTCTAGTTCTTTCTTAATGCCCTGTACAGTGGTTTACACATAAATAGATCTCAATAATAGTTCATTAATAAATCCACATCCTAGTATATGAATATGAACAACAATAATACTTAACAACAAAGCAACTCATTTATTGGGCTACTATTTGGTGGCAGGCACTGTTCTAGATACTTGTCAGTAGGTCTTTGTTGAGTATCTCTCTCTTGAATGACTAAGATAGTGGGGATGCAGCAGTGAACTAAACAGATGGGGCTCCTGTCCTATTTAGTAGGTATTATTAGAATTATTTTGTAGGTGAAGAAATGGAAGCTTGGTGGCTATAAATAACTTGCTTATTGCTACACTGTTAGTAAGCAGCAACTTCCTGAAGAGCTGGTTAACTTGAAAGCCTCTGTTCTGCCCACTATATTTTGTTTTCTCCCTTGGTGTGATACCTAGAGTCTTTGAGATTCAGTAATACAAGCCAAATCTGGGACATTTTGAGTACCATCAAGTATAATATTTGTAATGGGCTGCAACACACTGAATTAAAAGAAATCCATGAGTCATAAAAGGGGGGGTGGTATGGAAGGAAAAGAAAACTTTTCTTTAAAGAAGAATGCCAACTAATATGTAGATGGAATTAGAAATATCACCATTTTTGCAACTCCTAATTTAATAATTAATTAAAGCAAGATCCTATAGTTAAATAGATCCTAATAGATCCTAAAACCACTGGGTAAAAGCTTATTGGGGATGTGGTTATTCATACTGTTTCAAAGTATCACCACACATCTTACTTTCTAGTTATAAAGGGAAAAGATACCTTTACAATGGGCCAAATTTAGCATCCCCAGTAATAAGATAAGCTCACCTTATGCAATGCTATAAAGAATATAGAGCATTAAAAAAAATAATATAGAGCATTGTTGGTAATACTCTTAGAATATTCTGACTCTACTCATGAGGAAACAACGAGAGAAATTGAGAATATAGAATAGACATCCTACAAGACAATTGGCCCGGACTCTAAAAAATATAATGTCATGAAAAACAAAAATAAAAAGGCAGACTATTTCATGTTTAAACAAACTAAAGAGACCAGCCAAATACAATGCTAAAGCTTTGAATGGATTCTGGATCAGAAATTAAAAAACAGTTTTAAAAGACATTTTCACATCAAATGGTAAAATCAGAATGTGCATTGTATATTAGATGATAATGAATTAAATTTCTTGGTTTTGATAATTTTACCATGAGATTATGAAAGAGAATATTAAGATAAACATGATGAAGTATTTAGGGATAATGTTTCATGGGTTATGATATCTGCAATTTAATTTCAAATGTTTCAGCTCAAAATGTGTGTGTATATATACATATATATGTATGTATATATATAATATATAAAATACATGTATATATATTTATGTATGTATGGAGAGAGAGAAAGGAGGAGGATTAAGCAAACAAATGTGGTAAAACATTATTAATCTAGGGGAAGGGTATTTAGGTGTTCGGTATATTATTTTTTCAATTTTTTGTGTGTTTAAAAATTTCCACATTTAATAGTTAAGAGAAAAAATATAAACATTGAAGTTCTTTACAGCCTAAATAAAGCTTGGGGTGCCTGGGTGGCTCAGTCAGTTAAGCCTCCAACTCTTGGTTTCATCTCAGGTCATGATCTCACAGTTACTGAGTTCAAGACCCATACTGGGCTCTGCACTATCAGCGCAGAGATAATATCTCCCTCTCTCTCTGCCCCTCCCCTGCATTCTCTGTCTCTTTCTCTCTCTCTCTCAAAAGTAAATCTATCTATCTATCTATCTATCTCTTCATATGTTGCCAGTAGCAAAGCTAAGCAAGGATAAAATCCTTTCCTCTGATTCTAGGAAGAAGGTGCCTATCCCATAGATCCCAAGTTTGCTTCTTTGCTTCTATTGATAAAGAGAGTTTCATTAGTGTCTCTAAATTCAAATTTCTGAGAGACAGAATCTAGCTTAACTTTAGTTCCAGTTCAGTCTAGTTCTGGATTAATCATAGGTAATGAGGTATTTGGAGCTTTTAAGCTAGCACAAATGTGTTGTAGGGCCAGTCCCTGTGAATGGAGGGGAGATTGAAGGTACTTGGTGGCCAGAGTCCTTGGAAGGGACCCTCTATGACAGAGAGTGGCTTCTGAGCTCTGACATAAAGAATGAATAGGAGTTTGCCAGGAAAAGAAAGTGTGGTGAGTAGCACACTCAGGTAGGAATAGACTCTGCTTAGGCATTATTCTCCAAGGTGGTAGTAGTCTGCATTTAAAAACAAAAAACAAAAAACACCTCCCATCCAAATATATACATATTTTTATTAATAAATTTCACATTTATTCTGTTTCCCTAATATTTTACATTATACAGCCACACCTACAAATATAGCGATTAACATGTATGAGATAAAATTAAATGTAAATAAAAGTTCATTATGTTTTCTTCTCTCCAATGTTTTATGCACTCCATTTTTACAACCACTTCAATTGTTGCAATTTAATATTGGGACACATTTATGGACATCCATGCATATATTCATTTATCAACACTTCAAGTTGCTTTTATTGAAATCTTAAATTCATATACTTTAGAATAAATTGTATATAGTTTATACATTTTTATATAAATTATTATATGTTTATAATTACTATAAAATGTTTATCTTCCTCTATCAATGTTTTAAGCTTATCAGTGTCTTTGTTTTTTCTCAAAATAAAATAAGCACCTTAGTTTGAGTTTGTGTTCCTTCCTGTTGGTCTCTACTTCTCTCCCCTACCTTCCCTATATTTTGGCATACTCTATAGTTTTCATTACACACTTTTATGGAAATGTTATTTAGTCATTGTTTAGACTAGTGATCTACAAACTGTTTTGATCATGTGCCCATATTAGTAAAATAACAAACAAAACTGAAGCATGCACACATATATATACTTGATTTTAAATTATATAACATATACTATATTAATAAACTATGTACATTATAAAAAGTTTCACTGATAGTTTTTTTAGAAAAGAGATTTAAAAATAAATATAAGTAAATGTTTTCCTATTTCCTATACCACATCACCTACATTAGTCAAGGTTTTCCAGAGAAATGGACAGAGAGAGAGAGAAATTTTTAAGGAATTGGTTTACACATTGTGGAGGTTGGCAAGTCTAAAATCTACAGAGAGGCTGGTAGGCTGGAGACTCAGGGAAGAGTTGATGTTGCAGTTCCAGTCCAAAGGGAGTATTCTGGCACAATTTCTTCTTCCTCAGAAGTCAGTCTTTTTCTTAAGGCCTTCAACTGATTGGATGAAGTCCACCCACATTATGGAAGATAATCCGCTTTAGTCAATATCTCCTGATTTAAGTGTTAATATCACCTAAAAAAATATCTTCACAGCAATGTTCAGACAATTTGACTAAATATCTGGGTACTGTGGCCTAGCTAAGTTGACACATAACCATCACACCCACCACCTCTTATGTTGACCTAGCTTTCACTTGTCCCACTTTGGAGTCCACTGGTTTAACAAACAATAATGTTTACTAAGTTATGAATGCTATATCTAGCTCTCTCTTGATGCTTGAATTTGCTTCTCATTGGATTATTTCTCCTGAGGGTGCTCTCAAACAGGTCTTCATGTGGTGAATTTCTTGATTATACTTGAGGATATCTTTATTGTGCCCTCACATTCAAACACAATTTAGCTAGATATGATATCCTAGCTTCAATAAATGTTTTCCAGCATTACTCCCTTATCTTCTTATGTTGTATTGTTTTTGAGAAGTCTGATATCAGTCTGGTTCTGTTTCTATGCAAGTGATTTGCTCTTCTCACTGGAAGGCCTTTCAAATGTTCCCTTTGTCTTTGATGTTCTCAAATTTCACCACAAGAATTTAGTTGTAGGTTTTTCCTTGTGTTTTCTGTGAGTCCTTTATATTTGGGGTCTCACATTTTTCTTTCATTCCTGGTCAGTATTTCTTCCAGCATTTCCTGCCCTGCCCTCCTATCCCCAATCACTTTTATCTCCTTCTAGAGCTTCTATTATATAGAACTTGACAGTTTTACTACTTTCCTCCAAATCTTTTAAATTCATTTTTTATGCTTTCTCTCTTTAGGCCTTTCTGATATTTTTCAACCTGGTTTTTCTGCTCATCAATTTGTTCTTTGGATCTATTTATTCTGCCATTTATTTAATTAACCGAATTGTTTATTATAACAATATTTTTTTATATCCAGTGTCTCTGATTGGTTTTCATTCCAATTTCTTTTCCTGTTTCATGTTTTCTAATGTTCTCCTTTATATCTCTAAGGATTTTTATTCTACATATTTTAAATTCTTGTTCAATCTGACCAATTAATTCTCCTTTTTCTTATATAGGTTCTTTAATTTTTTGTTTTACTTTTACAGTAGTTGTGCTCCTCAAGTGTCTTATTTTATCCTCTGGGAGTTCATGTTCACTGTGGTCTACCAGATGGCTTACCTGGTACTGTGTACATGAGGGGATGGCTCTGTAGAAAGTATAGGTCTTAGGTGGTGTCCATCTGAATGAATGAGGGAATGGTATGAATTCCCTCTTATCTTCCCCTACACACACACACACACACACACACACACACCCGGGGCCTTGTCCCTCAGGCAACCTCTGAGTAAAGTCCTGTCTGTGCTCCCACCAAGGTTACCTCTCTGTGTTATAACTGTCTGGCCCATAGTGTGGTGGGGAGAGAAGCAGCCTAAGGGCCAGCTAGCCTAACTGCACGAGTAAACATCTACCCCTCATTCCATCCAAGGATCTGATACTGTCCTGAACTTACTCTATCATCAAGTGAGGCGTTGCTGTTTGTCTCTCCCATAGTGTCCCATAGTGTCCATAGGACAGGCCTAGGAAAATGTTCACCATATAGAAAAAGCAAATAGAAAATGCTACTTCCAAATTCTTCCTATCCCTGCTACCTGGCTCTCCTTTGTGCTAGGCTGTCATTTCCTCACTAAACTGGGACTCCACTATGTCTGTCTCCCTAAATACTCCTCACTATCTGGAGACTCATTGGCCAGTCTCTTGCTTTTGTGGCATATCCAGAGTTGGGGGTCAGAGAAGGAATCACTATTTTTTTTGCCATCTTGCTTCAATGGCAGCCAATCATAAACACTCTACATTTATAAGCATGGTGTAGGCCAGAAATACTGTGGGTGTGTCAATCTTGATGACACCCAGGTTCTCTTCCTCCTACTTTGTACTGGTTCTGCCTCATTTTCTTCCTCCTATGTTGCACCAGCTGTTTGGCATCCCATGCTGGTCTATACGAGGTTGATCACTTACTTTCATAGTGAGCACTATTAATCTCTGTAGCCACTGTTGCTCAAAATCTAGTCCTTAATTTAAAGAAGCATTTATCAATTGTATTCACATTTGTCTGGTTCAAGGGTTTTGTCCTGCTGTCTGGATAGGCTGTGAATCTCCTAAAGTTGTAGGTAAAATTTGTGACTATGTTAAGAGGATTTGTAACTTTTATCAGATATTGAAAGGAATTTGTATTTTGTGAAAAGATAAGAGTTAATACTCTAATTATTTCCATTCCTATTTTCCAATTCACAAATGTATTAGCTAAAATTCCTGGAGTCATGTCTCTTCTCTATAAAATGTGGGGACAGATTAGCTGTAGGAGTAGAGGAGGAGAGGTAAGCAATGAACAGAGGCAGCTGGCTTAGTGATGAAGAGCATGAACTTGGGCACTAGCTTCCCTGGATTTTGAACACTGACTTGGCCATTTACTAACTATATAATCTTTGACAAGTTACTTCGTTTCAGATTTTGTAAAATGGGAATTATAATGGTAATCCTTTATATACCATAGGGTTCTTTTAAAAATTAAAGAAATTGTTAAAATAAAAAGCACATAAAATGGTAGCTGGTATCAATTACATAATTGCAGTTATTTTTATTATTATTAAATCTCCAAGGTTTTTAACATGGGAGCATGAGTAATAAAGATGCCATGAATATTCATCTTTGAATTCTATTTAGGCTTACCCCAGTGCCTTGCATATCAGAGAAATTTAGTAAAGGTTTGTTGAGCATGATAGAACGAAATCTCTGTGTTGAAGTTCTGAAAATCTATTCCTGTTTTCTGATTCAACTTTCCTACCTCCTTCTAGCTCACACTCTGTTCTTTAGGGCACTTCATTGAATCTGGAATAAACCAGAAAAGTTTGGGAACCAAGCTGGTGCATTCTAGGAGAGGAGGAGTAAAACTAGAAAGTCCATGTCTATGCATTAACAAAGCTGTTTTTTAAAAAAGCACCTATGAAGTGAGAGAGGAATAGAAGTATCTATTAGCAACAATTTCATCATGAAAGTCTTAAGTAGTCTAAGAGAAAATGTATTTGTAATATTTACTAAATATATGTCTACAAACAAGAATTGTGAATACTTCTTGTGTCAAAAATTGCTATGGAAATAAAGGATTAAAGCAGAGACTCTCAAAGAAATTCAGAACATGGTTTCTGTCTGTATGAGTCAGGGATTTCCAGAGACACAGAACCAATAGGATCTATATATAGAGTTACTTATTTTAAGGAATCCACTCTTGTGATTATGGAGCCTGGCAAGTCCAAAACCTGCAGGGCAGAAAAGGGCCAACGCTGTGGTTCAAGTCCAAAATCTAGGAAAGAGTCAGTGTTACAGTTCAAGTTCAATTTCTTCTTACTCAGCGGAAATCAATCTTTTATTCTATTCATGCCTTCAATTGATTGGATAAGGCCCCATTATGGAGGGCAATTGGCTTTACTCAGAGTTCATGGATTTAAATGTTAATCTCATCCAAAAACACCCTTACAGAAACATCCAGAATGATGTTTGACCACTATCTGGGCACTATGGTCCAGTCAAGTTACACATAAAATTAACCATCACACTATTTTTAAAAACATGAAGAGAAATCTTGGGGTCATACACAAAGCAATAAAGAAGAATGAATAAGGGCAGGTTTTAGATTCAGAAGACTTGAGTTCAAATTCTGCCTCTACCTCTTGGTAACTGGGTGGGGACGTTGGGGAAAATACCACAGATGCTCAAATTAAGCAAACCTGGAAATAAGGTGAGGTTTTACTTTTACAGTGAGAGGACCTTAAAAATATGTTTCTGGTCAACTTAAATATATAAACCTAAGAAAAAGATTCAACTGTAAGACATAATTTGCAGTATTTGCACATTTAGTTAAGGCACATATTTAAAATTCTATAATATACGAACTAACTTATTTTTTTAGAAGTTTTTCTTTTTTTCAGTCTTATACTTCATGAAATACTTAGATTTCAAACTCTTCCCAAGCCCCTTTGACATCAGTGTCGTTTTTCATCTGCTTTCTGAGAAGCTGCCCACAATTATGGGGGTTTTACCTTCACATCCATCCAAATTATACAAGAATCCAAACTTTTTGAATCTGTTTCATAATGTCACTAGAAATTTCATCCCACTCTGTAAGGATATACATATACCTAACATTAGAAAAGTGGATTTTTAAATTCATTAAGTGAACAATCATGTTTACAACACATTCTTGGAATGATTTAAAAGGACTTGAGTCATAAGCTAGTAATTGCCCCCCGGAAGTAACTAATTCTACCAGACTATGTTCATGAGCATTCAAAACTAGCACAATTATGATCAGGTAAATACGTCTTCACATTAATATGTCTTATACTACACTGATGTTCAAAATTTAGTAACTAAAACAATGCCCTTTAATATGAGAGGAATTTCTATAGAACTGAACGTGAAGCAACTTGTTTTCTGATGGATAGTTTTGGGAAAAATATAGATGAACATATATCACATTTATTTTTCCCATAATGAAGATAATGGCAGTAATTACCTCAGTGGGTTGTAATGAAGACTAATGAGATAATTTAAGAAAATCCATTTGGTACAAAAGTTAATAGTAATTATATAATTATTATTGTTGTTAAGCAATGTGACAGTATGTTGTAGACGTCCCCTTCTTGCTCCATAGTATGTAAGAAACAAGAGAAAATGGGCTTGGAATTCTTCTTTTCTCCTTTCTCCTGTTGTGGACTAGATGCCCGGCTTGTTTTGACAATGTGACCTTCCTCAAAACTGTCAGAAGATGTCACTGGGGTCAATAAGGCTTCATGGATGTGACCACCAGTTGCATCCTTCTGCTTGTATCCCATTAAGACAGTATAAAAACTGGTTAGGTCCTTCCTTATCTTGCCATATTCGGGCAGTTATATTTCCTAAGTAACAGCTGCTGCTTGTAGGAAATTTAGTCTTCTCACATAATCCAAGATCAGGATCCTGTGAATATGATTAGTTACCTTGAAATAGTCTTGCCTCCTTCTGAAAGGGTGTAGACTTCTTTCTTTTATTCAGTTTAGCCCCTTAGGCAAAATTGAACTAGGTAACAACCTCAGAAGTCACTTTTGTTAAACTTCTCAAAACACAGATAAAGAGAGAAAGCAATCCTCAAACCTCCTTGGTAATAACAAGTAACAGAGTCCTTATTTTAGCACCTCCATAGTTTGCATTTCAAAGGAGGGGGAAGTATTTGTGTCACCATGTTGGTCTCCCTATTTTTATCCTGAGACTAGGAAAAGACTAGCCAGTTGTAAGAATAACAGCAAACTTGGAATTTTCCCCATAACTGTTATCTTCTTCATCCCATAAGTTTAAAGATCAATCTGAGAACAACTAGTGTTGCAGTGTGAATCAAGTAAGGGCAATTATTAGGGTGAATCAGGAGAACCTGACAATGTGATTTTTGGTCACACTAGAAGTACTATCCTTATGGCTCATAGAATGAAACGTACTTTAAAGTAATTTGGTTGAAGTTCAGAGAATATTTCACTATGAGTATGGATTTTAGTTTGACGTGGACAGCAGGCAGACAGATGTGTATCAAATAGCATTTGCAGCATATGAAAATTAATTTTTCACGACCAGAAAGATATAAATATAGTAATGTTTCTCATTTTAAAGTGTCATTTATATCAACCAGAAATGTGATATATTAGGGAAAAAATTCACAGTCTATAAATAGTACTGCCTTGGAGTCTTCATCTGTGGGTAGATGGACAAGGGTGGGAGGGATTCCTTTCCTTGAGTGTGAGCTTAAATCCATGCAACTATCCATGCAACATTTACATTTGGTCATCTTGAAGGCACATTTTACTCATCATTCTCCCTCTCAAACTTGGTCTGCTTCTTGGATTTTCTCTCTTTGTACATGGTGCCATCATCTGTTTAATTGAAAAAAGCATAAACCCGGAAATTATCCTAGATACTTCCTTCTTCCTCACCCCCTTATTCTATCCATTTTACTTCCTCTATGACTGTCTATTTTTCTTTCTTGCCACTGAAACCAAACCACCATCAGAAGTCACATGTCACCACCAGGGCCTTGCATTTTAAAATGTATCTAGGATTTGTTTTAATTGGGTATGGTAAGACCTGCAGACACAGAAATGACTGTCATGTATGAAGAAGTTTATAGTCACAGATCTCTAGAAATAGGAGGTCTGGCATGCCACTCAAAGGGCTTTCATGTGGAAGCCTGAAGATTGATCAGGAGAGAGAGGGAGCAAGAATACAGTGGAGGCAAGAGCCTTTATTGTGGTTTCCGTGGGAGGTAATGGGTGAGGCACTGTAAGGAGATTTAGGATTGGCTAGCCTGAATAATTTCTGTGGGCTCCAGGGCAAGGAGCTGTCTTTCTTGTCTGGTACCTAATCGTGAGGTGATTAGGTCAGATGGATAGTGGCCTGGAGTATAGGAGCTCAATAAAAAAAGTGGTTGGAGGCTTGGCCTTTGGATTGGTGGTTTGTACATGAGAGTAGCATTTACAAGTGAGGCCTATACATCTCTTAACATTGGCTACTTCTGGGAGGGGTAGTCTCTTCAGAGTCAACAAGGCTCCAAATGTCAAAATATCAGAACACATCTTTAATACACTTGTAACCAGTCTATTTGCATCTACTCCCCCCATAACCAAAGTGAAAAATCCTTTAAAAAGACAAATATGAGAACTTCTCAGTCTAAATCCATCACTAGCTTCCCCTTGCTCTTCCTAATAGGCCATGAGTGATCTGGTTCTTACCTACTCTTGGACCTACCTCATTTTGCACCCTCTTCCCTTTATGAACCTCAGCTACATTAGCTTGCTTTCAGCTTTTTAAATTGTCATGTTTCATCCCTGGACCTTTATGTGCATGGTTCTCTCTGTGTGGAATATTCTTCCCTACTTCTTCTTCCCTGTGTTGGTACCTAACTGCTCTGGGGCTGTCAGCGTAAGCATCACTTCCTCAGGG
The DNA here is from genome assembly GCA_028646485.1 of Cryptoprocta ferox. NCBI lineage: Eukaryota > Metazoa > Chordata > Mammalia > Carnivora > Eupleridae > Cryptoprocta > Cryptoprocta ferox. The sequence continues at coordinate 65,347,822 of CM053571.1, forward strand.
AAGTTTTCCCTCCTTTCCCCAGACCAGGTCATGGGGAAAACTCATTTTAACTCCCATAACATTTCATGATTTTCTAGTATACTTATCAGAATTTATGATTATATGTTTTTATTTGTGTGATTAACTTCTGCTACCTGGGATACATAAAGGCAGGACTGTATCCCTTGGACTTACATTATATTTTTAATTCCTAGCAGAGTGCCTCAATAAATATGGAAGCCTTTAAAAACTATGTGTTGAATAAATGAATAAATGCCAGTCTTGGTTTAGGATACAGTATATTTTCAATTTACAGACTGAGTTGGAAAAACAGAAATGGTTTTCCTGAGACAGCCTTTGGAAAAAAAAAAATCACTTGGAGCTGATACGTAATTGCTCTGAGTGATGTGTTATCAGAAGTGATGGGAGCCATACCAAACTGTCTCTACTGGGCATTGTGTGTCATGGCAATAAGATATCTGACATGATTTGAAACATGAAGAAAATGGATTGTGAAAAGTCATAAATATACGGAAGTTTTTTCCCTTCTCATGAGGATCATCTGAAAATTGCTCTTAGTGGCCAATGGCAGTTTTATAACTGTCTTTTCAGAGAAGATGAAAAAAAGGTGGTCTATAGGAAAATTTTTTTAGATTGTATACAGAAAGGGAAACTGGCTTGCTTCCCTCTTAATACTCTTTAAAAAAAATTAATTACAAAAACATGACACAATATTAAACATTCCCCAGATGTTTCATATGAGAAAATAATCCTAAAAAACACAAGCATCTATTTGTTAAAATTAGGCCTAAGCTCTGGGTACTCAGGAAAGAGCGATCAGACTTCAAATTTTTAAAAAGGTAGAAAATGTCAAATGAGTAACCTAACATAACGAAAGTGCCACAGAATAGGGCAGACAATTACCTGTTAAGACGGCTCTCCTATCCTAATAGGAGATGTCAAAGCTCTTTTCTTTATATAATTCCTGAAGGTATAGTGGATTTTTAAAATCATTACAACCCTCTACTTTCCCACTTCTCCACTTCTTCCTCTGAGGGCTTACCTTAGCACAGAGGAAGAAATACAAAATTTAATAAGTTGATGTAGAGAATTGATGTAACAAACTAGATCAGATGTTGCAACCGGATGGTCATGGTGTCTATGGTACATATTCGATCAGCAGGATATTTTTGTTTGTATTGCAAACAGTTTAAAGTTTTATGAGTAATTTGTAACACTTAAAATTAAAAGACCGTACATTAATAACCTTATCTTTAATTGAAAATGGACACTCTGGGAGTCCTGATTACCTCCATGGTCCTATTCCTCTTGCTGAGCCTCAGAGCCCTTAAACAGGGCACATGCTTTCCAGTGTACCAGAATCCCTATATGGCCCTTGTCACATTTTTATATTACTTGGTTGGCCCCTGCAGACATTTGACTTTGATTCTTAAAATATAAGATACAAGCAATTACATTGATTCTCCATTTACTCCAACTATAAAGAGGGTCTTTTTACAGTCCAGTCTACATAAAGAACTCCTTTTGGAAATCCAAAAGTCTAACACAATTTACAGTGAACAGACTGCGACAACATATCTTGTGGATTACCTCTCTGTGAAGCTTTAAATACATAATTCCCTTAAACCTTATTTTCTCAGAGATTTAAAATACTTACTTCCTACAAAATTGTCAGGTGTTTCTCTTCATTTTTGTGCCAGAAGAAAAAAGGGTACTGGGTTATTTGATTCCTAAGACCCAAAAGATGATATGTAATGGTATTTATAAATGTCCATGGGCCATTACATTTTTTTGAATACCCTAAGTACTTTAGCTTGTGAATACCCTAACATTATTATGGGAAAGATCACAAATGGTCATGTTGCTTACTTAGAAGCTGGTTTGTGATTATTTGCCTTTCCTTTCACTTCAAGATACATGCTCAAATAGCTGGTATAAAATTAGAATAATTAGGCAAACTAGAACAAGGAAGTGGAAACAAAACATGGATTAGGAAAAAAATGTATAAATAAATCAAGAAACACACAATATCTACAACATGGGTTCTATGGTATAAAACCTTTCTAGTGTTATTGTGTTCCTAATGTTCTTACTTATTTACATGGTGATTAAAAGTTGAATTCACAAAACTGGAAATTATTTCCCATTGTATCTTTAGCACAGTACATAGAAACTAGTACATGATAGGTGCTCAAAGAGTAGAAATATAAATTTAAAGTGACTTCTTAGACACAAAGACACATATAAGTGAATTAGAGTCATTTTTTGTGAAGGACAGATCAAGGTTATACATACTTCAACACTGAGGTAACTTAGAATACTTAAAAAAGAAAACAACCTCTGAATTTAATGATAGTGTAAATTGACTTGGTTTGCATCCCAAAACTCTTAGGCTCCCAAAATGTGCATTTCTCTGCCTTCATTCATGGACCCAGGATTCCATGAAAAACCATAGCATCTTTACTTTCTACCTTAAAGCATTGCTTCACACTCAGTAGTGTCTTTTATCTCAGTACTTACAGACTGACAAACCATTCCCAGACTATTCCTATAGTACTGTCACCAAAAAACCACTTGTGTTAGTAGGGCTACTGATTTGGTGGGGTTCTGTACAATGCTGTCTGGCCAAGAGCATTTGAAATCTATCTCAGTGGTTGCAGAGAGCTTCACCATCAAATCCATTCTAATTGACCAACTTTCTCTCTTCTTATTGCTGTTTTCTTTGCACATTGGCTAACCTGGCTGTCTCAGTCTGCCTCAGTCTATTTCTATAACTTATTTGCTCAAGTATCTACAACAGACTTGAACTTTCTTCTGTGTTTCTTTGTTCAAGAACAGAAAAAGACTTCTGGTTTCTGGTTCCCCATATAAAGAGCCAGAGAGAGAGAGAGAGAGAGAGAGAGAGAGAGAGAGAGAGAGAGGACATGGTAAAAACTGCTGCCTGCAAGTTTGGAGAGACAGACAGGTGAATATAGGGAGACATGGCTTTCTGGAGTAGAGACTCATAAGCAGAAACTGCCAGAGGAACCAGTGTTGGGGTAGGAAAACCTGAACTGTAATTGATAGATATTAATCCAAACTATATCAATAATCACTTTGAACATCAGTGGCCTCAATGGATCAATTAAAAGACAGCAATCGTCAGAGTGCATAAAAAACCAAGATCTAATTATATGTTATCTACAAGAAATTACATTTAAATATAAAGACCTACAGATTAAAAGTAAATTAATAGAGACAGATATACCATACTAACACTAATTAAAAGGAAGCAAGAGTAGCTATATTCATTTCAAACAGAGCAGACTTTAGAGCAAGAAGTTATTAGGGATAAAGGAGTTAATTCTGTTTGAAGACATGATAATCCTTAACATGTATATACCAATAACAGGATATTAAACCACACGAAGAAAAAACTGAAAAAACATGCAAGGAGAAATAGATCAATCCACTATTATAGTTGGAGACTTCAATACTTCTCTATCAGAAATGGACAGATACAGCAAACAGAAAATCAGTAAGGACATAGTTAAACTCAATAATACCATCAATCAACTGGACATCTATAGACTACTTCATCCAACATACAAATTATTCTCAAGCTTACTTGGAACATTCATCAGGATAGACCACATTCTGGGAGATAAAATACACCTTAAAATTTTTAAAGAATAAAATTTATGCAATGTCTACTCTCAGAGCACAATGGAATTAACCTGGAAGGATAACTGGAAAATCCCAAAGAAGTAGAGATTAAGCAACAGTTCCAAATAATACAGAGGTAGAGGAAGAAATCTCAAGAGAAATTTAAAAATATATCAAGCAAAACGAAAATTTAAAAACCAACTTGTCAGAATTTGTAGGATGTGTATTAGAAGGAAATTAATAGCAGTGAATGCATATATTAGAAAAGAAAGATCTAAAATTAATCATCTGAGTTTCCACTTTAGGAAACTAGAAAAAGATAAATAATTAAAAAATAAACAGAAGAAAGGAAATAATAAGAATCAGAGGAGAAATCAATGAAATTAAAAACAGGAAATCAATAGAGAAAATCGATGAAACCAAAAGCTAGTTTTTTAAAAAGATTAATAAAATTGATAAGCCTCTAGCTAGGCTGAAGAGATTGAGAGAGAGGACACAAATTACTGACATCAGAAATGAAAAAGGGGACATCACTACAGATCCCATGGACATTAAAAGAGTAATAAACAAATAGAATGAATAACTCTATGCCCACAAGCTTAATCTAGATAAAATGGGCCAGTTTGTTGAAAGATACAATCTGTCAAAGCTCATATAAGAAGAAATAGACAATTTGAATAGGCCTATATCTATTAAAGAAATTGAATCAATAATTAATAACCTTACAAAAAAAGAAAGCACAAGGCCTAGAAGGGTTCTGTGGTGAATTCTACCAAACATGTAAGGAAGAAGTTATTCTAGTTCCCTACAATCTCTTTCAGAGGTTAGGAGCCAAGGGATATTTTCTGACTCATGATATGAGGTGAGTATTACACCAATAATAAAAGCAAAGATGTTATAAGAAAAAAAACCTACAGACCAAAAGCTCTCATGAATACAGATGCCAAAAAATCTTCAACAAAATATTAGCAAATTGAATCCAATGATGTATAAAAAGAATTACACCCAATGACCAAGTGGGATTTGTCTCAGATATTCAAGGCTGATCAGCATTTGAAAATAAATATAAGCCATTACATTAACAGACTATGAAGGAAAAGGCACATGATTATATCAACAGACACAGAAAGCGCATTTGACAAAATCCAGCACCCATTCATGCCATTCATGATAAAAGCTCTCCAAAAGTAGAAATAAAGGGGAATTTCCTCAACATAATAAAAAAAATATCTACAAAAAACTTACATCACATAATATAATGGTGAAAAGCTTGAAGCTCTATCACTAAGATCAGATAGAAGGCAAGGATATTCTTTCTCACTGTACCTTTTCAATATCATACTAGCAGTCCTCACTAATGCAATGAGACAAGAAAAGGAAATAAAAGTGATATGTACTGGGAAAGAGAAAGTAAAACTGTCTTTGTTTGCAGATGACATGGTCATCTATGTAGAAAATCTGAAAGAATAAACGTAAAAACTCCTGGAACTAGTAAGCGATTAACACAAACCTCAAGATACAAGATTATGATACAAAAGTTCATCTCTTTCCTACACACCAGCAACGAGCATGTAGAATTTGAAATTAAAAACACAACACAATTTACAGAAGCACCAAAAAAATGAAATACTTAGTTATAAATCTAAGAAAAGATGAATAACATTTATATAAGGAAAAATATAAAATTCTGATAAATGAAATTAAAGAACTAAATAAATGGAGAGATAGTCCATATTCCTGGATAGGAAGACTCAATAGTGTCAGCATATCAGTTCTTCCCAATATGATCTATAGATTGAATGTAATCACAACCAAAATCCCAGAAAGTTATTTTGTGGATATCAACAAACTCATTCTACAGTTCATATAGAGAGACAAAAACCCAGAGTAGCCAACATAATTTTTAAGGAGAAAAACAAAGTGGAGGATTGACATCACACAATTTCAAGAATTACTATAAAGCTACAGTCATCAAGACAATGTGGTATTGGCACAAGAATAGATAAACAGATCAATGGAACATAATAGAGATCCTAGAATTAGACCTACATATACATAGTCAACTCATCTTTAACATAGGAACAAAGCAATACAATGGGGGAAAGATAGTCTTTACAACAAATGGTGGTAGAAAAACTGGACACACACATGCAAAAAATAGAGAAAAGTCCAGAGTTCCAGGGAAGATGGCAGAGTAGGAAAATCCCAGGCATACCTTGTCCCATGGATATACCCAGAGAACGCCCACATCAGTGTAAGTAACCCAGAAAATGACCCCAAAGCCTGGCAGAACAGATTCTCCGCAGCTAAATGTAGAGAAGAGCCTATATCAAAGAGGGTAAAAAGGATGGAGATGCTGTCAGGAGGCATACTGACCTATGGGACCATCTGTAGGAGGGACGGGGACACCACAGGCATGGAGAAGGAAGAGGAGATCCCACATGAGGGACCCCAGGCATGGGAGACTGCCCAAGGAAGATGAATCTTTATATTATTTGGCTTTGAAAACCAGAGGGGCTAACACCTGGAACTTTAAAAATCAGTGGGCTCAGCTGAGGGAGAGCCTGACGGCAATAGGAAACTGAGTCCCTACCTTAAAGAGACAGCATAACAAATAGCTGTGCTGAGATACAGCATAGAAGCAACAGTTTGAAAAATGCCTGGGTTATATAGGAGGGAGATTTTTTACTAATCTCAGAGTGTGTGTTGTAGAGGCAGGTCTTTGGGAGAATTCTACAAGAACAAAAGAGCTGGCAGGAGCCATTTCCCTTTCCTGCCCCCCAGCCTAAATACAGACACCTTCAGGGACCATCACATTAGGAACAGTCTCCACCTAGCTTGGTAACAGCATGCCCTGCTCCCACACTCTTCTGTGGACCTGTCTCCACAAACCTAGGTTCAGCAGGAATTTTCCAAAGTTATTCCAGGTTCCTTTCCACAGCAAACAATGCAAACCTTATTAACACAATGCAACCTGCCCCTGCATTCTCCTACAGATCTGCCCCCTCCAATCCAAACTCAACAGGAGTCCACCCAAAGCAGTGTCATTAGTGTGGCAGTGTGCTAGCAACTTTGACAGGGATCAGCACCAACTCAAAACTGACTCCTGCCCTCAGACAGGAGAAGAAAACCACACACACCTGTTTAGCTGTGGCTCCAGCAGTGTGTTAGGGGCAGACATCTGGTCTGAATTCAGGCTCTGCCACCAATGAAAGCTTCTCAGAGAACAAAACAAGGAGACCTCCTTGCAGTTCAGTGTTGCTACAGCTCTGAAAATGCCTTGTCTGACCAACTCAAGCCCAAAGTGACTCCAGACTGGCCCTCTAACAACAGAATAACCAAGCCCAGCTCATGATAGACAAACAGAACCATTGCAGATGATCAGACTGAAGGCAAATGAGGCTCAGCCACATAGGGCACATATAAAACTCATAGGAGGCATTCCTGAAGCATCAGGTTCTTGTGAACAGGGACATGCACTACAGGGCATTATAGGATCTCTTTATCATAAGTCCACTACTTTAAAGAGCAGGAGATGTAGCTGACGATCCTAACACATAGAAACAGACACAGAGAGCTGAACAAAATTAGAAGACAGAGGAAAATGTCCTAAACAGAAGACCCGAACAAAATCACAGCAAGAAGATGAAACAGAATGGAGATAAACAATATGCCTGATAGAGAATTTAAAGCAATGGTCATAAATATACTCACTGGACTTGAGAAAAGAGTGAAGAACTTCAGTGAGATCCTCAACAAACATAGAAAATATAAAAAACCAATCAGAGATGAAGAATTCAATAACTGACATTAAAAATACACTAGAGGGAACAACTAGAAGACTAGAAGATGCAGAAGAATGGATTAGTGACCTGGAGGAGAGTAAAGAAAAGACATCAAGCTGAACAGGAAAGAGAGAGAATAAGATAATAAATGAAATAGATTAAAAAAAACTTAGCAACACAGTCAAGTGTAATAACATTCACATTATAGAGATCAAGAAGAGAGAAAAAAAGGATGAAATTTTATATGAAGAAATATAAAACTATATGAAGAAAGCTAAAAACTTCCTAAATTTAAGGAAGGAAACAGAAATCCAGATCCAGGAGGCACAAAGAGCCCCCAACAAAATCAACGCAAGGAGGTCCATACCAAGACACATAATAATTAAAATAGCAAAAAGTAGTAATAAAGAGAGAATTTTTAAAGCAGCAAGAGAAAATAGTTACACACAAGGGAAATCTCATAAGGCTGTCAATGGATTTTTCAGTAGAAACTTTGCAGGCTAGAAGACAATAGCATAATATATTCAAAGTGCTAAAAGAAAAAACCTGAAGCTAAGAATACTCTATCCAGAAAGGCTATCACTTAGAATAGGAGAGATAAAGAGTTTCCCAGCCAAACAAAAGTTAAAGAAATTCATCACCACTAAACTTATAAGAAATGTTAAAGGGGACTCTTTGAGTGGAAGGGAAAGACCATAAACAGAAATAAGAAAAGTAGAAAGCACAAAAGCAATAAAATTAAGTATATCTATAAAAAAAAAAGTCAAAGATTTGCAAAATAAAAGAAGGTAAAGCAAGGGCTACCTGGGTTGCTCATCAGGTAGGTGTTCAACTCTTGATTTTGGCTGAGGTCATGATCTCACGATTGATTCATGAGTTTGAACCCCACACTGGGCTCTGCACTGACAGGGTAGAACCTGCTAGGGAGTCTCTCTCTCTCCTTCTCTCTGCTCTTCCATCACTTATGCTCTCTCTCAAAATTGATAAATTAAAAAAATAAACAAAGACAGAAAACAAACAAAAAGAACGAATGTAAAGTATGACAGACACTATATACCTAAAATGTGGGAAGAGAGGAGTAAAAATTTAGTGCTTTCAGAATCGGTTCAAACCTAAATGACCATCAACACAATATACACTGTTATATGCATAAGATTTTATATATGACCTAATGATAACCACAAATCGAAAGGGGTAATAGATATGCAAAAATAAAGAGAAAGAAATCTAAGCATATCACTAAAGAAAGCTAGCAGACCAAGAGAGAAGAGAGCAAGAGAAGAAAGGAATAGAGAAGAACTACAAAAACAACCATAAAAGACATAACAAGGGGTGCCTGGGTGGCTCAGTTGGTTGAGCATCCAACTTTGGCTCAGGTCATAATCTCACAGTTTGGTTGGTGAGTTCGAGCCCTGTGTCAGGCTCTCTGCTGTCAGCACAGAGCCTGCTTCAGATCCTCTGTCTCCCTTTCTCTCTACCCCTTCCCTTCTTGCATGCATGCACACACTTTGCCTCAAACACACACACACGCACACATACACATGCACACACACACAGTATTAAAAGAAGTAACAAAATAGCAATAAGTGCATATCTATCAATAATTGCTTTGAATGGAAATGGACTAAATGCTCCAATATAAAAGCATGGGGTGATGGAATGGATACAAAATCAAGACACATCTATATGCTGCCTACAAGAGACTCATTTCAGACCCAAAGACACAGGCTGATTGAAAGTGAAGGGATGGAAAAGCATTGATCAAACAAATGGAAGTGTAAATAAAGAAAGCTGAGGTAGCAATACTTATATTGGATAAAATAGACTTTAGGGGTGCCTGCGTGGCTCAGTCAATTAAGTGTCTGACTTTGGCTCAGGTCATGATCTCATGGTTCATGGATTTGAGCCCCGTGTGGGGCTCTGTGCTGACAGCTCAGAGGTTGGAGCCTGCTTCAGATTCTGTGTCTCCCTCTCTCTCTCCCCCTCTCCCTCTGTCTCTCTATCTCACTCAAAAATAAATTAAAAAAATTTTTTAAGTTAAAAATAGAACCATGCTATGATCCAGTAATTGAACCTCTCGGTATTCACCCAAAAATACTGATTCAAAGGGATACATGCACTCTGTTGTTTATAGCAGCATTATCAACAATAGCCAAATTATGGAAAGAGCCTAAATGTTCATTGACTGATGAATGTATAAAGAATATATATACACACACACAATGGAATTTTACTCAGCATAAAAAAGAATGAAATCTTGAGGGGAGACAAGATGGCAAAGAAGTAGGGAGCTCTGTCCTTTTCGCCTGCCTGCATCTATCAAACTAAGAAGGACTGAAGCTACAATACTCTGAACTGCAAGAGTCTGGGAGGAAAAGAGACAGATTCCACTAAGAAGGCAGCCTCATTGGTGTGTGAGTGCAAACTGGGGGAGATAAAAACGGGCCGGGATCCAGAGGCTCGGAAGAGAGGGAGCCCCCTCTGCGGAGAGCCACGGAGAGATGAGGGAAAGAGAAAGAGAGGCTGAAAATGTTCATAGAGCTGTCTCTGGAGAAGAGAAAAACTTCAGCCCAGGACGGAGAGGGATCCTATCATCCCATCTGTAACTGCAGGGCGTGCAGAGAGAGATCCTTTCTCTCTAGCTGTGGTGCTTTCCTTGGGCTAGGCGTCCCAATCCCAGACGGTGCCAGGAGAAACGGCTCCCCTACTCCCCCAACTCGATCCCCGGCTAGGAAGCCGCCCGGCCTGCAGGAGTACATTTCGGGCAGTATCATTGAAGTGCGTGGACTAGGATCTGTAAATGAGGTGGGGCTTGGGAAATACAACTTGGCCCGCCTGAGGCACAGGGAGATGGGACCCAAAAGAGTGGGTTGCAATGCTTGGTTCAAGAAGGGATTGGGGCGCCACCATTCTTCTCCCCACAACCACCAAGGCGGGGCCTCAGGGAGAGGTCTGCAGGACCCACAGTGGAGGCAAGACCTTCCTACACCAAACCACAAACCATGCCCATCCAAGCTGGAGAGCTGCTTCTTTTTTTTTTTTCTTTTTTACCACAGCCTGGGACAAGACCAACATTGATGCATTGCTGTGATTAGATCAATTCTTGATATTCAGATATATTTTCCCCTATCTCATTCTTATCTCTCCCCTCCATTGGACTGGGCACTCAGGACATTGGTTTGCCTAAACAGTCATACTTAATCCATTCTCTTGATGCTACCTTCCTTTCTCTCTCTCTCTCTGGAAATCAGACTATATAGTTTCTTTGGGTAACATTATCTTCTTTTTTTTCTCCTCACCTCCTACCATATTCTCCTCTTTGTCTCTCTGAATTAAGCCTTTTAGTCTCTCTGCCTGGTCAACATTCAATTTCACTTCCTCCACAACCCTGTCACTTCTCTCTATGTATATGCTCTTCCAACAGCACTGTCTCCACCCTACTCTTTATTTGTAGCTGGGATTTCTGGTTTTATGCTTTTAGATTGTCGTTTGTCTTTTGTTGTTTTTATCCCTCACCTTTTTTTCTTTTCTTTTCTTTTTTTTTCCCTTTTGGTTTTCTTGTTTGTTTGATTTGTCTGTGCCTTTGTGTGCCTTTGTTCCCTGTGTGTTTGTCTGTCTGTTTTCCTCTTCAGGGATACCTCAAGAAACAAGCCAAAGTACACATGGTGGAGAGTCCCAAATATCACTGAGTAGGGAAGTAAAATAGGCACAGCAAGAGAAACCAAGAGACACCATTAAAAGAACACTTCCTGAATGGATAGGCCCTGGACAGTCAACGAGCCTCATTTAATATAGCAATACTCACAGGTGCAGAGTGCATAACAAGCTTTTAAAACTGACAAGAGACAGAAAGCTAGCCAAAATGATGAAACGGAAAAACTCTCCTCTAAAGAAATTCCAGGAAGAAGTCACAACTACAGAATTGCTCAAAACAGATATAAGCAACATAATGGAGCAAGAATTTAGAAGAATTGTCATAAAATTAATCGCTGG
>CM053571.1:65359744-65432229 GCA_028646485.1 Cryptoprocta ferox
ATACCATATGTTTTCACTCATAAGTGTAACAGGAGAAACTTAACAGAGGACCATGGGGGAGGGGAAGGCTGGAAAATAGGGAGGGGGAGGGAGACAAATCACGAGAGACTCTTGAATACTGAAAACAACTGAGGGCTGAAGGGGGAGGGGGAGAAGGGAAGGGGGGTGATGGGCATGGAGGCAAGCACTTGTGAGGATGAGCCCTGGGTGTTTAATGGAAACCAACTTGACAATAAACTATTAAAAAAAAAGAATGAAATCTTGCCATTTGCAGTGACACGGATGGAGCTAGAGAGTATTATAAGCAAAATAAGTCAGAAAAAGACAAATACCATATGATTTAACTCATATGTGGAATTCAAGAAACAAAACGAGGGTCATGGTTGGAGGTGGGGGGGCGGGTTGGGGAGAAGATAGGCAAACCGGGGAAAGAGAGTCTTTTTTTTTTTAAACTTATATTTGAGAGACAGAGAGAAATGGAGCGCAGGCAAGAGAGAGTCAGAGAGACAGAATCTGAAGCAGACTCCAAGCTCTGAGCTGTCAGCACAGAGTCTGATGTGGGGCTCGAACTCACAAACCGTGAGATCATGGCCTGAGCTGAAGTCGGACACTTAACCAACTGAGCCACCCAGGTGTCCCAAGAGACTCTTAACTATAGAGAACAAACAGGGTACTGGAGGGGAGGTGGGCTGGGGATGGATTAAATAGATGATAGTTATTAAGGAGGGCACTTGTTATGAGCGCTGGATGCTGTATGTAACTGATGAATCACTAAATTCTATACCTGAAATCAATATTACACTGCATGTTAACTAACTGGAATTTAAATAAAACTTAAAAAAAACCCATGTACAATTCAATGCCAAAAAACCCAAATAATTACAAAATGGGAAGAAGACATGAACAGGCATTTCTCCAAAGAGGACATACAGATGGCCAATAGACACATGAAAGATGCTCAACATCACTCATCATCAGGAAAATGCATACCCAAACCCCAATGAGATATTACCTCACATCTCCCAGAATGGCTAAAATTAAAAACACAAGAAATAACAAGTGTTGGTGAAGATGTGGTGAAGGAATCTTCATACACTGTTGGTGAGAATGCAAACTGGTACATCCATGTGGAACATATTTTGGAGATTTGTCAAAAAATTAAAAATAGAATCATATGAAATATTAGTTCTACTACTGCATATTTACCCAAATAATACAAAAACATTAATTTGAAAAGATATATACCCTTATGTTTATTGCAGCATTATTTGTTGTAGACAAGTTGTGGAGTCAACTCAAGTGTTCATTGATAGATGAATGGATAAATAAGAGGTGTTATGCATACGATGGAATATCACTCAGCCATCAGAATGAATAAATCTTACCATTTACAACAAAGCGGATGGATCTACAGGGTATAATGCTGAGTGAAATAAATCAGAGAAAGACAAATACCATATTATTTCACTCACATGTGGAATTTAAGAAACAAAACAAAGGACAAAAAGAGACCAAAAACCAGACTCTTAAATATAGAGAACAAACTGATGGCTACCAGAGTGGAGGTGAGTGGGGTAATGAGTGAATTAGGTAAGAGGAATTAAGAGTACACTTATCGTGATGAGAACTGAGTAATGTAGCAATTTGTTGAATCACTAATCTGTACACCTGAAAGTAATATACTATTGTATGTTAATTATACTGGAATTAAAAATAAAAAAAGAAAGGTCCAGTCAACAGAAAAAAGAAAATCTAGACACAGACCTTACACCCTTCATAAAATGTAACTGCAAATGGATCATAAAAGATAATATAGGAGGGAACCTAATGACCTTGAATATAGCCCTGACTTTTTAAATATAACACCAAAGGTGTTATAGGCAATGTCCTAATTTTCCAGGTGGTTTGGTACATACTGAAGTTTGAAAAGCACTAGCTTGAGAGTCTTCCCTACATCACCAAAGACTACGTAGAGTAGCAGGGAATTAACAGTCCTGGGAGGGGTGTGAATGGGTTAGTTGGTTAGTTCAGGGCTTGAAGAGATAGAGATCTTTGGGGGAAAATAGTTTAACAGTGACATCCCAGGATTTATAAGGGGAAGACCATTACTCTCAAGGGGATATTGAAGTAAATAAGGAGCTGAGCTTCTAGAAAATGAGAAACATCCAGAAAAAGCACCTCTTTCCTTATACATCTGGAAAAAGGAACTGACTCATAAGGTCAGAGATAATGATGCCCTCTAGTCATGCCCACCTATGTGTGGGATCAAGGACATGGCTCAGAGTTCACAGACCTAGACATAGACGTCATGGATGCTGCATTAATCAGATAATATTCTAGAGGGTCCCTAGGCAAAATTTTCCAGGTGTAACAAATGCTTAAGAATTTACTTTCCAACATGTTTCTTATGAAAGATGTAGAAAGTCAGGCTACATTTTCTTTTATAGTAGATGATTATCATGAAGACCTTTCTGATTTTCTCTGAAGGTGTGGGAATATGTGGATAAATAATGGTCTCATGACCAGAGTAGACTTTTTTTTTTTTATCTGCACTGGTTTATTAAGTAGAATGTGATTATGTCTATGAACCAGACTGGGCACCTTCCTGTGAATCTAGGCTACTTGACAGAATTTTTAAAAAGCTGTTGGTTACCACTATTCTCTATTTATATTTCCTAATCTGCCTTATTTTTAAAATAGATACAAAGGACACCAGATGTCCAGTTACCCTTAATACCGTGGAAATAGACAAGATGACCCAAAGGTTTCCTACTTTGTTTAATCACATGAAGATCAAACTGAATCAGAGGTTTGCCATTTATTTCTACCTGTTACAATTATTATAAATATCTTCAATCACATTCTATCCTGGCTTGGCTAATAAAATTGATGGACTTTGACATGTAATATTCACACATGTAAAAAAATCTGTTATTAAAGCCATAGTTATGATAAATTATTTTTGAAGATATATTTTTAGAAGGATGCTCTATTGGACTGTACTATAAGTCCAGGTCCAGATCTGTCTGCAGCAGGGCCTCAGAACATACTGATTTTAAATTAAGTATGACATTTCATCTTTTCTATCAAAACAGATGGACATGTGAAAACGAAAAGGAAGATAGAGGTTGGACTTTTGAAAAGAAATCTAAAAAGATGTGACAATAGCTCCTAGATAAAATGGGAAATATTTAAAAGGTAACCCATTTATGAATTAGTGAATTTAGATGGCATATGTTTTAGAATATTAGCTTATAAATCTAACTTTAAAAACGTGTTTATTTATTTATTTTGAGAGAGAGAGAGAGCAAGCAGGGAAGGGGCAGAGAGAGAGGGAGAGAGAGAGATAATCTCAAACAGGCCCCACATTCAGCATGGAGCCTGATGCAGGGTTTGATCTCACAACTGTGAGACCATGACCTGAGCCAAAATCAAACCAATCACTCAACTGATTGAGCCATCTGGGCACCCCTAAATCTAACGTTCTAATTATATGAACAATCTTAATGAGACAGCTTATGGAGAAAGTCAAATTGCAGTTTTAATTTATCACTCATGTTTTATTGTTCTTAAATGATGTTGTATATGAGAGGATATAGAATTCTGTCTTCTCTCCAACATCAAACTGTGGGATCTCAGGGTAGCCACAGACATGGCTAATGGCTGAATCCAGTCAGTCACAGTGATCTCCTCAAATCTACTTGATAAAAACTTGAAACAATAAGTTATTTTATACAAATAAAATCATCAAGAACCATATGAAACTTCCTTTTTAACCATATGAAACTTTTTATTCTTTCAGTCAGATAAATCCACCCAACAACTTGCCTTTGAAAATAATGACTACTCTTTCAAGTCCTAACACTGGGCTGCAAGTGACCTTCATTAATACTTTGAGGTTTTAATGAAGTCACCTACAACATATTTGATATTACATGACCCTCATGTATCATGTTTTAGGCTGAAATCCTTTATATTAGGTTGAGGGCAGCTGAGCTGGCCATTTTCTCTTCCAGATAAAGGACACATGAATATGAGTCAGGAAACCACGGTACCAATCTCTAATGATCAATTTCTCAGCACTTGCCAAACAAATCTACCCGGTTTATGGCCATGTTGTTTATACTTACTTAATTTTGACTAAAAAAAAGTATTGCAACAATTAAGCACAAGGTGCTGTAGAGGAATCAGATATGATAAAATATATAATACAATATGGTATGACATATGACCTGATATCATATAGACAAGTTATAGTTAGGTCTCCATTGTTTCTGGCAATTCATTATTTCATTTGGCCTTCTCAACGACTCTTACCCCTTACAGTTGAGGAAACTGAGGCCGGAGGGATGGAGTGACTTGCAGTGGGATTGGGTCATTGGTCTTTGGTAACAGAACACAGACAAGAACAAACTCCCACACCTGATAGGAGTTCTCCCCATCACTCTTATCTCTGCCCAACTTGCAACACAGCAATTGATTTGTTGCCATCCACTCTTTATTGATGAACACCTTGTGGTGGAAAACATCATTGTACACAGGATTTCCTGGTTGCTGAGCCACTCTTCACTCTGGACATGAAAGATGCCACCTGCCAAGTGAACCTGACCCAGAAGGCAAGAGGTTTGTAGCTTTAACAGGTGCACATCAAGTCGTCATCAATCTTTGTAACAGCGCTGCTCTCATTCTTTTTAACCTTGCTCTGAAGTGTGATGCCTTTGTTAAGACTCAATTTTGGATAGAAGAAAAAGAATATTTCTTTTCCTAAGAGCATGCTTACTTTATCAAACGGATTTTAGGACAAGACAAAACCTACTCTTTCCTTGACTTTGTGTGAAATCCTCTCTGTAGAGGAGACTGAAGATTCTTACCCAGTTCCATCAAACATCAACATTTGGCTTTTTATTAGGATTTAGCCCCAAACATAGGAGAATTGAATGATACTCTCTTCCCCCCCCCCCCAATCTAATCTATCAGTAAATCCTCATGGTTCTGTCTCCAAAATCTATTCCCTCTGTCCCAACATGTCCCTCCCTGGCTGTTCCCTGAATCTAAGCTACCAGTGGTGCTTCAGCCTGCCCTTTTCTGGTAGGAGACACAGCTCTAACAATTTCATTTCCTTTAACTCTTGCCCCTATTACTGTCCAGCCTCCACAAAGTGACCAGAGAAATGCCTTTAAAAATGTAAATCTTGTCACTCTCTGCTTAAAACCTCTCACTGGCTGCCCATTGACATTAAAGTAAAACCTGTATCCCTTACCTGGACCCACAGGCCCTGTCTACCTCTCATCTCATAGCCTGCACCTCTCCCTTGGTGCACTCTGCTCTAGCCACACACACATTAGAACATGCTGAGCTCCTACCCACTGCGGTAGGCTAAACATTGTCCCCTCCCCCACCAACCCACCAAATATATCCTCATCCTAATCCCTGGAACCTGCAGATGTTACCTTATATGGCAAAAAAAAAAGGGGGGGGGGATGTGATTGCTGGATTAGAGATATGATTAAGATGGATCCTAAATACCATCACAAGTATTCCTATATGAAAGAGAGAGGGATATTAGACAGACAATCACACAGGAGAAACTTTAAAGATCCTGGCCTTAAAGACTGGAGCAATTCTGACAAAATCCAAGAAATTCTGGCAGTTACCAGAAGCTGGGAGAAGCAAGGAGTGGATTCTCTCCTGGTGCCTTCAGAGGGAATGTGGCCCTGCCAACACCTTGTTTTCAGATTTCTGAGCTCTAAAACTTTGAGAAAATTAGTTCTGTTATTGTAAACCACCAAGTTTGTGGTAGTTTGTTACAGCATCCATAGGAAACTAATATACCATGGTTTCTATATTTATGGTTCCTTCTGCTTGCAACTGATTTTTATGAAACCTTCTTATGTCTGCCTCTTTCTCATTCCCTAGGACTCAAGTGAAATAGTACCTCTTTGGGGGGACTTCCCTGACTGTTGGAGCTAAGGCAGCCATTTCCACTCAGACATTCTTTGTCACATCACCCATTTTATTTTCTTTATCATTTAAAAATATAATTTATATTTAATTTTTTCTCTGACTTCCTTATTTTCTTATTCTAGCACACAGACACACAGACACACACACACACACACACACACACAAAACTCCACACAGCATATGGCATGAAGTCAATGCTTACTAAAATATTGCTGAAGAAAGGAAAGAAGGAAAGAATATTAATTGCCTAATGATAAAGAAGAAGTTATTTAATAACACCTAGGCTTTTAAAAGATCTTTGGCTTCTGTGGTGAATGTCTTCTACTATAGAAAGGGTTGCCTACATAGAATCCTATAAATAATATACAGGGCATCCAGTTAAATATGAATTCAGGTAAGCATAAATAATTTTTAGTATAAGTATGTCCCACAAAATAAATGTATGCAGACAAATATTGCATAGGACATATTTATAATAAGTATAGTATTTGTTATTCAAATTCAGGGACACCTGGTGGTTCAGTTGGTTAAGCATCCACCTTTGGCTCAGGTCATAATCTCACAGCTTGGGAGTTCGAGTCCTGAACTGGGCTCTGTGCTGATAGCTCAGAGCCTGGAGTCTGCCTTGGATTCTGTGTCTCCCTCTCTCTCTGCCCCTCCCCTACTCATGCTCTCTCTCCATCTCTCAAATATAAATAAAAAACATCAAAAAAAAATTCAAATTTAGCTGGGCATCTTGTTTTATTTTGCTTTTACTAAATCTGGCAATCATAATTGTAGAACACTACAGTGCTCTATTATAAACAGATTATTCTGTCAGGAGATGAGGGGATAAATTAAAAAACAAAAAACAAAAAACCAAAAAAACAAACCAAACAAAAAACCTTACTCTGAAAATCTTTTCTCATGCAAGTATTCCTCAAAATCTTAAAACTGTATGCACGTATCAGTAAGTTGACCCTTCCCTCTAAGGGAAAACCAAAGAAGTACTTGTTTAGTCACATCACCCAGGGAAAGGAAGGCACCTGCTGTGCTAAAGGCAAACCCTGATGGTGTCACTTGTGAATCTGCATGGATGATGCCAGAACTGGGCATATTCCACATCATGGAACTACTTCTATATGTGAAAGGCAATATGAGTTTCAAGGGTATAATTGTGATTCCCTGTATAAAAGTGCTTTTGGAAGGTTTGTGATGAGATTTTGTACATGCATCCTTTTATTCACCTCCCCCTGCCCCTTATTCCCCAGGATCCTGGCTGATGAACAGACCAAACATGGATTGACAGAAGGGATGAAATATCAGGAAGACTTTCTGGTCAGGGCCAGCCTGAGGATGGAGGCCTCTCACCACCCATTTCAATGGAAAGTGGCAGACCTGCAGAGCATATCCCCACTCTTCATGCTGAGAGAGAATAGACACCTGGGGACCTTGGCAAGGGCAGGCTGTGTCTACAGACCAGATGAGCACTTTTGTGCCATACGAGGGAGAGGACACACATCACATGTGCAGCAGCTCTGACCATGCTACTGAGAGCTGCCCAGTCTAATTAGCCAGGCCTCGTCCCATTGGGAGGGGAGTCAGGGCAAGTGGGGGTTGATGCTGCCTCTCTAGCACTTCCTTGTCACAGAGAAAGTGTTTGCAGACCTTCCCTTCTCTTTATGTCAGCACAGAAATACAGAAAGAGGAACATAATTAGTTCTACCTAAAATACTGCTTTGGGGGGAAGGGTATTTACAGGACAAGGTTGTCAGTACTATTGATAGATATGACAAACCTTTAAGCTTGCTAACATGAGAGATTCACTGTGAGAACCAAAAGGTTTCCACTTGGCAGCAGAACTATTTGAACACCCCATAAAGTGTTTTCGAATAGTTGTGTTTACCTTGAAGTCCCTTGGAAATCTAAAAATATGAAGTTCTATGTTGAAAGGCTGCCTATAAGTAAGGTAAGAGAAAGTGCCAGCCATCTAAATGCAGAGCCCCAAACTCCTTGCCTCAATTTACCCACAGTCATATGATGGGAGGTTCAATTCTGCTCAGTTCTTCTCAAACTCAAACTTCTGAGTTTGCCTATCACAATATAGAAAACACTTTAGAAGAAGAAATTCAAATAATGACTAAAAATTTAAATCCATTTCTAGGGCAATATTGTTTTCTCTTTTCCTTTCCTTTTCTTTCTTTCTTTCTTTCTTTCTTTCTTTCTTTCTTTCTTTCTCTCTCTCTCTCTCTCTCTCTTTCTTTCTTTCTTTCTTTCTTTCTTTCTTAGGGAGAGAGTGCGAGAAGGGGAGGGGGGAGAGAGAGAGAGAGAGAGAGAGAGAGAGAGAGAGAGAGAGAATCTCAAGCAGGCTTCACGCTAGTGCAGAGCGCAATGAAGGGCTTGATCCCATGACCCTGGGTTTATGACCTGAGCTGAAATCAAGAGTTGGATGATCAACTGACTGAGCTACCTAAACACCTCTAGTTTTCTTTTTAATATACAAACAAAATTCAAGAGAAAGGGAAATAAAAGAAGTGTCTTAATAATGACCCATCCCCATCTTTCAAAATTTCCTTGGAATATTTTAAGACCAGATGCTATTACAAAGACAGTCCCTTTTCTATTCAGTATCAATTGAAAATAAATTTCGTGGTTATTTTGTTTTCTAAAATGCATTAATTTCACATTTTAAAGAAGACACTGAGCCCTAGTGGTTACGAATAGAATAAGTGTATTTTTCTAAGACTCAAATTTCAAGAACTGAGTCTGAGGTAAAGTCACCCTTCCAGATCATTATTTAATATTTCCAGTAGGTAACTTGCTGTGCATTATTCTGATGCCTTCAAAAAATAAATATAAATCTAATGGATGGGTCCATGCAGTTGGGTTATTTTAGTTGCTTTTAAAAGCCAAAAGATCTGTATCAAGTTGTATATAAGAAGATTCTCAAGTTTAACTTCACAACATTTTTTACATGCTTCTCCTTCTGTAAATTTATAGAAATATTTGAGTCTCCTTAAAATTTTATTCTTTTGAAAATGTCTATAATGTATAACAAACTAATTAAAAGAAGAATTAAATGCGAAAAAAGCAATCATACATTTTTTCATTGTTTTTTCTTTTTTATTTTTTCTTATTTTTTAGAGAGTGTGCACAAGCATAGGTGAGGGGCAGAAGGAGAGAATTTTAAGCAGAGTCCATGCTCATCACAGAGCTTGACATGGGGCTTGGTCTCACAACCTCGGTTTCATGACCTGAGCCGAAATCAGGAATTGGATGCTCAACTGACTGAGTTACCCAGGCGCCCTTCATTATTTTTTCTAATTAAAAATATGTATGTTCACTGTAAAAATCTCCAAGTATATAAAGTGAAAAACAGAAATTTCCCTTCCTTTCTACTCCAGAGATCCTCAGGGTTAAGTTTGATATGTGTCCTTTAGATTCTGCTTTTCTATGCACATAGAAACATATATGTAAATGTATTTTAATTTACTTTAATTTTTGTTATGAAAAATTTCAGACTTAAAGAAATAGAACATTATATTGAACCTATATTAATCTAACAATTTCAAGTGTTTTTAATTTATAGTCAGTCTTGTTTTGTCCATACTCCCACCCACTGTCTTCATTTCCTCACTGGATTATTTGTAAGTAAATCTAAGACATACTAACATTTCTTAGTAAACACTTTAGTATTTATTTCTACAAGATAAGGACTTTTTTTCTTTTTTTAAGTAGGCTTCAGGCTTTATGCCCATCACAGAGCCCAATGTGGGTCTTGAATTCACAACTCAATGTTGTGAGAGACCTGAGCTGAGATCCAGAGTTGGATACTTAACGACTGAGCCACCCAGGTGCCTCCAAATTAAGGACTTTTAAAACACATTACCACACTTAAAAATTTTTAAGTAGGGGTGCCTGGGTGGTTCAGTTGGTTAAGCGGCCAACTTCAGCTCAGGTCATGATCTCATGGCTTGTGAGTTTGAGCCCAACATTTGGGCTCTGTGCTGACAGCTCAGAGACTGGAGCCTATTTTAGATTCTGTGTCTCCCTCTCTCTCTGTCCCTCCTCTGCTCATACTCTGTTTCTCTCTCTTCCTCTCAAAGATAAACATTAATTTTTTTAAATTTTAAGTAAGTAACTCTTAAATGACATCAAATAACCTAGTGTTCAGATTTTCCCAGTTACATATAGATAGACAGATAGATAGATATAATTCTTTCTCTTTTTACAAAAGTGGAACTATTCTAGACATAGTGCTATATAACTTAACAGAAAAATTTAAAGGAAGATATTGCCAAAGACTTGTTGGGATGCAAAGCACTCTTGAGTTTATGTTTTACACCACTCCTATTTATAAGATCTTACTCATCTAAGGCCAGGCTTAAGGCTTACTTCCTCCATAAATAGCTAGTAATGTCAAACATCTTTTCATGTGCTTATTTTCTATCCGTATATCCACAGTGAACTGTTTCTTCATGTCTTTTGCCCATTTTCTAATCAGTTGTTTTTTGGTTTTTTGTTTGTTTTTGTTTGATTTTTTACTGTGGAGTTTTGAAATTCTTTCTACATTAAGATATAAGTCCTTTGTCACGTACGTGGTTTGCAAATATTTTCTTCCACGTTCTAGCTTGGTGTCTTCATCTTCTTAAGCTCTTTCACATAGCAAAAGTTTTTTTATTTTGATAAAGTTCAGTTTATCAATTTTTTTTCCTTTATGGGAAAAATTTTTATAGTTTATGTTTTAAATTTAAGTCTATGGTTCATTTTGAGTTAGTTTTTGCATAAGGTATGAGGCTTGTGTTGAAGGTCATTTGCCATTGTTTAAAAAGACTGTCCTCTGTTGAATTGCTTTTTCACCTTTGTCAAAATTCAGTTGGGTGTCCTTGTGTAGGTTATTTCTGTGTTCTCTATTCTGCTTCATTGATACATGTATCTATTAATATAAATTTTATGTAATGTTTCAAAATATTTCCTACCACATAATACAGTCACCTGTCTCCTATAGTTCATTACTGTGCTCATCCAGGGCCTCTTACTCATTCTGTTCCTTAGATAACTTTTTTTTTGTTCTGTAAAGAGATATACAGAATCTTGAATATTATTCTCTTATAATGGTATGGTGTAAATTTCCTTGTGAAAATATCTAGTTTCTTTATTAAAATTTTTTGACATCATCAAGAATAGGAGCATTTTAAGTTTATATTTATGTCACTTACTACATAATCCAAATGTTCCACATTTCATTTTCCTTTAATGTTCAAATTTCAGCAGTCTGAATCCCCTTTCCTTTTTCCTATAGAAATCCTATTTCTTTCGTTCAGGTGTCTATGAGAATATATTCTCTCAGGCTTACATGTTCCACCCATGTATCCTGATTGGCTCACTTTAGCTGGCCATCTGGCCTCGACCTCTGCTTAGCTCCTCTGCAGGCCCCTCTCACTGCCTTGAAATAGATTTTCTTCTAGCTGCTGCTGCAGTGCTCCCTGCACTATTTTGCTTCAGGCATGGGCACAGATGTGCAGGCATCCATCCCTAAATTCCCCATCCTAGTAGCTAGGTCCAAGCTGCCTGTTTAATAAGACTTTATTGAAGCCTTGAGCACAATTCAGAGGACTGCAGCCTAGACCATTTGAAATTGACTATGAAAATACTTTCAGGGACATGACATGAGGACCTGGATTTTTAGATCTTTGCCCATAACTGCAATTGTCAACATGCAGTAAAGAGAAGTAGTAACTACGGAGAGGAGAATAGGGAGTCTCAACCACAAAGATGAACACAAACTAAAACTCACCACTTAAGAAAGCAACACCATGAAAGTGATATAGCAGATAAATTCAAAAGTCAACACCCAAGCAAACAGTTAATAGCCCCCCCCCAAATCTTTTAAAATGTTGTATCTTCAGAGGGGTAAGAGCAGCTAGTAATTCCACAAAATGAGAAATCCTATTACAAAATAGAACCAGTTGGAGATTCTAGAAATACAAACATAATTATAAAAATCTAAATAGATACATAAATAATATATAACTTGTCATAAGAATGTGATAACTAAATATCCAATTACAAAGTGAGAGTATTGAAAATTATTATTTTTTAATTTTTTAATGTTTATTTTATTTTTAGAGAGAGACAGACAGAGGGTGAGCAGGGGAGGGGCAGAGAGAGAGATGGAGACAGAATCTGAAGCAGGCTCCAGGCTCTGAGCTGTCAGCACAGAGCCTGACAAGGGGCTTAAACCCATGAACCATGAAATCATGACCTGAGCTGAAGTTGGACACTTAACAAACTGAGCCACCCAGGTGCCCCAAAAAATTATTAAGGAATTCTTACACATTATAAAGCAAAAGGGTAAAGTATGAGAGAAAAATAAAGAGATGTGGAAAATAGTTCCAGAAACTCCAACATCATTATGGTAGATGTTGCAGAATGGCAGAAGAGGAGAACACAAAGAGTCCAGAAGAGGAAATAATCAAATGAATAATGGAAGGAAATTCCACGGACACAAATCATCAGATTTACAGTGCCCACCAGAAGCTAGATAAATGAAAAAAGACAGAGACAGACACAACATAGCAAAATTTTGCATATCGAAGATAAAGAGAAAAATCACAAGTTTTCAGTGAACAGTGAAAACAGAACAAAACAAACAAAATAACTGAGGCTATCTACAAAAGATTAAGCATCAGGATTTCATGCTAAGGAAAACTATACCTCTTCCAGAGAATTGATCTTCCCCTCTTTCAGTAAAAGACTTAGGAAAGCTATCACATTTCTCTTTCTGCCCTGAATGACAGGAAGCTATGATGATTAAGCACTGGAGCTATGCTAACTAACATGATAGAATACCTGTATTTTATTTTATCTGTTGTTGCTGGCTGCCAATTACTTTATTTATTTTACTAATTTTTTGTATAAGTCTTACACATTTTTTAATTGTAGCAAAATACATATAAATAAAATTTACTATTGTAACGATTTTTAAGTCTGCAGTAATGTTAAATGCATTCACATTGTTGTGCAACCAATCTAAAGAACTCTTGTCATCTTAAAACACTGCAAATGTATACTCATTAAAAAAAAACCAATTCTCCATTTCCTCTTCCCTCCATTTCTAGTAACTCCCATTCTCCTTTCAGTCTCTATGATTTTGACTATTCTAGGTACATACATATGGATTCATACAGTATGTGTACTTTTGTGACTGGCTTATTTTGTTTATAGTGTCTTCAAGTTTCACGCATGTTGCATTATGTGCCAGAATTTCCTCCCTTTTTAAGGCTAAATAATATTCCATTGTGTGTATATACCACATTTTGTTTATCCATTCATCTGTTGATGGAAATGGTTGCTTCAACATTTTGGCCACTATGAATAATGCTGCTATGAATATGAGTGTACAGCTATGTCTCCAAGAGCCTACTTTTGAATCTTTTGGGTACATACTGAGAAGCTGGATTGTTGGATCATATGCAAATTCTCTTTTTAATTTTTTGAGGGATTGCCCTGCTGTTTTTCAGAGTGCTAGGCCATATTAGATTCTCACCAACAGTGTACAAGTGTCCTAATATCTCTACATCCTTGCCAACACTACTTATTTATTTGTTTGTTTGTTTTCTGGTAACTATCTATGGGTGTGAGGTGGTATCCTGTTGTGGTTTT
This sequence comes from Cryptoprocta ferox, assembly GCA_028646485.1. NCBI lineage: Eukaryota > Metazoa > Chordata > Mammalia > Carnivora > Eupleridae > Cryptoprocta > Cryptoprocta ferox. Next base: position 65,373,353 of record CM053571.1, read on the forward strand.
GATTTACATTTCTCTAATAGTGATGTTGGGTATGTTTTCATATTCATTTGGAAATCTTCTTTGGAGAAATGTCTTTTGCCTGCTTGGTTAAGTTTATTCCTAAGTATTTTATTCTTTTTAATGTCATCATAAATGGAATTGTTTTCTTAATTTCTTTTTTAATTATTCATTAATGCCAAGAAATGCAACTGATTTTTGCATGTTGATCTTGTATACTGTAATTTTACTAAACTCGTTTATTAGTTCTATCAGGTTGTGTGTGTGTGTGTGTGTGTGTGTAATTTTTAGGGCTTTCTACATATAAAATTATGTTGTCTGTGAACAGAGATAATTTCAGTACTTCCTTTCCAATTTGGATATCTTTCATTTCTTTTTCTCACCTAATGGTTCTGTCTAGGATTTTCAGTACTATGTTGAATGGAAGGATGAAAGTAAGCACCTTGTCTAGTTCCTGATTTTAGAGGAAAAGCTCTCAGTTTTTTACCACTGATGTTAGCTGTGGCTCTTCCAGTATGGCCTTTATTATGATGAGGCAGTTACCTTCTATTCCTAGTTTGTTGAGTGTTTATATCATGAGAAAATGTTAAATTTTGTCAAATGCTTTTTCTGCATCAATTGGAATGATCATGGTTTTTGAGTTTGGGCTTTTTGTTTGTTAGTTTGGTTTTTTCCCCCTTTGTTCTGTTAATGAGTTGTATTACATTGTTTGATATTTGTATGTTGAGCCATCTTGGAATTCCAGGAATAAATCCTACTTAATGATGATGTATAATCCCTTTAATATGTTGTTGTTCTGTCTGCCAGTATTTTCTTGAGGATTTTAGCAGCAAGACTCATCAGGGACATTGGTCTACAATTTTCTTTTCTTGCAGTGTATTTGTTGGGATTTGGTATCAGTGTAATACCAGCATCATAAAAATGAGTTTGAAATATTCCCTCCTTTTCAATTTTTTGGGAAGAGTTTGAGGAGAATTAATGTTAGTTCTTCTTTAAATATTTGGTAGACTTCTTTAAATGTTTGGTAGAAAATGTAAAGTTTTCTGGTCCTGAGCTTTTATTTGTTGGAAGTTTTTTGATTATTGATTCAATCTCCTAACAGTTATAGATCTGTTCAGATTTTCTATTTCTCTATGATTTAGTCTTGATAGGTTTTGTGTTTCTAGGAATTTGTCCATTTCATGTGGGATATCCAATTTGTTGGTGTATAACTGTTCATAGTACTCTATTATAATACTTTGTATTTATGTTAAATCTATTGTAGTATCCTTTTTAATTTTTAATTTTAGTATTTGAGTTTTCTCTTTTTTTTCATAGTCAATCTAGCAAAAGGTTTGTCAATTTCATTTATATTTTCAAAGAATCAACTATTGGTTTCAGTGATCTTTCTCTACAGCATTTCTATTCTTTATTTTGTTTATCTTAGCTTGAATCTTTTTATTTTCTTCCTTCTGCTATCTTTGTGTTTACTTTGTTCTTCTTTTTCAGTTCCTTAAGGTATAAAATTAAGTTGTTGATTTGAGATCTTCTTTTTTTTAAATAAACATTTAGAACTACAAATTTCTCCCTTAGCACTGCTTTTACTGAATCCCTAAGTCTGATATATTTTCATTTTCATTTGCCTCAATTTTCTATTGAATTGCCACAATTTTTTTTGTGACTTCCACTATGACTCATTGGCTGTTTAAAAGGGTGCTGTTTAATTTCAAAATACTCTTGCATTTTCCAGTTTTCCTTCTTCTATTAATGTATATTTTCATTCCATTATAGTTGGAAAGATCATTTATATGATCCACCTTTTAAAATTTAAGACATTTTTGGGGGGTACCTGGGTGGCTCAAATAGTAAGCATCAGACTTCATGAAGCTCAGGTCATGATCTTGTGGTCCATGGGTCTGAGCTCCGTGTTGGGCTCTGTGCTGACAGCTCAGAGCCTGGAGCTTGTTTCAGATTCTGTGTCTCCCTCTCTCTTTCTACCCCTCCCCTGCTTGTACTCTGTCTCTCTCTCTCTCTCTCTCTCTCTCAAAATTAAACATTAAAAAATTTTTTAAATAAAATTTAAGACATGTTTTTGACCTAATATATAGTCTAACCTAGAGAATGTTCCATGTGCACTTGAGAGAAATGTGTATCTTGCTGCTGTTGGGTGGTGTGTTTTGTATGTGCTTATTAGGTCCAATTGGGCCATAATGCTGTTTGAGTTCTCTAGTTTCTTATTGATCTTCTGTCTGGTTGTTCCATTATTGATAATGTGTTATTGGTGTCTCCTACTATTATTGTAGACCTTTCTATTTCACAGTTCAAATTTGTCAATGTTTTTTCATATATTTAGGAGCGTTGATGTTTGGTGCAAGTTTGGTACAACTTATTTCTTCTTGGTAAATAGACAATTTCATCATTATATAATGCCCATTTTCGTGTCTTGTAACAGGTTTTGACTTAAAGTCTTTGTCTGATATTAGTATATCCACCCCTGCCCATTTTTGTTACCATTTATGTGGAATATCTTTTTCTATCCTTTTACTTTCAGTCTATACATGTCCTTAAATCTAAAGTGAGTCTCTTGTAAACAACGTATAGTTGGATCCTATTTTTAAAATCCTTTTTGCTAATCTACATCTTTTGATTGGAGAGTTCAATCTATTTACATTTAAATTATTACTGATATGGAAAGACTTACCATGAGCATTATTTGTTTTCTGTACTTCATACAGCCTCATGTCCCTCATCTCTTCCATTACTGCTTTCCTTTTTTTTCCTGTGATATTATTTTATTATCATGATTATTCTTTTGCTTTTTTTAATTGAAGTATACTTGACATTCAATGTTACATTCATTTTAGGTGTAGAGCATAGTGATTTGACAAGTTTATTCATTATGCTATACTTATAAGTATAGTTACCATCTGTCACAATGCTATTAGAATACCATTGGCTAATTCCCTATGCTGTAACTTTTATTCCTGTGACTTATTTATTCCATAACTGGAAGCCTGTACCTCCTACTCCCCTTCACCCATTTTGCTCCTCTCCTACACATTTCCCCTGTGGCAACCATCAGTTCTCTGTGTTTATGTGTCTGCTTTTGCTTTTTGTTTGTTTGTTTATTATTCATTTGTCTTTACTTTTAGATTGCACATATAAGAGAAAAAATATGGTATTTGTCTTTCCCTGTCTGACTTATTTTCCCTTTTATTTTGTCGGTTTTTTGTAGTGACACATTTTGATTCTCTTCTATCTTGTGTGTGTGTGTGTGTGTGTGTGTGTGTGTGGTGTGTTCTATATTTTCTCTCTGATTGCCAAAGGGATTACAAAAAACATCCTAAAATTATAATAATTTATTTTAAACTCTTACAAACTCAAGTTCAATTGAATGCAAAAACTATATTCCTTTATATCTCTGCACTTTGTTTTTGATTGATGTCACCAATTACATCATTGTATATTAACATAGATTTATATTTTATGCTTTTGTCTTTAATTCCTATAATAGAACAAAAGTGGAGCTGTAAATCAAAAAATACAACATACAGATATTTATATTTGTCCATGTATTTATTTTTATTAAAAAACTTTATATTTTTGTATGGCTCTAACTGTATAGTGTCCATTCATTTCAACTTGAAGGACTCCCTTTAGCATTTCTTATAGGGCACATCTAGAGGTAATGAACTGCTTCAGTTTTTGTTTATCAGGCAACGTCTTAATTTCTCCCTCATTTTCAGAGGACAGTATTCTCAACTGACCATTCTTTTCTTTGAGCACTTTTAATAGATCATCCTACTGCCTCCTGGCCTACAAGGTTTCTGCTGAGATATCCACCAGTAATATTATTGAAGATCCTTTGTACATGATGAGTCACTTTTCTTTTGATGCTTTCAAAATTATTTGATTTTCAACAGTTTGATTATAATGAGTCTTGGTGTAGGTCTCTGGATTTTCCTATTTGAAGTTTTTGAACTTTTCACATTTGTGTGTCTATGTTATTCTGCAAATTTGGGGGATTCCCCATCATTGTTTCTTCAGATAAGCTCTCTGCTTTTTCTCTCTCATTCTTCTGACCACAGTCTTAGTGCATACATTGGTCCACTTGAGAATGTCCATAAGCCTCCTAACCTCTCTTCATGTTCCTTCATTCTTTTTTTTTTCTTCTCAGACTTGATAATTTCAAATGACTTGTCTTCAAAGTGGCTGATTCTTTCTTCTGTCTTTTCAAGTCTTCTGTTGAACCCCTCTAGAGAATTTTTCAGTTCTGTTATTATGTTTTGCAGCTCTAGAATTTCTGTTTGGTTCTTTTAAATAATTTCTATCCCTTTATTGATATTCTCATTTTATTCCTTTATCATTTTTCTGATCCTGTTTGTCTATCATGTTTTCTTTAGATCATTAAGCATATTGAAAGACATTTATTTTAAAGTTTTTGTGAAGTAAGTCTGAGGTCTATGATTTTATTTTCAGTTCTGGTGTATTATTATTTTTTAATTGGCTGTGTTTCTCTGTTTCTTTGTATGCCTTGTGATCTTTTGTTGAAAATCGGACATTTAAAAAAAAAACAGCCCCTCTCTAGTTTTTATGGATTGGGTCTGGGAAGGGAAAAATCTTCCTTAGTTAGTTCAGTGTGAAGGCTCAAGATACTCTCAAGCCTTTTCTGAGGATGTGCCTTCTGTAGTCCTGTGTATGTGTTTTTTCCCCAATTTCCCTGTTTTCATGTTTGCTTTTAGATGTCTTAATTTCCTATGAGTCTTACCCCTGCTCTTTTTTTCAAGGCCTCAGATTTCTGTTGTATTCCTCTGTCCAGGTATCCATTGGCATTGTAGCCTTCCTGCACCTCTCATGTGGCACAATGCCCACTACTGCTTCCAGAGGCCTCTAACCTGATATCCAAACTATGCCACCGTTTCCATCTGTCCCCTAGTAAGGTGAGACAGAAACCAGTCCCTCAGGTATCCCCCAGAGAAGACAGAACATCACAAGCAATTTCTACTCATTTCTTTCTGCCCCGAGGTTGGAATCAGCAATTGGGCATTTTCCAATAATACCTCAGTGCATTTGGGAGGAAACAGGGCAAGGATCAGCAGAGACATCCTGAAATTTCCTACCCTTTTGAATGTGACTTTCTTTGGTTAGTCATTCACTTATTTGGTACAACTTTTTAACTGATTTCTAGAATAATCACAAAGCTACTTTGGTCTATAAGTTGTATTTTGGTGTTTTTGTGGGAAAGTGAGGGTATAATGCTTACTAGTGTGCCATCTTGCTGATGTCACTTTTCCATAGTAAGTCTTTTGATAGAAGTAACCTTATATCTTTTTGGAAACTTGCCATAACAAATTTGAATGAAATAAATCCACATCATTTAAGAGAGAAACAAATTATAGAATATTAATATATTTGTGTTTCAGTGAATTGAGTAGAAGAAAGATTTTCTTGAGAGATCAGTGCTCAGAAAAAGTGCAAAGAGGTGCTAAAGGAGTAGTGAGTGGTGGTGGTCTAAACAGCTACAGAGCTAGGGGACCAGAAGTCTAAAAAGGACCTCCAAATAACCTTTAATTAAACATAAATAATATTTAGTGACTGACTTCTAACATGGAGATTAAACTACTTAATTGGTGGGGTGCCTGGGTGGCTCAGTTGGTTAGGTGACTGACTTGATTTAGGCTCAGATAATGATCTCATGGTCGTGAGATTGAGCCCCAAGTTAGGCTCTGCACTGAGCATTGAGCCTGCTTGAAATTCTCTCTCCCTCTCTGCCCCTCCCTCACTGGCACGCATGTGCACACACACAAACCCATTCTCTCTCAAAATAAATGAACTTAAAAAAAAAGTACTTAATTGGTGCTTAAGAGTTTTTATTTTGCAAAATAGAATTTGCATCAGTTAGGACTATGTTCATTTGCAAGACAAAGAATGTTGTCTATCCACAGTTTAATATATTTCCTTTTTCTCATATAGAAAGTCAAGAGATAAAAAGATTCAGGCATTGGTTCAGCAGCTCAGTAATGTCAGAACGTGCATGGGCATTCTTTTGGGCTTACCCTCATGGTCGCACATTGGTTCCTGCTGCCCCATATTCAAAGCAGAAAGAAGAGGAAAGTTGGTTCCAATTATCAGACTCTATCAGGAAAATACTGGGAGACCTCAAGTTACAACTCACTGGCCATACTATGGGCGCATGACCTTCCCTGCTACAGAGGAAACTGAGAAAGTGAGTCTACATTTTTCAGCCTGTGCTGTTGAAGGTGGTAAGAGAGAAGCGGGGTGGGAATGGTTGTTAGGTAAGCAGATCCAGCAGTGTAGCCCCAGGAGTATTTAATGAGAATAATCCCACTTGGTTCTCAGGTAAGTAAGCAAGAATTCTATGCCTTTATTTCATCATAGACCTCCATCTCCAGAGTAGTATTCTGACAAACAAGTGCATGAACAAATTTATTTCTCAGTGTCTATTTTAAGAAAAGGTTTTGTATTTTGGAGCAGAAGTATATGTTACTTTTTTCCCCATTAACAATTTTAATAATATTGTGAACTTTATGTCAATTCATTCAAATAATATTTATTAGGCATCATCTATGTGAAGTAATTATGGTAGATATTGATAGTTCAGAGATGAATAAGACCCCTAGTCTCAAGTAGTTCATAGTCCAGAAGTTAAACACTTTGATGCAAACAATTATATACATATATAATTATAATGTATTTATTTAAAAAAGCTTTGATGAGCAGATATAGTGATATATACATCCAGCTCTGATGATGTACATAGTCTGCAGATCATCTTGAGTTTGTAGGTTTTGCTAGGAAATCCAGAGAAATTGGTTTAGAGATAATTTGAAGTTCATTAAGCAAATGTCACTTTGTAATGATACTATCTTTCTTTAATCTTTATATTGTCCCTGAAGTCACTGAAACCTATAGGTCTTTTATATGAGGCTACTTTACCCAACTTGATGATAATACAGTGGTTTGAATTTAGGTACCAGTGTTATGCTTGAAAACTAAGAATGTGATTGACATTTAACTTTAAAAAGAATTGGGGTTCTGAGTGGCTCAGTGGGTTAAGCATCTGACTCTTGATTTCGGCTCAGGTCATGATCTTACAGTTTGTGGGTTCAAGTCCTGTGTTGGACTCTGTGCTGAAGCATGGAGCCTGCTTGGAATTCTCTCTCTTCCTCTCTCTTTGCCTACTACCTGCTTGTGTGTTTGCTCTCTCTCTCTCTCTCTCTCTCTTTCTTAAATAAATAAGCATTAAAAAGAACTGGTGAGTTTCTATGTCTGGTTCACTTGATGTACCTGAGCCCTGAGTAAGAATAGGAATATGACCCACTACAGATCCTCTGTACCCCCTCTCTCTGCTCCTCCCCTGCTCATGCATGCTCTCTCTCTCTCTCTCTCTCTCTCTCAAAAATAAACATTTTAAAAAAAGAATATGAATCAGAAGTGCACCTGGCAGCCTGAGGCACTCCATTTTAGGGCCACGGAGGTCTGCTGCTTCCAACCAGACAACATGGAATGATTCCCCCTTTTGCTTCAGAAGCTTACAACTGCCTGGAATAATGAGAAACATTAATACATTTTCTTGGCTAGGAATCTTCTCCCTTTTTCCTCATTGGATTCCATGAAATCAGGACATGACATTAAAGCTTGCTTTTCTTTACCTATACTTTGTGATTCCATGTGTCTGTGCAGAAGTCCCTCATTTAGAAGTTCACAAACACCAGCCAGTGGGCCAAATACTGTAGCTGTAAAATTTGTGAGCTGAGAATGGGATTTACGTTTTTAATTGGTTGAAAAACTCAAAAGGAGGACTTTTTTTGTGACATGAGAAAATTACATGAAATTCCAAAGTGAGCATCCACAAATACATGTTTATTGAAATACAACAGTGTTCATTTGTTTACACACTCTGTAGCTACTTTTGCGCTATGATGGCCGAGTTGGATAGCTGCAACAGAAACTGTACCATTCTGTAGCCTAAAACATTTACTGTCTGGCTCTTCCCAGAAACATTTTGCCAACCTCGGACTTAGAAGAAAAATGTCCACCTCTGGATATAGAAAAGAAATCTATAATCACACTAATATACTGCACTAACCAGATTGGGATGGTCAATCACCTGCCAGTTGACTGAAGTGTAGGGGCATTGGCACCAAGGCATGGTAGTATTATATATAATACAAAAATATTATGAATACACATATTCTGGATTGGTTGCTAAGGTTCCTCTGGTGGTCTCTAAAGTTCCACAGCTCTAGATTTGCCCCTGAAATCTCAGCATCTATGTTCTTAGTTAGAAGGACTCTGAGGTTGCTAGAGGAGCTCTACATGACCCAGGGGGTTCATTTTTCCCACCTTTAGTGAATGGTGCTGATAATATCTACGAACCGAAAATCTACATGTCAACTGTGACAGCCTTTCCTCTCCTTTGTCCCCACATTCAATCCACCACCAAGCTCCATCAGTTCTAGCTCCTAAATACCTTGCCTGAGTGTCCTTATGTTTCACTTTCTATCACCACTTCCCCACCCAACGTTATTAGCACCTGGACTCTAGGAAAAGCCATCCAATGATGTCATTATTCACTCTCACTTCCCTGAAATTATTCTCCATACACCAGACAGAGTAGGCTTTTAAAAACATAGATCTGGTGAGAGAGTCCCTGGTCTTGAACCCTTCATTGTCTTCCCATTGACTACCTCTTTTGGCTCATCTCTTACCTCTATCTGCCTAGAACCCAACCATACTGGTCTCCTTTCAGTTCCTTTGCTGAGTAGTGTTCTATTCTACTTCAGGGCCTCCATATCTGCTATTCCTATCCTCTTACTCTCTCTTCCCAACTATTCTTTTTTATTCTTTAGGTCTTGGTTTTTGTTTACAAAATGAAATTCTGAGTATTTATCAGGTTTCAGATGCTGTGTTAATTGCTCAGAATACAGATAATGAGAAGACATAATCCTGTCCAACAAACTTTATAATCTAAGAGGGGATACTGACATTAAACAAATAATACTCAAATAATTACTATTGTGATAAGTGATAGGAAGATGAAATGCAGGAGGATTTCAAGAGTTTGAAGTGGGGGTAGTGATCTCATCTTGGAGATATAGGAAAAACTTCGTGGGGGTAATATTTAAGATAAACCTTGTAGGATAAACAATAATTCATTAGGTAAGGGAGATAAGAAAATTCCAAGTCAAGAAAAAAGCATGTACAAAGGTCCGAAGGCTAAGAAGAATTGAAAGTGGCCTAGTTTCACAACATGAAGATTGAGAAAGACATTGACTGAAGATGAAAGGATGGCCCAAATCATTTTAGCATTTTAGCCATTGAGAAGTTTAGGCTTAAGTGCCTTTCCTCCAGGAAGCCTTCCTTCATTCCCCAAACTGGGTGAGGCAACCAGCCCACACCTCCAGCTCTGACATCATACACACATTGTTCCATAGTCTCTCCTCTTCTTTGTTGATCTTATTTATTGCTTTTATTTTCTCTCCTAGCCCAAGAGCTCCATGAGAGTAAGAACTTTGTCTCCTTCATCACTATTCCTCTGTGCCCAGCATAGTGCCTGGAATATAACAAGAACTCAATATATGTGTGTTAAATAAATGAATGCCCCCTAATTTTCTGCCACTATCTAATCATGGGCTCCCCCAGTGTTTCCCAGAAGTGTGGAGGTCACCAGATATTCTAGCAATGGCCCAATTTGTGGATCATTCTCCTTGATCAATGGGAAAGCCTTTCCCTGCTCTCCTGACTTATGTTCTCTTGCTTCTCCACTCCATCATTCTCACTGCTGCCTGAAATACTAGCCTAAAGTAAAATTTGGATCATGTCTTTTAAAAAATGTTTTTTTACCCTCACATCCCATTCATCACTCCTCAGTGCCCATGGAATAAACTTTAAACTCCTTTATTGCTGTTTTGGGTCGTTCATGAATTGGCTCTGACCTATGCTCCTAGTGTCATCTATCTTTCAGTTCATGTATCCTGGCCTCCACTCATAGCAGATTTCCCTGTGTATCAGTTGCTCAGATAGGCCCCACTCTGGTTATTGTGACAGGAATGCCCTTCTCTTTCTTCCCTTGCCTGTCAGTGTTTGGCTAGTCCTTTACTACCCACAAGAACCCCAGCATTCTATTCTTTTTATGTGTTTCCATAGCCCAGTGGTTCCCAAAGAATTGTCCCTGACCAGTAACAAACTTGTTAGATAAGAAAATTCTCAGGTCTCGCCAGAGACTTACTGAAAACCTGGGGTAAAGGGGGGACAATCTGTGGTTGAACAAACCTTCTGGGTGATTGTAATGCACATTAACATTTGCCCTAACACATTGCTCTATTTCTAGTTTAGGATTTTAGGCTACACTAAGTTCTGGTTAATGATTTACTTGTCAAATATCCCTTATTAGAATATAAGTAGCCTGAAGGCAAGAACCAAATCTTATCTATTTTCTCTCCACCAAAGTGAAATAAAATGGCAATGAAATGCAGGGTAGTTACGGATAGTTGACACTACTGCTTTTATTCCTAACACAACTTAAGATTTCCTCCTCTGCAAATAAATTTATTTGGAAAGGAAGATAAATTATGTTATACATTATATTATTATATTACTATACTATATTTCATTACATACACATATGTCTATATCTATATCATCTATATCTATATCTATCTATATATCACTATAGTAATTAATTCACCTGTAGCATTCTCAATGATAAATCCTGGTCTCGAATCTGAGGAACCCAATAAGAAGAAAGTTAGAAAACTTTCTAGTCTCTAGGGGAGACTGATTTGTCTTGCCTAGTTAGCATTCAGCATTTTTAGCATTGCTTCTCAAACTTTAACTTAAATATGAATCACCTGGGACCTTTTTAAACTGAAGTTTCCTGATTCAGTTGGTCTGTGGAGAGGCCCAAGAGGCTGCATTTCTCACAAGGTCCCAGGAGATGCTGCTGGTCAAGTGGGCCCTAGAGGAAACTTCAGAAACAACCTACCTTCTTGCAAACTAGCTGTGTAGCTTTTTCTTGCACAGGGAGGTTTGGCATGAGCACTTCTTTGTGGTATTTTTATTTGTGTATGGTCAATGGTTCTCAACCATGGCTACACTTTCAAATCACCTGGAGGTGCTTTTAAAAAGTACCAGTGCCCAGGATCTACTACTCTGAGAGTCAAACTTAATGAACCACAGCCCTGGGCAATGAAGTAAAACAGGTGCTTAAATTGCTGTTATATTCTACACAGCACCTCTAGGACAGGTCTGTCCTTGAGAAGTTTACTGTCTAAAATAATAGGATGGTACAATGCATATTAACAAGGACTTAACATTAAAATTATTAAAAAGAAAAACAAAAAGCAAACCTTGTTCTTGATATAAAATACAACAGACCACTCTACTTTGGAAGATGGAAACCAAAGCCCGCTAACCTGTGCACCTTTCTCAAGAAAGGATTTCCTAAGGAAATCATTAATTGGAAGAATAGAAATCTTGCCTACTTGCTTGAAAGATGAGGTAGTATGCTGTGTTGATTTTGCAATGCCTAGCACAAGAGTGGGAACAGCGTATTTCCTTGTCTCATTGATGTTGGGCTGGACCAATGGAATGTCATTATGCAGAGACTTTAAATGTTCTCGAGTGATTTTGCTTGGCTTCTCGTACTGCTGCCATTCCATGATCAGATCACACCCAGGATCGCACAGGTTCTGACTCACCTCCAGAAGACTGGGGTGCAGCTCAGACATTTTAAAATGCTAAACACAGGTGATCACTGACCTCCCAGCTTAGGGGACTAGAAAGTAAAACAGATAATGTAGATGCATTTCATCCAATACATTTATGTTCTCTCAATCAATTACACACATGAAATATATTTTATCAGATGATTTCTGTGGTGGAGTCATCGCTGTTTAATTGTAAAATAAGGACACAATGGTTAGTGTTTTATAAAGTCAAAGTATTCAGTTTGGAAACTTCTGTATTTTGAGAATGTGATATTTTCTCTTTTTTTGTTTCAATTGTTTCTTTTTTGAAATGACATGATAGTTGGTTAGCTACTTTTTTTTTCTTAGTTCGAAAATTGAGAGTTAGAAATCTTACGTACATTCCTGATTTTGGTGGAGTGCGAGAGTAGGTGTGGAATTTTCATGGCACAAGAATCCACACACTGGGAAACCACCTTTACAATCCATTAATTTCACTCAGTGCAGATAAGTCAAATGTAGAAGAAGATGAATATTAGCTGAGGATTAAATGAACCTGTAGTCGAAGGTCCTGCCCAGTGACTAATAGGACAGCAGAGCACATCGCCTACAAAAAACCCATACCGATTAGGTGCTATGCTGCAGGGCCATATTTTGCCATCAGTTTTGGTTTTGCGAACTTCATCTTAAATTGGTGAGGCTTCTCTGCTGAAATCAAGGATGGATAAAACAGATTTTAGCTAAGCAAATGCAATGTTTACAACAAGCCGCGCCTAATCATATGAAAATGTCAAAATCACTCTTCCTAATAGTGTTATGAGGTGTTCTAAAATGATAAGCCGTTAATTTCTCTTTCTGGGATTTCTAGCTGACTGTCAAAATAATGGTAATATCACCTGATATATTTTCAATATTAAAAAAAGATTGGCAATATCTTTATAAATATGTGGTGCTGCAGAATTGAGACAAATTGTATCAGCTGGCTATGAGCAGACTCCTCTGATTTTTGTTTAACTCCTTAGAACCCATGAGGCAGCTGCGATGTGGCAGAAATACACTGCACAGGGACAGGCAAGATCTGGCCACCTATCTGACTTTGGAGAAGCCAATTTAATCTCTCTGAACCTTAGTTTATTTATCTATAAAAGGATTTAGAACAGGTGGCTTTTTAAAATTTTATTTATTTATTTTGAGAGAGAGAGAGTGTGAGAGCACACGCACGTGCGAGTGGGCAAGGGGCAGAGAGAGAGAGGGAAAGAGAGAATCTCAAGTAGGCAGGCTCCTGTCAGTGCAGAGCCCCGTATGGGGCTCAATCCCATGAACCGTGAGATCATGACCTTAGCTGAAATCAAGACTCAGACACTTAACTGAGCCACTCAGTTGCCCCTAGATTAGTTCTGTTAAGGACTGTATCAGATATGAAATTCTATGCTATAATTTACATTCATATAATAATATTTCCAAATGAAGAGAAAAACATGAGGTTAGTCTGGCCAAGTTATTTCTCAACACTCTCTTAGAAAGGCAATGATTTTGCAAATGAGGAAACAGTCACAGAAGTGTTAATTAACTTGCCCCAAAACACACGAAAACTTTATACTTGGTCTTTTGAATCCAAATTAAAAAATATATAGATCTATTTTTCCAAAAGATTCCTATTATCTAGATTTTACTTTAGCAGGTATTAAAATTACTTTTACCCTTTTAAAGTGGATTGTTAGATCCAAGGAACAGTTTCTGATTTATAAGTAAAATAATCTATTTTTAAATACTAAGTGCCCTAACTTTAAAGAGTCTTTGCATTTTCCCTTTAAAAGATAAACAAAAACTGCTTCAGATTCTATGTCTCCCTCTCTCTCTGTCCCTCCCCTCATTCTCTGTCTCTCAAAAATAAATAAACATTTTAAAAAACTTTTTTTTTTTAAAGGGGCGCCTGGGAGGCTCAGGAGGTTAGGTGTCCGACTTTGGCTCAGGTCATGATCTCACCGTTCCTGAGTTTGAGGCTGCGTCAGGCTCTGTGCCGACAGCTCAGAGCCTGGAGCCTGCTTTGGATTCTGTGTCTCCCTCTCTCTCTGCCCCTCCTCTCATTCTCTGTCTCTCAAAAATAAATAAACATTAAACAAATTTAAAAAATAAAAACCAATTCAATAAGCTAAAAAACTTCTTGTGGTTTTTTCATTTCTTTTTTTTAAATTTATTTATTTTGAGAGAGTAAGAGTGGGAGAGGGGCAGAGAGAGAATCCCAAGCAGGCTCAGCACTATCCGTGCAGAGGTCCATGCAGGGCTCGAACTCACCATCCATGATCCGTGAGATCATAGCCTGAGCCGAAATCAAGAGTTGGTTGTTTAACCAACTGAGCCACCCAGGCGCCCTTTTTCCAATTCTTATATGTGCATCTATGTATGTGTCTATGTATGTGTCTGTGTGTGTATGTATATGATAGAGAGGAAGAGGCTATATAGGTTTGTTTTCTCCCATCAGTTTTTATCCACATTCATTAGAATATAGGAATTATCTGAGATCTATAAAATGTTGTCCAGATGAAACCCAGCTATCCTTAATTTTCAGACAAAGAGATTGAAGCACAGAGGTGTTAATTGACTTTCTTAAGGTCACACAGGACATTACAATCAAGGCTAGGATGAGAATCTAAATTTCTGACCCAGATGCTTTTCTCCCATTAGGCTGCTATTCTTTCACAGAGGGTTTAGATTACCATCTCCTTTGGAAGCAGGGTTTGGGGGCTCTGGCAAAATGCTTCATTGACAATCACGACGGCATCCTTGCCCCTTGGCCGTGGACACAGATGACATTCCCAGGTAACAGATGATAGGTTTTGAACAGGAAATCAGGGAATTTAGATCATAAATTCACAGGAAAATAAACTAAGGTGTGAGGACAAGCTGGACTTTTACTAACAATCAAGCCAAGACTTTCACCCAGGGGTTCCATTTCCCTCCCCTTGCCTCATTACTCCACTTCCACCCAGCATTTGGTTTTAATCTGGTGCTGTCCCTGGGACTAGTATTCAACAGCCTAAGAGCTTTTCTTTTCTGTTTGGATTTGTGTGTGTGTGTGTGTGTGTGTGCCTTGTAAAGCAGATTTCAGTGTATTTTATAAGAACTCCTTTGATGGTATTGCACAAATTGTATTCAAACAAGTTTCCCCAACTCTAATTAGAATATTGTTTTATTATGCTGCTCATTTCTTAAATCTCACACTAATTAAACGTATATTGTACTTCGTTAATACCAACGAACAACTATCTGTACTCAAGATTTATGGTTGTATACTGTGGTGGTTGATGACTGTACCAGCATTTCAATTTCAAATGCATTTCAGAGGTTTAGAGCTTATCTGGAAAATTAATTGCAGCTGAAAACATGGCACAGCCTGTTCTTACACCGACCAGCCTAGGGCCCTCCTGCTCCAGGCTCCTCTTTCTGGAACAGCTGCCAGGGGAGCAGAGTGAAGAGTGGAAGAGGAGAGAAAAAGGAGAGTGGATGGGGGAAGAGCGAAGTGCTGGCTCTTCTCAGAGCTTTCCACCAATTGCTGGAGTCTGTCTGGAGGGGAAATGAAGACTCTTCTCTGCTTAATGAACACAGTAAGTGGACAGAAGCCTGAGTTCCCAGCACTCCATTAGCAAGCCAGCCAGGTGTTGGCCGCTGTCCGTGCTGGCAGCTTTTTCCCTTTGTTTATTTTTTAAGCAAAGATTTCAGAGTTTGTGTTTTCTTTTGGTTTGTTTTTAGTTGATCTCAGCTGCGGGGTTTCAAGTTATGGATGTGTTTGCTGGCTTAGAAGCAGATAGATGACCCTTGAAGGCAATTGGACTTTTTCCTGCCAGCTTGTCCCTCAACTTTTCCAAAGGCAGGGCAGGGAATGAGAAAAACTACTCTGGCTAGTGGCCTTGCAACCCATATACTCAGCATGCTGCTTTGTGAGTTTAAGTGTACTCTGCCTAGCAGCATACAAGAGCAGTTTTCCAAGGAAAAAAACAGGAGAGCTTACTTTTTTTTTTAAACTAATTTAATTTAAACCAGGAAGGTCTTGGTAATAGACTAGGAACTCTTTCAGCTTATCATGAACACAGAAAAGCAAAAACTCCCTGTTTAATTCAGGGGCCATTTGGTTATAAAGAACAAAAGCCAACAAATACCAGGTTAAGTAAATGGAATCAAAGAACTGGAAGTAGAGCTGAATATTATGAGAGGTTGGGATTATAAACGGGGAAGTCTTCAGGAACTGAGACTGCCATTCTTTGTCCCCTCTCTCTCTTGACTATGCTTAGCTTCTCTTTCTTTCCACAGTGTATTTCATTTCTATTTCTTTTGAGGCCTCTGCTTTTTACTGTGATCTAGTTCTCTGTGCGCACGCATCCACACAGTCCCCAAACTCCCGGCCTTGAGGGTCTACATGTCTCTCCGGTTCCAGTGACTACCACTATTTACTACAGTTCTGCTATCTCAGTTTAAATTGAGAGGCTCTAATTGACTCAGCTTGGGTCTGGGGTCCAGTCCATGACCAGTCAGTTTTGATGAGTGTGATAGCACCATGACCACTAAATACATTACTTACTTTTGCAGAGTCTATGAAAGTGGCATTGCCAAGAAACAGAGTGTTGGCTGGGCACCTAGTCAGCCATCCTAATTGTGATATAGTAGGATCCAATACACACACACACTGGAAATGGCTTAATGGCAAGAAAGTGATATCATGTGAAAAATGGCTAATATAAAATAGTTTAATTCATTGGCTTCTATGCAATGAATTAGGCTTCTCACCCTCGGAGAGCCTAATAAAATGCAGATGCCACAGCTCCCTCCAGAGATCTTGATTGCAAGGGGTAGCAAGAAGGAGTCAATACATTAAAAAAAAAATTTTTTTTTATTTGACAGAAAGAGAGAGAGTGAGAGGGAGAGGGAGAGAGAGAATCTTAAGCAGGCTCCATGCTTAACACTGAGCCCAATGTGGGACTTGATCCCACGACCCCGGGATCAATACTTTTTAATAAGCTCTTCAGGTGAGTCCGTTGAAAGTGGTTCACATACCTCAGTTTGAGAAGCCCTGGTTTCTCAGCTGAGTCTTAACACACATTCAGGTGTAACAAGTGGTTAGTGGTGAAGAATTTCTTTGATGATGACTTAGTTACGGTAATGTACAAAGACACCTGACTTCCCCATAGTGACTGGAACAGGTTAGGTAGTGAGAATGAATTGTGTCTTCCATCTGAGCTTTGACTGTGATTTAGTGATCTATGTGTATAAACAGTTCAGCAGCCTCTTCAGGGAAAACTAAATGCTTTCCTTTTACTAGATGTAGTTCCTGTCTGAAAAATAAAAGGTAAGTTAATTATGAAATAACATGGTCATATTAATAATGCCATACCAGCCAGCACTACAGTGAAACATGCCAGGGTTGATTACATTAGCTTGCCTGGGAGGATTGATACTAAACTATCAGGAGCGACATAAAAGAACTTGCAGTGCCATTATTCCTACCTCACAAGAGCATCATCAGAGAGGATAACAATTTCTTTCATCCTTGTTTCCAGGGTTTCATAACTTTCTGAAAATGCTAATTTTAAAGAGCACAGATTTAAAATTTTTCATCCCCCAAGTTAAAAATACACTCTACCTTTGCAAGCTTGCTGTTTCATGTGGTTTCAGAATGGTTTCAGGTTAGCTGTTGGGCCAAATATCTACCTTACAGCACCCAGGGTTCAGGATGTTTTACTGGATGGAAAAAACAAAGCAGTTGAAGAAGAACAAAATTAAAAAGAAATTAAGATATGAGCTTTGTACAGCCAAGTACATCATCTTCTTTCCACATGAAGCACAGAGGGTGGTTTTTCCAGGCACACACAGGAGCGCGGCACCTGTGTTCATTTAAATGATTACACATTCAACAAAATTTGAATGTGTGATGTGCAATCATTTGAATCACTCATTATACATTAAAAGAAACTGACACAAATACAACTCATCCTCTGCTGCTTTTGAGAAACTAAGTAAATTAAATGAGAGAACGAAATGAAGGTGATGCTAGGCTGAAGAGTTGACATACAATAGAGTCAGAAAATTCAGAATTCGTGTTGTTTGACTGTGATGAGGTAACTCTTAGTGCTGGTGTGCAATTAGAAAAGCAGCAAGAGGAAGAACTGTGTCTGTTCCTTGTCCTGGACCACCATGCCCGGGGCTCCCAGACCTCTTCTCCCTGGGCTTTGGACACTAGCTCAGAGGACCACATAGCAGAAAGGGAAACAGCAGGGAAAAACAGCTTAATAAAAAAGCAAGTGGAAAGGATGCAGTCTCCAGCAAAGTCCAGGTGTTTTCCCCAGCTCTCCCATTATAATTATTTGTGATCACTGACTCTTCTTTTTTATGGCTAATGATTTCTACACCTCACTTAAATGGGGGCATCTGACCCTATCAGTCTGCTGAAACTGTGTTTTCAAGGTTTATCACTTTGACAAATCCAAATATCCTTCTTTCTTGCCTATCTTGACCTGTCAGCATTGGAGATGGAGGACACCCTACCTCCTACCTGAAACATCTTCTCTTACCTTCCACAGTAACACACAGTTGTAAATCTCCTCCTTTCTCATGACAGTTCCTTCTGAGCATTCTCCTCCTCCCACCCCAATCAATGTTTAAATGATTGGCAAGTGCCAGAGCTTGGTTTGGGAGCTTGGTTTCTCTCTCTAGGAGATCATATCCTGTTTTATACATGCAGCCAGATGAATCCAAACTTATGTATCTAGGTCTAAAAGCATCTTTGAATTTCACATTTACATATCCAATACTTGCTTGATATCCTAACTTGGAAGTCCTATTAAAATCTGAAATTTAAAGCGTGATGAAAACAGAACTCTTGAATTTTTACCTACCTCTCCTAAACAATATCATCTTCATCCATCTAGTTGCTCAGGCAAAAAAATATGGGTTATTCTCAACTCCTGTCTTTCACTCTCTTTATTGCACATTCAATTCATTAACAAGTCCATTCAAGACTACACCCAAATGTTTCCTAATCCACTGAGCTCCATTTTCCTTCATCCTGATGACTATTATAGCTACCAGATTTCTCTACAACTAGTAGTAGTTTTTCCCCCCAATTTTCTCTATCTTTACTGACGTCACCCTCATCAATCACCATCATATTTTTCCTGACTACGATAATTACCTTTTAATTGACCTCCTAACTCTGCAACCAAAGGGCTCCTCTAAAAAAATATAATTAAGTTTTGACATTTCCTATAGTAGCTTCCTATTATATTTCGAATAAAATTTGGGCTTATCATATCATACAAAGCCTTAAGAAATGGATTTCTGAATTCCATGACCATATTTTCCACGATTCTTAATTTCACAGAATGTCTTTTAAAAACTTAAATCAGATTTTGTCATTCCCCAGATTAAAAACCTTCAAAATTTAGTAATCCTTACCACATTGTACAATGTTATGTCTGTTCAGAATATTTGGGGCTCCAAGCAATGGAAAAACTAATTGTGTCTTAAACAAAAAGGGATTACTTTTTCTCAAAGAACAAGTAATCCTAAGTAGGCAGTTGGTGGTATTGGTGCAGCTGTTTAATGATTCTAATTTCTCTCCCATCCTTAGTATGTTAGTATTTGATCTTGTGCCTATCATCTTATAGTTCCAAAATGGCTCTTCTAGTTCTAGACATCACGTCTATTTCATCCATGTTCAAGCCAAGAAATAGGTAGAAGAGATAGAAGCTGTAACAATAAACCCATTCCTGCTTCAGGGCCTTTGCACTTATCATTTCTTCTGCTGGAATGAATTTTCCCCTGATTTGCATATGGTTTGCTCCTTGTAACTATTGAGGTCACAATACAAATTTCTCAGAGAGAAGAGTTAACTTATCCAAAGTAGCACCTCTTAGTTTACCTTCTGTTTGTTTTTCTTATTAAAATCTGTATTAGTTTTCTAGGGCTGCTGTAACAAAATATCAAACACCAGATGGCTTAATGTCTTCCTTCAGGTTGCTGTAACAAAAATTCCATAGACTGGGTGGCATACATTACTGAAATTTATTTCTCACAATTCTGGTGACTGGAAAATCCACTATCAAGGTACCCATTGATTTGATTGTGGTGAGAACCCTCTTTTTGGTTTGCAGATGGACACCTTCTGGTTTTGTCCTCACACAGCAGGGAGAGACAAAGGAAGCAAATTCTTTCATGTCTCTCCTTATAAGGGCACTAATCCTACCACAGAGGCTTTACTCTTATGCCCTATTATCTCCCAAAGGCCCCATCTCCAAATATCATCACATTGGGAACTAGGGTTTCAACAGATGAATTTGGGAGGTATATATTCAGTCCATAGCATTCAAACAACAGAAGTTTATTGTCTCATAGTTCTGGAAGCTACAAGTCTAAGATCAAAGTATTAGCAGGATTGATTCCTTCCAAGGGCTGTCAGGGAAAGAGCTACTCCAGGCCTCTCTCTGTGGCTTGTAGATGGCCATTTTCTCCCTATGTCTTCACATTGTCTTCCCTTTGTAAGTGTCTATATCTAAATTTCCTCTTCTTATAAGCATATCAGTCATATTAGATTAGGATCCACTGCAGCGACCTCATTTTAGCATGATTGCCACTGTAAAAAAAAATTACCTATCTCCAAATAAGGTCATGTTCTGAGGGATAGGAGGTTAATAATTCCACATATGGATTTGGGAAGAGGGCATAAAAAAACTCAGTAAATATGTGCTGAACAAATGGATGGATTTGAATCAAAGCCATCATTTACTGAATGTTTACAATGTGTCAAATGCTACATGGAGCAATTTACCCTATCTCCTTTTATTCTCACAAATAATCCAGTGAAGAAGGTATTATACATATTCTCTTTTAGAAATGGGAAAACCATAGCTAGAGATATCGTGAGCAGAAGAGCAGTATAGTGGAGGCAAGGAAGAAAATAAAGACTGGGATGTTAGCAAAATACTGAGGAAACTTCCTTTGAGACATTTTCATTATCTTTGGACATATTGGATCATGATTAGACAAGAAGACTGAAATAGTGAGTTTAGACAGAGGTCATCAAACTGGTTTCTATAAAATACATATGTTAGGCTTCCAAGTCACATTGTTTCCATCACAACTTCTCTGTCATTGTAGTACGAAGTGGCCATAGGCCATAGATAATACATAAACAAATGACTGTGATTGTGTTCCAATAAAACATTATTTATAAAAGCCAGTGGCCAGCCAGTTTTGGCCTATGGCCCATAGTTTGCTAAAGCCTTGGTTGAAGAAATTTTTACTTTGATTTTCTTTCCTTTTGTTTTCCTAAAAGTAAATTAACTTTATGAATTTAGAAAAGCTATGCTGACCTGCTGTCTTTGAGATGCCCAGCATTAGCTTCCCTCTTCTAGAGAGAGTTGTACTGAATCATTTAAAACCCAAGAACTACTCAGAAAGTCCACAAGTGTCCTCCAAAATGCTCTCTCCTCTGGGAAATTTTTTGTCACCTCATGTTACAGTGTGAAC
Source organism: Cryptoprocta ferox (assembly GCA_028646485.1). Taxonomy (NCBI): domain Eukaryota; kingdom Metazoa; phylum Chordata; class Mammalia; order Carnivora; family Eupleridae; genus Cryptoprocta; species Cryptoprocta ferox. Next base: position 65,394,559 of record CM053571.1, read on the forward strand.
TTCTTTCCTCAGTGATGGTGGGAGAGAGCTGTGGGGACAGAGGAGAAGTCAAAGGGACAGAGATGCAAAAGCTAGCAATCCTGAGTTCCATTCCTAGCTGAAGGATGGACAAACAACTGGCTTTGGTGTCAATTACTTCAATTGTCCATGAGTTGTTTTGTTTCCTGAAGAGATCAGAAAACAACTATTTATCTAAGGATGTAGTCCTTATTAAATCTTGGAGGTAATCTGGGTAAATATACTTGATAAATAGGCAGGGTAAGAGTAACCTGATTTACAGATGCTAAAGAATTCTCCCCTGTTGCCTGAACATTTATGTATTTTCAACTTGTGAATCCCTGTGCCCCTTGTTAGCCTTTGATGAGTTTCTTGTATTTTCTCCTGATTGTAGAGACCTTAAGAACTCGTCCTAGGTTTTGGTTTTTGTTTTTGTTTTCCCTCTCTTCTCACATCTGCCCTATTCTATTGTGATCCATGGAGTTCTTCTTTTTTGAAGTCTGGAGCAAGAAAACTCCAAGAAAGATGAAGTTTCCATCTGCCCCACCATTCACCGCCCCCCCCCCCACTAGTGGCATCCTGTGGACCCATATCCATCACATTTTATGTGCTTTACTTTTAAAGCAGCCTGGGAAACAAGACCTAACAGAAGCGAATTTGGGAGTTTATATGACAAGGTAAAGATCTTACAACAGTGGACCCTGATCTAAGACTCCTCCATGTTTTCATTTTCATTTAAGGAAGAAAAAAACCTCATTTTTATTACAACAGTAACATGTGGCAACGTGTTAGATTGAATATCCTGAAAATCCACCCGAATCAAAATTCCTAGAAATGCTAGGTTAAGTATAACATCCTTGAAACACACAGCTGAAATCATAATATAAGAGAAATCTCCAGGGTCAAGAACAAAGAGGGACTGGAAACCTGTATAGTTCATCCTGAAGTTTGTCCTGAAGAAGCACTGACTTCCCAGGGAATGTCTGTGAGTTCTAATAATCAGTTGGCTTTCATTTTGATGGTTGGGCAGGAGATACAAGATGAGGCTTCAGAGCCATGCAGGATTGGGCAATTGAAACTTAGAGATTCCTCCACAGTCAGGAACTCAAGGGATACATTCTGAAGGAAGAAATGAACTAGGAAAAAATCCACTTCCTGGCAAAGAGAAATGAAAATGATACTTGCTTATTATGGCCTAAGCCATAATGTAATGTAAATGTAATCAAGGCCTTCCCACGTGTGGGTGGGGGATTTGAATTTATACTACCTGATATGTCTAGGAAACCCTAGTCTGAGGAATTAAAGTTGTTCTCATTTGAGAGGACCCCAGGGCACCTGGCAAAAGCAAATGCACATTCCCCATGAAGGGGTGTCTCCTTACTCAGGCTCTACAGGATTCTTTCTTATAGATTTAAACCCCAAATAAGGCTTCATAGTTCAAAATTTCAAAACACATAGGAAATGGACCATTATGTACGACAATGTTAGCAGATACAACAAAAGCAAAACTAGATACCCAAGACCTTCTAATATGGAATTATCACATATAGGATATAAGTAGATTTTAATATGTCTTTTTGCTAGTACCACACTAGTTACTGTACCTTTAAATTCAAGATGTATGAAACCTCTAACTTTGCCTTTCCATTTACTGGTGTTCTCTTTAATTTCTTTCAGCAATATCTGGGTTTCAGTGTATAAGTCTTTTATTCCTTAGTCAAATTTATTCCTAAAAAATAACATACTACTAGTAATAATAATAACATAATAATAACATACTTACTCAAATATGTTATTCGTTGTGATGCTATTGTAATTGAAATTGTTTTCTTAATTACCACTTCAGATTTTTCATTGTTAGTGCATAAAAAAGCAACTGATTTTTTGTGTGAATTTGTATCCTGTAACGTTGCTAAATACACATATTTTAATATTTTTCTGTGTCTGTGGAATCTGTAGGGTTTTCTACATACAAAATCATATTGCTTATGAACAGAGATAATTTTACTACTCTCTTTCCAATTTGGATGCTCTTTGTTTCTATTTTTTGACTAATTGCTCTGGCGAGGATTTCCAGTACTATGTTGAATGAAAGTGATGAAAACAGGTACACTTGTCTAATTCCTGATCTTAGGGAGAAAGCTCTGTCTTTCACCATGAAATATGTTAGTTTAGCTGTAGGCTTTTCAGAATATTGCCTTTATTATGTTGTGGTAGTTACCTAATACTGCTAGTTTGTTGAGTGTTTATATCATGTAAAGGTGTAAAATTTCATCAAATGCCTTTTTTGCATCAATTGAGAAAATCAGAGGGTGCTCTCACCTCTTTTCTATTAATGTGGTGTTTGCATCAATTAATATTTATTTGTTGAACCATCCCTGCATTCCAGGAATAAATTCCATGTGGTCATGGTATATAATCCTTTTAATGTGCTGTTAAATTTTGTCTGCTAGTATTTTCTTGAGGATTTTAGCAACAATATTCACCAGGGATATTGATCTGCAGTTTTCTTGAAATGGTCTTTGTTGAGATTTGGTGTCAGTGTAAAGCTGACCTCATAGAATGGGTTTAGAAGTACTCCCTCCTGTTCAATTTTCTGAAAGAGTTTGAGGAGTGTTAATTTTTCTGTGTGTTTCTATAGAATTTGTCCACTTTAATCTAATGTGATGTACAACCGTTCATAGTGTTCTCTTATAATCCTTTTTATTTCTGTAAAATCTGTAATGTCTCCTTTGTGATTTCTGATATTGGTTGTTTGAGGCTTTTCCAGTTTTTAAGTCACTCTAGCTAAAGTTTTGTCAATTTTGTTGAAACTTTAGAACAATCATTTCTTGGTTTTATTTATTTTTCTCCATTAGTTTTTGACCCTCTGTTCTATTTTTGTTCTGATCTTTATTATTTCTTTCCTTCTGCTAGGTCTTGGTTGCTTTCTTCTTTTTTTCTTTACTTCCAGTATAATTAACATACAATATTATATTGGTTTCAGGTGTACATTATAGCGATTCAACATTTCTATACATTATTCAGTGCTCATCATGATAAGTGTATTCTTGATCTTCACCAATTTTTACCAATTTTCTGCATCTTCCAATCCATTTCCCTCTGGTAACCACCAAGTTGTTCTCTATATTTAAGAGTCTTTTTTGTTGTTGTTTGTTATTTGTTGTCTTTGTTTTATTTCTTAAATTCCACATATGAGAGAAATCATATGATATTTGTCTTTCTCTGACTTATTTCACTTAGGATCATACCCTCTAGATCTATCCATGTTGGTGCAAATGGCAAGATTTCATTATTTCTTATGACTGAGCAATATTCCATTGTGTGTATCTTCTTTATCTATTCATCTATCATTGGACATGTGAGTTGATTCCATAATTCAGCTATTGTAAATAATGCTGCAATATACATGGAGATGTATATATCTATTCAAATTAGTGTTTTCATTTTCTTTCATTAATTACCTAGCAGTGGAATTACTGGCTCATATGGTAATTCTATTTTTAATTTATTGACAAACCGCCATGCTGTTTTCCACAGTGGTTGCACCAGTTTGTATTCCCACCAACAGTGCATGAAGGTTCTCCTTTCCCTACATCCTCACCAACACTTGTTTCTTGTGTTTTTGATTTTAGCCATTCTGACAAATGTGAAGTGATATCTCTTTGGGGTTTTGACTTGCATTTCTCTGATGTTGAGTGATGTTGAGCATCTTTTCATGTGTCTGTTGACCATTGTATGTCTTCTTTGGAAAAATGCCTGTTCATGTCTTCTGCCCATTTTTTAAAATTGTATTATTTGTGGGGTTTCATATATTTTGGATAGTAACCCTTTATTGGATATGTCATTGCAAATATCTTCTCCAATTCAGTAGGTTGTCTTTTTGTTTTGTTGATTGTTTCTTTTGCTGTGCAGGAGCTTTTTATTTTGAGGCGGTCCCAGTAGTTTACTTTTGCTTCTGTTTCCCTGGTCTCAGAAGATATATCTAGAAAAATGTTGCTATGACTGATGTTAGAGAAATTACCACCTGTTCTTTCTACTAAAATTTTTAAGGTTTCAGGTCTCACATTTAGGTTTTTAATCCATTTTGAGCTTTTTTTTGTGTATGGTGTAAGAAAGTGGTCCAGTTTCATTCTTATGCATGTTGCTGTCCAGTTTTCCTAATACCATTTGGTGAAGAGACTATCTTTTTCCCATTGCACATTCTTGCCTCTTTGTCAAAACTTAATCAACCATATAATCATGGGTTTATTTCTGGGCTCTGTAGTCTGTTCTATTGATCTGTGTGTCTATTTTTATGTTAGTAATATACTAATTCAATTACTATAGCTTTGTAGTATATCTTGAAATCTGCAATTATGATACCTCCAGTTTTGTTCTTCCTTATAAAGATTGCTTTGGTTATTTGAGATATTTTGTGGTTTGATAAAATTTTAGTATTTGTTATAGTTCTGTGAAAAATGCTATTGGTATTTTGATAGGGATTACATTAAATCTGTAGATCACTTTGAGTAATATTGACATTTTAACAATATTTGTTCTCTCAATCCTTCAGCATAGAATATCTTTCCTTTTTTTGGTGACATCTTCCATTTCTTTCATCAGTGTTTTATAGTTTTCAGAATATAAGTCTTTTACCTCTTTGGTTAAGTTTATTCCTAGGTATTTTATTAATTTAGGTGCAATTGTAAATGGGATTGTTAATTTCTTTTTCTGCTGCTTTATTATTAGTGTATAGAAATGCAGCAGATTTCTGTATATTGATTATTCTGCAAGTTGACTGAATATATTGATACTGATAATTGGTTTTGGAGGAGTCTTTTAGGATTTTCTTGGTATAGTATCATGTCATCTGCATAGAAACACTTTTACTTCTTCCTTACCAACTTGGATGCCTTTTCTTTCTTGTCTGATTGCTGTAGTTGGGATTTGCAACACTATCTTGAATAAAAGTGGTGAGAGTGGACATCCTTATGTTGGTCCTAATCTCAGAGGAAAAGCTGTTTTTCACCATTGAATACGATGTTAGCTGTGGGTTTTTCAAATACAGCCTTTAACATGTTGAAGTATGTATGTTTACTCTAAACCCATTTTGTTGAGAATTTTATCACGAATGGATATTGGATTTTGTCAAATGCTTTTCTCCATCTACTGAGATGATCATATGATTTTTATCTTTTATTTTTTTAATGTTGTGTGTCACAATGATTAATTTGCAGATATTGAACCATCCTTTCATCCCCAGAATAAAGTCTACTTGTTGTGATAAATGATCCTTTAAATGTATTGTTAAATATGGTTTGCTAATATTTTGTTGAGTATTTTTGCATTTGTATTTATCAAGAATATTGGCTTGTAATTTTCTTTCTTTTTTGTGGTATCTTTGTCTGGTTTTGGTATCAGGGTACTGCTGGCTTCATAGAATGAAGTTTTTGTTCTATTTTTTGAATATTTTGAGAAGAATAAATATTAACTTTAAAAAAAAAGTGAAGTAGAATTCACCTGTGAAGCAATCTGGTCCTGGACTTTTGTTCACTGGGACATTTTTGATTACCAGTTAAATTTTTTTACTAATCTGTTCATATTTTCCATTTCTTCCTGATCCAGTTTTGGAAGATTGAAGGTTTCTAGGAGTTTATCCATTTTGTCTAGGTTGTCCAATTTGTTGGCATATAATTTTTTGTGGCAATGTTCTAAAATGCTTTATGTGGTTTTGGTTATTACTTCTTCTCTTTCATTTCTTTTTTCTTTTTTCTTTTTAGTTTATTTATTTATTTTGAGAGAGACAGAAACAGCATGAGTGGGGGAGGGGCAGAGAGAGGGGGAGACAGAGAATCCCAAGCAGACTCCATACTGTCAGCACAGTGCCTGACACAGGGCTTTAACTCACAAAACCGTGAGATCATGACCTGAGCTGAAACCAAGAGTCAGAGGCTTAACCAACTGAGCCACAAGGCGCCCCTCTCCTCTTTCGTTTCTGATTTTATTTGGAGTCCTCTCCCTTTTTTTCTTGATAGTCTGGTTAAAGGTTTATCCATTTTTCTTACGTTCCCAAAGAGCAGCTCTTGGTTTCATTGATACTCTTTTTTTAGAGTCTGTTTCATTTATTTCCATTCTGATCTTTATAATTTTCTTTTTCTACTAACATTGGGCTTTGTTTGTTCTTTTTCTGGCTCCTTTAGGTGTCAGGTTGGATTGTTTTTTGAGATTTTTCTTGTTTCTTGAGGTAGGCCTGTACATTCCCTGGAAAAACTCCCTTTGCTGCATCCCAAAGAGTTTGGATGATTTGTTCCATTATCCTTTGTCTCCAGGTATTTTATTTTATTCCCTCTTTGATTTTTTTGTAACCCTTGGGTTGTTTAGTCACTTATTGATTAGCCTGCACATGTTTGGTTTTTTCTAGTTTTTTTTTTCATTGATTTCTAGTTTCATATTTTTGTGGTCAGAAAACATGCTTGATGACTTCACTCTTCCTAAACTTATTGAGGCTTATTTTGTGGCCTACCATATGATCTGTTCTGGAGTATGTTCTATGTGCACTTAAAACGAATGTGCATTCTGCTGTTTTTGGATGGAATGTTCTATATATGTTTGTTAAGTCTATCTGGTCTAATGTGTCATTCCAAGCCACTATTTCCTTATTAATTTTCTGCCTGGGTGATATATACATTGGTATAAAAGAAGTTTTAAAGTCTCCTATTATACTGACTACTGTCAGTTTCTCCCTTTGTATCTGTCAATAATTGCTTTATGTATTTAGGTGCACCTAAGTTGAGTATACACTCAACTTATTTGTATTTGTATTTGTAATTGTTCTATCCTCTGGTTGGATTCATCCCTTTATCATTATGTAATGTAATGTTCTTCTTTCTCTTGTTACAGTTTTTGTTTTAAAGCCTATTTTGTCTAATATAAGTTTTGCCACCCCAGATTTTTTTTTTGAACTGGTTTCCTTTTTGAATTATGATTTTCTATAGTGGTAGGCTGTGATTCCCTTCTCTTTATCTTTTGAGTCTACTGTAGGTTTTTGCCTCATGGTTATTTTATGTCTTACATATAACATCTGATAGATTTAACAGTTTACACTAACAATTTCAGCCACATTTTAAATCTCTGTCCTTTTACTTCTCCTCCTTTTATGTTTTGATGTCACAGTTACTTCTTCTTATATTGTGTGTCTATTAACAAATTATTGTCACTATCATTATTTTTAATGCTCTGCCCTTTAATCTTTATACTAAAGTGGTTAACACTCTATCATATTCCAGTATTTAAGTATTCTGAATCTGACTATACACTTACCTCTATGTGTGTTTTATACTTTTTCATATGTCTTCATTTACTGATCAGTATTTTTCATTTCAGCTTGAAGAATTCTTTCAGCATTTCTTGTAAAGCAGGTCTAATGTTAATGAAGTTCCCCAGCTTTTGTTTGTCTTTGAACGTCTTTATCTTTCCTTAATTTCTGAAGGATAGTTCTTCTGGGTAAAGTATTCTTGATTGCCAGGTGTTTTTTTTCGATTAACACTGAATATATTATCCCACACTCTCCTGATCTGTACAATTTCTGCTGGGAAATATGATAGCATTATGGGGGTTCCTTTGTAAGTTACAAGTTTTTTTTCTTTTTTTCTTTTGCTATTTTTGAGATTCACCCTTTGTCTTTTATTTTGACACTTTTATTGTAATGGGTCTTGGAAAAGATGTTTAAGTTGATTTTGTTTAGTTACCTTTGAGCTTCATGGACTTGGATATCCAAATCTCTCTCCAGATTTTGAGTGCTCTTGACCTTTATCATTTTAAATAAACTTTGCACCTTCTTGGGTTCTCCTTATTTCTCCTCTGCTGGAGCTCTAATAATTATCAAATAGTTTTTTTTATTGTATCCTAGGCTTTCTTTACCTGTTTCTTTTTCTTTATTTTTGCTTCTCTGATTTAGACAGTTTTAATTAGTCGGTCTTGGGCCTCACTTATTCTTCTGCCTGGTCAGGTCTATTGTTCAAGTTCTCAATTGAATTTTTTTCCTTTAATTAATTAATTAATTTTTAAATTCACATCCAAGTTAACATATGGTGCAACAATGATTTCAGGAGTAGATATCTTAATGCCTCTTACCCATTTAGCCCATCCCCCCTCCCATAATCTCTCCAGCAACCCTCTGTTTTTTCTCTATATTTAAGAGTCTCTCATGTTTTGTTCCCCTCTCTGTTTTTATATTATTGTTGCTTCCCTTCCCTTATGTTCATTGCTTCTGTATCTTAAAGTCCTCATATGAGTGAAGTCATATTTGTCTTTCTCTGACTGACTAATTTCACTTAGCATAATACCCTCTAGTTCGATCCATGTAGTTGCAAATAGCAGGATTTCATTCTTTTTGATTGCCAAATAACACACACACACACACACACACACACACACACACAAATCATATCTTCTTTAACCATTCATCCATCAGTGGATATTTGGGCTCTTTCCAAACTTTGGCTATTGTCAATAGTGTTGCTATAAACATTGGGGTACATGTACCCCTTCGAAACAGCACACCTGTTTCCTTGGATAAATACCTATTAGTGTAATTGCTGGATCGTAGGGTAGTTCTATTTTTAATTTTTGAGGAACCTCCATATTGTTTTCCAGAGTGGCTGCACCAGTTTGCATTCCCTCCAACAGGGCAAAAGAGATCCTCTTTCTCTACATCCTCACCAATTTCTGTTGTTGCCTGAGTTGTTAATGTTAGCCATTCTGACAGGTATGAGGTCATATCTCGTTGTGGTTTTGGTTTGTATTTCCCTGATGATGAGTGATGTTGAGCATTTTTTCATGCATCGGTTGGCCATCTGGATGTCTTCTTTGGAGAAGTGTCTTTTCATGTCTTTTGCCCATTTCTTTACTGGATTATTTGTTTTTTGGGTGTTGAATTTCATTTGTTATTTATAGATTTTGGATACTAACCTTTTATCTGATATGTCATTTGTAAACCTCTTCCATTCTGTCAGTTGCCTTTTAGTTTTGCTGATCAATTGAATTCTTAAGTTATTATATTCTACAGTTCCAATTTCTGTTTGGTTCTTTTTTGTTTTGTTTGTCATTTATTAAATCTCCTAAACTTCTCATTTTGTTCTTGTATTGTTTTTTGATATTGTTAATTGTTTATCTGTATTCTCTTGTAATTCTCTGATCATCTTTAGAACAATTATCTAATATTCTTTGTTGGACAATTCCTAGATCCTCATTTATCTGGAGCCAGTTACTGGAGGTTTAGTGTTTTCTTTTGGTGGTGTCATTTTTATCCTGATTCTTTGTAATTCCTGTAGCTTTGTGTAGGTGTCTGCACATGTGAAGAAGAAGTCACCTCTTCCAGACTTTATGGACTGTTTTGGGTATGGGAGGATTTTCACTTGCATGTGAGGGCACACTAGAGTGTGCTGTAATTCTAGGTTTAATGGTGCAGAGGCATGTGGTGGCACTGTGTCTAAGGAGGTTTGATATCTTTTTGGCTCAAGCCAGTGGGGTCATTAGCTTTGAGAACTGTGTGGTCCTTGGCAAGTATTGTTGGTGATATGCAGTGGCTGCAAGGACCATTGGAGTCCTCAGTGATGCCTTCATGTCCATGGCTAGGGACCAGAGCAGGCAGCAGTGGTGGCTAGAGACAGTGGTGTGCACACATATCTGTGGGGACCAGCTGCAGGTGTCCATAAAGTGTCAGGGGAAGGTTGCAGATACACACACAGTGGTGGGAGCCAGAGTAGGCAGTAAGGGTCAGGGTGAACTATAGGTACATGAGCAGCTGTGCTGCCCTGACTATCAGTGCGCTCTCCCATGGATGCATGATCCCTGCCGGGCATGCACACAGCAATGGAGGCCAGTGATGTGCATCAGGTCAGCAATGTGCAAGTGTACAGCTGAAGTGGTTAGCCCCAGATACGCTCATGGTAGTGGGGGTCAGCCATGGGGTCTAGGCTGGTGGTTGGCATTCCTGCAGTCACAGAAGCTTTGATTGGCTGCCAGTGCTGTTCCAGGGCAGGGGAAAGAGCAGGGAGGGACTCAGTTGACTAGTATCAGTGAATCCAAATACACGTGGGATGAAAACTGGTGAAATCTGTAGGAGGCCCATGGCAGAAGTGTTGGCCATTGGTTCCTTCTTCCGTGTTGAAGGCTTCTAGGTTTATCCATAAAGCAGGTCACTGTGAACTGTGATCACCCCTTTTGTGTGACTGCTACTGCTTTTCTTCCTTGTTCCTAGCTGTCCCTATACAGCCCATCCTATACCCCATCCGTGTGGGGTAAAACTGAAGTGGGACTTTCATGTGGTGCCTCAAAAGGCTAAGAAAGCTGGTCAGTCACCTTATTATCGTTTTCCCAGTAGGTAAAACTCTTTCTAGTTGTGTAATTCTCTTTTGGTATTGAGCAATGCTGGCTTGGGGGATGGGATGATGCAGACAAAATTACTCTGTCTTCCTTCACTTCTTGTGCAGTCATTTTCAAGATTTTTGTGTCACTTTATTGCTAAGGTTTCTTGAGTGGACTCCAAAGCTCCTGGTTTTGTTCATGGATAGCTGTCTAATTATTGATTTTTGTGAGGGGATAGAGGTTGGTGACATCTTGGTGATGTCACCTCCCTGTTTCTTTGTATGCCTTGGGATTTTTGTTGAAAATTGGGCATTTTAGTCCCTCAAACACAGCAGTTATAGTTTTACATAGGGGTAAAAATTAGAGAAGCTGTCTGTTATTTATCAAATCCCTGCTATTTGGGGCCAATTGTTTTAGGGGTTATTGTTTGGTTTCTTGGACTGTCACTAGCGATAAAACAGTCTGACTTCCTAGAAATCTGGCTGGCTTCTTGGTCTGATTATTGTAGATAAAGGGTTGGTTTCCTGGACTGGTTGCCATAGATTGTGGGTCAGAATTCTATTTCTATATATGGTCTGGCCATTGTCTATTTGTGTATTCAATATCTCAAATTGCTGAAGTTTCTAGGGTGAGTCAGTGGCAATCCAGGATTTGAACCAAGGTCCTCTATTTCTAAATCTTATTTGCTTTCCCATACCCCACACAGACTTCCTGGAACCCAGATAAAATAATCAGTAGTATCTTGCACCCAAATATTGCCTTTATTTGTTTCAGTGACTTTCTGTTATATTCTAAAGGTACTTGTAGATTCTAATTAAACATATTTTTGGTGATATCAACTATATTCTTGAGATACTTTAAGTAGATTAAAATCCTCACTTTATACCCCAGGCAAAATTTCTTTTCTTTTCTCTCATCACTTACAACACCCAGGAAGGGTGGGGATGGTAGGGGAATAAATTACCCCCGGCCCTTGTTTACAGAAGACAAAGATTTGGTTTAGTTAGGATGATCTGGCATGGCAAGACAGTTCCTAAGAAAATGGAGACTGAAAACAAATGCTTGTAAGAGACTGGTCATCCAGGCTACATTCCTTGGTTGCATTAAATATGGTTTGTGTCTTTCTTTCCATTAGGTGCAACAGGTGGCAAAACAGGGAAACAAATACTAGGCAATTAGGTGCTTGTGAATGAATGGAGATGTTAAGCAGGACAAGTTTTGGAAAACAATGATACTGTGGTGCTGTGGAGGCTAACAAATTATAAAGAGTTGGAGCTGTAAATACAGCAGGAAAGCCCAGGGACAAAACTCTAAAGAAACATGCAAGGACTCATTCCTCTTAGAATGTGGAGTTCACCATCAAGTGTTAGGGATTCTACTATTCACATTGAATGGTAATGGAGCTTCAAAAGCTGATATAGACAAATATTATCTGGGAAAATTTTTATTCTAGGTTTTCAGGGCAATCTCCTAGATTAAAATAAGAATGGTAATGAAGCAATTCATCCTTGGGAAGAAGATCGAAGTGTTCCCAAGAATATGTTACTCTGACTCATTATCAATGAAGGTGAGCATTAATGTGGTGGTTTGTTTTGGGTCCCAGGGAGGCTCCTGGCGTTATATCTGCCTTACTGCCCCCAGTGAAATGGGCAGTTTAGACAATATCCTGGGAGCTGCTCCTTAACGTTTACGTTTATTTTCAGGCACAACCAAAATGGAGTATGTTTTCATAGTTACATCCAACAGCTTTCTTGCAGCAGAAATGAGGGACCTGGAGCTTCCCACCACTTGCAGGATTTCCCAAGACATTTGCTCTTTTCCTTGTTTATTTCACTGCTTTCCACCTCCTCTTTTCTAACCAGTTTTGGAAAAAGGGTTGCTCTGTAATTTTGATTTTGAAACTAGAGCCCCAGAATAGTAGATGCTGATTGCTCCAAAGGACCCAAAACACTTGAGAGTAAAAAAATGATTTGTCAATTTAAAAACAAGGAGAGGACAAAAGGCCCAGTAGGAGGTCAGCCTTTAAGTCTTGGTGTGCTCAGCACTTGCAGCTTGGTCTGTACATCGAACAGGCAACTTATATGAGGTTTCCTTATTGGTAATAGAGGCTCCTCACTCTGACTCACCACAAGTAACACTGAGAGAAGAGGAAATAATGGCAAGATATTTTGTAGCCATAAACATGCTTATCCACAGTGAACAAGATTAAAGATCACAGTCTACCTGCTTCAGAGTTCTTGGTGCAGGGGCTTTAATTCTAAGAACGAGGTGTGATCATAGCAAAGTGCCCACATGAGTGAATGAGAAATGAAGGGTACGGTCAGGTTATCTTAGGGGTCACTCCCAATAGATTAAATGACAAAACAAATCAAATCATGCCAGCATTACAAAAGATCCCATGTACTGAGCAGTTTCAGGAATGGGGCAAGAGGTTTATAGGGCCTAGAAGGCCCTTGTTTTCTGGTAGAAAATGGAAGTGCTGGTCTTTTAAGAGCATTTGCAAAATCTTCTGTTTCATAACCAAAGGAAAACATCTCCCCAAATAAAATGAAGTCATCATGGCCACAGCTGATTACCCCAGGATTGTTTTCCTTCCAACTTATGCTTGAATACCCCGTGGAATCTGAAGGCTCTGAGGTGAGGTCAACTCTCCTATTCCCCTCACCTTGGGAATGCTGTCAAGCAGTTTCCATATTGTGAGAACTGCTATCAAACTCCTTGAATCTCAAGGTGCCTCAGCTCAAAGAGCATCTCAGAGGGGTGAGAGTTTAGACAGAAAGGAAATGAATTTTCACCAGTGGCAAAGATGAGATTCTTGCTCCCAGTTTTCCCTTCTGAAGCCTTTCATAGATTCCCCATTTCCTATAAAGGCAAAACTCCTCTGTGTTAAGATCTCAGCTTCACTCCTCGTGGTCCAATCTACTCTTCCAGAAAATTCATCTTTCATAATTACCAATCTTTCCTTCCCTATCCACCCCAGTATTACTCAAGGGCAGGGGTCAGCTAAAGTAACACTTCACTATATTGTCCTACACACCCAGCAAACACTTCCCCCAACACCTAGTATTGGATAGTAACATGAAATAAACAAAGACCAACCAAGAGAGAACAAGCAAAGTCTATTCTGAGTTTGCTATATAGAAAAGGAGTTGGCCGCTATCAGTAGCATTTTGGCTGAGACTGGTAGAAATAGGAGGGAGAAAGCTTTATAGTGGAAAAAGGGAAGGCTTCAGGTGTGCTCTAGTTGGAGGCTGTTGGCATGGGAAAGGGAGGCGGGCTAACTAGAAGTGGGCCATTCTATGTGATTGGTTAGGGTGCATATTTGGCATTCTGTGATTGGTCCTAACTTGGACGTAAGTGTAAAAATTATAAAAGCTGACAGTTATTAATCAAGTCCCTGCCATTTGGGGCCAATTGTTTTAGGGGTTATTGTTTGTCTTTCTGGACTGTCACTAGAGATAAAACAATCTGACTTCCTATAAGCCTGGCTGGCTTCCTGGTCTGATTATTGTAGTTAAGGGGTTGGTTTCCTGGACTGGTTGCTACAGGTTTTGGGTCAAAGTTCTATTTCTATATATGGTCTGGCCATTTTCCACTCTCTATTCAGTCTCTCAGTAACAAAGGGTAACAAGAGAGAACATGGCCTAAATGCCTTTGTGAAAGGTATCCTTTAAAGAGAAGAACAGGAAAAAAAATCATAAAATAAAAATAAAGAGAAGAGCAGGAAAAGAGAGAGTTTGCAACTCCCTTACTTATGGCCTCTTGACCTCAGTTGGTCAGAAAACTGGAGTACTTAAAAAGGAACTGGAATAAACTAAATTTATAATCACTTTTCTGATATTTTAAAGCATTTCATTAAGTTTGCAAGTGGAACCATACATTCAAATTTCCCTTAAAAAGTGATAAAGTTTGCTAAGTTTATGAAAAGAATAGGATGCAGGTTGAACTTAAAAGTGTCAGGAGGGGCATCTGGGTGGCTCTGCCGGTTAAGCAGCCAGCTCTTGATCTCAGCTCAGGTCTTGATCTCAGGTCGTGAGTTCAAGCCCCATGTTGAGCTCCACGCTGGGCATAGAGCCTACTTAAGGAAAAAAAAGTGTAAGGAAAGAAGTAGCTTTTCTGACCTGTAACTTTATTTTTTTTTATTTTTTTAATGTTTGTTTATTTTTGAGCGAGAGAGAGAGAGACACACACAAAGTGTGAGCTGGGGAGGGGCAGAGAGAGAGGGACACACAGAATCTGAAGCAAACTCCAGGCTCCTAGCCGTCATGACAGAGTCCGACATGGGGCTTGAACCCATGAACTGTGAGATCATGACGTGAGCCAAAGTCAGACGCTTAACCAACTGAGCCACCCAGACACCCCTGATCTGTAACTTTAATACACTAAATATTATTATTAAACCAAAATCTCTGAAGTCTCTTTTGGGCAAAAAGACTACCCTGGTGGCCACAACTCACACTTCCTGGGACCTCTGGAGTGTGCTGGGCTGGGTGAGAGTAGGACTGAGTTTTCCCGCACAGCCTCTACGTGCAGCTTGGGATTTTTCAACATGGTGCATTTCTTTTATAACCATATACTTCCTTTAGAATCATGTTTTAAAAGCTACGTAAAATTTATCTGCAATAAGATAATGTTGGCAGTGAGATCAATGTAAATAAACATCTAGCATAGTGCCTGGTATTTATCTGACCCCCACCAATTACAGTTGGCCCTTGAACAGTACAGGAGCTAGGGGTGCCCAGCCCCTGTGCAGTCAAAAATCCATATATAACTTGCAACTCAACAAAAAATTAACACTACCCTACCATTGACCAGAAACCTTACTGAAAGCATAAAAACAGTCACACATTTTTAAAAAATGTAGTCGACACACATTGTTATATTAGTTTCAGGTGCACTACGTAGTGATTTGAGAAGTCTATACATTATGCTATGCTCCCCACAAGCCATGCAACACTATTACAATATCGGTGACTATATTCTCTGTGGTGTGCCCTTTATTCCTGTGACTTATCCATTCCCTAACTGGAAGCCTGTATCTCCCACTCCATTTCACCCATTTTACCCATCCCCCTGCCCCCTCCCTCTGGCAACCAACCAGTTCTCTATATTTATAGATCTGATTCTGCTTTATTGCTTTGTTTTTTATATTCCGCATATATGTGAATCAGATCATTTCAGTTAGCATAATTCCCTCTAGGTCCATCCATATTGCTGAAAATGGCAAGATGTCATTCCTTTTTATGCCTGAGTAATAGTCTGTTGTATATATACCACATCTTCTTTATCCATTCATCTGTTGATGGACACAAAGTTTGCTTCCAAATCTTGGCTATTATAAATAATGCTGCAATAAACATAAGGGTATGGTATATCTTTTTGAATTAGTGGTTTTATTTTCTTTGGGTAAATACCTAGTAGTGGAATTACTGGATCATACAGTATTTCTATTTTTTATTTTTTAAGGAAACTCCATGCCATTTTCTACAGTGGTTGCACCAATTTATTTTCTCACCAGCAGTGCATAAGAGTTCCCTTTGTCCACAACCTCACCAACACTTGTTATTTCCTATCTTTTTGAATCTAGCCACTCTGACAGGTGTAAGGTGATATCTTATTGCAGTATTGATTTGCATTCCCTGATGATGAGTGATGTTTAGCATCTTTTCATGTGTCTGTTAGCCATCTCTATGTTTTCTTCGGAAGAATGTTTAGATCCTTTGCCCATTTCTTAACGGGATTGTTTGGTTTTTGGTATTCAGTTGTATGTATTCTTTATATATTTTGGGTATTAACGTCTCATCAGATATATTATTTGTAAATATCTTCTCCCATTTTAGTAGGTTGCCATGTCATTTTGTTGATGGTTTCCTTAGCTATGCAAGAGATTTTTATTTTGGTGAAGTCCCAATAGTTCATTTTTGCTTTTGTTTCCTTTGCCTTAGGAGACATATCTAGAAAAATGTTGCTAAGATTGATGTCCAAGATTACTACATGTTTTCTTTTAGGAGTTTTATAGCTTTGGGTCTCACACTTATATTTTTAATCCATTTCGCATTTATTTTTATGTATGGAGTAAGAAAGTGATCCAGTTTCAATCTTTTGCATGTACCTGTCCAGTTTTCCCAGCACCATTTTTTGAAGAGACTCTTTTCCCACTGAATATTCTTGCCTCCTTTGTCATGGATTAATTGACCATATAATCATGGTTTCATTTCTGAGCTCTCTATTGTGTACCATTGATCAATGTGTCTATTTTTGTGATAGTACCATGATGTTTTTATTACTATAGCTTTGTAGTTTGTCTTGAAATCTGGGATTGTGATACCTCTAGCTTTTGTTCTTCTTTTCAAGAGTGCCTTAGCTATTCAGAGTCTTTGTGGTTTCAGACAAATTTTAGTATGATTTGTTGTAGTTCTGTGAAAAATATTATTGGCGTTTTGATACAAATTGTATTAAATATGTAGATTGCTTTCAGTAGTGTGAACATTTTAATGATATTAATTCTTCCAATCCATGAGCATGGAGTATCTTTCCATTTGTTTGTGATGTCTTCAACTTCTTTCATCAATGTTTTCTTTTTTAAGAAAGAAAAGTTTTCTATTTTTAATTCCAGTATAGTTAACATATAATGTCATTATTGGTTTCAGGTATACAATACAGTGATTTAAGAATTCTGTACATTACTCAGTGCTCATTATAACCGTACCCTTTAATCCCCATCACCTATTTCAACCATCCCTCCACCATCAGTTTCTTCTTTATAGGTAAGAGTCTGTTTCCTGGTTTCTCTCTCTCTTTTCCTTTGCTCATTGTTTTGTTTCTTAAATTCCACATATGACTGAAACCATATGGTATTTGTCTTTTACTGATATATTTTGCTTAGCATTATACTCTCTATCTCCATCTGTGTTGTTGTAAATGGAAAGATTTCATTCCTTTTTATAGCTGAATAATATTTCATTGTGTATATATGTATATATACACCCCATCTTCTTTATCCATTCATCTATCAGTGAACACTTGGGCTGCTTTTCATAGTTTGGCTTTTGTAAATAATGCTGCAATAAACATAGGAGTGCATGTTTTGCTTTGAATTACTGTTTTTGTATTTTTGGTGTAAATACACAGTAGTGCAATTCCTGGATCGTAGGATAATTCTATTTTAACTTTTAGAGGAAATTCTGTACCGTTTTCCACAATGGCCACACCAGTTTACATTCTTACCAATAGTTCATGAGGTCTCATATGTAGTCCTTTTTCCCTCTACCTCCTTGCTAACACATGTTGCTTCTTGTGTTGTTGGTTTTAGCCATTTTGACAGGTGTGAGATCATATCTCGTATAGTTGGATTTGTATTTTTCTGAGTACTAATGATGTTGAGCATCTTTTCATGTGTCTGTTGGATATCCGTAAGTCTTCTTTGGAAAGTGTCTATTTGTGTCCTCTTCTCTTTTTAATCTGATTGTTCATTTTTTTGGGTGTTGAATTTTAGAAGTTCTTTATATATTTTGGATACTAACCCTTTATCAGATGTGTCATTTGCAAATATCTTCTTCCATTCCATACATTGCCTTTTAGTTGTGTCGATTGCTTCCTTCACTGTGCATAAGCATTTTATTTTGATGTAATCCCAATAGTTTATTTTTGCTTTTGTTTCCCTTGCCTCAGGAGAGCTAACTAGAAAAAAGTTGCTATGGCCAATGTCAGAGAAATTACTATCTGTGCTTTATACCAGGACTTTTTGGTTTCTTAACTTTTAAAAATACTACTTACTTATTTATTTTGAGAGAGAGAGAGAGAGAGAGAGAGAGAGAGAGAGAGAGAGTGAGGAGGGGCGGAGAGAGAGAGGGATAGCAGAATCCCAAGAAGACTTCATGCTTGGAGCAGAGCTTGACATGGGGCTCAATCTCCCAACAATGAGATCATGACCTGAGCAGATATCAAGAGTTGGACACTTAACCAGCTGAGCCGCTGAGGCACCCCTTTGAAGGACTTTTATAGTTTCAGGTCTCACATTTAGGTCTTTAATCCATTTTGAGTTTATTTTTGTGTGTGGTGAAAGAAAGTGGTCCGGTTTCATTCTTTTGCATGTAGCTGTCTAGTTTTCCCAACACCATTTGTTGCGGAGACTGTCTTTTTTCCATTATATATATGTTCCTTTTTTGTCGAAGATTAATTGACCATATATTTGTAACTTTATTTCTGGGTTTTCTGTTTCTTTGACCTATCTGTCTATTTTTGTGCCAGTATCATACTGTTTTGATCACTACAGCTTTGTAATATAACTTGAATTCTGGAATTGTGATACCTTCAGTTTTGTTTTCTTTTTCAGGATTGCTTTGGCTATTCAAGGTTTTCCATGGTTCCATACAAATTTTAGGGCCATTTATTTTATCTTTCACCAATGTTTTATAGTTTTTGGAGTACAGACCGTTTACCGCCTTACTTAAGTTTATTCCGGGGTATTTGACTCTTTTTGGTGCAGTTGTAAATGGAATTGTTTTCTTAACTTCCCTTTCTGCTATTTTGTTGTTCATGTATAGAAATGCAACAGATTTCAACATATTAATTTTGTATCCTGAACCTTTATTGAAGTCATTGATTACTGCTTATTGTTTTTTGGTGGATTTTTTAGGGTTTTCTATGTATATTATGTCATCTGCAAATTATGACAGGTCTCCTTCTCCTTTATCAATTTGGATGCCTTTTATTTCCTTTTCTCATCTGATTGCTGAGGTGAGGACTTCCAGTACTACCTTGAATAAAAGTGGTGAGAGTGGAAATCCTCATCTTGTTCCTAATCTTAGATTAAGAGCTCTCAGTTTTTCACCATTGAGTATGATGTTAGCTGTGGGTTTTTCATAGACAGCCTGTACTATGTTGAGGTATGGTTCCTGTAAACCCACTTTATTGAAGAGTTTTTATTATGAGTGGATGTTGAACTTTGTCAAATGCTTTTTCTGTATCTATTGAGATGCTCATGATTTTTACCCTTCCTTTTGTTGATGTGGTATATCATGGAGATTGATTTGTGAATATTGAACCATTCTTGCACCTCCAGAATAAATTCCACTTCATCATGGTGTTTCTTTTAATGTATTGTTCAGTTTGCTAATATTTGTTGAGGATTTTCACATCTATGTTCATCAGGGATACTGGTATGTAGTTTTCTTTTTTTGTTGTATCTTTGGTTTTGGTATTGGGCAATGCTGGCCTCGTAGAATGTACTTAGAAACTTTCCTTCTGTTTCTGATTTTTGAAATAATTTGAGAATAGGTATAAAGTCTTCTTGAAATCTTTGTTAGAATGCAATTGTGAATTCATCTGGTCATGGACTTCTGTGTTTTTGAAATTTGACTACCGGTTCAATTTTGTTACTAGTAATCTGTTCAGATTTTCTGCTGCTTCTTAATTTGCTTTTGGGAGATTGTATGTTTCTAGGAACTTATCCCTTTCTTCTAGGTTGTCCAATTTGTTGGCATATAATTTCTGATGGTAGCTTCTTACAATCCTTTGTATATCTGTGGTGTCAGTTGTTCCTTCCCTTTCTATCTGGTTTTATTTATTTGGGTCCTCTACTGAGTCTGGTTAAATGTTCATAATTTTCATTTACCTGTTCAAAGAACCCACTCTAGGTTTCACTGATCTTTTCGTTTCTTCCCTCCTTCCCTCCCTTCTTCCCTCCCTCCCTCCCTCTCTCCCTTCCTTCCTTTCTTCCTTTTCCTTTTTTTCCTCTCTTAGTCTTATGTCATTTCTAGTCTGATCTTCATTATTTACTTTCTTCTACTAACTTTAGGCTTAACTTTTTCTTTATTTTCTAGTTCCTTTTAGTTGTAAAGTCAGATTGATTATTTTAAAAATGTTTTTGAGGTAGGCTTGTATCACTATAACCTTTCCTTTTAGAACTACTTTTGCTGTTTCCCAAAGATTTTGGACTATTGTGTTTCATTTTCATTTGTCTCCACATGCTTTTTGATTTCCTCTTTGATTTCTTTTTTGATCAATTAGTTGTTAAATAGCATGTTTAGCCTCAATGTGGTTGTGTTTTTTTTTTCCAGTTTTTTCTTGTAATTGATTTCTAGTTTCATACTGTTGTAGTAGGAAAAGATGCTTGATATGATTTCAACTTTCTTAAATTTGAGACTTATTTTGTGGCCTAATATGTGATCTATCCTGTAGAACATTCTATGTGTACTTGAAAAGAATATTCTGTTTTTTGAGGGGTGGAATGTTCTGCATAGAAGTGTTAAGTCAATCTTGTCTAATGTGTTATTCAAAGACACTCTTTCCTTATTGACCTTTTTGCTTGGGTGATCTATCTATTGATGTCAAAGAAATATTTAAGTCTCCTCCCTTGTTGTATTATTGTCAGTTTCTCTTTTTATCTGTCAAAAATTGCTTTATGTATTTAGGTACACCTATGTTTGGTGTGTAGATATTTACAATTGTTATATGCTTTGGTTGGATTGATCCTTTTATCATTATGCAATGACCTTCTTTTACAATTACAGTTATAGTTTTTGTTACAGTTTTTGTTTTAAAGTCTACTTTGTCTGATATAAGTATTGCTACCCTGGCTTTTTTCCTCCCCTACCGTTTGCATGGAAAGTCATTTTCTATCCCTTCACTTTCATTTAGTATGTCATTAGGTCTGAAGTTAGTCTCCTGTGGGCAATGTAAAGATGAGTCTTTTTTTGTTTGTTAAATCCATTCTATCATCCTGTGTCTTTTGATGGAGCATTTAGACCATTTATATTTAAAGTAGTTATTTATAGGCATGTCCTTATTGTAATTTTGTTAATTGTTTTCTGGCTGTTTTTTGTAGTTCTCTTCAGTTCCTTTCTTCTTTTCTAACTTTCTTTCCTTGTGATTGATGACTTTCTTTAGTGTTATGGTTTGTTTGTTTTGTTTTGTTTTGTTTTTTTTGCTTTAGTTTTTTTGTATCTATTATAGGTTTTTGGTTTGTAGTTACTGTGAGGTTCATATATGACATCCTAAGTATATAGCACTCTCTATTAAGTTGATGATGTCTCTGAAGTTCAAACACGTTCTAAAAGAATTTCATTTTTACTTCCCCCTCCATTATTATATATTTGCTGTCATATTTCATACCTTTTCATTGTTCCCTTATCTAGTTTTTAGATACAATTTATTGTAATACTTCTGTCATTTAACCTTTATGCTAGCTTTATAAGTGTCTGTTCTACTACCTTTACTGTATGTTTGCTTTACTCATGACATTTTTTCTTTCATAGTTTTTTTTATTTGTAATATGACTTTTTCTTCTACCTCAAGAAGTCCCTTTCACATTTCTCATAAGGCTGGTTAGTAGTGATGAACCTCTTTAACTGTTTTGTTTTTGTCTGAGAAACACTATCTCTCTCCTTTAATTCTTAATGATAACCTTCCTGGGTAGAGTATTCTTGGTTGTAAATTTTTTCTTTTCAGCACTTTAAATGTATCATGCCACTTCCTTCTGGCCTGCAAAGTTTCTGCTAAAAATTAACTGATAGCTTTATAGGGTTTCCCTTGTATATAGCTTGTTGCTTCTCTCTTGCTTTTAAAATTCCCTCTTTATCTTTACTCTTTGACATTTTGTTATAGGTCGTGGTGTGGACCTTCCTTGGGTTCATTTTGTTTGGAATTCTCTGTACTTTCTGAAGCTGGATGTCTGTTTCCTTCCTCAGGTTAAGGACACTTTCAGCTATTATTTCTTCAAATAAATTTTCTGTCTCTTCCTCTCTTCTCCTTCTGGGACCCTTATCATGCAAATGTTTGTTCACTTGATATTGTCCAAGATATACATTAACCTATTATTAAAAATTTTTTATTAAAAAAAATAAAAATTCTTTTTTCTTTATGTTCAGCTTGGACACTTTCTATAACCCTATCTTCCAGATTGCTAATCTCTTCTTCTGCATCTGGTGATCTGTTGATTCCCT
The DNA here is from genome assembly GCA_028646485.1 of Cryptoprocta ferox. Lineage (NCBI taxonomy): Eukaryota > Metazoa > Chordata > Mammalia > Carnivora > Eupleridae > Cryptoprocta > Cryptoprocta ferox. The sequence goes on from CM053571.1 coordinate 65,416,851, forward strand.
CTGTGTATTTTTTTATTTCAGTTATTGTATTCTTCAAAATTTATATTTTCTTGAAGTATATATATTTTCTCTTTGTTGAAGCGCTCAGAGTTTATCCACTCTTCTTTCTAGTCCAGTGAGCATCTTTATGACCATTACTTTAAACTCTTTATTGGGTATATTGCTTATCTCCTTTCATTTAGTTCTTTTCCTGAGGTTTTGTCTTGGTCTTTCATTTAGATCATATTCCTCTGTCTCCCCATTTTGCTTGACTTTCTGTGTTTATTTCTATAAATTAGGCAGAACAGCTACTTTTCCTATACTACGAGGAATGATTTTGTACATGGTCATCTTGTATAGGCTGTATGCCTGGTGACTGGCTGGTTGGCTGGTGGGAGCTGTGGTTGTTGTGGGCTTGGAGTGGGACCAATGCTGGTGGGATGGCCATAGGTGAAGTGGGCACAAACAAGGGCAGACCTGAGGCCTCTCTGTAGAGGGCGACCTGGCCCAAAAGCTAAAATGGGTACAAGCTGGGGAGTCCAGGGGCTCTCTGCACAGAGGGTGCCCCAGCAGAGGAGCTGATGCTGAGGTTGGTGCAAGCTGGGGTGTCTGCATGTAGAGGGTGCCAGGGTGGCTGTGGACCACAGTGTTCTGGGAAGCAGCGGCACTACAGCAGTGTAGCTAGAGCATGGTTGGGTAGGGGGTGGTGTCCCAGGGCATTCTGCACAAAGGGACCCCTGGTGAGTTGTCTGGAGCTAAAATGAGAGCCGGGGGTGCCCAGCTCTAGAGCCAGAGTTGTGGGAGCCAGGAGTGTTCTGGGATGCTTTGCACTTGTATCACCTGGGTGAGATGGCTGGAGCTGGAGTGAGCATTGACCAGGAGTGTCCTGGTGTGCTCCAGGAAGGGGGCCACTTTGGTGGGACAGCTGGGGCTGGTGTGGGTTTGGGTCTCACTGATATGGTAGGCTTACTAGTGTACCCAGACCCCGTCTCTGTCCACATTGTCAAGTGGAGGAGGAATATAACCCATGGTGCTCACCAGCCTCTCCAACCCAGAAAGAGTTTCAGCAGCAACTCTGCTATTGGGCAGAATTCTAGGACTGGATCCTTTATACTCTAGTTGCCCTTTTAAACAGTGGCTTTTTTTTCTGTGCCCCCTGGCCTTTGAGGCTGGTGGACTAGGGGTCTGGGACTTGCTGCAGGCTGTCTAGGACACCCTGACTGCTCTTGTCTGTGCTGTCATGGTGGAGGGTGAATGCAAACCATGGGGCTCACCAGCCCCTGTGACCCAGAGAAAGTTCTAGCAGCTCCCCTGCTATTGGACAGGGTTCTAGGGCTGGTTCCTGTGGGTTCTGGTTGCCTTTGTAAACCATAGCCTTTTCTCGTGTCCAAGGGCAGATGAATTTGCTCATGATCCCTTTGAACTATCCCTTCTCACTGCAGTTTCCAGTGAGGGTGGCAGTTCGATTTGTTACCAGGTCTTTGGGTCTCTTGCTATTCTCTTTGTGGTCTTTTGCTGGGCAGAAGTTTGTTCCGTCAGTCCTCAGTTCTTCCGGAGGAATTGCTGTATAAATAGGTGTTGGTTTGGTGTGTCTGTGGAGGAGATGAGTTCAGGATCTTTCCACATTACCATCTTGGACCAGGAGCCCAAGCACAAATAACACCTATTTTGTATGTTATAGTATTCTTACAATAAAGTAAGCTACAGAAAAGAAAATGTTAAGAAAACCACAAGGAAGTAAAAATACATTTATAGTATTTATTTTCAAAAATTTATTATAAAAAATCTGTATATAAGTAGACCTATGAAGATCAAACAGGTGTTGTTGAAGGGCCAGCTCTATTTAAGATCTCATTCCCTGCAAATGAGAGGGGGTTCTTAGCTTAAGAAATGAACTCCTGGTCAGCCCTTTGCTGGACTTAAAAGGCTTGAAGGTAAGAATAACATTAGTACCGATCTCAAGAGTGTCACATAAGGATCAGAAAAGACTTCTTCCTGTTGGTCCAGTTGCAGAGTTTTCTTGGAAGCCCAAGAGATTTAAGCTGGCTAAATAATTAAATACATACATATATATACATGGAACGAGTTAAAATCTGGATATGTTGTCCAGGATAAAAAGATTGATTTTTATGATGAGATTTTCCTTTAGTTTCCTTCTCTGTAATTTCCCTTTCTGTACTCAGGGCCACAGCAGGTTCAAACAGAGCCTTTCTGGGATGATTAGTGAATTGCCCTCTTCGGGGTGAAGGGGGGGGCACTGTCCCCTGCAATCATGGTTTGGCATACAGAAGCCAACTTTATGCATTTAGAGAAAAGTGCCTCTTCCTCCTTGCTGATGCAGCCTGACCCCGGCACACCTGGTGTGGTGAGCAGAGGTGGGCTGGTTTTCAACTCCCACCTGTTCTCCAGGCTTGGTACCCTGGGCAGGGCTCAATCCCAACAACTGGTTTCTAGCAGCCCTGGCTGAAACCCCACATCCATTTTTTTCCCAGAAAAAATCATGTTTAAGATGTGAAAAATATAATTTTAGATATCTACACAAAAGCACACATTTGTTTTCTAGCTGATACATAATCAAGACATATATGCTCTCCTTGAAAACATGAAGGCATATATAGAGTAGACCACAGTGCTGTTTTTAAAAATGAATTTATTAAAATGCTTATAATTATAAAAGAATATTAAAATGCACAGAAATTCACAAAACATTACAAACTTTACATCTTAGGCCACAGTGTATGAAAGCATCATGAATATTTCAGTTCTACTTTAGTTAAGCTGCTCATACATTTTAACTTTTCAAACATCTTAACATATAATAGGCACAATGAGAAAATGGTACAAGAAGTGTTTCTATAACAGAGCACATTCTGCCCCCCACTGTGAATTAATATTTTCTGAAATTCAAGATGCACCCACGGGTAATTAAAAGGGAAGGCATTTGGTGAGTTTACAAAATGGCCTTGCTTAGTTTTCAAACAAAAACGACAGCTTTCCCTTTCTATTGACACATCTAAAGTATTTGAGGGATAGTTAAAAGAAAATCCCCTGAGTATTTTGGTCTAATGCTTCAATCCCTTAAAATTCACAGGCATTACAAAAGGATATAAAACAAAACATTCTCTAGTGGTTAACACTGGGCAGGTCTAGGGCCAGGTTTTCCTTTCACAGGGGCATTGTCGCACACCCCTTTTTTCCTGGGGTGCTGCTTCTGCTCACATTTACAGATCCAGCCCAGTGACAGCCTGCAGACACAGTCCCACATTTGTCTTCACACTGACAAGTCAGCACTAGAGTTCCATTAACACTGTTGGTGTCACAGGTGACCCCGAATCCCCACTACCTCGTTGCTTAGGGGAATATTGGCAGTGTCACACATCCTATTTTCTGCCTTTAAACATGTAGCGCTTTTTCCCCCTCCTGTCCACAAAAGCACATTTTAAACTATGAAGACGATTTATGAAAGATGATTTATGAAAACAAACGCACACTTTTTAAAGTTCTAGCTTATATACAAGGAGATAAGGCAAAAACATTTCCTTCTCTATGCTCCCATAAACAGTGAGCGGTTGGCAAATCCAACACAAGGAGATAGTCTTACCCTTCAGAGAAGAGCTGAGGTACTAGGGGCGGAAGTGACGCTGCTTCCGGGAACGGCGTCACAGGTGGGCAGGGAAAGGAACAGCTGCACCCGCTCTGAGCGGGACTAGAAGCCGGGAAGAAACTCATTTCTTACTCCCCTGTGCAGGCAGAGCTCGTGCGGCCTGTTGTGAGCACTCCGTTCACATTGATCAAGAAAGTTAGTGAAATGTTGTCCCTGATCCATTGGGACAATGCAAAAGTCCAGAATACTGCTTGACTCTGAATCCTACATAAATACGGTTTTTGGTTTCTGGATTTTTTTTGTTTAAACATTCATGGCAGGCACTTAGAATCGTGACCTTGAGTTAAGCAGCTCTATTATAACGAGCCTCTAACTCTCACTGAAACAGGTTTCCTTTTCCTCTGCTGCGGGGACTGAGTGGCTTGCCTCCTATGGCACCTGGGCATGTAGCAGCACCCCGTGGGTGGCGGCCCACCCGGTAAGAACCCAGTGCCAGACACCCTCTCTCACACCCGGCACTCCCCCAGTCAAGGGTGCTAGGTGCGGTCCGGGTCTTGTCCGGAGCCTACCAGAGGGCCTTGCACCTGAAAGGCAGGAAAGCTCGGTAAAGACTGCTGAGCTGAACAACTTGAAGGCAAGGTGTGCATGGTGCAGGTGTTCATCGGGAAGTTACGTGCAACTCAGGGAAGGGGTTGTGACCAAACTGCGGCCTTAGGGAGGCTGGAAGCTCAAATCAAAACCAGAGTCTCTCTTCTGGATTGGGAGTGATGTAGTAGTTGTATTCCTGTCTCCCTCCCCTGGTGCGTGCAGTTACAGACAAGTTACTGGGCTGGGAACAAGGGAATGGAGGGAACCACCACCACGGCACAGGCTCTGGTATGCTCATGACTTGGATACTTGGAATCCTCGTGGAAAAGGCTCTCCCGGTGCAGGGAACCCTGAGTGACTCACAATTAGGGCACCGGTCGGCTCTACTCTTAAGCACGTGTGCACAGCACAGTCATGCCACAGGGGCGGTACCTGTGATGCTGTACCTCCCTATCTAATGAATACAGGGCAACTGGTGGCAAACTGATGGACTTATCCTTTTAGACCATTATGTTGATAAAAATTAATTTTAAGAAACTACGTATCTTTAGAAGAGGTACATTAATTATCCTGGTCAATATGAGTTACAATTCCATTTGAATCTATAACTGTCCCTGCTTTTGACTCCCTTGAGATCTGCAAAGCAGTCAACATTGATTAGGCACAGAATGTTCTAAGAGTGCTCCTGGAAGATAAAAGGTGTCACTGCAAATTAGTACAAATACACTTCAGAACCTTGCTATCTTTATTGCAATCCATTAAGAGTATTTCTTGGAGATGAAAAGATAGGCCAAAATGGAGACGGAAACTATTTCCTCTTATTGAGGTTTCGTTTTCTTTAGGGATGTGCTAACACACTGAAATATTGGGAATTCTTGAGTCTATTTGCCACTTAATACAGCATTCAAACTGAAATTCTGAGTTAGCTATTTTTAATCACACAAAAGCAAGCATGTGTCGTCTTTAAGAAAAGTACTGTAAGGGAAAGAGAACTCTGGCACAGATTTGGCGAAGTAAAGAAATGAAACACTGCCTTAAAGGGGATCATGGGCTTGAGAACAGAAAGGTATGAGAATAATCAAACGGAGGGACAAAAATCCATCCTGCTTCAGAAGGGTGGTTTTTAAGCACACACAGAGACTTTTTCTGTGTTACTGAAATTCAAATTTATCAAAAAAGGGTAACATTTCTGGTTTTCCAGGTGATTAGTTTTATGCACGTCTCGATCTAAGTTTTACACTTTCCAGTTCCTCCATGGCAGGCTGAAACCGAAAAATAATCTATATGAAGATGGCAATAGCTAAGACTCCTATTTGCCAAAGTGTTTTAACTTAAACATTCTCATTAGTGATTCATAATATATTCTGACACAGTTAAATTCTGTAAAGTGCTTCTCAGAACCTAGAGCTCTTACTCTAATTTGGGTCGTAAATTGTTATCTACCACTTCCACCATCCTCTCAGCTATGACCCCCATATTTTTTGTCATATCTTTGAGGTGATTCTCGTGAAGAAGCTTTTGCGTTAGGTATTTTTCTCTCTTGATCTTGCTCTTCGTGCTCTTTGATACATCTGGAATTGCATAGGAGATAAAAAATTTCACAGAGTAGATGATATGCTGTGGGAGAGAAGAAGAAAAATGTTAGTCTCAAAGAAATGGAGGGAACACAGAGTTCTTTCTATTGCAGGACATCTGGCAGTGTATCTGGACAAGGTGCTGGGCACATCCAATCTCTCCAGGCAATGTGCCTCCTCCAACGAGCTACATTTTGTTACTTTAAAAACTGCAAGAATACTATTTGATATGTAGAAAATGAGTCTAATGTCTCTCACACACACCATGACACTGACAATGCTGTAGTATTTTTGGAGGTGTTCCTTTCCTAGCTCATTCTGGGAGCTCTTCCCCAAAGGTTAACACTACCCTATGTGTGAGTGTATTTGTATCATCTTATTTTTGAAAATGAGCTTAACAAAATATGTATATATCCCACAAGAATATATTGCTTAGTCTTGTTTGATTTGAGCTTTATAAAAAAGTATGGTAGTCTTTTGAAAATTGTTTTTTCATTTAAAACTAAGATTCATCAATGTTATTGTTCGTTAACTTAGTCCATTCATTACCACTTCTGTTTAATATTCTTCTGTTTGCATACACTGTAATTTATCCATACTCCATCAAAACATATTGGGCTTGTTTCCAGTGTTTGTATTAGAGAAATGTTGGGAATGATTGTGCTCTTGGATTCTGGAGGATATCTGAGTTTCTCAAGGGCATGACCTAGGAGTGTAACTGCCAAGATTCTAGGTTGCATGAATGCTCAAATTTCCAAGACAGTACCAAAGTATTTCCCAAAAACAGTTAAACCAGCTTCCACACTCACCAGCAGTATATGATAGTTTCATTTGCTCTATATTCTTTTTTTTTTAATTTTTAAAAAATGTTTATGTTTGAGAGAGAGAGAGAGAGACAGACAGACATGAGCAGGAGAGGGGCAGAGAGAGAGAGAGGGAGACACAGAATCCGAAACAGGCTTCAGCCTCCGAGCTGTCAGCACAGAGCCTGATGTGGGTAGGGCTCGAACTCACGAACCATGAGATCATGACCTGAGCTGAAGTCAGACGCTTAACCTAAGCCTGAGCCATCCAGGCACCCCTTGCTCTATATTCTTGGCAGCACTTGTTGTCATCAAATTTTTTTTTTTAAACCAACACAGTGATTATAAAATGGACTTTCAATTTGGTCTTACTTTACATTTCCCTGATGAATAATGACGTTGAACACGTTTTTGTTTGTTCAGTATTCATAAGTCTCTGACCTAGCAAAGAGATAGATCACATACAATAGAGTTAAAAATAAATAAATTGTACAAGGTATAAAAATGATAAGAGTTTGTGTTATATGGGAGGCAAATTTCATGCAGATTTCGTACTGATTAGTCTGGATAGGCCTCACTGAGCAAAGACTTTAAGGAGCTGAGGGAAGTAGCCACGTAGAAATCAAGAGGAAAGACATCTGAGGCAGAGGGAACAGCCAGTGCAGAGTCTATGAGATGGAAGCCTACAGGCTGTATTTCAAGTAATGGCAAGGCTGGAGTGGAGGAGGTGAGGAGAAGTGACTTGAGAGTGGTAACAGAGCATGGCGAGGCCTTGCGTGTCACAGTGAGGACTTTGGCTTTTACTCTGAGTGACATATGAAGGCAGTAGGGAGCCCAGTCAGGAGATTGTAGCCCTAATTGAGGCCAGAAATGGCCTAATTGTCAACCTGATGGTAGCAGCAGAGTTGGTAAGAAGTGGACAGATCTGCAATGTACTTTCAAAGGAAAAGCCAACAGGACTGTACGTGGAGTAAGTGGGGGACTCCAAGAATTTCACCCTGAGCAAGCAGTGAGCTGGAACTGCCATGACTGAGAGGGGGCAGACTCACTGTGGATGGAACATTTAGGGCAGGACAGAGAGGAGAACATTCCAAGTGGACTGAAGAAAATATGGGCACTTGGGGAAGCAGATTTAGGTGTTAGATATCCAAGCAGAAAGGTCAAGTGGGCATTTGGATTCATGGGTTGAATTCAGAAGAGAGGTGTTTCGGAGATAGACAGATTATATATATAGTGAGTCACTGGCATATAGATGGTATTTAAAGCCAATGGACTGCATGAGATCATCAAGGCTGTGAGGAGAGAGAAAAGATGACAATGAAGGAATGAGCCCCAGGATCACTAAGGAGAAGAGAAGGAAGAGACTAGCAATGAAATTAAGAAGGGCCTAGGCAGTCCTCACTGCCTAGTGAGGTAAGAGGAAAGGCAAAAAAAAAAAAAAGTTTTCCTGGGAGCCAGGTGAGGAGTAACTTCAAGGAGGAGAGCTTCTGTGTCAAATGTTTCTGATACATTAATATGAGGGTGAAGGATATTTGAGATGAGAGAGATACTAGTGTGTCTCAGTTGTGGAAATTATACAGTGAAGAGGCAGATGGTGTTGTGGGAAAGAGAGGTTTTACTTTTCTATTTATTTCTGAGGTAGGTACTATTTATAGATATGTGGATTTTCTATGTTATGTCACCCATACGTTTCTGGGATAAGAAGTATATTGCTAGATTCTGAGGCGCCTGGGTAGCTCAGTCAGTTAAGTGTCTGACTCTTGATCTTGGCTCAGGTCATGGTCTCATGGTTTGCCGATTGAGCCCTACATCAAGCTCTGTGCTGGTAGCACAGAGCCTGCTTGAGATTTTCTCCCTCTCTCTGCCTCTCCCCCTGCTTGTGTGTGCACGCTTTCTCGCTCTGTCAAAATAAATAAACTTAAAAAAAGTACATTGCTAGGTTTAATTAGCACATTTTAGGAAGATCGTTGCATCTCTGTAATGAGTGAGGCTGGCTTAGAATTTCCCTTTCTCTTTCTACTCCTGTCTGATTTTAAGATCTATACGGAGTTGGAGAGTTTCTGCTTTCTGATCTCTGGAAGAAACAAAAATGATCTGTTCTAGGAAGTATGGTATCGCTCTCCTATAAAACCATATGGCCCGGTGTTGTCATTGTGGAAAGATTTTTCAATTACTCAGAGTTTTGCTATGATCCTAGGTTTACAGTTACCTGCCTTAGCATTGTGAAGATATTCGACTACTCTCTTCTCACCTCCATGTTGCTGTTACAGTCTACTCCCATTCCAATTTTAATTTTCCTGAGCGGTCCTTGTTCTCTGGGTACTTTTACGACCTTGTCTTTGGGGAGCTGCACTATTCTCACAACCTGTGCTCGCCTGGATTTCTGTACTCTGCTTGATGTCTGTTGTGCTTTCTGCTCTGTGAACAGCTGTCTGTCATTTATTTGGGGAAGAATTTGAGCCATTAACTCTTCAAATTGCCTCTACTACCCATTTTTTTCTTCTGTGAGTTTTTTGAAAATTGCTTAATCTCTTTTTTTGTGTTTTCCATTGTCCTCTCTCCCTGTGAGGCGTTGGGAATAATTTTTTTCAGACCTAGCTTCCAATTACTTCTGTCTTTAAAATGCATAGGTTTTTTCCATTTCTACTATATTATTTTTCAAAATTGCCTTGTAATTTTTTAGTTTTTTATTGTTTGCTCATTTTTGAATCTCTCATTTCTTTAAATATTGTCATACACATTTATATTCCTTATCTGATAGTGGATACTCCTGAAGTTATTGAGGGTCCAGATTAGTGGTCTTCTTTTTTTTTTTTTTGGCTGAATCTCACTCCTGGTTATTCTTATTTCCCCTTGTTATTGTTGATCTTTGGAAGTTCATATTTGATTATTTCAATCTGAGAAAAAACTGTGGTCTAAATTGAGGACGCTTTTTCTGGAGAGAATATACACATTTCCTTTTGTTCTGAGGCACATTTAGCCGCTTTGGGGACTCCTGGCTGAATCCAAGAGTCTCGGGCTCAGCTGGTCCACCTCACTTCTGATGCACTGCTGGGTCTCCTTGAGCCTGTAGATGGCGGCACTGATAACACTTGTTTTATTTTGGCCACCAGACCTTTTCCCCTCCTCTTTGTAGATTCTCCTTCCTTCTAGTGAGTTCAAAAATGCAAAAGAAACTTTTTTTCTCATTAAAAAAACCCCTCTATAGTCATTTCATGTAGTTGTAAATCACAGAAGTTAGGCAGAATAACAACCCAGGGGACAGATACAAAGGGGCAGGACAGTGTTTCCCCAAAAGGTCTCTGCTCCAGGGGCGATGGATGGGCCTGGCCACTTGGGGCTCAGCTGTCCTCCTCGTCCAGGGACTCTGAGTCCATCCACACTATCGCTCATTCCCATGCCCCTTCTTGGGGGCGCGTCTAGCTCGGGGCCCTCCCATAGACTGTCACTGTGTAATGGCTCTTCCCAGGAGCCACACCTCAGCCCCTCCTCGAAGTTCTATCCTTCCTCCGGTTCCTTGTCCTCCCTGCTCTTCCCCTTCTAGGAGATTTAAGCTTATTCTAAATGTTTTGTAGTGAAATGGCCCCTCACAGTATCTAGTCGACCATCACATCAGAAGCAGCACTGTAAATACTTTGGCAACTCCATATTTGAATACAAACTAGTGATTCTTGCTGATATAGAAGATACTACAGGAATCCACAGATGCTGGTGAGCTAATGATGAATTGTTTCTTCTTCTGTTGATGTTTTTTTTAATAGGTACCAAACAATACTAGAAAAATTTCAAAGCCAGGCAGGCAGCCTATCCCGCTTTTTTCTTGCTAACAGATTCTCATTTTGTTCAGAGCAAACCATATACCTCCTGTCCCAGCCTACTTTGCTGCTGGGAGGAACCGTGAGCTCTAGTTCTTGCCAGTGTGATACAGGTGAAGTCTGCTCTGGAGGCTTCTGGCAAAGCATTCTCTTTGCTGATACAAAGGAACAGATATGGCTAGCATCACCTTTCTTTCTCTGTCCTGTCTAGAACATGAATGTGTTCTTTGGGGCTGTAGCACGCACACTGCTGCCATAATGTGATGTGCCATGAGAGAGAAGCTAGAGAATCAGAGATACTGTCCTTACATCAGCGAGCTGGTTCTAGTGAACCATGTTCACTCCTTTTCTAGTCAACTATGTTACATGAGAAAAATCAACCTCTCTTTAAGCCACTCTAGATGGTTTATTGTGGTTCTTGCAGCTAAATGTAATCCTAACTGACCACACCAATTGATCAACTCCTGAGGCCTCAGAATTTGGTAGAGGTTATTCCCTTGGTATAAGAAGTTGGTTAAATTTCAAATTTATAGCTGCCGTGGTCATTTTTTTATGTTTATTTATTTTTGAGAGAGAGAGAGAGAGAGAGAGTATGAGTGGGGGAGGGGAAGAGAGAGAGGGAGACACAGAATCTGAAGTGGGCTCCAGGCTCTGAGCTGTCAGCACAGAGCCTGATGAGGGGCTTGAACTCATAAGTCACGAAATCATGACCTGAGCTGAAGTCAGACGCTCAACTGACTGAGCCACCCAGGCACATCCCCCTTTTTTAAAAATGTTGCCTTAGTCAGTTTTAAAAGCTTGTTAATTTTAGGGGTATGAAAATGACTATAAGAGGTATATTATGAAAATGCAATAAAAATGCTTAATAATAATACAAATAAAACTATTATAGCAATAAAATCTCTCAAGAGCAGAGATCACATCTTAGTAGTCTTAAATAAGACCCTTCACAGTCCATCATGCAGTCTCCGTGCCCCAAATTAAAAAAAAGGCACTCAATACTGAATTGAGAAGGACTGAATCCCCTTAGCATAGAACATGTTCTCACCTTTACAAGCAGATAGCCAGTTTCATTTTATTAGAGCATTATGAGTATTCTCCTGTTAACTTTGATTAATAAATGTCCTAAATTAATTATTAGCAAGAGACAAGAGTATTTTAAGTCAGAGTTGGCAACACTGAATGCTAATTAAAGGTCTGCAAACACATTGCCTTATAAACTATTTCAAAGTAGACTTCTCCTACCTCCATGACAATGATAAAAGCCAACTTGGCTGCGATCACGTGCCAGTAGTAGATGTTATGTTTATACTCTTGTGGGTGTCCAGGTGGGTACCGGAAATCACGATACCTAGAAACAAAATGGAGGGATATAAGGAGATAATTTTTTTTTGACTGACTACTGTAAGCAAGGGCCCATTTCAAAAGAGGTCATACTTCATGCAATGCTCTTTTAAGTTGGACATCCTATAAATTTTCTCCAAGAGTTTAATTTGTGGACAAAATCCTGAAATAACTACTCTAGTAATACTTCACTTAACATAAGATAGAAAGATGATGGTAATGATGTATTCATCTATGTAAAAACAAAGTGTTAACATTTTTTTTGCCAGTTTTATCCTTGCTTTCTCTAAGGAGTATAACTAAAACGATTTAGCATATTTTCAGCAACAGGTTTATAAATTTATTTATATAATGTATCCTCAGGCTTCACTCGGCCACAGGCAATCTCTGTAGAAAGTAGTGCCCATCTGCTTGTTATAATTTTCAACCTCTTTTCCTTATTAGATATCATGTGCTACTGCTGTTGGTGTCTCTCCCTCAGGTAGCACATCTCAAATTTTCTATCTGTAACTTATTTGACCTAGAAGAGTCTAACAACCCTTTAGAATTATGTCAAGTAAAAGTAAGCAGATTCAATGTGGGATTCTAAAGAGGCTCTACTGTGTCTAACTTTGAAACCTTTATTTGGGGCTTTTTTCTGGTTTCTTGGTTGTGTTGCTGAGAATGTGAACCAGAAAAGGGTTTGAGGAGTTCAACTAAATGAGATTTGGGGCCTCTTTTAGGGCTAAGACTCCGACCTAAAAAACAAACTCTTAGGGTGCCTGGGTGGTTGAGTCGTTTAAGCGTCCGACTTCAGCTCAGGTCATGATCTCACGGTTCGTGAGTTTGAGTCCTGCTTCAGGCTCTGAGCTGTGAGTACAGAGTCTAGCTCCCTCTCTTTGCTCCTCCCCCACTTATGCTCTGTATCTCTCTCAAAAATAAACATTAAAAATATTTTTAAAGGATTTTAAAAAATAAACTCTATGACCTATAGTGAACATACTATCAATTAGTGATTTACTTGATGTCTACTGACTGCAGTTGACCTTACTGACCATTACAACCAATGCAGAGAGCTTTGGAATACTTTCAGAGACTACTTCTGGGCTAGGCTGAGGTATTTACATTTCTCATCTTTGTATTTCTTTAAGTTTGTCATCACTCAATACATCAGGTTGTGCTTGGATAACAGATTCGTCATACCAACTGAATGATCTTGTTTTTTGGACCTCCTTGTGTTCCTTCATTTCTAAGATACAAACAAGACTTTTCTCTTGGGTCAGTCTCCCTGTAATCATTTGAAACCCTCATCTTTATATCATGTTTTATGGTTTGATTTGAAAGCTCTGACCCTGGTCTGTATTAACTTTTAGATCCTTTCCTTTTTTAAGTTTGGCTAAAAAGAAAGCTAGGAAAAAAAAATGTCTCCAGCAACTTTACTTAGAATTCTATTACAATAAAAGTCCTTTAAAAGATGAAGTGCATTTTTAAACATGTCAGTAGAACTTGCCTGCATGTGGTATGTTTTTCAAGCCCAGAATATGGATTTCCATTGCTTCTGTTTTTGAAGTCCGCAACGTTGAAGTAGGAGAGAGTGTTGTTGATGTATCCCTCCATGGTGTAGTGGGTGTGGTCCCCATAGGGGGGAACGGAGAAGGACCAGTAATATACCAGGCGGGGGATCATGTCTGATGTGAAAGCGATGATCATGGCCTATATTGGGAGGAAAAAAATAAGGGGATATTAATTTGGAGCCTTTATACCTATGGTTAACAAATGTGCCAGAATTATAGTTTCATCAGTTGATTTTTTTTTAAACTGAAAGATTCAGAAACTTTAAGCCTTTCCTGTCAAATGGACATAGACAGTGAATGTCCTAAAGTCTTTGAGCAGCTGTTTTAAAAAATAGTTACTTCCTCTTCGTCTTCAGTTCAAATAAGAGCTGTCCAGAAGTCCACCTGCAGTTGGAAAGCAAAAGCCTGCAGGTTGCCTATGATGTTTCTTAAGTACAGCAAGAATAACTGTAGACCATGGTATCCTGGATAACCTGAGTTGCTTGCATATATTATATATAAATTAGATTTTCACAAATGAGAATATTATACAATCAAATCAACCTTGGAACTCTACTAGATATACTTTTAGGCTGTCTTTTATGATTTAGAAGACCCTTTTGTAGAAGTAATATTAGGGCCAATATTATACTAATTTGGCCTCACACAATTCCTTTGTAGAATTTATAATTGATATAAAACTGATCTTTTAAATCACTTGACTCTTAAAAATAGAATATAAATTGCATAAAATATATTTTCCTTGATCTAATAATGGTCTTCAAATTCATACTTTTTTCCTTAGGGTATCTTGACTTATTTATACAAGTCAACCCATAGTCTGATTTTAAACTCTCAGTATATACTTATGTATGTTGCTTCATTAGAAAGCATTTTTTAAATTAATTTTAAAATGTAGGAAGCAAGAAAGTATACTGGAGTTGTTCCATTCATACAGTCAAATGTATGCCTATTTTATAAGATCTAGTATATAAGCCTCTAAACTTAGAAAAGGCTAACTGGACAAAGTTTTGAACATTATCAAAGTTTAGTTATGTTCTCAGATTAAAGGAATAAATATAGATCAATTTTACCTGGGTCTGTGTCAGGCAGGCCTCTACTAGGATGCAAAGCTATTATGAATTACATGAATTTTCTCTAAAATTCTTTAATTTGGGCTTTAAACTCTCCAATGTGTAAAACTGGTTTGAAGTAAGAAAGTAAGGAATATACTTTAATTCAAATTCTATGTGAATAAACAATGATTCAGTCATTTATTGAGGCAGAAAGATAGGTTTTTGGCACAACATGATTTTTAATACTATTCATCTGAACATGTAGTTTAGATGCAGAGAGACCACAAGCCAACAAACAAGATCTCAGGCAGAGAAAGAAAAACAACTAAGAGGCTTTTCTATTGCAAAAATGACCCCCACTACTAGACCAGTTTTGTCATTTCCTTGTGTGTGTGTCTGCTTGTGGCTGGTGGGGGGGTGGGTAAGGCAAGGATATTTTACTTTTCCAGATTTGAATAGTTTAACGTTTCCTGTTATCATTTAACTATAGCTTTTTGCAGAATCACCTGCAGATGTGCTCCAGGAAGCTGCAAAAATTCCAACAAGGAAGATAATTCTCTTGTCTTCTGACAAGATACTTTTTCCTCCTGAATTAGCTGCTTTGAGACACGCTGCAGGAGTACAAATAAGTGCAGTGTGCTTCATTTCCTATGCTGTTCTGAACACAATTTTCCATTTATATCAAACTAAATTAACATTGGTCTTCAACAGCAGATACTATGGCCTGATACAACCATGTCAATTCAGCTTATTTGCTGGGGACTAACAGTTTTTTTTTTTTTTCCTTCAACAAATGTTTATTAAGCACCTAATATTTTCTAGGCACTGTTATAGATGTTGGGAGTACAGCAGTGAAGAAAATGACAAGTCCTTGACCTGAAGGAGTTTACATCCTGGATAGGACCGACAGAAAATAAAACATATCAATATATGTCAGAGCCTGACAAGTGTTTATGAAGCAAAATAAAGCAAAGTAAAGATAATGGGAGCGGGTCATTGCTTTATGATACGAGGGGAGTAGGAAGACGAGATGATGTTTGTTGAGTACAGTCTATCAGGATTTT
>CM053571.1:65432729-65464022 GCA_028646485.1 Cryptoprocta ferox
AGAGTTAGGGAGAGGGAGGGAGACAAAGCATGAGAGACTCTTGAATAATGAAAACAAACAGTGTGGAAGGGGGAGGGGGGAAAGGGAAGGGGGGTGATGATCATGGTGGAGGTCACTTGTGGGGAAGAGCACTGGGTGTTATATGGAAGCCAACTTGACAGTAAACCATAAATTAAAATAAATATATAAATTAGTTGCATCTTCTGGGAAAGTAAACTAAAAAAGATGGCCAAACTTATCTACGAAGTTATAGTCCTGCAGACATTTATTTAGCTATGTTTTGGCTGGAGACCAAACACTAGCTAACATTTGACACATAGAATAAAGATCAAATTCATGCATGAAGATCCTCTGTACCCCTCCATTGTAAAGTATGTTACTTTTGGGACACCTGGGTGGCTCATTCGGTTAAGCGTCCGACTTTGTCTCAGGTCATGATCTCGTGGTCTGTGCATTGGAGCCCTGCGTCAGGCTCTCTGTTGACAGCTTGGAACCTGCTTTGGATTCTGTGTCTCTTTCTTTCTCTGCCCCTCCTCCCCTGCTCACACTCTGTCTCTCTCTCTCTCTCTCTCTCTCTCTCTCTCTCAAAAATAAATGTTAAAAAAAATTTTTTTTTGAATATGTCATTTTTATTCCCCCAGTAAGAGCAGAGGTACCAAACACCTGGGTGGTGGTCCTTTTAACAAATCAGCACTGATCTGTAACGTGTAAAATTCTGAAACACCTGCTAAGCTCCATATATATACTAATGGTTGTTGACAGCCCTAATGTAGAAATACATTTTAAATAAAGCGAAAATTTATAAGTTAATTTTGGCACTGTGAAGATAAACCTCAAATTTCCTAGCTAACTTTGCTTTCTGTGACCATTAACTCCACCATGTTTATAGAACTGACTTAAGCATATTCAGCTGACTTTATTTCATCAGATTTTAGAATGCAGACATTTCAACACTGCTTGTAGCTGCATATGTGCTTGTAGCTGCATATGTGCATCTTTAAGGATACGTATGTATGATGAAGTCTTTATTTTGAAAGTGTCTTGTATTGCTTTTCCTGTTACCTCTGCCCTTATGAGAACCACTGCTGTGAACCTTGTTACAGGAAATCAAGTTGCAGAACCAAAGAGGCAGGAGGACCATGTGAAGTCTTTTATATCACCACCATTCATATTTCTCTAGCATCTCTTGTGTGCCCACGTCTATTAGAGTATTTAGAGTATTTTTAGTTTTTTTGGCTCCCTCAGAATTCTAAAAGTTGAAGGCTGTAAACCTTTTATAGTAAATGTAATACCAACCATATAATTATCTGAAAAATATCCACCCTTTTAGGCCAAGCCAGCCCACACATTCATACTGACTCAGAGTTCTAAACCCATGATGGACGTACCGGTTCCTAACATATCCACTCCTCCTCATTCCTTGTTGCTCCTTACCTCCCTTTGTTGGATTCTCCCTGGCTCCAGGTCTTGGCTGCATGGATGCAGTTTTTAATTTTCACCTTGGAGTCTTGGGTTGAGCCTAGCAATGTCCAGAAAAACACCAGACACTTGGCTTATGGGGGGCAGGGGAGTCAGGAAGGCATTATCCTAACCAGCTACACTTAGGGATCAGGAAACAGCTATAACCAGTTAGTTTGAGAACTCAACTCTGCTGTTCCTGCTGCATCCACACCAGCAAAATAATGCTGCTCCTACAGCCATCTCTGCTCCCATTCAACTCCGTTTCTGATGTGACACATAAATGCCTCTGATGGGCATTTTATAAAATCCTATCAGGAACCCTAGATGCAAGAGATTCTGATAACATGTGGTTTTTAACCTAGTCTTTTAGTTAGGAAGTTGGAATAGAGGCTGAGCAAAGCTATGTACCTTACCACCTTTGTGAGTAAAGAGGTCTAACTCATTTCAAGACCTGATAAAACATCCCCACTCTCCAGCAGTAAATGTCTAGCTGCTGGAACACTACCATGTGCTAGAGTGTGCCCCTTGTTCTCGGACATTGCTGAATGGAACCACCAGTGCTGTATATGGCTGTCTTCTTCATGTGATGCATGCTTTCTTTAGATGTAATGATACCTTGATTAGGAGGACAAGCTGGTCTTGCTCCCCAAGATGTCCTAGGCAGCCTTCCCTCTTCTCTCATTACATGTTCATGTAAGAGTCCTGTGTCTCTCTAATCAACAAGAGCCTCATAGTGTATGGTTTGCCAGAGAACATAGGTGCAGTGTTCCCCACCAGAGGAGGAGAGATCCAAAGACACAGGACAGGAAATTCCTGTCTGACGTCATGCACAGCCACCAGAGGCCCTGGTGCTCTGGGCCCCCCAGTAATGTGCGTCAGCAGTGTTGTGGCCTAGGAGCAGTCTAAAAACCTTGGGTGGTTATAATACATTACCAACGTCTCCATGGACCCTGAGAAATACTGCCCAAGGGTTTCATAGACTTCACCCTCCAGTATCCCATTCTGACTAAGGAGCAGATACTTTAAGGCAGTACCACATGGTGATGAAACGGAGCTCGGGTTCTGGTGCTAGGAATGCCTGGCTTTGATCCCTGCCTCCAATACTGCAACCTTGGGCAAGTATTTTAACTGTTCTGTGCCTCTGTCTTATTGCGTCTAAAATGAGGAGAGGGATAGCAGTTACCTCAGAGGGGTGTGGAGCTTTTACCTATGTCATTAAGTTATAACAGCCCTGTGAGGTAGGTCGTCTTGCCCAAATTTTACAGAAAGGAAGGGGGGGGGTAGGCTCAGAAAGTTGGAACATCTTAACCAGGAGTCACACATCTAATAACTGTCTGAACCAGGATTTGAACTTGATTCCAACATCTGTGTTATTTCTACTCTCACTCATTGTTATTGGAAAATGAGTAAAGTTAAACACTGCTGGGACAGGAGTGTTTTCCCAATTTTGGTTGTCTTCACCGCTGGGGAGTGCTGAGTTCATGCCACTCACAGCCACTTTCCAGGGTCTCCTCCTCTATGTCTGGCTGCCCACTTGAGGTCTGCAGGATGTCAGGCCCGCCTCCCTCTGCTCTCCACTCTGGCGATTCTCAACTCTGACTGATGTTAGACCTTTGAGGCAAAAACAAAACACAATACTCATGCCCCCCTTCCAGTCCAGTATAATCAGAAACTCAGGGATGGTGCCTGGGCTCACTGTTGTTTTTTGTAAAGCTCCCAGGTCCTTCTCATGTGCAGCCAGGATGAGAGCCCCCCTCTACATCTCATTCAGTGATCTCATCCACGTCTGGCCTCAGTTACTATAAAAAAGATCCGGCTCAGGAGCGCCTAGGAATGCTCAGTCAGTTAAGCATCCAACTCTTGATTTCAGCTCAGGTCATGATCTCACAGTTCCTGAGTTCAAGCCCCTTGTCAGGCTCTCTGCTGACAATGTGGAGTCTGCTTAGAAGTGTCTCTTTCTCTCTGCTCCCTACCCCCCTGCTCATGCTCGCTTGCTCCCCCCCCCCAAAATAAATAACTTAAAAAAAAAGTTTCTGGCTCACCCTAGATCTTTTTCCCGAGTTCCAGACTTTTACATATCTACTGGACGTCTCTTCTGTGGCCCAGAGGCACCTGGTTAGAACCAAACCTGTTGGCTTCTTGGACTCACTCCTCTTGCAGCCCTTCTTATTGTGGGGTATGGCTAGAATTTAGGACTTTGCCCAAGCCAGAAATGGCTGGCATCCTGGACCTTTTCCTTCCCTTTACACACCTCTATATTTCTTACCCTCTTTCCTGCCAAATGTGCTGTCTTCTCTCACCTCCCTACCTAAGCAATCAGGTCTCCCTGCCTCTAGTCCCCAGACCACCTGCAATGTCCCCTCTTTGAGTTACAACCTGAACTTCTTTCAAAGCATAGAGTCCTTTGTGATGTGCCCTGGTGATCTCTCCACTGGCTGCCCCAACCTTCCTTATTATACTGTGTGCTCACTTCCAGATATTTGCAGTTTCTGGAAAGTATCTGAGTCTCTGGCTTCCTTGCCTTTGCATGCACAGCTCCCAGGGGAGATGGATTTAATGTCCAACCTTCACCTGATAAAATCCAAGTCTGTCATCTCAGAGCAGCTGCAGCGGCCCCTCCTCTTGGGAGAGCCTTGGCTACCCATTGGTCACACGCCCAGAGCCACCTGTGCTCACTTTTATCCTGACCCTCACTAGTCTCCAATAACTATCATTTCACCATAATTCCTGCATACCTAGGAGCTCCTTGAAGCACAGCCAGTGTTTTGTTTCTCTTTATTCTCTGCACATAAATATACTTGTGTGTGGAACAGTGGTAAATCCAGAATTTCTATATAGGAAGGGCTTGGGGTACCAGTCTGATTGAAAGAAGGGCACCTGGGTGGCTCAGTCAGTTGAGTGTCCGACTTCAGCTCAGGTCATGATCTCGTGGTTCATGAGTTGGAGTCCTGTGTCAGACTCTGCTGACAGCTCAGAGCCTGGAGCCTGCTTTGGATTCTGTGTCTCCCTTTCTCTCTGCCCCTCCCCTGCTTGTGTTCGCGCTCGCGCTCTCTCTCTCTCTCTCTCTCTCTCTCTCTCTCTCTCTCTCTCTCTCTCAAAGAATATAAAAACATTAAATACATTAAAAAAAAAAAGAAGGGTCTAGGGGATTTACCCTGAAACTGTACTTTCAATCAACATTTAATGTTTTTATTTAGTATTTTAAGTTTCAGGTCTTGAAAGATAGTAAAGGTCTCTAAAAATTATTTTACTGGTACTTCACACAAGATTGAGAAACGTATCATTTTTCCATATTAAAGAATATTATTATTTTAATCTGGGGTGGCTTGGGTCATGGTAAATAGAGATTTGGGGACTACTAAAGTGTCCCCCAAACCAGGCCCTTAGGAAAGAAGAGAAGGAAAGGGATGCAGGGAAGAACAGGCTGAAGGATGGATGGACCATAAACTGTTTTTGAATTATGGTAGCTATTTGTGTTTTTTAGTTGGCAACAACGTGCAATAGGCGCTGTAGCGTTAGACACACTCACGTGCCTTCTGACCATCGTCTTATCACCTTTTCTGTGGCTGTAGTCTGTTTTCACAAGTTGAGTAAATTATCAACATCATCTTAAAAAAAAAAAAAAAAGTAACTGTTTTTCTCTTTTAAATCGTAGTATCACCAACTAAGTTAGGTTTTATTGACCGTGTACAAAAGCTTATGATTAATAATTCAGTACAGATCTATTGACGATTCCCATGCTCCTGTTCTCTCTTTGTTAGTTACCTTGTTTCTGGAGTTTTGGAAGCGGCGCCAGGCAGAACTGGAGTACGAATGGGACACTGTTGAGTTGCAGCAGGAAGAGCAAGCCCGGCCAGAATATGAGGCCCGGTGCACTCACGTGGTGATCAACGAGATCACTCAGGTAAAGCCGATGTTAGGTGGATGCAGCTTAGTCTGTTTATTACAGCGGTTCTCAGCTTTCGTGGTCCATTGTAATCACCTGGGTACCTTAAAAAATATTGATGCCCGGGTCCCATCACTACATGCCCTGATGACACTTAGTGGCTTGGGGTGTGTTCCAGACACAGCGATTTTCTAATGCTTCTCTGGTGATTCTAATGTGGGGCGGGGGGGAAATTAGACCCTGGCATAAAATGTAAAAGAAAAGATGCATTGGTTTATGTCCTTTCTTTCATACCGGTAAAAAAATGCAGAAAAGAAAAATGAGACTCCATGACATTGTTGTATAGGGAAGGGTGCATTGGATTTTGTAGCTGATTCTCAGTTTTTCCCATGCACCTTCATTATTATGGCCCCTTTGTCATCCTAGACCAGCCGGGCTTTGTGCTGCACTAACGCCTTAGTGACTGCTCCACCTTCTGGTTGGGATGCACGTGAGACTATGTGGCTCTCATCCTAAAGTTGGAGAAAGACTAGAGGAAGAAGGGAAACATTTATTGAAGTCCAACTATGTTTAGGCCTGTGCTAGGCATTTAATATAATTGGAAAGGTAAATTTCCTTCTGCTACTGCAAATATAAAAATAAAGTAAAGCTATATCCCTCTGTAGAAACATTCCAGAGCCCGTGAATGATAATTTTTGAATCATCTGCATTGTTGCTCCTTTCCCTCAATACAGAAAATTTAGAGCTGATTGTACTTGCAGCCATCAGCATAAGGACAGTCGGTTCTGAATACGAGTAATTCTTGGAAAGAAAATGCTTTTACCAAGAGCATCCGAAAATGTCCCTGAGTATAGATTTTATAAATTGAATCAGAGATTTATAGAACGCCAACATGAAAAGGGACTGGAGGGAGCAGTTCAACCTCCTCACTTTATAAATGGAAAAAAATGAGGTTCAGTTATCAACAGAAGGTGACGTTTGTCTTTTACAAAGTAACCAGCTTCCAATGATTCCCATTACGTATAGTTCTCACTGTTTACTATGGAAGATGATGGGGCCAAACCATGTGCTGTTGGAGGACTGCACATTCAGAAATAAAGGCAGAAACTTAGATAAAATTAGATGTTGAAAAAACCTTTTAAATACGGGGGCGGGGGGGAAAGCTTATAATATTGGCAACAGAAAAGGTACTGAAGAAAGATAATTTGGTATTTTAAAATTGCCAACTAATATGTTAAGTTTCCATTGAACATTGCTTGTTAAAAAATGAAAGGTGGAAGGTTCCTTTTTCTTCATCTTTTTTCCTCATTTTACTTTCATTGCTAATGCATCCTCCGTTGGGTTAGAGAGGCTGTAGTGTGGTAATGAAGTCTTGGGAATGAGACTGTCTGCAAATCTAAACACAGCAACTTACTAGCTGAATGATCTTTAACAAATTATTTAGCTTCCTCTACAAAACAGGATTAGTAGAGGTGCTTCCTCACACGGTTGTGGTTAGGATTAATTGAGTTAATGTGCAGAGCCTACTTAGAATGGTACCTGGCCTAGAGTAAATGTCATATAAGTAATTTGTAGCTATTATACTATAGCTACTCTTAAAATCCAGGTAAATCTTGAGAAGTATTGATCTCCTGTCTTAAAAGTTACACATATTCCTATGAGTTATGGAAACTCAAAATTCATGGCTATCCCAAATTAATATATAAAGCTCAACCAAGAAACACATTGTGGATACCGAGTATTTGCAGGCACCCGAGGAACTCACTGTCCTGCGCGGGCTCTGTGCTGTCATTGCTGCCATTTCTAAAATCTAAGACAAGCTCAGGATTTTAGCTTTACAGCTTCCCGTTGTCAGATGGCACAGGACTCCTGAGCTAAGGTCACAGCAGACAAACAGTTCATTATTCGTGCTTGCGTTTTCAAAAACCATTAAAATGAGCACATACTTGTTGTGGGTATGTTTGAAATTAACAACAAAAAGATGCCGTTATGAGTAAGGAGGTTCAAAATTAAGCTTAGGATTTAGAGACCAATCAGGAGAAAAATCATTTCACCAGAGTACACCTTTGATTGACTAAACTTGTTTTTTGTTTGTTTGTTTTTGTTTTTTTTTTTTTAGGAAGAAGAGCGTGTTCCCTTCACTACCTGGGGAAAATGTATACGTATAACCCTCTGTGCAAGTGCTGTCTTATTCTGGGTAAAGCTGTCACAAATTTTTTAATACCTAATTTTAAATAACCAGGAAACTAAAGGCGCGCTGGAAACTATGTAGTCTCAGAATTGTTTCCAGAGAACCACTTGGCCACCGTTGGAACAGCTCTCAGTATCTATCTGCTTGCAGTGGTTCTTCCAGTTCCTTCCACCTCATCTGTTTAGATCAGATCAGTGGTTCTAGGTTTTCCATTTTCTGGTGAAGAGACTGAATGGGAGGCATTAAGAATTCTAAAATTTTCCAACAGTATTAAATAAATGTCTAGGAATAGTCTTAAGATAATAGGAACTATCAAAGAAAACATAACTACTGAAAGATATAAAAGAAGACTTAAACAAATGATTGTAGATAAAAAGATAATATTCCTAAACTGTCAGGACTTTTGAAATTAATTGGGGGTTTATTGTTAATAAAGTCATATTAGTAATATAATAATTAGTAATATATTGAGTATTTTGTTGGCTCAAAAAATAGCCAAATTAGAAAATAGGACATGAAGCCCAGATATGGGACTCGTATCATTAACAATTTAATGCATGAGAAGGGAGGCATTATAAATCAGTGGGATAAGTAAAGATTATTTAATAAATAGTGATGGAGCACTTGTTAGCTATTTGGGAAAGAAGTAAAGATTGAAACCATACTATTAACATATTTTGTAATTCCAAAAACATTCAAAAGGTAACATCATAAACCAGAAATAAATATTGATGAATATGTAATCTCTAGATATAAAAAGGCTTTATAAACATAACAGCAACGGAAGTTTCAGAGGAAAGTATTTAAAGATTTCCACATATCGGGGTGCCTGGGGGCTCACTCAGTTAAGCGTCCGACTTCGTCATGATCTCACGGTCCATGAGTTTGAGCCCTCTATCAGGCTCTGTGCCAACAGCTCAGAGCCTGGACCCTACGTCGGATTCTGTGTCTCCCTCTCTCTCTGTCCCTCCCCCACTTGCACTCGCTCTTGCGTGCTCACTCTCTCAAAAAATAAATAAATGTTAAAAAAAATCTTTAAAGATTTCCCCACATCAAAAGCATTCTAAGCTTAAAACAACAGAAGAAATTTTTGATAACCAATAGGGCAAAGGGTTAATACATTCAATACATACAAAGTCCAGATCACTTGTAAGATAATACCAAAGATCGCAAGAGCTAAGGAGGCAGAGAACATGAATATCCTTTCACAAAAGAAAAAATACCCTGGCAGCTGTCAAGCCTCAATCCTAATTAAATCAGCGCACATTAAAATGAGATACAGTGTTTAACCTATCAGGTGATAAGGCTCAGCGTGTGTGAGGAGGAGGTGCAGTGATCAGCTGCTCTCATACCGAAGCTATAGGAATTTTAAGCTGCTCTGGCCTTCTTAGCAGTTTGGCAGTAAATATCAAGAGTCAAAAATATTCATGTGCTTTAATCTAATTCAGCTTTTAATAAAGGAACTCTTTCAAAATGCTAAGTAAAAGTAAAGATGAGTCACAGGTTTATTACAAATATATATATATTTGTTATTTTTATATACATTATTATACAGTAAAACCTTGGATTGCGAGTAACTTGTTCTGTGAGTGTTCTGTAAGATGAGCAAGCATTTTTAATAAATTTTGACTTGATAAATGAGCAATGTTTTGCAATACGAGTAGAACGTGACACCAAACATCACATGATCACAACTGAGCCAATGATTCTTGAAATTTTCTTTGATATACAAGTGCTTTGAATTATAAGCATGTTTCTGGAACAAACTATGCTCGCAGACCAAGGTTTTACTGTACATAAAATATCAGCCAAAATATTGTACTTCTGATCCTTCATACAGCAGAATATAGAGCAGCCATAAGAAAGAAGGAAAATATATAAAATAATTTTAAAGATGCAAACAGTGCATAGTTCTGAAGGAATTTTGCCTATATATAGTTAGTAGATACATTTTTCCATGTTTCTTTTTTCCTTTATTTAAAAAAAATTTTAATGTTTATTTATTTTGAGATAAAACGTGTGTGTGGGAGAGGCAGAGAGAGGGAGGGAGAGAGAGAATTCCAAGCAGGTTGCACACTGTCAGTGCAGAGCCCAATGTGGGGCTCGAACTCACAAAACTATGAGATCATGACCTGGGCCAAGATCAAGAGTCCAGTGCTTAACCAACTGAGCCACCCAGGTGCCCCTGTAGTTAGGAATCTTTCAGTTATAGGTGACAGGAAATTATTCTCCAGTTGGTATAAACAACAATGATAACGAACCAATAAATGGTTCCTTTAACTAAAAATCTCAAGGCTGAGGTATGGCTGCCATTAAGAATAGATACTGCAGCCCAGATAACATCAAAGGCTGTGTGTTTTGTTCTGTTGTCATTCTGTGTTCAGTGGTCTCCTGGCTTGCTTGGGTGTAGGCACTACCTTATAGTCTCAAAATGGCTGCAGGATTCCAGATTTTACATCACATTCAAGCAGCTTCCTTTATTGAGGCTTCTCTTTCCCATGGACACTAGCAGATCTCTCCTCACATCTCACTGACTCTCATTAAGATATTTCTCAATCCTTGAATCAGTTGCTGAGGCCAATAGGATAAGATACCTATTTGTCTCTAACCAATCAGGATCTACCTGTAAACCCTGGGGGAGGAGAGGGTCAATCCAGCCCAAACCATAGGACTGAAAATGGGGGAGAGGTTGTTCTCCCAAAGCACAATCTGGGTCTGCTTCAAAGACTGGGAACAGACCCAGGCCTGCATACACAACCAGTGTCCACTATGGAGTAATTTCAAATATTCTCCAATAAGCATATATTGAAGTTATAATCAGGAAAGATTCATAAGGAACTTGAGAATGAAAATCTTCCTCCTATGAAGAAATACCGAACCTGTCTAGTGCCCTATAGAAGTATGAAAATATACCGAGTTTATAAAAGCTCTGAAAAGAATTAGAATTCATTTCATAAACCATGTAGGAGGCAGTGCCATATAGAGGTTAGTGTGACTCCGGAGTCTTGGAGTAACTCAATTCTTTCACTTACTAGTTGCTTAATTTGGGTCAAAGTCTTACTCTCTGTGGCTCTTTTTCTCTGTAAAAGAGACAATACTACTTACCTCACAATTTCAGCTCAGGTCATGATCCCAGGGTCAGGGATGGAGCCCCATGTCAGGCTCCATGCCCAGCATGGAGCCCGCTTGGCATTCTCCCTCCTTCTTTTTCAAAAAATAAAATATATACGCTTTAAATGGTCTGCATTTGTTATGTTCTGAGAGGAAGACTGGATATACCTTTTCTAATACATTTTTCTCAGTCTTGGTGAATTTTCACATATACTCACACACAAATGTTTCATTCCTTTCACAAGCATTAAGCTCTAACTGTGAAAGAAAGGAGACAATGAGCAAGATTAGAGGAGGAAATATAATGCCTTCTATACAAACTGATGGCTTTAAAAGTAAGAAAAACATCTTGTTAACACTTCAGTCTCCATAACCACAGCTCACATGTATATAGTACTTTTCGTTTGCCTGGGCTTCATCTTCTAAGTGTTTTTACCTGGAGTAATTCATTAAATCCTCAGAACAATCCTATAAATTAGTTTCCATTGGGATCCCCCATTACGTGGGCAAAGAAATTGAAGCCCCAAAGGATTTGCACAGGGTCCCACAGCTAGAGGCAGAGCTGGGATTCGAATTCAGAAACTTGGTTCCAGGACCCTGCCTGTAATCACTCCCTTTACTGCTCTCCCCAGGTGAAAACCAGCCTCCCTCTATTGCTGTAAACTACATGACAGGATTTGGTTGGCCCTGAAATTCATTCTTTGTAGCTTTTCTCTCTGGTAGCAGTCATCAGGAGCAGTCAGACATATCGAGTACATGCTTTGGAGTAAGTCCAAGAAAATAAGTGTAGGGAAAACAGTTTAAAAATGGAACCTTTAATGTGCATTACTCAGTGGCCAGAGAAAACCTACCTAGGGAGGAAGCAACATCCTACAACCACATTCAAATAATGCTTCAGACCCCCTCACTGACATTTGGCCTATGCAGTCAAAATCAACAGATTGGTGAAACGAATCTTGTGCAAAGGCAGGTATGAATAACTGCCAGTTTCAGATCTTAAGATCCAAGGGGAAAAGTGCATGAAGCTTTCATCAGCAGATACCTGTGGCCATTTCGAAGCTTTCTAAGGGCACCTCTGCAGCTTCCCTGGTCCTGTTCTGAATCTCACCTCCTACGATGACTAAGACAACTAGCATCGTTGACCCTTGAACCAGTGATCTGTTCCCCACTGGAAGGAAACCTATCCCCTTCATAGATTACAACTGAGCAAAAACTTGAATTCATATCCTAAAGAGTATCACTTTAGGATATTCCATCACCCATCAGTTCGCATGTGAACCTTGTCCATTTGAGCACGGGGTTAATTTTTAAGTGTAAAAAGACTACTAGTGAATCTCTTGCTGTGTTTATTGTGCTTCCAGATCCTATTGATCATCGCCTCAGTTATCGGGATCATTGTCTACAGGCTCTCAGTGTTCATTGTATTTTCTGCAAAGCTTCCCAAGAACCTGAATGGAACAGATCCCATCCAGAAGTACCTGACTCCACAGACAGCCACGTCTATCACTGCTTCTCTCATCAGCTTTATCATCATCATGATTTTGAACACCATATATGAAAAAGTAGCAATCATGATTACTAATTTCGGTAAGGTCCTATTATAGCTTAGGTCATTTCTAAGGCATTTTTAGAACCTGGTGAAAAATAGAGACTGTCTCTTTTAGGCATTTCAATTTCCATATGTTACAAATTTTAGAGAATTTCAAGTGTAAACATATTTTATCTAACCTGTGTGGGGAGATGAATTATCTACAGCTTTGCATTAGTAAAAGGGACAAAGCAAAGACAATCATTATAATGTCCAAGCTCTGTGTAAACAGATCAGTGCTGAATAATATTTTCAATTACATTAGGTCACGTACCCTATTGTTGAAAGTAAATAGTCTCTTTATTGCAAATAAGTGGAATAGGGTCATGGTTCCAGTGGCAAATATGCTCCTTTTTTGCTGAGAGGACAAGTAATCACACAGTTGCGTGGCTTCCCCCCATGCTGTTCATATTAATAAAGCTCTGTTCTCATCAGCTCCAGCTTTTGTAATAAATGTTTCTCTCTCTCTCTGGCTTCTATCCCAGGCAGCTGCTTAGTGGCCAGAGTTAAGCGCTCCCTACATGCTGCATATGCCTGGGTCATTCTCGGAATGGTCTGCTCAGTGGTCATCGTCTGAAAATGATCAGACTGATTTAAATTCTCAACTAGGAGGATGACCTGTTTCCTCTTCCCCAAATGCTTGTAACAAGTTCCCCCTTGTTTTGTTTGTTTCAACAGCCCTACCTCATTGCAATTCAGAAAGATGAGAATATCATTTAGTAGGCTATGCAAAAATAATTTTTTGTCCACTTAGACCTGAGAGAGGACAGCCCTGCCCCTTTGAAAACATTGGGCTTGTAAATGTTAAGGAAACCTTGAATATTTTTGCCATGTGGGATGTTGCATTCTTGGGGGAGGGGGTGGACTTTTGTAACAATGTGTAAACTTAAAATTAACACAGCAGCTATATTAAGGAATTCAAAACAGCTTAAATGAAAACAGTGTGAATTGTATTTTTTTAACATGTTAACTCATGTATCAGTGTCTTTGATTAGGATCTCAAAGCTGTTCACAATTTTAAAATCTTGCCTTTATTTAACTACAGAACTCCCAAGGACCCAGACTGATTATGAGAACAGCCTGACCATGAAGATGTTCTTATTCCAGTTTGTCAACTACTATTCTTCATGTTTCTACATCGCATTCTTTAAGGGCAAATTTGTAGGTTATCCAGGAGACCCAGTCTATTGGCTGGGAAAATACAGAAATGAAGAGGTACGAGTATAGAGTTGTATTCTCTTGACAATTTAAGCTGCTTCATGTTTTCTGCCAGTTGCCCAATGAAGAGTTTCTTCACTGTGTATTCTTCAGATTCTTTTTGGCTCAGCAGAATCTATATCAGAAAAAACTAAAATTAATGCCTCTCGATTTCATGTTAGACCCATCTAAAATTTAAATGAGATTTTCTTTTTAATATTCCAGTGTGACCCAGGTGGCTGTCTCCTTGAACTGACAACACAGCTGACAATAATCATGGGAGGGAAAGCGATCTGGAATAACATACAAGAGGTGTTACTTCCGTGAGTATTAAGTTGTGTAATCTTGGGGATATGATGGGGATGAAACAACCCACCCATCCAAATCATTTGCCTATGTGTTCACACAACTGCATGCCTATCTCTAAAATGGAGTAAACTCTATTTATTTAAAGTATCTAGGGGCACCTGGGTGGCTCAGTCGGTTAAGCATCCGACTTCGGCTCAGGTCACGATCTCATAGTTCATGGGTTCAAGCCCCGTGTTGGGCTCTGTGCTGACAGCTCGAAGCCTGGGGCCTGCTTCGGATTCTGTGACTCCCTCTCTCTCTGTCCCTACCCTCCTCGAGCTCTGTCTCTCTTTGTCTCTCAACAGTAAATAAATGTATAAAAGTCTCTAAACAAGATGGTCCAACCAATGGGGTGAATGTATCCAGTGTTTAATAATTATGTTTTTTAAAAAAATATACTTCTTTCTGTTTAACTTTGATCTCCATCTGCTATACTTTATTCCTATTAGCCCATTATTGGTAGCTGACTGATCTTAGTCCTTGGAGAGATAGCCTTTGTTGGAGCTGTTAACTATTTCCCTCACTTCTCATAACTTTGTCCTCCCTTTATAGCATGGTTTAAAAATCAACAGTTGTGATCTGTTGAGTTCCTAGTGTGTGCCAGTCACTGTATTAAGCACTTTATAGATCTCATTTAATTTTTCAAACAATCCTTATTTTTATCTCCCTTATTCAAATGAAGATTCTTTGGCTTAAAGAGGTTAAATGATTTATCCATATTTGCCTTATCCATAAGAGGCTGCTGTGGGATTCAAATCCAAGATCCCAGGACTCCAAATCCATGTGCTTTCAAGAAGAGCAGTTCTCTTGTGGTCCTCAGGCACCAGGATTACATAATGTTTTAAGAGATAATCATCTAAAATAATAACCAGAAATGTTTTGACTTACTGTTCTTTCCCTAAGAAATGAGAACAACAGATGTTAGCTAAGGTCACACTGTCCTCTTCAATTTTTCACTGAAGCCCTATCCTGTATCAAAGTAAATAGTCCAGGGCCATCTCAATTTCTGCACATTTTCAGGGAGCTTATTCATCTTTTATTGCCACTGAACAAATTGCCACCAACCTAATGTTAATAGGAGGACAATGAAAAAAAAAAAAAAAAAAACCACTGTGAGATCTCACAGTCCTAGAAGTCATGAGTCTGACAGGGGTTTCAATGGGCGAAAGTCAAGGTGTTACCAGGGATGTGTTCCTTTCACAAGGCTCTAGGATGAATCTGTTTCTTTTGCCTTTTCCAGCTTCTAGGTGTTGTCCACATTCCTCGGCTTATGGTTTCTTTTCTCATCTCAAAGCCAGAAGTGTTGCATGTTTCTGACTCCTTCTGTGATCCCATCCCCCTCCCTCTCTCTTCGACTTTTATTGACCCCGGTGATTACATTGAGTCCACCTGGATGGTCCAGGAAACTATCTAAAAGCTTGTTTGCAGCCTTAATTCCTCTTTGCCATGTGACTTAACATACTCCTATGTTCTGGGGAGTGGGACACGGACATCTGGTGGGGGAGGTCCATTTTTCTGCCAATTGCACTTAACCTTTTCATGATAATTTCTGGCTCTGAGTTTCTGTGTGCACAAAACTTTGGATCTCCTTTCTGTGTTGCCTTCTACATCTATACTTTTTGCTCATGCCAAACCAAATGCAGAGTGTGGTCCCTCTCCTCAGTGTCCTCCAAAACCACTCACACAAGCAGTCTTTACTGACGTTTGGGGCATGGAGGCAGAAACTCAACTTTATTTTGAAATAAAAAACCTCCATCTTTTAAAAGTCTTTCCTTCTGCTATATAACTGGAATTTGTGTGTGTGTGAGAAAGAGAGAGAGAGAGAATGAATGAAAGAGAGCACGTGAGCAGGGGAGGGACAGAGGGAGAGAGAGAGAATCCCAAGCTGGCTCCGTGCTGAGCATGGAGCCTGACTCAGGACTTGATCCCATAACCGTGATGAGATCATGACTGGAGCTGAAATCAAGAGTCAGATGCTCAACCTACTGAGCCACTCAGGTGTCCCAGGCTTTGTAGGCCTCAGGCTCTGCTGCCTGTCTTTCTCCCACCATGGACAACTTCCCTCTCTTTCTTTCTCGTCCCTCCCCTGACTTCTCCTTTCTGTTCCCCATTAACAAGTTCCTGTTCGTTCTCTTTGCGTAGCAGTTAGCTTCTTTTTTTTCTTTTCTTTCTGTTTTTGTAGAGCAGAAACCTTTGGGTTTCAGTGTGTCCTTCCAGATTTCTTCACCAGGCTCATCCTCCACCTTCATTGTAAACTATCAGTGTCTGTCTCTAAACAGACACCCTCCTTTCCCCTCTAGTTCTCTCCTCTCCGCCCTCGCCCCTCACAAAAAAAGGGATTCTGGTCTTAGCTGTAAAATTAATATTTTGGAGCCCTACAGTTCAGTAAACAACCTTACCTTCACTGAGTTCATATTCAGATTTTTCCAAATGAGTAAAAGTAGGTCATGCACAAATATTGGGCTTATATATGAGAATAAATATATCAAATAGAGGAAAAGCTTAACACCAATTATTAAAAAGCATTTTTCTGAAGGAAGTAGGCTAATTATTTAACACTAAATTCTGATGACTAATTGGTTGTCAGTGAGCTATTTTCTGATTTCAAAAAAAAAATAGTGGCTGGGCGACATTGGGGGTTGGAGGAAGTAGATTTCCTAAACTGGTACTGAGAAATTGGTATGAAATGAAACTTACTCACATGAAATACTTACACATGAAGGATGTATTATGTATCCGTGGTCTGTTTATACCTTCACTTCAAGTGAGTCCATTGTTGTATATTATCGCGACCTGAACTTCTTGTTTGGATATTTCTACTCCTGGCCTAAAATACTTAAGGGCAGTATGGTTTGAGTTATCTTTCCCTTGTCTGAAAACTGGGAATGCTAAATGTTAGCCACTTGGGAGACCGACGGGGGCTCTTCTCATCTCTGCTTCTTTGTGTCTAAGTGCCTGCTTCCTTCTTTCTTTTTTTCACTCAGAGGGAAAGATCTATCAGTTACTCCTGCTACCCAAAACTACCCCCATCCCCAAAATACACAGGGACGGAGAGAAAAACCTTGTAAATCAGTGGCTGTTTTCACACCATTTAAATACATCAGAACGAACACAATGAAATGAATGTCACTGTATACTTCCCTTCTTCTACCCCCACACCACCTGCAGTCCTTGGCGAAGATCCTTGGAGCAAACGGAGCAGCACATCTGGCACTGTGACCCAGCTTCCCGTTGGGGTCCCACTAGCACCTAAATCAGCTCGTATTTAGTGGGCACGCTCCACCGTGAATGAGTGATTCCCATCCTTCAGATACAGCCCATCGGCAAAGTAACAGAGTTATGTGTTGTACCCAGAAAGTAAGCTCAGAGCCCTTTGGCCTTCCCAGCCTCACAGTATTTTGATATGAGGCATTCCTCGGAATTCTTTTCTGTACTTGACAGAAGGCTGACACAATCCCTGCATTAAGTTGTGCACTCTGGAGAAATTTTTATGCTAAAATGTTAAGTAAAATAATTATAGTTAAATATCCAGAATGCCAGTAGCATTGTTCTTTGGTGTTTAGATAATGGAGGACTGTAATTTTCATCCTTTATATGTTTTCTGTATTTTCCACAATGGGTATGCACTACTTAAATCAGGAAAGTGAACTATTATAAGAGAAACTATCCCTTCCCAAGATCTGATTTGGCTAGAGGATGAACCAAAGATATACTAAAAGAACGCTAAATGCAGTTATCCCTCACTATCCATAGTCACTCTTTACATTCAGGAATAGTAAAATAGATTCAGATAGTGAAGGATGCTTGTAATCAAAATTAGCAAATGGAAATACTGTAGAATATTCTTTTTTTTAATTTTTTTAGTGTTTATTTTTGAGAGACAGAGTGCACACGAGGGAGGAGCAGAGAGAGAGGAAGACACAGAATCCAAAGCAGGCTCCAGGCTCTGAGCTGTCAGCACAGAGCCTGACATGGAGCTCTAACCCATGAAACATAAGATCATGACCTGGGCTGAACTGCTTAACTGACTGAGCCACCCAGGCGCCCCAATATGGTAGCATATTCTAAACAGAAATGGTGGTTATCAGTAGTATGTGGATTAAATATGATAATAAAGATACAAAGAGAAAATGAGGTGTAAAGTGCTTTATACCATGCTTTACACATAATAAGGACTTAGGGAAGGGTAACGTTTTACAATGCTGTTATTGCTAATATGCATGGCAAATTCCTAAGAAAATCATGTTGGAACCCCTGCTAGTGGGAGAAAGATCCCACCCTTGACCAGGGGCAGAAGTATCTAGCATCTGTATTTTTAAAAAGCTCTCTAAGTGTTTCTCCTGTGCAGTCACGACTGAGATCTCTGCACTAGAATCATAACCCACTAGAAAATCCAAAAGACCAAGAATAGTGACGGGTGGATGACAGCCCAAGATTTCCTACTACAGATGAGTGGTTCAGGAAGACTGAACAAGAGGCTCAGAACCTGGAGCTCAGAAGAGAAAGCTAGTCAGAAAAACTTCTAATATGACCTGCTACAGGTGTGGGCAGGCAGTGCCGCGTGAGAGGGAAGTGCCAGCCCAGCCGGTGATGCAGGTGGTTGCTGGGGCAGAAGTTCCATCCTCAGTCCAAACTGTAATGGATTTGGAGCCCCAAGAGTAAAAGACCTGCTTCTCTGGGGCAGAGAGAGGGTTCAGTTCGGAGGCTGAGCTTGGAAGTGTGAGGCAGGGCCAAAAACAAACAAACAAAAACAAAACCAGGAATCTTGTTGGGTGATAGATGCGTGGTCGTTGATGCCACCTCCCTCACAAGGGCCCTGTCATGTGTGAAACTGTAAGTTCCAAGGCCACGCCTTAGACTTGACTGATAACAGAGCTTGAGGTTGGGATACAGAAAGTAGCACCAACCAGCAACAAGCATTCCGGGTCATTCCAAGTGCCAGTGTGAGATTCACCAACCCAAGCATTGTGTCCCCAAGCCAAGCTCCTAAGTAACTTAGGCTGTATTTACAGTCAGCCTGGCCTCAGCCAATTAGCCTGTATTGGCCAATACAAAATCCTGTGAAGGGGCTTTTGGTGTGTTAGGAAATGAGCTAAATATTTTGCCTGTTCTGAATTATTTAATCCTGTCAGAAACCCTGGGCAATATAGGTTTTATCATTCCCATTGTACTTGAACTTGACTGAAGTTAAATAGTAAGCAATAAAGTGTAGATTCACATTCAAGGGTGTCTGAGACCATGTCCCCTCCACTTTCCACAGCCACCTGCTGTGCCTCTCATATCATAGAAGAGAAGGAAATGGGAAAAGATTGTGAAGCCAGGGGCACGTTCTGTTGGAGAGAGATCTCCCCTTGTAAACCTTGGCGAGTGGTCAGTAAAGTTGACACAGGCTAGCCAGCAGTGGGAAACCTAGCATGATGAGCTATTTGTAATGCGTATCTCCGTCGGGGGAGGGGGGGTGTGCACACTTACACGCGTGCATGTGCAACACATACACTTGTCTTTACAGTAGCGTGAGGCCTTCTCGTTACCCAAATTTGCAGTCTGTACCAGTGTATTGTTTAATCAGCCAAAGCTTAGCCCAGATGTTTGTATTTGAAGTTGCTTGCTGCTGTTGTGCCTCTTCTGGTGAACTCCATGAGTAAGCCACAGCCAGCTGTTGCTCCAGGGGACAATGGTTCTTCAGGCTACAGGTGCACACCTCATTTCACTGCCAGACTTCAATTTCTTTTTAGGAAAAATAGCCATAAAGGTGGGGGGGGGGCATTTATTTGGAGGCTTTGAGAAAGAAAAGAACCTAAGAGACAACTCTGTGGGGCCAGTGTCTGATAGAGCAGAGCACTGGGCTGTGTTTTCAACCAGCTATGCACTGTGACTTCGAGGAGGCATTTCGCTTCTCTGGGCCTTGATTTGTTCAGCTGAAAATAGGGTCTTGGACTTGTTTCATCTAAAATGAAAATATATCACTTTTCCCTTAGAGCCCTTCAATGGCTCCCTGGTTCCCCCAGAGTAAAAATCCCCCAAATCCTCACGATGGTCTCTTAGGCTCCCCACTTCTTAAAACTTCCAGCCTAGTTTCCTGCTAGGCCTGGACCACACCAGGCTCCATGCTGTCTGTCAGACATAGGAGGCCTGCTTCTGCCTCTGGGGCTCTGTAGTCGCTGTTCCCTCTGCCTACTTCATATTTTTATTCAAATGTCACTCTTGGTGGTTCCCTTCCCTGCCACTGCCCCACTCCCCTACCATGAATGCCGACACTCCATTCCTTAACTCTGTTTCATTCCTCTCCAGAATACTCTTACCAGCTCCCATACCATGTCTGTCTTCATTTTATTTTCTCTAGTAACATAATTCTGGAAAGACCATTGTGGATAATAGCAGGGATATGGGGGAAAAAATAAAGTTAATCAAATGAGAGAAAGGTTTTTTTTAGTTTTTTTAATTTATTTTTTTAAATTTACATCCAAGTTAGTCAGCATATAGTGCGACAATGATTTCAGGAGTAGATTCCTTAATGCCCCTTACCTTAGCCCATCCCCCCTCCCACAACCTCTCCAGTAACCCTGTTTGTTCTCCATATTTAAGAGTCTCTTACGTTTTTGTCCTCCTCCCTGTTTTTATATTATTGTTGCTTCCCTTATATTCATCTCTTTTGTATCATAAAGTCCTCATAGTGAGATCATATGATATTTGTCTTTTCTCTAATTTTGCTTAGCATAATACCCTGTAGCTCCATCCACATAGTTGCAAATGGCAAGATTTCATTCTTTTTGATTGCTGAGTAATACTCCATTGTATGTATATACCCCATCTTCTTTATCCATTCATCCATCAATGGACATTTGGGCTCTTTCCACATTTTGGATATTGTTGATAGCGCTGCTATGAACATTAGAGTGCATGTGCCTCTTCGAAACAGCACACCTGTATCCCTTGGATAAATACCTAGTAGTGCAGTTGCTAGGTCGTAGGGTAGTTCTATTTTTAATTCATAAACAGAAACTTCATACTGTTTTCTAGAGTGGCTGAACCAGTTTGCACGTCCACCAGCAGTGCAAAAGAGATCTTCTTTCTCTGCATCCTCACCAACCTCTGTTGTTGCCTGAGTTGTTAATGTTAGTCATTCCAACAGGTGTGAGGTCGTATCTCATTGTGGGTTTGATTTGTATTTCCCTGACGATGAGTGATGTTAAGCATTTTTTCATGTCGGTTGGCCATCTGGATGTCTTCTTTGGAGAAGTGTCTTTTCATGTCTTTTGCCCATTTCTTTACTGGATTATTTGTTTTTTGGGTGTTGAATTTGATAAGTTCTTTATAAATTTTGGATACTAACCCTTTATCTGATGTGTCATTTGCAAATATCTTCTCCCATTCCATTGGTTGCCTTTGAGTTTTGCTGATTGTATCCTTTGCTGTGCAGAGCTTTTTATTTTGATGAGGTCCCAATAGTTCATTTTTGCTTTTGTTTCCCGAGAGAAAGTATTTTTAAAAACTAACTGTCCATAGGACACCTGGGTGGCTTAGTCAGTTGAGCATCCAACTTCAGGTCATGATCTCATGGCTCCAGAGTTCAAGCCCCACATTGGGCTCTGCTGTCAGTCAGAGCCTGCTTCAGATTCTCTGTGTCCCTCTCTCTCTCTCTGCCCCTCCTCCACTCATGTACACACGTTTGCATTCTCACTCTCAAAAATAAAAACATTAAAAAAATTACCTGTCCACATGAAAGGGAGCAGGGAGAAAAAATAATAGCAGTTACAATCTTAAAATTTGGTACATAGTACTAGTTTCAAAATATTTTAGGGTAAGGAGGCAGGAATAAAAAGAAATTTAGCATGAAATCAAGAAATTAATTTCTTGGGAAGATTATGTGTTTAGCTTGAGATATCTTCAAAATAATGATAATATTCTAACCGATAGTTTGATCTTCTTGGCAGCTGGGTCATGAACCTAATTGGACGATGTCACACAGTTTCCAGAGCAGAAAAGACAGCCCCTCGATGGGAACAAGACTACCACCTGCAGCCCATGGGCAAACTGGGATTGTTTTATGAATATCTTGAAATGAGTAAGTCTTCAGTGAAGTTTGAGTTGATATAAATTAGATTGGGGCATGTTTGGGATCCCACATAATTACCTGGCATATTGAAATGAAGAGAAGCATGTTTTTCTCCACTAGATCCAATTACACAATCCAGCTTTCAAATAAGGTGACTGTGTGTATTGTTGTCAATATTTACGTTGTACAGAGCTAAAGATTTATTACGAAGCAGTGAATTGGAATATTCATTGAGGTACATCGTCCCCATCCTCAGAGCACTCTAGCTGTGTTGTCTGAGAATGAACGCAGAACTATTATTAGAAGTGATTCAGCTTGCGCTGCAGTCCACACAGGCCCAGCTGTTGGCCGATACACTTCTGAATGAGTCACTGTAAGCAAGCCTGGACAGAGAGCCTGTAGGAGCTTGCTATTTTGCAGCCAGCAGGATCACAGGCTTCCCCTCTGACACCTCCCACCTGCCTGTGACAGTGTCTATTTCTTCTGGCCCAGGGTTTCTGCCTGATTCTTTGAGTGACCTCATGGATAATCACTGGCTTGAATTCAGAACCATTTTGCTGGTTTGGAATTAAGAATTTAGCACAGATCCCCTCCTTCTTGAATGCTTTGTCCATTTGTGCAGTATTTGCTTGGGCTCTGTTTCTCTTCATTTGGACTTGACTCTCAGCTCTTGGGAACCTTTAAATGGACACATCTCAAAACAGCTATCCAGAGGAAACACCATCTTTTCTATTATGCATGACATGCTTATATCTAATAGAAGGCTAACAATCCATGTGTTTTGTGTCTGTGCCCTTTCAGCTAACCATTGCACTGAACTCTAATTTTTTTCAGCTTAGGGGATTAGGAAAGGAGGCACAACATTTTGGTTGACAGGCCTTGCATTTATGCAGAGGGGTTTGTGTGTTTGCAAAGATTCCCCTGTGCAGTTCTTGTTTACAAGTCTGCAGATAGAGGATGATTTTTATTAAATCACATTCTATATATAAAATAATTGCTTTTAAAAATATACATGAAACATGGAAACACATCTGCTTCCTTCAGTGAGTGAAAGGTTCATCTTGTACCGCCTTCAGTCAACAATACTTTGCAGCCTGAAGTTTGATTTAAATTTCATTTTTACTTTTGTTAAGTTTTGGGACCAGGTTCATTTAAGGGTGTAGCTTCAGTACATCATGTAGAAGCTATATTTATTTATTTATTCTGTTCTTTCTCAAAAGGACTGTAAGACAATTACCTCTGATTCCAAAATGAGTCATATTTGTAAATATTTCTTATGGAACTATTATCAGCATTAATGACAACAACATTGCGGCAGAATGTCATTTGTTATTTTAGCACCAAAAACATACCTTGAAAAAAAGAGTTATTTTTCTGTAGTTGACTAGTCAAATAAAGAGCATTGTGAGAAAAAGTTATAGGCAAAGGCTGTGCTTTGGGGAGAAGTCAGTATGACTTGTAGAGTTTCATAGTCTCATTAAAATAGTTACCAACAAAATAATTTGACCTCATCCAATCCTACAAGAAAGGATGGAATAATGACTATTAAGGAGAAGTTTTTTAGATATTTTAAATTGTTTTCCTATTATCTAAATAATACCTAATGAATTAGAAAGATTAATTTCTGAGAGCAGGCAGTCTGTTGTTCCATATTCAATACCAGGGTGAAACTATTTTTTGTTATTTTACTTTGTGACAGATAGAATTTCCAAGTGCCTTTTGAATTATTTTTGTTCCTCTAAAATAAATATAGCGTGCCTTTGGTGATGGTCTCATTAGTTTCCTCCTGCTCTTCCCTATATTCATTAATGACACCACCGTCTACCTTTTTAATTATGCGTCCTCACCACTGAAGGGAAACATTTTCTGGCAAATGAGCCTGGAGCCTTGTATCCAGCCACCAGCTCTGTTCCCCTCTGCCCAGTGGAGGGGACTAGATCTCCCTTCTGTGTGAAACACCTTTCTCTTCCCTACCTGAGGAATTCCTGCCAAGCCTCAGTAGTAACCCTCAACTTTTCACACAGATTTGCTGCTCTTTTCTGTAGGCATTAACAGCACTTGATTCCTGCTTTGATGGCATCTGGTTGTGGGCATGCCCATCCGCTGGCTAACTGACCCTGTTCGAGGTAGCTACCAAGCCCTTTGCATCTTTCGGTCCTCAGCTGGAGTACCACTGTCTGGACCTAGTACTCATAAATATTTATTTAAGTGACCTGAGCTTGGAGTTCCAACACACATACAACTGCTAGTTGAGTTTACGTTAATACTGCCCCCACCCATCCCTGTGAAGTCCTTTATGGCATATGTTTTGGGGGTTTTATTTTTGAGGGAAATTTCTCTTTTATTTAGTGAATTCCCCACCATCCTTTGAGATTATTAAAGTAACCCTGGTGTGTTAACCAAAATTGCTTCCCCAGGTATCTGGTCTCAACTTCTGAGAATTCAGACACAGGACATAGAGAAATAGCCTGTCAGTCTAAAATCTGGCTTAGGGGCGCCTGGTGGCTCAGTCAGTTAAGCATCCAACTTCTCCTCAGGTCATGATCTCATGGTTCGTGGGTTCAAGCCCTGTGTCTGGCTCTGTGCTGATAGCTCAGAGCTTGGAGCCTGCTTCAGATTCTGCGTCTCCCTCTCTCTCTGCTCCTCCCCTGCTCATTCTCTGTCACTCTCTGTCTCTCAAAAATAAATAAACATTAAGAAAAATTAAAATCTGGCTTAAAAGCTATAGATACCATTTTGTACTTAGAGCACAGCATAGACACCAGTCTCTTGAGAACTTGGTGAGGCCTTCCCAGAGGCAGTAAATGAAGTGCAGTAAAGTGATGGAGTGGGCCCTCTTAGTCTCTGGCCCTGTCTCTTCTACCCTTGTTAACTTGACCTCACCATCCTCCATCTCCAAGTTAATTTTTAAAGATCTGTTAAAGCAGTGATCTTCATATATTACTTTCTCCCCTTAACTATAATTAATACTAACTCTTCTTCAGCATTTCCTTATGCCCACCTCTTTCCCTCTCTCTCCAGTGCTGACCCCTAAGTACCCCCCATGCTCTCCAGGACTCAGGTCTTCTTCCACTCCCTCACCTCTACTGTTTCTGTCCACCACCTGCATTAGTATTTCCTCATTTCTGCAGGCATCCTACCTCTTTATTCATTCAGTCATTCATTCATCCGATAAACATTTATGGAGCACCCGCTATGTCAAACACTGTATCAGTTGCTGGGAATACCAAGACAAGTAAGATTTGGTGCCTGCCCTTACAGAGCCAAGTGAGGGGTGGTGAGTATTTGGTGGATTGTTAAGAAGGTAAATGCAGATGAGACTTTCTAGAGCACATGGTATTTGAACTGGAGTTTGAAGAGTGAATGGAAGTTGTCTATCTGAAGTATGGTAAAGGAAATGGACATTTCATGTAGAGAGGCGGACACATTTAAAAGTATAAGGGCATGAAACAGCTTGGCCAGTTCAAAGTAGGGCGAGAACAAAGGGTCCATAGGTGGGAATGTCAGTTAAGTAAGGACTATGTCATAATGGGTCTTGTGTGCTCAGTCAGGGAACTAGAACTTATCTTTAATCAACTTATCTTTACCCATGGGAATATTGGTAAGCAAGAGAACTGTATGTTGAAAAAAAATCAGATCATTCTGACAGCCGAATGGAAGATATTTTGGGAGACTACACCAGGTAACCCACACAACTGGGTAATCCTCACACCTAAATAGAGGCAGTGGGTATAGGCATAGAGATCAGGGAGCAGATTGGACAAGTGTTAAAGAATGACTAGTATGGCAGGTGAGGAATAGAATTGCTGAGATAATTTCCAGGAGATTGAATATGCAGGTAGAATATGAGGAGAGGAGCTGGTTTCAAGAAAATGGTTCAGTGTTGGATATTTTGAGTGGGAAGTGTCTATGGGATGCATCCATAGAGATATCCATTACAAAGTTGGATTCCCTAGGAGCTCAGAGGAGCTGCAGGTGATGCCCTGCGGGTGATTCAGGCATGCCTGACACAGAAATGATGATG
The DNA here is from genome assembly GCA_028646485.1 of Cryptoprocta ferox. NCBI lineage: Eukaryota > Metazoa > Chordata > Mammalia > Carnivora > Eupleridae > Cryptoprocta > Cryptoprocta ferox. Next base: position 65,458,592 of record CM053571.1, read on the forward strand.
AGGCCCTGAGGAAAGGGGGCATTTAAAGGGTAAAGGGGGAAAGAAATCCACAAAGAGAAGGAAGAATAGCAGAACAATTGGAAGGAATGTAGCAGAGGATTATATCAACATAGAAAGCTTAGAAGGTGATACTGTTGCTTAAGAGGAATTTGAACACTGACTAAAAGAAGCATAATGCAAAATAAGTGGGCAGGGTGGGGAAGCAAGAGTTGAATCCACTCTTAATTGCTGGGACAGTGGGGAAAGGTAGAAGGAGCACTATAGGTATGTTTAAAAGAAATTATGTGTGCACACACACACATACCCCTTGGCTTTTTTAAATTAGTAAAACAGAAGTCAGGAGAAAAGCATTCCACTGAGAGGGAAATGTTTGGCCATATCAAAAGCTGCCTAGTAATCAAACAAATAAGGGCTGAAAACGTACACTGACTTTGAAATCTGCAGCTACTGCAAAGTGAGCTTAGTGAGGGCCATGACAGGATATAGGGCTTTGATGAGGAAATGGGTGGTGGAGAAGTAGTTTAGGTACTTCTTCAAGAAACTTGAAGTGAAGAAATAAGCATCGAGAGTATTAGAGCAATAATGGGTCATGGAAAAATTTTAGACAAGGATTATTTTTGTTTTAACATTGGGTGTTTATTGCCTTGCAGAATCAGTAGGTCTTTTTTGTTGTTCTTCATTTCAAAGTTTAGAAAGTTCTCGCTCGAATATCAAAACAGATGATACCATGTTAGTTTTTCTGGTGCATTATTTTTGAATGAATCCATCTCTAATTTATTGTGGTGTCGAAAGCGAGGACTCCGTACCAGTTTTTCCAGTGATGTAGCTGATTGCTCCAACACTTGAATCCACTGATTTGAAGCATTACTTTTCATTATATAGTAAAATCCCATGACTATCTGCATCGATTCTGTTTAATTCATACTATTAATGCACTAGTTCTAAACTGTTTCAATTGCCAGCGCATAATAATATACATTATTAGCATCTCTCAGAACTGATCCCTTTTTATCCTCTTCTAGAATGTCTCTCCTACTGTCAGTTGAAACATTCCTCTTCATTATTGTACTTGTGTACTTGTGTATATTTCTGGAGAAACTTTAGCATCCATCACCTTTCAGCTTTAAAAAAAAATATCCATTTGGGATTATTAACTAAATTTGCACTGGAATTCTAAATTATATTTTGGAGAAGAAAAATTGATATAAGTCCCCCATCTTGAGTCTGCCCAATTAAGAGTATGTTACATCCTACCATTCATTCATTTATCATTATGTTTTTATTTTTTAAGGCCATTATCATATCATTATTAACATTTCTCACTAACTTATTCCTAAATAGTCTGTACTTTTGTTGTCATTATAAATGACATCTTTTCTGTTTGGATTTTTAATTGGGTTGATTGCCAGCATATCCTAATTTCTGCTTCTCTTAAATAATGAGATAAAGCAACATTGGACCCTCATTTCAACATGGCAACCGTGTGCAGTCCCTTTCATTAGGCTATGCACTTGCCAGTTTACCATGGTTGACTGCACCCACTGCACACATTTCTATTACTTGCCTGGCCCCTGCAGGTAGTGACTTCATTTAGGGGTAGGTGATGCATAGACACAGTCAGCAGCATAACACCAAGCATTGGTGTCAACAACATCAGCAACTCCAGTCCTTGCCTATCTGTCTTCCCTGAAGATGGTGGCTCCTGCCTGACCTATGGACCTGCCAGATTTTTCCAGCCCTCTCTGTTCTTCTGCAACACACCTTGGCTTCTCAGACCAGAAGAATATGCCAGCTTCTTCTACGTGCATACCCCTCCACAGTCTTGCCGTTCCTGGCTAGCTTGGTCCCTGCCCCTGTTCTGAGCAATAGATGTAAAAGGGCTGTAAATCTTCCTGGCATTCACAGCCTTAGTTCCACATCTCTACTAGTTTGCTTGAAAGATTTCTTTTAGATCTCTGGCCTTATTTCTAACCCTTACCTCCCTGTGGTGCAGCTTGCCCCAAATCTCTGCTGCCAGAGAGCATCTATAGTGATGCCACCCAAATTATGAGAAAAGAACTTGTAAATCATCACTTGGATATTTACTTAATGTGACCACATAGATGGCAACCAACTTCAAGATAAAAAATTCTTGAAGGATTATCTTTTACCTTATTAAGATAATTTTATCACATTTCTGTGATTTGTAATAATATTATAAATTCTCTGAAGGCATGGCACTTGCATTTGCAGACTGAGGGGAGGTTGCTCATTCGCTTATTTCCAGCGTATTTCCTCTAACATTCTCTACACATAGCCTTCCCAAAAGTACATTTCTTATTTCTTTTGAACTTGTTCGATACTTCCACAATATTCATTTTCTTTTTTAACCCGAAATCATGAATCATCTTCCAACATTCTATTATTTCAGCAGAGAATGAGTAATATACTGAGTGTCCCAACTTTAATACCAGCAAATAATTTTAGTTGATTAAAGATTTTAAGTATATTATTCCTATTAAGTGTATACATGTGTTAGAAACTGGTTATAATTAGTCTTCTTTCCAGAGATTTCATATTTGTCTTTTTTTGAACATTGTTATTACCACGGATGTCTTTTCTCGTTGGGATTTAGTTTGGTGTTTGCCTTTTTCTTTGTAAGAGTAAAGGAAAATATGTTGTCCTTCCATCCATCCACCACTCCATGATGTGTGTCCATTCCATTGACAGTTATTCAGTTTGGGTTCGTCACCTTATTTGTGGCCTCTTTTCCACTGGCCCCCCTGTTGGCTCTGGTGAACAATATATTGGAAATAAGAGTGGACGCATGGAAAATGACTACCCAGTATAGACGCATGGTTCCAGAAAAAGCCCAAGACATCGGAGCATGGCAGCCCATCATGCAAGGAATAGCGATTCTGGCTGTGGTGACCAATGTGAGTAAACCTAGGCTTCACAGGGTAAAGACCTTGAAAAGTCCAAAAATACATTAGTGTTGCTAACTAAAGAATCAAATGTTTCATTTTTTTTTTAAATGGGAGGGAGAGGCCAATACTGTCATCTGTATAAAAACAGTTGTTATAACTGTAATTATTTTTTAATGTTTTTTAATTGTTTATAATTACTATTAATGATTTACAAAGTCGAGACCTCTTACAGAGGCAGTTGCTAAGAGTGACCATGATACTCTCATTGCTCATTTGCTAACATTTTTATTTAACAGAAACATAGTAATAACCATAAGTACTCTCTTAATCCTCACATGACTATAAAAGGAGCTATACAATAGTGCTCTTGTAACAGAGGTAGACAACTGTCCACTTACTGAGGACCCACAAATAAGAACTATTCTTCTACCATATTTTATTATATATTCCAAACTTAAAATATCAATATAAAATATTGACTGTTTGATGATGAAGTACATTTAAGCACTTTGTATGTTCCAATCATGTCTCCTAGGGTTCTTCAAGGAGAGGGGCTTTAGGGTGAGTCCCATCTCTCCTCCCCAGCCCACCCCTTGGCCTTTGCCGGCTATGCTCTGGTAATTAGCTAAGCAGCCTCATAACCCTGCATATGTCCCAGCTCTGAGGGAACAGAACAAGTTGTATAGATTTTGGACCATGATCTGAACAGTCTCTCTCCCCTTCCGTACCCCCCGCCCCTTTAAAACACAGGCCAGCAGGAAGCTCTCAGGGAGAACAATTGCCATGCCAGCCCAACAGGGGAATGAGCACTTTCCTTAGAAATATCCTTACAACTAAGGCTATTTCCTCCTATTTCTTCCCTTATTTCACTGCCCATTTTACCCCTGGGTCACTGACAGTCCCGAAAAGATGATATCCCAGTTTTCATTTCTTAGTCAAGCCACACTTGCTCTGAGTTCCCAGCCTTTCCCCACGAGCACCTGTAGAAACAGAACAGAACTCCATGCCTGTGGGTCAGGCTCCTGGATAAGGGAAAGCACTCAGCACTGCAGACACAGGCCAGACCCACGGTCCACCTGTCAGTACTGTAACTTCCCAGCTGCATGACCTTGGGCCAGGCCTTAAGCCTTCAGACCTTCATTTTACCATTTGTAAATTTAATAATTCCCTATCATATATTTTAAGAATATTATATACCATAAAGGATGACCAAGGACTTCAGTGAGTTAATGCATGGAATGCACAGAGCCTGTTCCTCATGGAACGTTAGCTGCTACTGTTTTATCATCTTCATTATCCATCATCCGTAATAGTGACTCTGTGTAGACTTCAACAGGTGTCTACACTAAAGGAACACGAATTTTACAATTCTTGTGGTTACAGTTTTACATAATAAAGCAAGTTATCTGGAACCCAGCTGTCAGCACCCCCTAAGAACCCTCAATTTATCTTAATTGTATGCTGTCCCTACTTTTTGGATGAAGTTGCAAATTGCACCCCCCCCCCCAAAAAAAAAACAACTGCTAGGTTGTATCGTTTTCCATTCAGCCAACTAGCCCACACCTTCAACATCCACTGTGTTACGAAATGAAGACTGATGTTCAGAAATAGGACAGTGAGGCCATTCAAGTTCTACAATCATAAAAGAATGAATCTGTCACATTCAATATGCTATACAACACTAAGCAAGGCAGGAACATGGAATTGTGTGCTTTAAGGAAAATTTTAGCACCAAGGTTTGAAACTGAAAGGGTTTTTGTTTGACCTTCAGCTAGCCAGAAAATTCAGATGACTCTTACTGCCCATTCCTCAGCACTCTGGTTTGATTGTGTCAGGCACCTTTCCTAGTATCCCAGCATGGCTCCACTCCATTAGCACAGATCGGGCACTGCCTGTGTTTCTAGGTCTCCTCTGTGTGTATGTATCTGTGTATGCACAGGCACATGTGTGCTTGCTAATTGGTGCTACTGGTTCTTATCCAGTAGTTTCTTTTTTTCTTATAACTTAGGTATCATTATACTGTAGGAAAACTGCTCTTTAGATGACTGATTGAACAATGGACAATCCTTTTTTCCGTATTATTAGGATTTGTTACAGCTTCCAAGATTCAGTTCTGTGTATGTGTGTGTACACACGTGTATGCCTATAAGAAGGAAACATGTAAATTATCCCCTCACATTCCTAATATGTGCCTCCAAAATGTACTGGGCACCAAAGGACTAACTTCCCCTAATAGGGGAACTTTTAACTGTAGGAAGATGAGAATAGCCACCAGGGATGAGAATGAACATCAAGCAAGAGTTTTGCTATAAAATCATTCATTTTAAAGCTGTTAGTCCCCAGAGGACAAGATGGCGGAGAAGCAGGGAGCTCTGTAATCCGCGCACGCCCGTATGGATTGAACTGAGAAGGACTGAAGGGATAAAACTTGGATTTGCAAGTGGGGGAAAGAAGAAACAGATGCCAGAAAGAAGACAACCTCAAAGATGCCTGAGTGAGTGACTGTGATCTGGGAAATTAGGGGA
>CM053571.1:65464522-65508360 GCA_028646485.1 Cryptoprocta ferox
CTTCTGCCAGGTTTGGGGTGCTCTTTCTGCTCCCCTTCTAGTTCCTTTAGGTGCTCTGTTAGATTTTCCATTTGTGCTTTTTCTAGTTTCTTGAAATAGGCCTGGATTGCAATATACTTTCCTCTTAGGACTGCCTTTGCTGCATCCCAGAGAGTTTGGATTGTTGTATTTTCGTTTTCATGTGTTTCCATATATTTTTTAATTTCTTCTCTAATTGCCTGATTGGCCCAATCATTCTTTAGTAGGGTGGTTTTTAACCTCCACATTTTTGGAGGTTTTCCAGACTTTTTCCTGGGATTGATTTCAAGTTTTATAGCATTGTGATCCGAAAGTGTGCATGGTATAATCTCAATTCGTTTATATTTATGGACGGTTGCTTTATGCCCCAGCATGTGATCTATCTTGGCGAATGTGCCATGTGTCACTCGAGAAGGTGAATTTCCTAGCTTCAGGATGTAGAGGTCTAAATATATCTATCAATTCCATCTGTGCCAATGTGTCGTTCAGATCCATTGTTTCCTTAGTGATTTTCTGTCTGGTTGATCTATCCCTTGCTGTAAGTGGAGTGTTAAAGTCCCCTGCAATTAACACATTCTTATCAATAAGATTGTTCTGTTTATGATTAATTGTTTCATGTACTTGGGTGCTCCCAAATTCGGTGCATAGATGTTTATGATTGTTAGCTCTTCCTGATGGAGAGACCCTGTAATTATTATGTAATGTCCTTCTTCATCTTTTGTGACTGCCTTTAAAGTCCAGTTTGTCTGATAGAAGTATGGCTACTCCGGCTTTCTTTTGACTACCGGTCGCATGATAGATATTTCTCCATCCCCTTACTTTCAATCTGAAGGTGTCTTCAGGTCTCATATGAGTCTCTTGTAGACAGCAAATGGATGGATTTTGTTTTTTTATCCATTCTGGTACCCCGTGTCGTTTGATTGGGGCATTCAGTCCATTTACGTTCAGGGTTATTATTGAAAAGTGTAGGTTTTGGTTCATTGTGTTTTCTGTGGAGTTCATGTTTGTAGTGGTGTCTCTGGTACCTTGTATTCCTTGCAACATTTTCCTCATAGAATCCCTCTTAGGATTTCTTTTAGGGCTGGTTTGGTGGTGATGAATTCTCTCAATTTTTGTTTATTTGGGAACACCTTTATCTCTCCTTCTATTTTGAAGGACAGGCTCGCTGGATAAAGGATTCTTAGCTGCATATTTTTTCTGTTCATCACGTTGCAGATTTCCTGCCATTCCTTTCCGGCCTGCCAAAGTTTCATTAGATAGGTCTGTAACCACTCTGATAGGTTTCCCTTTGTATGTTAGGGCCCTTTTATCCCTAGCTGCTTTCAGAATTCTGTCTTTATATTTTGCCAGTTTCACTATGATATGTCGTGCCGAAGGTTGATTCAAGTTATGTCTTAAGGGGGTTCTTTGAGCCTCTTGGATTTCAATGTCTATTTCTTTCCCCAACTTCTGGAAGTTCTCGGCTATAATTTGATCAAGTACCCCTTTAGGACCTTTATCTCTTTCTTCTTCAGGAATTCCTATGGTACGGATATTGTTCTGTTCGATTATATCACTCAGGTCTCGAATTCTCCTTTTGTGCTCCTGTATCAATGTATCTTTTTCTCAGCCTCCTCTTTTGCTATAACTGTCTTCTAATTTACCTATTCTCCTCTCTGCCTCTTCAATCCGTGCAGTGGCCACCTCCATTTTATTATGCACCTCATTTATAGCCTTTTTTAACTCATTGCAGCTATTTTGAAGGTCCCTAGTCTTTGTATCAATAGCTTCTCTGATACTTTTTTCAAGTCCAGTGATTAATTTTATGACAGTTGTTCCCAATTCTTGTTCAGTTAGGTTGCTTAAATCTGTTTTGAGCAGTTCTATGGCTGTGACTTCTTCCTGGAGTTTCTGTAGAGGAGCGTTCTTTCGTTTTGTCATTTTGGCTAGCTTTCTGTCTCTTGTCAGTTTTAAAAGCTCGTTATGCACTGTGCACCTGTTAGTATTGCTCTATTAAAGGAGGCTCATTGACTGTCCAGGACCTGTTGTTTCAGGAAGTGTTCTTTTAATGGTGTCCCTTGGTCTCTTTTGTTGTGCCTTTGATTATTTTATTTCCCTACTCAGTGATATTTGGGACTCTCCACCATGCATACTTTGGCTTGTTTCTTGAGGTAGCCGTGAAAAGGAAAACAGACGAACACACAGGGAATAAAAGCATGCAAACTCACAGACAAATTAAACAAAGAAGCAAACCAAAAGGGGAAAGGAAGTAAAGAAAAGGAAAGGAAAGGAAAGGAAAGAATAGCAGAAAAGAAATAAAAATCAAGGGGGAGGACAGATACAGCAAAAGACTATGGACATTCTAAAAGCGTATAACCAGCCAAGGGGAGAGATAAGAATGAGATAAGGGAAAAGATATCTGGATGGCAAGAGAAAAAAAGGAGAAGAAGAAGAAAAAAAAAAAGGCAGCTCTCCCGTGCGGATGGGTGTGCTTTAGTGTAGGTAGGTCAGGTCTCAGGGGCTCCTCTCCGAGGCCCCGCCTTGGTGGCTGTGGGGAGAAGAATGTCGGTGCCCCAAGCTCTGCTCGAACCAAGCGTTGCAAGGTGCTCTTTTGAGTCTGATCTCCCTGTGCCCCGGGTGAGCCAAGTTGTATTTTCCAAGCTCCGCCTCGCTTCCAAATCCTAGTCCATGCACTTTAATGCTACCACCGGAGATGAGATGCGCTCCCGCTGGAGGCCGGCCTCCCAGCCGGGATCATGCAGGGGGCAGGGGTTGTTTCTCCTGGCGCCACTGCTGCCTGAGGTGAGACGAGGGACGAGGTGAGATGTATTCGCTCTGGCGGCCGGCCGGCTTCCTAGCTGGGATCGCACAGGGGGAGGGGGATGTTTTTCCTGGTGCCGCCTGGAATGGGCGCCGCTGCTGCCCAGCCCAAGGAAGAATTCGCCAGCTAGATGGGACGGATTTCTCTCCCCGTGCCCAGCGGTTATATATGGGGTGACAATATCTCTCTCCGTCCTGGGGCGAGTTTTTTCTCTCTTCTTTAGAGACAGTTCTATGAGCGTTTTCAGTCTCTTCTTCCCCTTGTCTCTCCGGGGCCCTGCGCGCTCTCCCTGTGTTGGCCTGGGGCTCCCACCCCTCTGCACCTCCAGGGCCCGCCAGTCCTCCAATTTCCCCAGTTCGCACTCACTCACTCAGCATCTTTGAGGTTGTCTTCTTTCTGGAGTCTGTGTGTTCTCTTCCCACTGTTGCAGATCAGAGTATTGTCTCTTCAGTCCTTCTCAGTTTAATAGATGTGGGCGGGCGAGGATTACAGAGCTCCTTACTTCTCCGCCATCTTGCCCTTCCTCCAGGCAACTAATTTATAAACAGTGTCCACAACTATTGGATTATCTGTTCTGGGATCGATTTGGTGACTTCTCATAGGTGTAACCACTGCAAAAGAGAAATGCTCTCGAGGACACCAGAAAAGAACTGTTTCTGTGAGCTGCATGTGTTCATGTGCTGTCTTCTCAAGAATAAGAGACCTGAGTCACATTCCTCTTCCAGCTATCTATAACCTGAGCTCTAGTTCCCCGTTGACTTACACAATAAAATTGGAAGCACATCTGTCTTTGAAATGGAATTTTTTTCTTCTATGGTAGAATATTTACGTCAATTAAACATTTAAATGTCTGCCTTTAAAGACAATGGTAATTGCCTCATTATATTAATGATGCTATTCAAAGTAAATAATACAACTATAGCGTTAAAGCACCTACAGAAGAATTGTATTCTTTAGGACTATATCTGTTCTATTTATTAAACAGAGTTTCTTATTATTTACTATTAGAAGAGTGACACATACTTATTAAATACTCACTCATATAAAAGAATGAGCAGCTTACCTGTAATCCCTGTGGTGTGGCTTCTCCTGAACCCCAACCCCATGAAAGTCAGGGTGGATCACAGCTATGGGGACTGTTACAATAATCGCTCCCAATGAACCATGTCTTACTGTATCCAAGCCCTTGGGCAGTCAGTCCTCTGACCTCCTCACATTGTTGTTGGCTTGGCCATGACCTACTTTGGCTGATGGGACATTCACAAACTTGATGCAACCATAGGCTCAAAAAATGTCTGTGTATTGGGGCTTGCCCTCTCTTGCTTCTCTTTGGAACCCTAAAACCACCATGTGAAGAATCCTCTTCGGAGGACGAGACACCATGTAGAGCAAGACTAGCCAGCCCAGCTGAGCCCCATAGACCAAACCAGACTGGCAACTGCCAGATCATTTATCCCAGTGAAGCTGCTAGCTCACTGCAGACATCAGCCGAGCCAGCACATGACTGGAGAATCTCCCAGCTGATGCAGAGAATCATGAGAAATAATAAAAGGGGGGTTTAAGTAACCCTATTTTCAAGCAGTTTTTTATGCGGTAACTCATACATTGGTCTTAAGAGTTGTAAATGGAGTTCTAGGGGTGCTGAAGCTTGGGCAATCCAAGGTCCTAAAAGCAGGTTACTTTGATAGCTTATATAAAACTGAAATGCTATTAAATTACATGCCTATACGATCTTTATGTTTTTTTTTTTATGTTAAGATGTAAAAGTAAACTGGAAAAAAAAAAGGAAAATAACTTACCCCATACTCCCATAAATACTGCAAACACTAGGGTTCCAAAACTGTCAAAGATGCACAATTTCTGGAAAATACAATAATGACATATAAATTAATCATGCTTTCTACTCACTAGAATTTAGCAAATATGCAATGCTTTGTGTACTCTATAGTCTGAATTTCTCTTAAAGCAGATACTATTATACACTTATAGATGGGATTTCTTATTGTTTTGAAAGCAAACAGCCTTTGCTGTATTTATCACAGTGCATTTTCCAGCGGAATCTTTCCCCATCATGATAAAGAAATTGGCATAGCTGCTAAGATTCCACTCTGTTTAAAGTCTCTATCAGACTTTTGAATAATGGCCTCTCCTGATAAGCTGTCATAGTGAACTTGAAGTAGTACAGCTCTAAAAAATACAGTGACCTCAGAGCAACTTTTAGATTTAGAATTTGCATCTTATCATCATCTCATCCCGGTAAGAGGGTAAGTTACTGAATTCTTGCTTTTCTTGTTGAGAAAAGCACACAGCTGGGGTTTATTCTGAAATGGCTCTGCCCAAGGACAACTCTGCTTCCCCAGACCCAATTATGGCTTTCTACCATCCATGATGGAGGTTTCCGTTAGATTAAGGATGGACTGGGGCTTTTGCTGACATTACAGTGGGTCCAACAACCATGAATGAATAGATGATACACCTACACAAAGAAGCCTTTATTCACTGGTTCTGCTAAATTTCCTCCCTCCCCTATCTCCCTTCCTCCCTTCTTTCCTTTTGCTAGTATTTAAATAGCCTAGCCCCCTGTATGGATTCCTGGAAAATCTTTCAATTAGTTACTGATTTTTCACTCTCGAGCATTTTTACATCTCCTAAAAACTCTATAAAGTTTAAAGGTACTGGAAAAAGTGGCAAACATGTAGAATATCAACTTTATGACAGGTAGTAAAGAAGACAGCATAGAAAAAGAAGCTATAGGATGAGAAAAAAAAACCCAAACTTTTCAATTGCCAAAGAAAATTCAAAGTTACTTCTAAGGAAAACTCTTTGTTTTAAGTAATGTTTTTGGCTGTCCTTTATATAAAGATGTAAAGTGGGTAAATGTTCATCTAGGTCAAGATATTATTTTCAAAAGAAAATCCCCCTAACCATTATCTTGTACATGTGTTTTCCAAAGCATACAAATGCCCCTCAATCCTCTATCTGGACCTGTTCAAAAAGCATAATCCCAGACTATCTGTTACCCAACTATTCCTCCCAAAAATCAGCTCAAGGAAGAAAGAATTAATAAATGAGTGGCCATTTGGGGAACACCGCTCTCCACCAATCCCTCTAGTCCTGGCATTCCATGATGGACCAATATTTCAAATCTTTCAGTTTTGACTCTTATGCAACCAACATTGTCATTTAATGTTATGCCTTATCCCTCAGCAAAAATTATTGTAAGAAAAATCCTATGCAAAACTATTCTGTGTGTTATAGGGTTATTACTGCAGATTTTGTTCAACCCTACTCTTCTTTTAGGAATCACTGCAAGCCTCTCTCTATCTGATACCTCCCTACTTGCCATGACACCTTTAACTACCTACTCCAGAAAGAAAAAATCCTACCTGTGAATTCTTCACCCTAGCATACTGAGAAAAAGTCAATGGAAGCTTATTTGTCAGTGAGAGAGAAAAAAAAAAAAAAAAACAACTGAAGCAGCAAGAAAAAGCAGGTTTACTGCTGATGCCAAGTTCACTCCAGTCACCTGGCTCAAGAAGAGGGATGTGCTTTGGACTCTTATGAGAGGGAGTTAGGTGGCCTGCATGAAGTTACCATTTTTGCATATATGTGAGGCTTTTTTTTTTTTCCAGAAAAAATAAGATGACTGGCCTCTCTGTTTGCCCCACAGGCAGGAATCAGGGGAGGAGGTAAGCAAGGGGCCTTCTTGGTAAAAAGTTTAGCTTAGCTTACTTGCCAGGACTGCACAGAGAAAGAAAGCTGGGTTGAGTCACCCCAGCCAGCATGCTGCTTGAGTCACATGGAACAGGGAAGGAAAGAGATGGTTGCATATGCAGGGCATGACCATTTTAAGCAGAGGAACCAACCAAAATCTAGAAAAGTGACCATTTGTTATTCTTTCCTCCTGCAAACAAACAAAACCAAAATTTTCTAACTATGTATTTTCTAACAAAATATTTGAAGTTACCACATCTCCCTTTTCTTGCCAGCCAAAAAGCTAAGGGCCTCATTTAATGCTCAATCACAAAAACAACATTAATCTTGATTATTTATATTACTGTTCCCTCACTTCCTTGATCCTAATTTTCTATTTCCAATCTAGTAACCCTTTTAGCATTCGTGTTAGTGAATACTCCAGCCCTTTCCAAAATGAAGAGGTAGAAATGCATATATAAATAAGTGTATGAATGATGAAATGATTGAATCAATCAACAGAAAAGCATGAAAAGCTCCTCTCTTCTTTTTAAAAAATTTAAAAATTTAATCCTTTTACTCATATTCTTTTATGTGTTTCCTTCCCTTTGTAAGTCACTCTAACAAGACTCAAAGGATTCTTCAGGAAATTGGGATAGAATGAAAGATTCATTTTTTCCAAAACAATGAAAAAAAATGTGCACAGGGACAGATTTGAAAGTCATGTGCTTAATTAAGGACGGGTTGGTAGAAAAGAAGAACTGAGAGAAGAGATGAGGGTGTGGTGAGTGAAAGAGAACTTCTTAAGGAAAATAGAATTTCCAATTGTACTTTGTGGAGTATAGTTAGCTTCTGGGATTATCACTGGCATTTGCCTTAAATCCAGTGTCCAGGGAGAGGCACTAACTAGTGACCTTTATGAGTCAACATCACTGGAAGGCAGCTTCCCTCCCACTAGCTTCAAGTCTTTACTTTGTGTCATCTAGGGCAGATTTTTATAGTCTAGACTTTGCATTGGTTTCTAGGGGAGAGGCACTGAAATCTATTTTAATTCATAAATTAAGTGCGAAAATCCACATGTTGACAATATCCTCCCTGCAATCATCTTAATTAACTAGTAGAACATTTTTCAAACATAGCGCTCAATTTGTGAGTGAAGTGGCTGGTACTATTGTCAGCTGGTGAAGAACACAGTAATGGCAAAAAATGCAGATTTGCTATCAATTTCTGGCTTTGTCGGTTGTTAGGTGGGTAACCTTGAGCAGATTATTTAATCTCTCAGATCCTCATTGTTTTAATCTGTAAAATGGAGGTAATAACTGTTCTGCCTATCTCACGGGGTTACTGTGTCAAAAGTGATAATATAAAAAAAAGTGATCATATAAGTTCAAGAATTTTGGAAAATATAAAATTTAAAGTGACATTATAATAGGAACATATTTGGTTACAGTAAGACTTAGATGGAGTAGGTTAAAAAACATTCTAACATCATTTAAAGATTCCTAAGATTTCATGGCGCAACAAGGGGACAGAGGAAAGATCACAACACAGGAGAACAGTAGGTCAAAGTTGTCAGGAAAATTCTCCAAAGCAAGATGACCATCTTTCTTCCCAACTAGATTTTCTGGCATGTCTTTCTGTAAGCAACCTCCAGTCTCAATACTTGACCTAAACCTCTTGGATTTTAAGAAGTCCTATAGCTCAAGATTATCTGCATGTGTAAGGGAACCATGTGTGTTTTGTGGGAATGTTTTGGGACAAAGTGAATATCTGTTCTCATTTATATACAAAGACTTTCTTATGCACATTCATAGATAAGGGCTGAATCTGATATGCAGGGTTTAAAAAAAAAAAACAAGCCTAGTTTCAGTACACTTTGAAAGTGAGAAAACACTAGTACAAATTTCAGGTTTCTATTTATTTGAATTAAGGAAAATACTTATAGTAAGTAAACCTATTAAACAGTATTCATGAGATAAGCTGGGTTTGAGGTTTCCGCTTTGATTACTTCAAATACTCCAACAGTTTCAATGCCACACCTCCTCAGTGATCCACCTGAAGATTTTAGATAAGGCTTTTAATCTCAATTTACTATTTATAAAAGAGGAATAAACACATGCATTACATATCTACCTTTCAGAATGTTTGGAGATTTAGCTGAATATTACCTTTCTGAATTTCAGACAAAAAAAAAATTCCAGACCATGCTAAAATTATTAGAAGAAAAAAAATCTTTCATTAGGTACAAATGTTTGGATTAACAAAAATTACCTTTGAGGACTCGCAAGTAATATTGAGTTTCCAGAATGGACAAAGCCTATCACACTGAGGACACATGATGATCTTGCCACCAATATCAGGATGACAAACTTCTTTGCTAAAGAAAAGAGAAAAATAAAATTTTTAAAAATGTTACTAAATACGACTTCCTTTCTAGCAGCATGATAAAATCAAACATCCATTTGTGATAAGAAAACAAAACTAAATTCTCATAAAACTAGGAAAAGAATTGAACTTCATTAATCTAATAAAGGCTTGCTACATAAAACCTATAAAAAACATTATACTTAATGGTAAAATGCTAAAAGTATTTCCCTTAGATCAGGATGAAGTGTCCTGTTATCACTACTTCTTTGCCAGCACAGTAAGAAAACCAAAGATAAGATGCGGGACACAGAATCAGTATACAAAATATACATGGAGCCAGAAGAAGGAATTATGTCCCTAGAGAACTGCAACAATAAGGACTTAATCTTTTTATATACCATTTTTAAATAGCTTAAAAAATATAAAGAGCCTAGGAGTAAATCAAATTCAAGATATATAAGATTTATAGGGAGAAAGTGATAAAACTGTTCTGAAAGAGTGAAAAACATGTATATAAGTGGACACATTACCATGTTCATACTTTGGAAGAATCAATATCTGAAGATTTTATTTGTCCCCCATTTGAGCCATAAATTCAGTAGAAGGGCAAAAGGCTCAGAATAGTCAAGACATTCCTAAAGAACAAGGTGCTATCGACATAGGTTAAGACAAGCTGAGCAAGAAAACAAATAGAGTTCATAAACAATCCTCTACATATACAGAAACTGACTTGGGACAGGTCTGGTCTCGCAAACCAGAAGGTGAGAAGTGACATTTCAACAAATGAGGCTGCTGCAATCCAATATCTATATGGAAAAATGTGAAATTGAACTCCTAAATCCTATCATATACAAATCAACTCCAAGTAGAAAAGAGGAATGCAGCAGTAGGAACTTGTTTAAAAAAAAAAAAAAAAGAGGATATCTAGATAACCTTGGGGTAAGAAGAAATTTCACTAATGAGAAACCAAAAAGTCTAAATCATAAAGGAAAATATTGATATATTCAAAGTCATGTTAAAGTGAGAACTTCATTAAAAGACCATAAAGGGAGGAGAAGAAAAAACAGCCACAAACTGCTACAAGTTTTGCAACACATAAAAATGACAAAGGACTGTTGGCTAGAGTATTTAAATAATTCCTACAAATTAATAAGAAAAAAAACATCAAGCTTACAACAGGTTGCAAACGCTCCCTCTAGAAATATTTCAGATGGACTCCTATGTGAATGGGTCTGAAGTTATAGAATTTGTTAGCTTTGCAAATAACTCAGTTAAAAACAAATGCGCAGGGAAAACACTTCTAGGGTATCTGAATAAAGATCTTGGAAAACCCGCTCCTCCATAAAAACAATGAGAACACTGGCAAAATTTGTCAAAAGTAACCTCTGCAGAACTCTGCAAATTAAACAAGGGCTTACAGCAATCTGAGCAGTAAAAACAGCTAAATCTCCATAAAAATAGTAAGTTTTGTGGCATTTTAACATGACCTATCCCCATCCCCACATCCTTGGCTTAATGGCAGTGTTAAAAGACAACAGCCCAATGACCATGGTAATATAGCAGCCACTGAAGGAGGCAGAAGTGATATGAAGCTACCAAAAAAACCCATCCCCAGAGAAGTGTCACTATTTGACGAGTCTGGAAGCTCTCAGGAAAAACTCCATTCTCAGGATTTGTCATTTTTGACCTGTCTCAGAGCTCCTACTGTGCAAACAATCCTATCCCCAGAGGGTCTGTTGAAAGCATTAGCAGAAACTATTTAACATTACAGCTGCCCGAGGCAACAATACCAGCAGGGGCTAACAAGGTGCCTACCAAAGACACCTGAAAAGAAAAACTGAGAAATGAGATATCCATAGGGACTTTTAAAAGTTCCAACAAATTCCTAGGATTGTAGAAGGCCATGTGCAGGACAGTGCAGGTGGCCAGGAAAGACCTGAGAAATCCTTAATCTCTCCTCTCTGGTTGGCTTTGAGGTTCTGCATAAGCAGGAAATAAAGGGTAAGGAAGAACTGCAAACTGCCTGCTAAAGTGCTGGGGGCATTCCCCACAGACACACCCGAGCCACTTGGCAAAGGCTCAAAAAATGACTGGTTCCTAGCATTTAAAGGAATCACTGTCCAACCATTAGCTGAGAGCCAAGCTTATTGAATACAGACTTCATGGCCATACACAACAAAGAATGAAGACTTTACAGAATTTGTCCAGGAAAGTAACTAAATGAATAGCAGCACTGGCAGTGATGACAACAGAAGCAACAACTGTGAAGAGGGGGAAAATAGGATTTCTAAATCTGCCACAATATTTAAAATGCCCACTTTTCCACAGAAAATTACAAAATACACAAAGAGAAAATTTTGATCATAACACGGGGATAAAAAGCAGTCACTAGAAACTGTCCTTGAGGAAACCCAGAAGTTGGGACTTATTGGACAAAAACTTAAAATAAGCAATTAAACATACGTCCAAAGAACTGACAGGAACTCTGCTAAAGAATTAAACTATGTGAACAACATACCATGCAGAAAATATCAATAAATAAAGTTGTAAAAAAGAACCAAGAAGAAATTCTAGAGATGAAAAAGCATAATTAAAATGAAAAGTTCACTGGACAGGTTCTGCAGATGACTGGCCAAAAAAAAAAAATCAGCTAATTCAAGACTAGGTCTACTGAGATTATTCAGTCAGTAACAGAGAAAAAGGAATGAAGAAAAATGAATTCAGCTTCAGAGACAGGTAGAACACCATCGACAATACATATATATATATATATATATATATATATATATATATATATATATATATATATATATAATGGGAGTCCCAGAAGGAAAGGAAAGAAAGAAGGAGACAGAAAGAATATTTGAAGAAATAACAACTGAAAAGTTCTCAAATTTGATGAAAACATTAATTTGTATATCCAGGAAGCTCAGCAAACTCCAAGTAGGATAAACCCAAAGATATCCAAAGATAGGCACATCAGACTCAAGGTTTCCAAAGATGCAAACAAAGAGAATTTTGACAGCAGAAAGAGAAAAGTGATTCTGCATGTACATAGGGTCCTGAGTAAGATAAACAGTTGACTTCTTATCGGAAACCATAAAGACCAGAAGCAGTGGGGTGTTATACTCGAAGTGCTGAAAGAAAAAGACTACCTACCAAGTATTCTATATCTAGCAAAACTATTATTCAAAAAATGAAGAAGAAATTAAGACATTCTTAGATAAACAAAACCTGAAAGAACATGTTGCCAGCTGATGTGCTCCACAAGAACTACTCAGGAAAGTCCTTCTGGCTCAAATGAAAGGACACTAGACAATAACTCAAACTCACCTGAGAAATAAAGAGCAATGGTAGAAGTTAACTACATAGGCAAATAACAGAGTATAAATATATTTTGGCATATAATCATTTTCTTCTATCTGATGTAAAAGACAACTGCATGAAACAATAATTATAAAACTATGCTGATGGGCTTATAATGCATAAAGATGTAATTTGTATGAGAATAATAGCACAAAGGAGTGGGAGAGGGAAAAGACCTATACCAAAGCAAAGTTTCTGCATACTACTGAAAATAAGTTAGCATTAAAAATTAACGAAATTGCTTTACAACAAGATATTAATTATAATCTTCAGGGAAACCACTTAAGAAAATAACAACAATGACAACAAAACAGTAAAAGAAACAACAAATTAAATTGGAATTAAAATGGTATACTAGAAAATATCTATTTTACACCAAAAAAGGCAGTAATAGAGAAATAGGGGAAAAAAACATAAGACAAATAGAAAATAGCAAAATAGATGTGAATCCAATTTTATTAAAAATGGATTTACATTAAACGTAAATGAATTAAACATTCCAGCTAAAAGGCAAAAATAGAGAACAGACAAAACAACAGAAAAATCTGCAAAAGTTGGTTCTTTGAAAGGATCAACAAAATGGACAAATCTTTAGCTAGACTAATCAAGAAAAAGAAAAAAGTTTAGATTCAGAAGTGAAAGTGAAAGGAGGGACATTAATATTGACCTTAAAAAAATAAAAAAGATTATAAGGGAATACTATGAATGATTATATGCGAACAAATTAAGTAATCTAAATGAAACAGATAAATTCCAAGAAAGACATAAATAATTGAAGCTGACTCAAGAAGAAGAAATAGAAAATCTGAATGGACCAATAGCAAGTAAAGAGACTGAATTAGTAATTTAAAAAAATA
Organism: Cryptoprocta ferox; assembly: GCA_028646485.1. Classification (NCBI taxonomy): domain Eukaryota; kingdom Metazoa; phylum Chordata; class Mammalia; order Carnivora; family Eupleridae; genus Cryptoprocta; species Cryptoprocta ferox. Next base: position 65,477,624 of record CM053571.1, read on the forward strand.
AAACAAAAAACAAAAAAACGAACAAAACAAAACAACTTCCAATGAAGAAATGCCTAGGCCCAGATGGCTTCACTGGTGAACTCTATCAATGATTTACAGAAAACTGACATCAACGTTTCACAAACCCTTGTAAAATTAAAGAGGTGGGAACACTTCCCAGTTCATTCTATGAGACACAAATCTCATTCTCATATTATGCAAATGCAAAAATCACACCAAGACATCCCGGGAAAACTACAGACCATTATCTCCTATGAATAAAAATGCAAAAATCATCAACAAAATATTAGCAAGTCAAAGCCAGTAACATATAAAAAAAAATTGTTATCAAGAGAAATGTATCCCAGAATGCAAGGATAGTTCAACACACAAAAATCAATTCATGCAATACTCCATTTTAACAAAATAAGTAAAAATTAGGCATAGAAGAGAACTCCCTCAACTAGATAAAGAACATTTATGAAAAACCCATAGCAAGTGGCATCCGTACTTGTGAAAAACTGTGAACGCTTTCCTCTTAAGATTAACATTGTACTGGAGAGTCTAATCATGGCAACTACACAAGGAAAATAAATTAAAAGCCTCCAGACTAGAAAGGAATAAGTTAAGCTATTTCTATTCCAGATGACATGACAGTATATATTAAAACTCTAAGAAATGTACCAAAGAACTATTAAAATTAATAAGCCAGCCCACTGAGGTTATAGGACACAAAATCAATATACAGAAAGTAATTATATTTCTATACAATACCAATGAATAATCTAAAAATTAAGGAAACAATTTCATTTATGATGGCACCAAAAAATAATAAAATATTTAGAATAAATCTAAGAAATGAAGTATGAAAATTATCCACAGAAAACTACAATTTAGTTTAATAGAAATTAAAGATAATTTAATGCAATTCTGGCTTTTTTTCAAAAATGGACAAGCTGATCCCAAAATTAGCATGGAATGTAAGGGATCAAGAATGGCTGAAACAATCTTGAAAGAGAAAAAAAAAAAGTTTTCAATTTCAAAATTTATTAACAAAGCTACAGTAATCGATCTAGTGTGTATTTGCCAAAAGGGCAGACATATAGCTTAATGAAAGAGAACTGAGAGTCCATAAACTCTTATACTTATGGCCTGGTTTTTTGACAATGGGGCCAAGATAATCTAATAGGGAAAGAATATTCTTTTTAAAAATGGTGCTGGGACATGTGGATATACACCCAGAGAAAAATGAACCCTAGACCTAAATCTATAAAACTTTTAGATGATAAACACTGACAAAATCTTCATGACTTTGGACTACATAAGCTTTCTAAGATATGATACCAAAAGCACAAACAGTAAAAGAACAAATTAGGTAAACTAAACTCACTGCAATTAAAAATGGTTGTGCTTCAAAGAATACCATCACGTAAGTGAAAAGGCAATCCACAGAATGGGAGAAAATACTTGCAATACATTTGATAAGGGATTTTTATCCAGGATAAAGAACAGTTAAAAACAGACAATAAAAAGACAACATAACTAAGAGAAGTGGAGAAGGAAGAGATGTTTCTCCAAAGAAGATATACATGTGGCAGATAAGCACATGAAAAGATGACAAACCACGTCCTACCCACCAGGATGACTAATACAGATGCATTTTTAAAACCCAGCAGAAACAACTGTTGATGAGGACATGGAGAAATTGGAATCCTCACAAACTGCTATTGCAGATGTACAATGGTCCAGTCACCTTGAAAAATACTTTGGCAACTCAAAATGTTAAACATAGAGTTACTATGCACCTCAGCAATTCCATTTTTTTAAAAATATATTCTCAAAGGAACTGAAAACATGTTCTTCTATAGAAACTTTACATGAAAGTCCACACCAGAATTAGTAATAAAGGCCAAAAGGTGGAAACAACCTAAATTGACCTGGATGAATAAACAATGTGGTGTATCCATACAATGGCATATTTGACCACAAGGTGGAATGAAGTACTGATTGACGCTACAACATGAATAAACCTTGAAAAGATTATGCTAAGTGAAAGAAGACAGTCACAAAAGGCTATATACTGTATAGCTCCACTTATATGAAATGTCCAGTATAAGCAAGTCCACAGAGAGTTGGTTGCCAAGGGCTAAGAAGGTGGGTTAGGGAGTGACTGCTAATGGGTACTGATTTCCTATTGGGGTGATGAGAATGTTTTACAATTAGATAGTGTTGATGGCTGCACAACTCTGTGAACGTACCTAAAACCACTGTACACTTTGAAAGGGTGCACTTTATGGTATGTGAATTCTATCTCAATAAAGCTGTTATCTTTAAAGGGGACATAAGCTTTAAACAGACCTTTTATACAAGAGGAAATACCTATAGGATCCTCCACTTACACATACATATTTTGAAAAGCACACAGAAATATATTTGGTAGGGAGACACATATATGTGATGAAGAATATACAGTCTATGTAAAGGAATGATAAAAATCAAAACTCAGTGTAGTTCTTATTTGGCAAGTGCAAAGTGAGGGACTGCAGTCAAGGGAAGTGCCTCACAGGTAATGGTAACACTCTTTTCTTAAACTGCTAAGGGATCATTATTCCTTATACCTTAAATACATTTTCTATTCCTGTGAATCTACTCAGCATTCAATAAACTTAACTGAAAATATCTAAATGCATACACTTGAAATATTTTAAAAATATTTAATATAAGTAATTCGAGCCCCAGTAATTCTGAGCACATGGAGTATATCCCCAGAACCTCCCCCAGATTCCTGTAAACTAATCTGTGTGAAATTGTAGGAAACGTGTTGTGACGGTCAGGGTGATTTTATAAAATGAATTGTAGTGAGAACAGCCACAATGCAAGAACCTTAGAAAACTGCTACTCTTGCACTTTGAAAGTGTATTTTTGAGATGCCCCCCCACTCTTTTTTTGGTTGGAACAGTATATAAAACAACGGAGAAGCCAAAGACAAATTTAGGCAAAAGGTATCAACATTCAGCCTTTGGCCCTGAACTCTTACTTTCAGTGAAGAGAGAAAGAGTACTTCAAAGACCATCTGCAGCTTTCTAGCTAAGAAGCCCTAAGAGGTACGAAATGCTCAGAATTCTCTGTTAAATAGAATGTATAATTATGCCTGTACATGAGAGGTGCCAGGTAAGCTTCCGGCCTCCAGAGCCAGGCTGATATGCTTGGGGCTAGAAAAACCTGGTCATCAGCTCACTCATTGCTGGTGCCCAGAAATTTTGATCTGGCTGTCAGAGCTGGAGAGAGCCCAGGTGAATACAAGAAAATGCCTGGTTCACTGCTGCATCCCTTCTAAAGGTTGAGACTACCAAAAGCAGAGGAATAATAACACAATTCAGAATAGTAATGGTGACACTCAGTGTTCTGGCATCCATTTCCCTTTAAATAGTGCAGCTGGTATTTTAATTCTAACATCAAGCACAAACTAATTGTTTATCACTTATTTTTTTTCCCCGTAACACTGTAAGGGCTAATTTTCAAAAAGTAAAACAAAAACAAAAGTACGGTTTACTTGAATTTTTAAACATCTATTTCCTAATATATATTAAAAAGTTATTTCTAAAAAAGCACAAACACACCAATTTTATCAAGTTTTGCTATTGAAACCCTGAAGAAATCAGAGCTGCTCTTGGCACACATCTGTAGGGCTGAGTGAAGCATTCCTCTGGGGGCCAGAAGTTCAAGGACGATCCTCTTTTCCAGACCGCCTCTCTTTTTCAAACAAAGTATTGTCTTAAAAATTGGAATGTTTCCTAAGGGTAATATTCCTGTCAGAAACTGGGCTGCATTATCTACAAAAAAAATTTTTTTTCCACTTCACTTAGTTATTATGCTCGGGACAAAAGGGATAGATCATCCAAAGAAGTAAGTGCTCTGTGGTGAGTTTTCTTTTACTAAAAACAGTCTAAGACCCTGAAAATAATTTTATGTCCAATCACCTTTTCTGCATGGCAGGGAGCAAGGAATAAACAGAACTTACCTCCACGTGCAGTTATTCTGATTAACATATCCATAGAGAAAGCAAGCCACGCCTACTACCGCTGCCAGGAGGAGCATCTGAGTGTAATAGCCCAGCCAGGCAAAGTAGATTCCAATCTTTTCTCCATAATATTTCCTGAAGACAGAAATTGGTTTTAGAAGTCACACTGAACCACTTTGTGGCTTCATTCTAATATTAATTTCTGATTTTAAATACAGGAGGCTTTGACCTCAAACTTCTTACTTGATTCACACTTAAAAAAACATATTCATGGAAGGCCTGGGTGGCTCAGTCAGTTAAGCGTCTGGCTCTTGGTTTCTGCTCAGGTCATGATATCACAGCTTGTAGGTTCGAGCCTGTGTCAAGCCTACGCTGACAGCACAGAGCCTGCTTGGGATTCTCTCTCTCTTCCCCCCACTCTCTCTGCCTCTCCCCTGCTTGCTATCTCTCCCACTCCCTCCCAAAATTAATAAATAAACAAAAACAATACAACATATTCATTTCATAAAGCCCCCCAATTCCACTATGAAACAAGTATTTTACATATCATAGAAGAACTGATCACTGGTCAGCCTGGTGAAACAAAGTAAATTAGAATAGGGCAAAGGAAGGAAAAAAATTCTAAACGGTGAGCAAACAGAGAACATCACCATTATTCTTTGTAAAGACTACCACATTTGATACATTCTCCAAAAGATTAGTTTTACTATGCAGAAACAAGTAAACACGAACAATCGGCTCCCAGTTTACCAACTTTTGCTTATCTAGGGAACCTCTTTGGAACAAATGTGATGTAAATCACAAATAATACCAAACAAATGACTGACAGTAAGTCACTGATAATGACTGAGGAATCCCCTGCCCTGGACCCCTTACATCTAGCACTTCCATTTCTTCTAGGTTTTAAAAACTGATCAATGAAAGAGGCAGGGGAGGCACAACCGGAAGAAAGGACGCAGGGCATGAAGCAGGGCCACACTGTTCCTGAAAGGGAGACAGATTGAGTTAGGCATAAAGAAAGTGTTCAGGGGTGAGGAGAGCACAGTGAGATGATTGTTTCAGTGACTACTGCTGTTGCTGATGTCTTCCTAGACTGATTCACCACTGGCTCATTACTGGTCCATTAAAAACTAGACTTACTTAAGCTCTTAGCTTACCTAGAGGCCTCTGAGACTTCTGGTTCAGTATGGAGCTAGGCTGAGGTCCTTGAGCTTAGCCTGGTGGGGCCTAAGCTCTGAGAACAACCTGGAGTCCTGGGGGGCTTCAGACAGGAACATCTCTGGGCTGAACCCGTGGTCACAGGGCAGCTGTGAAACTAGCCTGCCTGGGTGTATGCCACATCCCTGGGGATAAGGAAGGGCTGACACACACGTGGAATCAGGATTCAGGAACAAAGTGTTCCATTTTTGTGTGACTGGGGCTTTGCCATCTGGCTCAGAGACTGCAGGCAAATGACAGGCTCAGGGTAGTGCCTGAGAAAGAAAAGTTTGGCAATGGGTTTGCAACATCTTGGTTGTTAGGCTTTCTGAAATATGCTCTTATCAACCATTCACACTGGAAATGCCACATTTAAAAGTGGAAAGAATCTTAGAAGTTACTGGTCCAACCCCCTCGTAGTAAAATATTCTGCCTCATACAGAGCGAGCCCTTTGGATATTTATCATGATAGGGAGTTCATTATTTTTAAAGGCATCCACATAATATTACAGATAAGAAGACCAGAAAGAACTTAAAAAAACCTTTTTTTAAATATTTATTTTTAAGAGAGAAAGAGAGACTGGAAGAGGAGCAAAGAGAGAGGAAGACACAGAATCCGAAGCAGGCTCCAGATTCTGAGCTGTCAGCACAGAGCCCGATGCAGGGATCGAACCCACAAACCATGAGATCATGACCTGGGCCGAAGTTGGACACTCAACCGACTGAGCCACCCAGGCGCCCCCAGAAAGAACTTTTGAATCTCAAACAGAAACCTGCCTCCAAGTTCTTGCTGAAAGGCTAGGTATAGTAAGGATCCGTTCAAATATGATACTCTAATCATTATCTCTCCCTGCTAAAACACCAATTTAGAAATTGCTAAAACACCAATTTAGAAATTGCTTAACACCAATTTCTAAAAATTCAGCTTTGATTTTCAATCAAAGTTCTAAGTATACATTCAGTAAGGGTCAAATAGTTCTAATAATTGTCATAGTGGTTCATTGCTTAGTTTACTGTGCACTTACCAATAATTTAGCCCCAGACTTTACCTAAGGTGTAACTTTCCCAGCACATTCAAACATAATAGGTAGTCTATCAGTTTGTCTCCTTGAATAAATCCCATGAGATCCTCTCCAATCTGAATTAATGATTCTCTAGCCCTGCTACAGATCTGTCACCTGGGATCTCTCTGTTCCTCTCTCTTGTTGGGAATCCCTATTTACTGAAGTCATGTTTTTCTCTTTCTTGGTGGAGGATTGCCTTGCACATTTAGATTGTGAAAATTCATCGCAGTTAATTAATAGCTTGACCATATATGGAATTGTAAAGTGAAAAATCACCTCCCTTGGAAATTTGAAATTCCTGGTTTCTTTTCTTCTTCCTGCAGTGTTGCCCTTGAGAAGTTCAGTGTTATTCTGAGTCTTGCTCCTTTAAATGAAGCCTGCTTCTCTTTGTGAAGGTTCTCAGGATCTTCTCTTTGTCTTCAGTGTCCTGAGATGTCATGTTGTGGTGACTTGATGTCATGGTGTGGTGACTGGCTGGCTCTATTTTCATCCTCTGGGCTCTCAGCACTCCGTAGGATCCTTCCATCTTGAGAGGAAGGATCACAATTACTTCTTGTCCTGAGCGTGCTATAAAGCCACGTGAGTTGTGTCTTTCCCCAGTGTTAGCTTTATTCACTATAAAGCAGGATTTGCACAACTGTAACAGATTAGGGACTCCAAACTCAATGGCATTTCACTATGCATTTAATTTGGCTCCATACATGCCACATGGGACAAGACACGATACAAAGTCACACAACAAACAAGATACAATGTGGGTGAGAAATTAACGAACCAAGGTAGTCAGTCCATGAGCACACTGTTGAGATGAGGACCCAGCCCGATCTGAGTCAGCTCTTGGCACTTACTGCTTTTTATATGCAAGCAGAGGAGGGTCTGTTATGTTCAGAGACCAATAGGGGGCTGTTGCCTTTCAAATGTGGTCAAGCAAGGAAGAGTCCAAATTTGGAGAATCTGACAGTTTGCTACAGAAGTCTTCCCTTTTTAAAGGAGTGTAATCAGTCTTTTTAGCCTTTCTAGGCCTCTTCTGGTTCTAGTGATCATCAGTTCTTGGTTCTTCCATCATCTCTTGGCTTTGCTAATTATTGTTTCTTGGTACCACCAGCATGTCCTGGTGCTATCTATTCTCAGCTCATCACCTTTGGTGTCTTCCTGATTCCCAACATCACTGCCTGACATGAGTGACCCCATCATGCTCTCTACAGTTCTTTAATACAGTTCTTCAGACTCCTCTCTGATTTCCTCCCTACATTATCTCTGTTCTTGTTCCAAGGGCTATTATTTGTTCAGTGCACTTCCTAAACTGATCTTTTAATTTTATCCCCTCCCCGTTTTAAATATAGTGTATTGTCAAGTTGGTTTCCATGTAACACCCAGTGCTCATCCCAACAAGTGCCCTCCTCCATTTAACTCACCCATTTTCCACTCTCCCCTACCCCCCATCAACCCTCAGTTTGTTCTCAGTATTTAAGAGTCTCTTATGGTTTGCCTTCCTCCCTCTCCTTAACTATTTACTTTTCCCCTTCCCCTTCCCTATAGTCCTCTGCTAAGTTTCTCCAGATCCACATATGAGTGAAAACATATGGTATCTGTCTATCTCTGCCTTAGTTATTTCACTTAGCATAATACCCTCAAGTTCCATCCACGTTGTTAACAAATGGCCAGATTGCATTCTTTCTCATTGCCATGTAGTATTCCATTGTATATATAAACCACATCTTCTTGATTCATTCATCAGTTGATGTTCATTTAGGCTCTTTCCATGATTTGACTATTGTTGAAAGTGCTGCTATGAACATTGAGGTACATGTGCCCCTATGCATCAGCACTCCTGTATCCCTTAGGTAAATTCCTAGCAGTGCTATTGCTGGGTCATAGGGGAGTTCTATTGTTAAATTTTTGAGGACCCTCCACACTGTTTTCCAGGGTGGCTGCACGAGTTTACATTCCCACCAACAGTGTAAGAGGGTGCCCGTTTCTCCACATCCTTGCCAGCATCTATAGTCTCCTGATTTGTTCATTTTAGCCACTCTGACTAGTGTGAGGTGGTATCTCAGTGTGGTTTTGATTTGTATTTCCCTGATGATGCGTGATGTTGAGCATCGTTTCATGTGTCTGTTGGCCATCTGGATGTCCTCTTGGAAAAGTGTCTGTTCATGTCTTCTGCCCATTTCTTCACTGGATTATTTGTTTTTTGAGTATCCTCTCCCTTTATTTTCTATTTCTTTATATGTTTGCTTTATGTTCTGTACAATTTTTTCAACTTCATTTTCTAACACTGCAATTGAGGTTTTTCTAATCTATCACATTTTTAATTTCAAGAGTTACATTTTATCCTTGGAATGACCCTTTCCTGGAGAACTCCTGTCCTTGTCTTAATGGATTATCACAACTTCTTTTCTCACTCTGAGGGTAGAAATGGAAGTTTTGGGGGGAAATTCTTCTTTTTTTTTCTGTGCAAAGTCTTGTTTCCTCCAGGTGGCTTTTTCTGGTTTGTTTGGTTTGCTTTTTGGGAAAGAACTCATTTTCTCTTCTGGTAATCCCTGGGGACCATAAATGAAGGTTTAACAGCCTGAATGCTCATGGGGTTACTAGTGAGAAGCAATGAAGGGAACATGTAGACCAGGGACACAGAATAGTTAAAAAATGTATTTTTCTTAGCAAAATATAGTTAAAATAGGGGGGAAATTGTTCTTTTTACCAGAAAAACAAAAACAACAACCCCATAAAAAATGATTAAGAACCCATCAAACTCATCACCCTGCCATCAGATGCTACAGATTTAATATAAAAGAAAATTAATCTGGGGCACCTGTGTGGCTTAGTTGGTTAAGCATCCAACTCTTGATTTCAGCTCAAGGCATAAGTTCGTGGTTTGTGGGATTGAGCCCCAGGTCAGGCTTTGCACTGACAACGTGGAGCCCACTTGAGATTCTCTCTCTTTCTCTCTGCCCCTCCTCCACTCACGTGCACGCCTTCGCTCTCAAAATAAGCATTAAAAAAATTAATCTCACGAGAATGTCAGTTTCAAATGTTTACACATGTACAATCATCTTCTTTTAAACTTTTATGCTATAGGATATCCAGAGTTAGTGAGAGAAAAATGCCTCTTCATAATTGTAATCCGGTTAAAAAATAAAGAAGTCAGAGTATGACCAAATGAAATAACAAAATTAAATCCTTTATGAAATGAATCTACGCAGTGATCATTAATAGCTGCTATCATCACACACAAAAGGAAACAGGGTCTTATACACCTTCTGGCATAAGTATGAAATTCCCATACCAAGTATTCTTGTACCAAGTAAACTTCAATCAGATCAAACTTTTAAATGAGGATCAAATTACTTAGCTAGAGCAAATGCACAGAATAGAGGAACAAGTCCAATGATATCACAAGGGAGAATCAAATCAGCAATACAGAGAATGGAGAAACTCTTCCACAGGTGCAAGAAACCAAGAAAGAAATAGGGGAAACTCACAGATTAGAAAACATATGAGAGATACATTAATTGCAACATTTGGACCTTGTTTGGATCCCTGATTTAAACTAAAAAAAAAAAAACTTTAAAAAGTAATTTTTGTGACAATCAGGAAAATCTGAACACTGATTATTTGATGACTTTTTTTAGTACTCAGGTTGCATTTAAAAGAGACCCTGCCATTTAGAAATAGATACTAATGAAATATAATAATATTTAGGATTTTCTTCAACGTGCTTCAACAGAAAGGGACGGAAAGGAGGTAGAGATAAAAATGAAATGAGACTAGCTATGAGATCATAATTTTTGGAGCTGGGGAGACATATGCAGGTTCATTGTACTACGCTCTCTCCTTTTGTAGATGTTTGGAATTTCCCATAGTAAGATGTAAAACAAAGCAAAACAAAAACTATTCAGTGTTTTAAAACTCTTACTTTTAAGGTCAAGTGGTTTTCCCAAATAGGTGGGCACCGAGGTATGGTAGAAAGAACAGGCCCTGGGCTCTAGGCCAACCCAGGGGAAACCAGACTCTCCTCACTCTTCACATCTGACCCATAACCAAGTCCTGTCACCTGTCATCTCTCACCATACCATTTAAGCTAACTCTAACACCTATTCCTGTGTAATGAAGAATATGGTGGGTCTTCATTCCCAATTCCTGGGAGGTAACCTCAAAACCCTCGGACTTTCCCAAGACAGGAGTGTCTTTGTTACTCATGATGAACCCCTGGAATTCCACCTAACAGTTTATGCCAATGAGGTGATTCGTGGAGGGCCCCAAGTTTGCGCTAATGGATGACTCAGGATGCGGGCTGGCCATGCCAGAAAGACCAACCATGTGATTAGAGAGGACTCTGAGCCATAGCATATTGGAAGAGAAAGGGGCTGGAGACTGAGCCACATGGGCAGTGATTCAATGAGTCATGCCTACATAATGAAGCCTCAATAAAAACCTAAGCAATGAAGCTCAGCGGTCTGGGTGAGCTTCCCTGGTTGGCCATACTCTTTGTGTCGTGTCATCCTTAGATGCTGTGACCGTAATCCTGAGTCCTCCCACTGGCATGCTCTCTACAACACCTCACCTGATAAGATCCAAGGGCTGCTTTTTGTATATACTTCGAGGATGAGCCCACTCCCTGTACAGAAGGTACCGTTCATTCGGGCAGTTGAAATCCTCTGACTTATGGCTGAAGTTGCACTGTGAAGCAAAAGCAAACAAAGGAGCATATAAGCACTGTGTGTTCACAAATCCGTGTGGCACTCAGACTTCACAGGCATTTGCTTATTTGAATAAGGGGCCCTCATTTACTGGAATATCTAATTTTTAGTGATTCTCAATCAATGGAATTATTAATAGGTTGGGGCCATTTGAAAACGTGGGTGGGGAGGAGTGCGTGGTTGTTACAATCCTGGAGGACACCCCGGGTACCTGGTGGGACACCCAGAAATGCTTTATATCCTATAAATGTGCCAGTCCTAAACAGTTAAAAATTGGGCTATTCGAATGCCCAAACTGCCACAGTGCAGGAACACCTGATAATCCAGCACCTTCCTTAGACACCCAGGGGGACCAGGGCCTTAACTTGTTATTGCCAAGGTCAATTCTAAAACCCCGGCATCTTTGTTCTCCCCTAATTCAGCAGTTATTCTGTAACAACACGTAGAACATAAAAAACAAAGAAGTTTGACATGTTATACACTTAGCTTATTCAAAGAAACTAAGCCTCCTGCCTCTACTTAAATTCAGTCACTCTTCCAATCTGACTCATTTTCCTTCCTCCTGTACCAGCGAAGCCTTCACATGGGTCCTGACCTCCATTCGCTTCCCTTCCAAATACTACAGGAGGTCATTCCTTAGTCTGGATATGGGATCAGTGCACTGAAGAGAGGCTTTTGTGGAAAAGAACTGGGCATGTGCTGATGCCAACTGAATACCACTGAACTCTGGCACCCCAGATTAATATTCATGACAGCTATTTCAAGTGTCCCCAAAGTTCATGTCATGCTATAATTACTAATTTTGCTGGGTGCAAATTTAAAACACGTGGACTGTCACGCCAGGCTGCCATGTTGGGTCTCTTCGCCAGGAGGTTCAGAACCTTCTCCACTCAGCTCGCTATTCTCTATTTACACACGTGTATCAAGTGGCTCTTTTGTGTCCTAGTTTATTATCATATACAGTACATTTCAAGAATGTTTTCATCTACAAGTACATGTACTACATGGTAGCAATGATCAACCTCAGCCCTGGCTTTCCTGATCTTAGAGATTCAGATAAACTGATGGTGAATGTAATAAGGCAACAGTGCACTATAATATTGTATTTAATTTATTTCAATGACAGAATTTATTTGAAGAGCTTCGATAGAACATCCCTGCATTTATGGAATCATTAAGGGTCTGAAGCAGCCACATTTTAAAATTTTCATTTCATGAACGATGTTATCGGCCAGAGAAGTGCTCTTGAATTTGAGGAGCTGCTGTCATCTCAGAGCGCAGTCCTTAAAAATGTCAACACTATGCAGTACTGCCATCGTGACAAGAACTCTGACAGATGCCTTTTTAAAAGCTTTGTGATATTCCAGGGCACAGCAAGAAAATGATATTTCAGGGGAAAAAAGTCTGTGAAAGAAAATGATACACGAGAAGATCTAACACATATTTTGCTTTGAAAGAATACTTCTCTAGTTAATAATAACATCTGTCAGTAATTATGAAAATAGCTAACGCTTATATTGTACTTATTCTACACCAGGGATAGCTGTAACATGTGACATGGATTAACTTCATTAATCCTCATAACTAACTCTATGAGGTAGGTACGATTATGATCCCCATTTTATTGATGAGGAAACTGAAGAACAGAGAGAATAAATGACTTTTATAAGGTCATCTGGCTAGAAAAGTGGGAGAGCAAGCCCCAGAGTCCATGCTCTTAACTGCTGAACTGCACTGCTTTCCACATGAACTACAGGACAGCTACGGTTTCATTCCTTTGTTCACTCACTCATTTAAACCAGGGGCTTCTCTTTGCCTGGATTCAGCCGTGAACAAAACACCCTGGTTCCTGCCCTAAGTGAGCGTGTAGTCTTGCAATATACTATCTTCATTTTATGGAAGAAGAAACTCAAGGTCAAGAAGATTAGCCCTTCTGTATTAACACTAGCGTATACTTTGGGTATTTTATTTCATTTTTGCCATTTGACTTACATCATGGAGAGGGAAAGCTGCTTTGTAGATCCCAGAGCTGACAAGTTTGTTAATCCCAAACTTTTTAACATTGTCTCTTACTTGATACTTGATCCGACAGAGGATGAAGTAAACCTAAAAAAAATTCCAACATAGAATGCATGCTTTATTCTGTGTAACTAACCAACCATTGTTTACTGTTGTAACAGGAACCTGTTTTCTCTGGGGGTGAGAGGGGGAGACTTTGAAAAACAAAATTTAACCAAGCAAACCAGACCACTAATTATTCAGACAGCAGGTTCCAAATCACTCCAAGACAGCAACTGAACTTGGTTTAGACTTACAATTCGGCTTCTGGTGGCTGGATTGAAGAAAGTATCTCTATCTTGAATATAAAAATCATTCATCCGGTTCTTCTCAAATGGGGCAGTGAAAAACTCTTGCTCTGGTTTGATGATACTCTCATCCACTTGGAGGACTTTGGTAAACCAGCTGAAATTACCGAAGGCTGAAGACCGGGTTTTCAGATCGTTGGGTTTCAGGGGCAATTTGATATGCATTATCTCAGCATACGTACATAACACCTCCCACGGGGCATGTACTTTCACAAATACAAGCTTATCATCCAAAATCTACATCGGAAAAACAAAAACACAAACAGGAAACCAAACCAATTGTTTTCATAATTTTAAAACACATAGATTTTTCTTCTGTTGCTGGCAGCTAAAACACAGGACACTGGAAGAAGTGGAGATAAAAACGGTCTTGCACACCATCACACATTTTTGCCTTAAAGATAATTTCTTGGTTCAAATTACTGAGCAAGTAATGAAACACTCCTTATGATACTCCTCTCATAAAATTACTATTTTTTTAAAGTAGGATCCATGCCCAATGTGGGGCTTGAACTCACGACCATGAGATCGAGAGTCAGATGCTCTACTGAGCCATCCAGGTGCTCCCCAAATTACTATTCTTTTAAATGAAGAAAAACAAACTTGTTAATTTGCCCATCATTCCATCCAAATTGGTGACTAAAAATAAAAACATTAGAATATTCATTGCAGTGTTAAATAACAATTTAAAATTTTCTAACCTATTATAAGACTCTTCAATATATATCTGTTAAATATCATATTATGTGTTCATTAAAAAAGATGTTGATATAGAAATGCAATTACTACATATTAACGGGAAGAAAAGCAAATTATACAACTGTGGAATAATAATTCCCCTTTTTGAAAGGGAAAATGTATATATTTTGAGGAATAAAAGAATTTAGAAGGACCACAAGGTTATTTATGGATAATCAGAATACAAAGGATTTTTATTTTTGCTATTCTTATGTTTTCTAATTTTTTGTAAACTATTGCTTTTTGTATATAAAAGAAGAAAAATATCACTTACATATGCATTCAGTATTACATTCTTTGGCTATTAAAAAAGATATGCTGACTTTCATCAGAAACACACATTCTATAATGCAGATTTTAATGGACTCCAGTCCTAGCCTACAACTAGGGCCTGGATGGAGTTGCAAGTTTCAAATGCAAAAGACATGCAGGATCCCAAGAGCAACAGTCAGCCAACAATTGGGAACGGTCCAACACTTACTGATCTTGTCGCTTCTAACTGCAGGCCACCACAGATGAGGTTGGATTCATATGCTCGTCTTTTTCTCTGTCAGAAGAAATTGTAAAATACATTAGCCCACGTAGTTTTATCAAAGGCTGAATTAAGTCTTTTTTAAGAAAAAAACAAAACCAGGGGCGCCTGGGTGGCTCAGTCACTTGAGTGTTGGACTCTTGATTTCAGCTCAGGTCATGATCTCAGGGTTCGTGGGATTGAGCCTGGCATTGGACTCTGCACCAACAGCGTGGAGCCTGCTTGGGATTCTTTCTCTGCCCCTTCTTAGCTCGTGCATGCACACACGCACTCTCTTTCTCTCAAAATAAATTAAAAAAAAAAAAAGAAAAGAAAAAACCAAACCAGTGTGAATCTGATGAAGAGATTTATCTGCTCAAAATGGCACATAAGCAATGAAGAGGCTCTGGCTCTTGGTTGATTTGTGGGTATTGGCTTCCCGAGGTGAAATGCCACAGAGTGTACTTAGATTCACTTAGCACTCTGGAAGGCCCTGGTTGTCTCCATGGAGTTCTGGCTATTTGGGATGCATAAAAGTCTATGGCTTCAGCACAACTCCAAAAACTTTTTTTTTTTTTTTTTTTTAACTTATAAGCTGTTTGGCACACAAATGGAGTTTTTTGAGTCCCCTTCAGTGATGACATTTACCAGAGTTAAAGCCCATATCTGGCATTCTAGACATATCAGACACTTTGGATATGTGTATTTCATCTGTACATGCCTTGAACAAATTCACTAAAATAACACAAATAAATTTGGCAAAATTCAAAGGAATATTTCTCTCTGCAAGACTGAAATGCCCATGAAGATACAGTCATCTAAATCTACAAAAATAGGGAACTAATTAATCGATAACAGATTTGTCCATGTTACACGGCCATTTGAAAAGATGCAGAACATACTGTATTTATTGATATTAAATTGTACCTGGCTAGTCTTTTGTAAAGCTGTGTCCTAAGCTGTAAGGAAATCATGTCGAGGTAGAGGCTTGTTTAACCTTTTAAGAGAACACTTGTGATGAGGGCACAGCTATACTGTTTCATGAAAGCAGGAAAATGATTGAAGACAGGGGTGGAGCATACAAACCCTAATAGCAGACTGCCTGTGTTCAAATCCTGCTGCCATTACATATCAGCTCCTTGACCCTGGGCAGGAAACCACCTCTCTGTGCCTCATTTTCCTCCTATGGAGAAAACCTCACTCTTCCTTTTGAGTTCTCATGAGGATTACAGGATTTAAACCACACAAAACACATACACTAGAATTAACATTTCTAGTCATCACAGAAAGTTAGTTGGACCAATGCTCCCACTGAAGACAACTGAAAAATCTAGATTTAAAAAAATAGATATTTGTTCATTTCAGCAATTAACAAGATAGGGAATTAGTGGATCACGGCCTTGGTAATCCAGGGGATCCAGCAGTCAGACCACTTTGCCCAGGGAGCACCGGTCACGATTTGCCGATTGTGAGGGGACAGAAAAGTGGCTGAGCTGCTGTGCTATCAAAGTGCCTAGAACATGGAAAGCGGCTAATAGAAAGCAGATGGTACTGTATGACAAAGCCCAAAGGTGAAAAAATACACCTAGTAATTTGGCTAAATTTGAGTCCAGGTGGAATCCCTGACATATATTGTGGAAGTATGGAAATGGAATATTGCTTTAATATTTATTTAATAAATGGTTATACAGTACTTACAACATGCCAGAGGCTGGTCTAAGGGCTTCCCAAATGTAATACTTTTAATTTCTTGTTACAATTTAAGCGTGCAATGGTCACTTAGAGAAAACCCAGCAAGTGCTACCAACTCCCCTAAAAATGAACAAGCAACCTAATCTGCCATACCCCCAACCTCAACTTGGGAAGCTGCTTCAGACTCATCCTGCTTCTATCTAAGCAGTATTTCTTCACTCTAGATCCTAACCCCCATTTTCATTCTGGCATGGCAGTCCAGTCCTTGTACCTGACTGCTTTGCTTATAGAATATTCTTCGATCCTATAAACAATGTTCAACATGTATGAAAGAACATACTCAACAAGTGCTTAATTCATTCTACAAACACTCCTGAGAGGCATCCTGTAAACTACTGAAGAGTAAATGAAGAATTTAGAACTGTTTGCTATAGGGGGACTGCTGAGAAACTCAGTGCCCAGTGACCTAAGACCTTCTTCTGATAAAGAAGGGCTGAAACATTTCTTCATGTGTTTCATGATACTGTAATGGGCATTTGTTGTTCTTTATGGCCACCCAGCATTTCAACTCTCCCCAGAGCCCATGCCCACTACAGCAGATAAAAACTCAGACACTCTCCTTCCTGGTCTCCTGTGAAGTTCAGCTATTTGCACACGAGCTAGGCCTTGTCCATCAGAGCAAGCACTCCAGACTCTTGCTCTGAAGCCAGTAACACAAAGAAGCTGGGCCAAGTAGGACTCATCTTGCTTGGGTGTTGGGAGAGCAAATGCCAGTCCCAGAGAGAGCAGAAGTAGAGGTTATGGCAGATTTGGGGCATCACTGTCCAGCAGTGGTGCCAACAGTGGCTCTAGGCAGCAACCATGTTTTCTCTCCCAGAAAGGCCTGGCAGTGGGATTTGGGGTGCTGCTCCTGAATATTTGGTTTCCAGGCTGATTTGTCAAACCCTTCAAAAGAACCTGTGAGCTCCCTAACTTTCTTCGGAAGAACTCCTTGTCTGCTTAAGTTCATTTCTGATACTTGCCAGCAAGAATCCTGACTGATACAGTAACCATGAACTGGGGAAAACTTGTTAGCCTAAAACCTAAATCACTGTACAGGGGAGGGGGTGGGTATTCTGAGTAGACCAGACACTCTGACGACTTCTCCTTCAGGGAAGATGACTCATCCTGAGGCTGTACAAGGGGCAACCCAGACTGTCTCATTAGCAGGATCCATGACTGTGTCTTCTGTATCCTTTAGGAGTCAGTCAGGAATAATTTCAGTTCTAACTGTGAGAGGCTCAGGCCCAAAGATATTCACTCTTGTAGACAAATGTCTTTCTAGTTAGAAGAGCAGGAGAATCAGTCAAAAGAGGGACTTCTCTGGTGACTAAATGGCTATTTTAATAAGTGCTGGCATTAAGAAATCACCTAACTGTGTTAACTGGCCTTATTACAATTCATGGTTACGACTACAGTTAGGTTGACTGTGATGCACAGCCGTCTCCTTCCTGGTCCCTATTCACCCACCAGGAAGCTGTTCCAAACTTTCAAGGTACTCCTCGCACTCCACACATAACTCCAGACCAGCACACTCTGCAAGTGACCTTGCCTCCTTCTTTGCAGAGAAAATGGCAGCCACTCACGTGAACCCCTGCCCGTGTCTCTCCTTCTACCTATTAATAGCAGTCATCTCTCTTGCAGTAACAAGACTGCATCCTTTTCCTATCTCCTCTTGAACTTGCTTCAGCAATACCTTCTCTTTTTATGTTTATTCTTTCCTCTTCATTGCTCTTACTCCTCAGCCAACAAACACTTTAAGTGTTTCCCATCCTTAAGAATATTAAATCCTTCCATGACCCTACCTACTCTTTGATTACCATCGCTGCCTCTAGAGATGTGTCTTTTAATCTTGATCTCCTCAGCACTTAGAAGAGATCTATAAAAAACCTGCAATAAATGCCTGATGAATGAATAAATTGAGTGGATGGTGGATCAATGGCTGCCTATTATACAGGAATGGATTGAAGAGTACAAATTACTGAGTGTAGCAACTGAGCTCCCCTTTCCCAAGCCCCCCCAAAATGTTCCATGAGCATTTACTTACAAGTATTATAGAAAATGACAAAGAAGAGATACAGTTTAATTCTGGAGTGTACTAGCACCAGATAGCTCAGGGACATCCAGAGCATCAAGTGATTTCCAGATACTTTGGAGTCTGAATTACCAGATGGACAAAGGGGGATGGTTTAGAGAGCTGGAAATGAACCAGCCCCACAGGAGGGCAGTTCTGTCATCCAACATATCACACACAAACCACTCCTGTCTTGGTTGTATCAGCTGTATCACCATGATTGTAACACGCTGAACTGTAGAAGACATGTCTCCTCCTCTATGGAATTCCTAAATTGAGGCTACAACTCCTTAATGGCTTCAAGGGACTCACTCCTCTCAGATTTTACTCTACCAAATAGCCCCTTTAGCTCCTGCCAATTTGGTTTTCCTTTTGGAAAATAATGGCATAATGGTTAGATTCAGAATCAAAATTCAAACCCAGATTCTAGGATGTTGGACAAATAACTTAAATCATACAAGTATCAGTGGCTTCATTTCAAACATAGGACAAGAAATAGCTTTATCTCGGTTTTTTTTTTTTAAGGACCACATTTTTAAATGTGGTCATGGGTAAAAAGTCCTCAGCCTCACGCCTGAAACATAATAAGCCTTATAGACATGTTAGCCATATCCTCCTTATCTGCCTTTAAACTTGTTCAACTTTCCTTATTTCTTTAATAAATAAATAAATAAATAAATAAAAACCCTCTCTCCCCTGCAGGCTTTAGAGGCCCATCTCTCTTTTTTAATGCCTAATATCTAAATAAAACTTGTTAACCCCAATCCACTTGGCCTCCATACTGTGTGGTAATCCTCCAGTGCATCACCAATAACACTGTTTTACTGGAACTCCAAGAAATGAACCTTAATGTTCACTTATTTAGCCCCCTTCTTGACTCTTCTATATCACTTGGTCATCCTGGGTCCTCAGACTACCTTCTCTAATTTAATCTGATGAATGTGTATATGTGTGTAAGAGAATGTGTATGTGTGTGTGCGCGTGCACGTGCCCTCTTCACTCTCTGAAAGTTGTGAATACATCTTTACATCTTCTTGCTTTTCCCTCATTTCTGTGTATAATAAGGGACGAGCGTGTATAGCACATGTGAATATCATAGATGCAGAAAACCTCAGGAACAGTTTTCTTTGGTCTCATTTTAATGACTTGGTAATATTCTTAGAGAGATGTACTGTAATTTATTTAACAAATCTCAAATTGGTGATTATTTAGGTCGTTTCTAATTTTCACTATTATGAAAATCCTTGTTAGGACAGTCTTTGTGCATCTATTATTATTTCCTTGGGATAAAGTCCTAGAAGCAGAATGATTAAATCAAAGAACGTATGCAACTTTAAGTTCTTTAATATGTATTGCCATACTGCCCTCCAGAAAGGTCGTACTAATTTACCCTATTTTAGTTCTTATCTAGTTCTTTACAAAGAACTCCTGAGATATTTACCTGATTTCTCTCAAGATAATTGGTAGACCTTGGAGTTGGTTTATAATGCCCTCTATTTTACCACTCACTTATAAATACTTAAACAGCTGAATCAAGGATAGGACATTTTTATTTGCTTAAACATGTTAATCTATCACCTTGGAGTTACTTTAATAAGACAGTTCTTGTTATTTTCCTTTGGCAAGGCAATTCACAAAGAACTAGTGAAATATTTTAAAAATTGATCAAACCAGTTTTCTGGGTTTGTCAGGTAGCTAAAGTAAATTAGCATATGTGCAGTATTTGTCAAACAGGCACATATCAGGAAAAGACTGATTACTTAAGAAAAGATTGCTTAAATCTGTTTAATATAAAATCATCTTTGCTTCTCCGTAGAATTTACACTTAGATAAGTAACATTTTTGACATTTAAAAAAAATTAAGGTAGAGTTGTCCTCCATGTTAAAAATGAAAGAAAATTAATACTGCATACTGCCTGACATAGCCATTATTCAATAAATATTTGTTGAAAAAGTGAATATGAGGTCAAATTCTAACTACAAGTTATCTATGTGCCTTGTTGGAAAGCTTTACATATGTGAACCTAAAGTATGTACTATGCTCTACAGTCTATGGTCTGTATTTAGCAGCACAAAATAACCAAACTGGACTCTTTGGCTCTGAAAAATGCCCAGTCATACTTTAGACTGTGCAATAAATTCTTCTGTCTCTAGGGGAACAAATTCAGTGGCATTGTAACCTGGACCTTTTTTTTCTTTTTTCTTTTTTTTTTTTTTAACCTACTTCTAGTAAAGCCAAAATGACTGTAATCATTGAGGATCTGTGTACATCATGAAAAAGATGGATGTGATTCTATTACTATTGATGGAGAATGATGCTGGGGGTTCAAAGTAAAAAAGGATAAGAACCTCTATTCCATCCCAGAACCTGGAATTTTATTCATATCTCTTTTGAGAGGGTAATACAGCTATCAGAGAAATGAAGAATAAAAGCAATCAAAATCACAAAGGACAGACAGGCATAATTAAGGAAGCTTTCTGTCCCTAAGCACCTTAGATTACACATCTCATTTGGCTTAATAAAGTCATTGTGGGGAAGACTGGCTTGTGAATTATACAGCAATAATACTGATTGTAAACACCAATCTACTGTTTTCTCTATGTCACCCAGCTTTTTTAGGATAAAAAAAAATAGGGGTTGTAATGTCTACAAAGTGAAATGACTGAACACACTGTAATGATAATAAAGCACAAATCAGTTGGGATTAATGAAATACATGCATAGATTAATTTCAAATATTCTTAGAGCTTTGTTAGGCAAAGTACTGATGGTGCTGTCAATGTATTTTCCAACTTGCCAATCTTTGTTAAGCCTACAAAGATGAATGAGGAATAAGTTAAAGGTACTTAATTTGTACAAAAAAATTACTGTCTAATTACTCTAAGTGCTATTTATTAGTTATACATCATGTGCTCAAGAAGGTTTGGTAAGTGGAATAAATTATTTAATTGGGATTTAATTTAAATTCACATGTTGGTAATAAAACATTTAATGTTAGTGGACTGATCTGATGAGGAATTTACTCAAGTCGGTAATGTGTATTCTCTAGGGGACGAAAAAAAAGATGAGCATTCTAAATAATAAGCATGGAATGGAAGTGAATATTTAGCTGAAATTCACTTCGAATTTTCTTTTTAAATCAACATTTTAGGTGTAATTATAAAAGAAAGATATGCTCTTTGTGGGCAACTTAGAAAACAAATTTTCTGAGAAGGGGAAAACTATCACCTTTATAACATCTCACTACTGAGGTAACTACTGTAAACATTTTAGTGCACGGTTTTCCAAATGTACTTACTTACACAAACAACTTGGGGCACTTACTTAAGATGCAGATTTGTGGGCTCCCTTCCTGGAGATTCTGACTCAGTAGGTACTGGACGCTGCCTCAACAATATACTCTGAACAAGCACAAGTGCCTCTTCTCAGACAAAATGAAGAAACACTGTTTTTAAGACACACCTTCTCTATGCAGACAGCAGCTCTTCTTTTGTGATGAGTTAGCCCTTTCAAGCCTATTCCTTATGAAAATTCAGTATAGTTTCTTTTTCCCAGTCTTGTACCTTTTAAAAAGTGAGATACAGGTGACTGTTTGGGACAGGGCAAATGACAGCTTCTTCATTCAAACATAAGGCCAGATCGCAGAAGGAGCAGGCAGGGACAGGAAAGGGTTTTCTGTTCTCCACATCTTTGCGAGATGAAAGGGAAGAATCAGGTTTTACTTATTAGGATTTCACTGTCCTTTTTGTTTGTTCTAAGGACAGTCTGGGCTCAAGGACACTTCCCATTTTGGGAAAGGAAGCAAGACTCATATTCATTGCTCTGGGGCTGAGTACTCAAAAATAAAACCAAACATGCTTATACCAGCAACACATTTTGTAGCTGTAATTTGAAACTGCTGATCCTAGTTTACTTTATTCATTTTAACCTACAATCTTAGTATAAGCAAGGAGGGTGTAAAGAAAGGAGATAAAAATATAAAGGGCTCCCTACCTTAGTCTAAAATGCTAATGAGTTGAAGCTAAACCTGGTTTTGCTCCCTAAAACAGAAGAGAGGACACCCACCAAAAGTTATCTGGGAAGGTAAAACCAGCCAACATTGGTTTTCATCATTTCTTCTTTTTTTAATGTTTTTTATTTTTTGAGAGACAGAGAGAGACAGCGCGAGCAGGGGAGGGTCAGAGAGAGAGGGAGACACAGAATCCGAAGCAGGCTCCAGGCTCTGAGCTAGCTGTCAGTACAGAGCCCGACTCGGGGCTTGATCCCACGAACAGTGAGATCATGACCTGAGCCGAAGCTGGACGCTCAACCGACTGAGCCATCCAGGAGCCCCATCCCATCATTTCTTCTTAACCTACCCTAGTATGAGCCTCAGGTTTCCAATTCATGGACTATTTGTGGTGAACATGTCATTTCCAGGAATTATTTTATACTGCTCTGATTCTTCGTAACCCCCTTCTGCCATCCTTTTGGTTCTTCAACTTGGAGAAGATATGCCAATCTTAAGTCTATTCAATCATGGCTTCCCCTTTATGAGGCTCCATGGAATACATTTCTTTCTGGGAGACTCTCAAAGCAGTAAGTTTCTTTTGAACAGTTTTGTTTTTATTGTGTTAAAACATCAGACTATATTATTAATAACATTTCCCGTTTTCTTTGGCTACTAGGAAACTCAGAGGCAAATTTACAGCTCAACATAACTTCTGAACAGGACCTATGGTTAATAAAAAATCATTTTGTTTATGACTCTGACACATGGCATCATTTTATTTTCTTGGACTTTACATTGGTCACTCTGCATTTCTCATCTGATTTCGTTTTATTCTTGATATTAGTTCTGTAAGTGACCTCAAATACTTTTTAACGAATTATAAATAAATAAACTATGTTAATGTACTGTTAGGATAAGTAAGGAGCTAATGATGGGGAAAATTGTACATTGCAAGCTGAAGTCAACAGTAAATGACTCTTGAGTTATCTATACTGTTAATTATCATCTATTAGCCACAAATGACTACATATTTAATGCACATAACACTTAATGAGAAATCAAGCCATGTGATCCCTCAGCAGATACAAAAGAAATGCATCTGATAAAACTTAAAACCCAATTATAAAACTCCTAGCAATCTAGGACTAGAAGGGGACTCCTTTAACTTTTTTGAGGGAAAACTACCAAAATTTGATAGCAGTTGTGATATTTAATGGGGAAACTTTGGAAACATTCCCATTAAAATCAGGAACACTATAACAGTGACTACTATGTGTTACTGGTTTTATTCAAGAGGTTTTAGCTATGGCATCTGGACAAGAAAAGGAAAGAAGTATAAAGATAGCAAAGGTAGAGCAAAACTTTCTTCATTCATAGATAATGTGGTCTTTCTCTGAGAAAACTTAAAAGATCCATTGGAAACTATTAGAAATAAAAGGAGTTTATCAAGGTTTCTAGGTAGAACTTATGAAAATCAATGGACTTTATACACAATAAATCACAAACCACAATTTAAAATGCTTCTGAGAATATCAACAAAATTTTAAAATAAAAATAGGTAGTGCCTGAGTGGCGTCTGACTTCAGCTCAGGTCATGATCTCATGGTTCATGAGTTCGAGCCCCGCACTGGGCTTTATGCTGACAGCTCAGAGCCTAGAGACTGCTTCAGATTCTGTGTCTCCCTCTCTCTGCCCTCTCCCACTCATTCTCTCTCTCTTTCTCTCTCTCTCTCTCTAAAACATAAATATTTAAAAATTTTTTAAAAGAATAGTTAATAAAAATGTACAAGATCAGAGAAAGATAAATACCATACGATTTCACTCATATGTGGAACTTAAGAAACAAAACAAATGATCATAGAGGCAAAGAGAGGCAAATCAAGAAACAGACTCAACTACAGAGAACAAACTGATGGTTACCAGAGGGGAGAAGAGTGGGATGGGTTAAACAGGTGATGGGGATTAAGGAGTATACTTATTGTGATGAGCATCAGATGTTGTATTTAAGTCTTGAATCACTAAATTGTACACCTGAAATTTAAAAAAAAAATGGAGCAGGATCTTCATGGACGCTGTTAGAAAAGTTTACTAAAAAGTATAAGACCTCAGGGGCGCCTGGGTGGCTCAGTCGGTTAAGTGTCTGAATTTGGCTCAGGTCATGATCTCACAGTTCATGAGTTTGAGCCCTGCATCAGGCTCTGCGCTGACAGCTCAGAGCATGGAGCCTGCTTCGGATTCTGCATCTCCCTCTCTCTTTCTGCTCCTCTCCTGCTCGTGCTGTCTCTCTCTCTCTCTCTCTCTCTCTCTCTCTCTCTCTCTCTCTCTCTCTCTGTCTCTCTCTCAAAAATAAACATTAAAAAAAATGTTAAAAAAATAAGACCTCAGTAAATGGAGAGAGATAATGTGTTCACTGTACTAGAACTTTTTGATGAACTTTGAAACATGTCTAAAGAGATCTCTTCTGGCTTCTAGGCAAACATTTCCAGCCTCATGATAACTCATCTAAAACAATGGGTAACAGTATTAAAAGCTTACAGGATCTGTAACCAATTAGTTAGCTGTCTCACATTATTTAAAAGTTTGGATACAATTTAGTTTGGTTGCTCATTTCTTAAAACCGTCACATTCTATGGTGTCCCCTGGCCAGATCCTTCTGCCACATACTAAAGGATGTAAAGACAGATATGAAATACAAATTTACATTTCCATACAAAAAATTTTCAGCCAACTTCAAGGAAATAAATTTTCTGTTAACTTTTAGGAATGGCTCGTGCAGATAAAAAATTAAATGAATAAAGCACTTACTCAGGATTACTTATATGGTCATTGTGCTACCTAGACCCCTCCACCCTCTTTCCCATCACCCGAATTCTGCCTTTACTTGGTCATAAACTCATATGTTTGAAGGGAGGCCAAGTGTCATACAAAACCCAAATCAAAATAGATCGATTCTGCCACTTGTTCGCAGTTCTAGCAAAACCAAGTGGAAGAAGCACTACTAACAAAACTGAGCAGAAGGGGTTGGAGAAAAACATAGAAACTTGTTTCATTTAGAACATCTTTGCTTTTTATCATGTACACTGAACATATTTAGATAGAACTAATCATGTACTATGCCAGACACTGCTGGCTACCTACTGAACAGTCATTTCCCCCTTCTTCACCACTAAGAAGAGCCTGGTGGTCTTCCAGGTATTGGGTGATCAGGCAATTTAAAAGATGAAAGGCCAATCTTCATTTGTCTGTGCTAATGACGGTATATAATTCCATTGTCTTGCCAACAGTAATTTTTGGAACAGACTTGTGACAGACAATAAACTGTGAGAGCAAGTCTGCTGAGGGCCCTTCTTGGGGAGCTGTCTTCCCCCTTAAAAAAGGGTATTCCCTCTTCCCACCTCCAGATGCCTTGAGTACAAGAGCCATCTTATAACAAAGTGAGGTCAGTTTAAGAACAGAAACATTGAGGCTGGCAGGGCAAAGGATGTTATGAGTTCAATTCCTAATGACCTCTTTAACTCAATAAATTATCCAACTCAGAAATGGTTTTATCTGTAGGCTGCTTTTTTTTTTTTTTTAGAGAGAGAGTGCACAAGCATGTGGGGAAGGGGCAGAGGGAGAAGGAGAGAGAGAATCCTAAGCAGGCTCCGTGCCCTGTCTTAACGCCTGATTTGGGCCTGGATTTCAGGGCAGTGAGATCATGACCTGAGCTGAAATCAAGATTCGGATGCCTAACCGACTGAGCTGCCCTGGTGCCCCCCACCCTGCTTTTCTGGATGGCTACTTCCTAAGTGAGAAAATTATTTCCTTTAGCATTTAAGCCATTTTGAGTTTGGTTTTCCTGCTTCTTGCAGAAAAAAACAAAAAACAACAACAAAAACAAACAAACAAAACCATTCAAACTGATTCAGCGCTCAGGATAGTATAGGCTAAAAGGACACGCATTATTGAAACAACTTATAGTCATTCCCCATGCCTAATCTACATGTAAACGATTAACACTTTTTATTTTATTTAAAATTTTTAATGTTTATTTGTTTTTGAGAGAGCGAGCGAGCGAGCGAGAGAAAGGCAGGCAGGCACAGAATCTGAAGCAGGATCTAGGACTTGAGCTGTCAGCGCAGAGCCCAACACAGGGCTCGAACTCACGAACCATAAGATCATGACCTGAGCCGAAGTCAGGTGCTTAACCTACTCAGCCACCCAAGGCTCCCTGATTTATACTTTTTAAAGGAAGGTGTGAAGTTCCTGAAGTATTTCCACTAATATATAGGACAAAGTGACATGCTATTTGGAGATTTAGCTAAAAAATTTTTTTTTCCTCTTTTGCTCATGGGAAAATGTAGCCTTTTACTCCTCTATGTTTTGTGGCCCTATTACTTCCTTCTCCATTTCTAGAAAAGTATTTAACAACACTCTTTAGATCAACCACTGGCAAAGTGAACTTTGGTGTTGCTTTAGGAAATTAGTATGATTTAGACATAATTTTTTTTCCTCTCAAAGAAAACAGGATTTTGAAATTGCCTTTCCTTGGTGGAGTCCTAAATCCTGAATAAGGCCTGACAGAGAGTATGATGGAACTCACAAATGTGTTTCTGATTAATAAAATTAATTTTGGTGGAGCTAAGCTTTAAATTCTGGTGGAGTCTAAGGAATATGTACAAATACAGTCTCAAAGCACTTTAAAGCATGGGTTAGAAAAACCAACATCATGGTACATCTATCCATGAGTTCAGAGACTGCCAAATTAATGATGAATTTTTTTCTCCTGATTTAGGAGAGTTACCCTGGGACCTATGTTTCTGGGTAAAGCAAATGCAGCACTTATTAATAATGTAAGCAGCTCTAGGGCCCCTTCACCATGGCAGTGAAGCTCTTGTCTAAAACCAGAACTGTTTCCTTTACACTTTAATGGATTAGATTTGTTTAACTTACTTTATATAGTTCTCAGTGCAGTTCCACTGGCACAGGGATGCTTAATAAATATTTGATGACGGTGACTATGACTGTACAGAATATATCTTAGTGTCCACAGGAAAATGATAAAACACTCTAAGCTACATTACTCTAGTGATACAATTATATAATAGCAAAAGGGGAGTTCATGCCTTTTCGTACTAGCACACTGTTTTAAGAAAACCACAAATCAGAGCAAAGGCATAGGAATTAATATCTATTATCTAATATGATTTAATATGTGCTAACAATTTATATCACAGGTCTACGTAATATTTTACTTAATCCTTACCATAATCCTATGGAGTAGGTATTGGAATTCCCATTTCCTGAATCTAAGAAGCCATTAGTATGTGATGAACTAGTATTTTACATATCCACAAGAAAAATTCAGCCAATGAAATTATGATATGCCATTTGTAAGACATACCCTGACTTTACAGATGTCAAAATGTAAAAATAACAAGCATCTCAAAAATGCTAATAAAATAGGATACTGACCAGACAATTCACTCAAGTCCCATAGGCAGTTAATAGCTATGGCCAAGACCAGCCAGCTGTCCACCAAAGATTCATGTTCCCCTTCCACAATGTGGCGTTCCTACAGAGAAATGGCTGTCCAGCCAGAAAATACATTTTCCATTTTCCTGAGTTCGGACCCACAGAATGTAGCAAAATTGACGTTATTACTTCCAGGCCAAAGTGGTAATGAAGCACATCCTCTCTATCCTCTTAGACTATTATTTATGTTGATGCCTGGGATGATTTTATTTATTTTAAAAATTTTTTAATGTTTATTCATTTTTTTTAAGAGACAGAGTGAGCGAGCAGGGGAGGGAGACACAGAATCCGAAGCAGGCTCCAGGCTCTTGAGCTGTCGGCAGAGAGTCTGATGCAAGGCTAAAACTCATGAACTGTGAGATTATGACCTGAAGCCGAAGTCAGCCGCTTAACCAACTGAGCTACCCAGGTGCCCCTAGGATGATTTTAGAAACTACCTGTTGAATATGGCAAGGCTTTTGTGTCAGCCTGGGTCTCTGACTGCAAGGTACCGAGCCATACCCATACCCCTAAACCCATACTGCCAGACGGGGATGCTACTTCTGATTTGACACGAGCAAGAAGTAAGCTTTTACTGTGTTAAGACACTGAAATTCAGAACTAGTTTATTATATCGGCTACAATTACTCTAAATAATTGGAGTGGCAGAATTAGAATTTGAATGCCAAGTTCCAGAGCCCGTGTTTCCTCTGCAATACCATACGAATGCAAACCTCCAAACTTATCCCTTCCAAAATAAACACAGGTATGATTGCTTCATTTTAAGCAGGTTTCATCAGCTGGTTTGAAGGAATGGGCAGAAATCAATAGATTCAAGAATGATGTATTTCAGAGGGGAACAATTAAAGCTATGTATATGAATAACACAGATGTAAGAAAAAAACAAAGAAAGAAAGAATGAGGGAGTTATTTTCAAAATGAGGAAAAGTGACCTACATACGCTCTCTTCTTTTTGTCCTGTTTCAGCTTAACACAATTTGGGTCCAGGTAAAGGGGATTAAGGTATTTGTTATAACCTTAGCCTACTAAATGGTTTAAGATCTCAATATAAAAATAGTCTTGTTACTTAAGGAAACTTGAAGAAAAGGAAAGGGAGGAAGGAGCAGCTTGGCTGGCAATGAATGAAAAGGAAGGAAGGGAAGTGACAGTAAATGAGAGAGGTGACTAGCACAGGTTCTAAATTCAAGACAAGAATTTGAACCATAGCTCCACTATCTCTCATACTAGAATCGGTGACCTTGGGCAATTGTTCAACCTAAGGGTCAATTCGGTCATCTACAATGGTAGGATAATAGAAGGCACCTCATAGGCTATTGTAAAAATTAAGTGAGACAATGCATGCAAAAAGGCACACAGCATCCAAGAGTGAGAGCACACTGAAGGCTAGTTGTTCCTACACTGGCTGTCATTACTAATCATTAGTGTCCTTTCCTACCTAGTTGCAAATAGCGAAGTATGATTTCAATGTAAATCTCTTCTACAGCTAGAAAATGCAATTCCTTGGAAGAAAGTCTGCCTTCGGCAGAGGTTAAGAGCCTGATGAATTTTCTGCTTCAAATTAAAAAAAAAAAATCTGTTAACAGCCTTGAGGGAATGATGGGCAGAGAAAATATGAAGGTATGTTTGGTATATCATATTTCAAATACCAGTTTCACTGTATTGCTTACATAAAAATAGCACTTTATTTTTTCATTTCATGATACAAGAAATAAAAAAGGAAACAGCACACACAAACTTACCCTTTGTTTTTCATTTGAACCCTTTTTATTGGTTTCTTTTCTACTTTCATCTTCATACACCAGAACAAAGTCGATTCTTCGCTGACCATCGTTAAAAAAGAGGGAGTCGGGTTTTCCGTTAAATTCTTCCTGTGTGGAAAAACAAATTTTAATATAATTTTTTCAAAGTGTCAAATTATAAGTGTTTATTTTCTAGCTTTAATAGACATATCAGCGTGTTTACTCAGTAAGAGAAACCCATTGCTAGTTACTTAACTAAGAGGTCATGGTCACCTCGATCTTTGCGAGCACAGTCTATTCTGGGTGAAAGATGTCCTTGAATTAAGCAGTTTAGGATTATTCTCCAAACACATGGGAAAATATCAGTATTATTTATGTAAACACAATCATCTCAGAATTATTCCCTCCTCGAATAGCAAAGGAGAATCATGTTTGCAAATAAACACGATTACCAGAGGTGCCTATCTGAAGGACTGAGGTTCATTTAGCAAGAAGAAAAATCTAAGACAAAGCACTATTTAAGAAAATCTCATCCTTCCTAAGCCATATTGTCATCATTTTTTCATGACATCTCTCTGGACCTCACCACTTTAGGAAGGTACCACTTTATAACCTTAAACATATGCAAAATGATGCTTTGATAAACACAAAAGCTACAATGGTTGTTGGTATTTGTTTCCAAAAGATACCCCTTCACTCTTAGCAAATAAAACAAACAAATGACCCTGGCAACAACAATAAATGAGGCTTTAGTTCAGAGCATAAAAGCCTTATGGCTTAAAAACAAAGAAATAATGGCAGAACACAGGCCTAATAGAGTAAAACAATCTTTATTACCGTGTGGATTTGAATAGAATTACTTTAATTTGCTCTAAACAAAGATGTGGGTTTGTGTTTCTCATACAGCTGTCAGGATGCTTATGTGAATTTTGTTGCTGTTGTTGAAGAATCAGACTACCTTTTAACTGATAAGTTATATTTAAAATTTTTTAACTTCTTTTTTTCATTAAAAACTCATGGGGAAATTGCATTTTGCAGTCCTTTAATGGAACCACTTAATCATTAAATTCGATTAATTCTTTTCTGTATTTACCATCAATTTATAAAAAAA
>CM053571.1:65508460-65633605 GCA_028646485.1 Cryptoprocta ferox
CCAGCTATTAACACCCATAAACTTGAAGATGATTGAAGCTATACAAAAATGCTAAGCCCTATCCTTTTCATTTC
Source organism: Cryptoprocta ferox (assembly GCA_028646485.1). NCBI lineage: Eukaryota > Metazoa > Chordata > Mammalia > Carnivora > Eupleridae > Cryptoprocta > Cryptoprocta ferox. The sequence goes on from CM053571.1 coordinate 65,508,535, forward strand.
AGCTACAAAGTCCTTCGGGCTCCTTCCATTTCTCTTTCAATGAAGATGTTACTATTGGTGACAACCAGGGCAGTTGCTAGAGGAAACTTTTACATAGAGGGGGAAAAGCTGAATAATTTCCTCGCAGTGACAAAGGGGAAGGTGGTGTGGGGTGGAATCTGGTCATGAAAACCCGGTCATCATTACAGATGTCTGGATGTGTACAAAAACCACTTGTTCTCTGTAGCCCACATTTTGTTGCCTTTGGTGGCATCCAGCAGGACTCATTGAAGGTGTGAAGGAGGAGGTCTGGAATGAGATCTGCATCTGCACGCAGCTCTAGACACTCTCCCTCCAGTGGCCCTTGCTCAGCCACGCAGGCTGGCTGGCAGCCCCCGGATAGTCTGGTCTGCGTGCACGTCTTTCCTGAGTGACAGAAGACCATGCTCCTTTGTTTGGAGTAAAGCCTCAATGACATGGTAACAGCTGTCTGTGTGAAATAACTAGGTCAAACTCTGATATAGTTTTAGTGGAATACAGTGCCAGGGAAAAGGGCACCAATTTTGGGCTGCTGTGAAGTCCAGGTTTGCCATAGCTTGGCAGAAGACTCTCTACTAGGCAACTGGGAGAACGGGAGGAACTCAGTGCAGGGTTGGAAAGAATATGTAACAAACAAGAAATCTGGTCTGAATTTTAAAAGAATGATTTATGAACAAAATTACTTTTTTTTTAAGGGCTCGATTTTTCAGTAATAATTTCACCACAGGCTTAATTCACCCAACAGAACACTGAAAGGAAACTGAAATAATAGAATTTTCCTCTCCTAAAGTTTTGCATTATATGAAGTAAAATTTTATTTATTTTTAAATATAATTTATTGTCAAATTGGCTTACATACAACACCCAGCACTCATGCCAACCAGTGCCTTCCTCAATGCCCATCACCCACTTTCCCCTCTCCCCTACCTCCCATCAACCCTCAGTTTGTTCTCTGTATTCAAGAGTCTCTTAGGTTTGCCTCCCTCTCTCGCACTCTGTTTGTAACAAATTTTCCCCTTCCACTCCCCCATGGTCTTCGGTTAAGTTTCTCAAGATCCACATATGAGTGAAAGCATATATCTGTCTTTATATGAAGTAAAATTTTAATAGTCTCTCAGGATAAATACTGATAAACTTCTTTAAATGACTGATTCAGTGATGAATTATTCAAGTCCTAATCTCTATGCCTTTCTTGGAACTTACTCAAAACCTTATCTTTACTCTTTTCTACCAAGTCAAATGACATCAAGGTGAAATACAAAAATTTCGGAACCAGACATTTTTCCAAAGAAGACATACATGATGGCTAACAGACACAAGAAAAGATGCTCAACATCACTTTTCATCAGGGAAATACAAGTCAAAACTACAATAAGATACCATTTCACACCTATCAGAATGGCTAAAATTAACAACACATGAAACAACAGGTGTTGGTGAGGATGAGGAGAAAGGGGAACCCTTTTTCAGTGTTGTTAGGAATGCAAACTAGTGCCGCCACTCTGGAAAACAGTATGGAGGTTCTTCAAAATGTTAAAAAAAAAGAACTACCCTAGGATACAGCAATTGCACTACTGGGTAGGTATTAACCCAAAGGATACAAAAATACTGATGCGATGGGATACATGCACCCCGACGTTTATAGCAGCACTATCAACAATAGCCAAAGTATGGAAAGAGCCCAAATGTCCATCAATGGATGAATGGATAAAGGAGATGTAGTATATATATAGACAATGGAATATTAGCCATCAAAAAGAATGAAATCTTGTCATTTGCAATGACGTGGACAGAGCTAGAGAGTACTATACTAAGTGAAATAAGTCAGAGAAATACCATTATGATTTCACCCACACATGGAAATTAAACAAAACAGATGAACATAGGGGAAACTAAAAAGAGAAAGAGAGGCAAATCAGAAAACACTCTTAACTAAAGAGAACAAACTGAGGGTTACTGGAGGGGAAGTGGAGGGGAATGGTAATAGGAAGGGCACTTTTGATAAGCACCAGCCATTGTAAGTGATGAATCACTAAATTCTACATCTGGAACTAATATTACACCGTGTTAACTAACTGGAATTTAAATAAAAACTTGAAAAACAAAAAAAAACAAAACAAAAAAACCCTGAAAGCCAACTTTTCCTGTTCAGCAGCTTAAATTTAAAAACACTTAAAGAGAAGGTTGAAAATTTATCAGGTAAAATTATTTTAGAGATCATGGCTTCTGTATGGTTACTGACTTCCCCACTAGGAAGACCCCACGAGGGTCTTAAGGCAAATGTCTGAATGTCAAGGAAGTAAACAGTCTGTAGCTGTTAATACCTCCTTCTGGAAAAATATCAAGTAAATATCCAATTACCGTTTGGAGTCTATACTATATTCTACCTGTTCACACCCAATGCCCTCTCTGGTTCTGACGATACTAGATACCCCCCCCCCCAACCTAGTATTCAATTACTCACGAGGAGCCATCTGACCTAACACTGTACTGAAATTTAAAGGCTACAGAGGTTTAAAAAAAAAAAAAAAACCCACCCACGTTCACTGTCACTTTATCAAAACTGTGCTGCCAACCACTGTGGAATAGTGACCTGACCACCTCTGCCTCTGGCATTTCACACTTGGGATACAGAGGAGACATGCACATCCGAGCAGTAACAGCTTGGCTGAGGAGAATAGGAGAGGGAATAAGAAGGGAGGTCAGGTGTGATTCATACAAGTGATGTTTTCCAGGCCTCCCTCCTCTCAGCTGGCTTCTTTCAAAGACTCCTCTTATTTATGGGGCAGCTCCTTCAACAAAAAAGCCCCACAGGGCAGGATCCTCCGTAACCAAATCAGGATAAAAAATGCACGCTACAAAATACTGTGCCCAGTGCTTTCAAGCTACAGTTGTGAATTTAAGGACATGAACATTTTTTTGCTCTTGGCTAAGAAGTACAAGTGGGTGCCGGTCTTGTCCCTGGAGCCAGTTCAGACCTCCATAGTATAGGACACAAGAGTGACCTAATGGACACAAAGACAAGTCCAAAGATGAGCATTTTCTGGTAATTACTTAGTAGGAAAATTTCTCATAAGCAATCTCTGAATGAAATGAGGCATTAGACCTCTCCTTGAATAGATGCTTCAGGTAAATGAAGGGTGACATGAGGAGGTCTCTCTTCTAGTTGGAGAAAGAAGGGCCAGGGTAAGAGAGGACCTGGGAAACAGCTGGCTGAGTGTCACTGCTCTGTGGCATCTGGGGTGGTTCTAGGTGAGTGGCCCATTTTACTAAGCACCCTCCCGGAATCCCTGATATCAGCACTTGGTAAATCCACGGCACAACTTGCTGCTTAACATTTGTTCAATCTCGTATTTCTCAAGTGTCCGCAAATCAGGTCCTCAAATAACCCTGCAAAAAACAAGACTGGAAGTTCCATTCCACAATAGAGGCATCTATTCCGAGAGCTTAAAATGCTGAATTTAAGTTATTTGTCCAAGATCTGCATAAAAAGCAGTCTACTTGGGATTTCTGCTCAAACTCTTATTTATGCGTAAGGGTGTCTGACACTTTACTTGGACAGCAAGTGATATTCTGATTGTACCTCCAGAATTTTCCAATAGTCTATTCCTGCCCTGATATGGTTGTCACTATGATACTGGAGAGTAGTCAAAGTTTATTTGGACAACGGTGTCGACCTTTATACGAAGCAGGATGCAAAAAAGGCTTAATATCTAACAATAACAGCTGAGGGATTATATTATGAAAAATAAACAATATCAAAACACTCACACAGTTAAAGAGCAACTGATATGTGAATGTGGGAAAAACATGTGGCTCTCTGCAGTCTTTTACACCACCTTAAGTAAAACAAAATTAACTAAATCCAAGAAGGACACAACAGGGGAAAAGCAAACTTTAATAATGGCAGAGAACTAAAGTGAAAATATTGGATCTTTGATTTTCCAGTAACCCTGAATCCATGCACATAGCAAGTTTTAGGGAAACCAAATTTTAGAAGCAAAAGCCTTTGTGTAAATAGTTAGATCTCACAAAACACAGAACACAATGAAATTTTATCTGCATGTCATACAGTTATAAATGAGATATATTCTGAAGTGTTTTCCCTAACTGTGGGAGAGTACAGGCAGATTCAAAGCATAAGTAACCGTGGGACTTTTTTACTTTATACAATTGTGCACAAAGTGAAGAGACCAGGACCAATTCTTTCCTTTGAGGAGACCTCCTTGTCGGCCCGTAAGAACATGTTAATAGTGAGAAAATGCAAAGTAGAAAGAAAAATGGCAAGCATTGCCCATATGGAAGGCTCAATACTGAAGGTGGAAAGACTAGTATTGTGGGAAGCAGGGTGGAAGAAGAGGAAATAACCTGTTAGTTAACAGGGATAAGGCGAAATACGTGGACACACAAGGGAGCCGAGGAGGAAGTCAGCTCAGTAGCTGGTGTATTACAGGGGATGAGGAGGCATGTTTTTTGACTGGCATTTAGGAAGTTGATGGGAGGGTAGTGTGGTGGACAGTGGGCCCATTAAGCTCAACTGAACTGAACTGAGCTGAGCTTAGTGTGATGGACAGAAGAAGGGGTATCCAGAAGTGAGGACTCTAGGTTGGGTTTTAGAGTCAAGCATGTCAGGATGTTCCATGAACATCCCTTCATGGTGACTCTATAATGATCAAAGTGTACTCAAGAGTGAAACCAGAATGATATCTGTACAAATCACAGTCTCTTTCCCCACTCTGTCAACCACACTATTAACTTCAGAAAGCTACTGGCCAAGTCTTGTTCACCCTGAGTCCTCTGCTGAGCGTTGCAGGTATAATGAGCTCAGTTTACTTTTTTCTTAGAATAAGAATAACCTTTTTCTCCCTGATAATAAAACATATACTGCCAAAAAATTCTGAAGATGCAGCAAAGTAAAAAGGAAAAAAACAGAAGTCATACATAATCCAACTTCATAGAACTGAGCTGAGCTTAGTATTTTCATCCTTTCAGGTTTTCTCTCTCTCTGAGACACACACACACACACACCCCAAAATGATACCATACCCTACATACTGTTTTATAAACATCTATCATAGACATTTTTCTAGCTTGATATTAAAGCTCTGCATCATGCTTAATCACTACAATATAAACATTTCCTCCACTGATGAACACATAAATTGTTTCCAATTTGCTGCTTTTATAAACACTGCTGCAATGAGCATCCTTGTACATATGTATCTGTGCACATGTTCAATTACTATTTCCTTAGGCTAAATTCTAGAAGCAGATTTTAAGTGGCACGGCTTTTTCAGGAGCTTTTGATAGATACATTGCTAAACTGTCATCTGTAATATTTATAAATGAACACTTCCACCAGCAGAGTACATGAAGGTGCCCTTTCCCACCCTTACCAGATTTCTGTTAGTTTCACTCTCCCCTTGATAGTAAATTTTTTTTTCATTTGTACTTTTTAATTAGAGAGCGCCAATATTTTTATGGGTACTGCCCAACCAAATTACTGCTTTTGTGAAATGCCAATTACCATTCTTGTCCTAAATGAACTATCTCATTATTTAGTCCCTATTCAGTAGATTCTCTTGGGTTTTACTGATGAAATCCTAAAAACCATGCAGGCAAATGGGGCAAGTCGATGAATGGCGATATAAAAGGAGTCCATAAAATTACCACCTAAGTCCCAAAAAGAAAAAGGGACAAATATTTAAGGGTACTGTCAATCAATCCTGGGTTCAACAATGTGCCGATACTAATTTTAGAGATCACTGCCCCAGATTAACATACTTTCCCTTATAGCTTCAGGCCACCTTTGTAACTAACAAATATCAGCTATGTATTTTTACTCAAAAAATTTTTTAGAACTTAATACTTAGTTTATAAATGATTTTTATTTAAAGTTAAAAATTGATGTACAAATTCCTAAAAAACAGTCTCGCTATTTTATATTGGTAAGTGACTATAACCAGTACCCAAAGAGCTAAACTTACTAGTTTTCATCATTTGTCAACAGGGATATGGTTCACTTATAAATATTATTAGACTGTGTCCTGAAAATGCTGTTGCTTCCCCGCCCCCCGCCTTTTTTTTTTTTGGTGATACACACAAGGGAATGTTCACATGTCAGCGGCCTTCTCATTTGGTACATGCACTTTGCTTTTGTTTCCTTTTGCTTGTGTTATAAACTCTGGAGTTCTATTATTAGAACATCACATTTAAGATGCTCGGTAAGTATAAAGGCATAATGCCTTAAGCATAATTATTGTTAAATATTTCCCTCCAGCCCATGCCAAGGAAATAGTAGTTTGATCAAATAAAGTTCTCATATGGCTTTAAATATTCTTAAAAATTTCTGAAGCTTGAGGAAATATGAAAATAGAACTTTTAATGACCTTTAAAATACAACTTCCTTAAAAGGAGTTAAGTAACTAGGGTTTCAGAGAGATTGCAGGAAGATGCCTAGTTAGCAGGCTCCTCCTAGGGGAGGGACTCTGGTTGAATGTTTTCCTTTACCCCACCGTGAGATGTTGGGATTTTTATTAACATGACTACACTTTTTTTTTTTTTTTTTGCTCTCCTGTTTTCCCACCATTTAAAAACTCCTGTTTAGCCTTGTTTAACAGTGATCTGCAGAAGAGAAGAATAAGAAAAGTCACAAAAGGAAAAGAAAAAAAAGTGTGAAAAATCCCTATAGTGGTTATTTTCGTACTCTTCCTTTTCTAGAAGAAGCCATCACCTGTTTGCACAGTCCTCAGCTGATAATGGTAACACTGGTGAAATGTGGGGGAGATTAAGCTCCAAAATATTCCCAATAAAGTCTTAGGAAAAATAAAGTGATAGATGTGATAAAAACGAGTGGTCTAAGAGGATATTTCTGAGAAGGAATGATTATCCTCCCAGAGGCTAACTTCTTAAGGTTTCAACATTCCCAAAGTGTCCTGCTTTTGCTTTAATATCACATTATGTATTTAACACTCGTAAACATTTTTTGAATCTATTAGCATCTTCAGTTTGTATGACCTCCTGAGGAAAAATATTCTATAGGCTTCTCACCTAGGCAAGATGGTTGTCCTAAATTACACCTTTTGGACCTTTAAGAAATAACTCCCAGTCTTATATTCTAGAATCAGAACCAAAATAATATTGCTACAACCAGATCCCTCATGATTTAGTGGACTTTCACAATATTCCAACCACAACGTTCAGATCATTAGTCTCAAGGAACAATAGTTTTCACGTGACTTCATAACCACAGGTTTCCTTCCAACTACCCTCCTAATTCCTTAGTCAACCACATTTCAACTGGCTTTCACACATGTAGTTTCAGTTCTTGGAAAACTAGTTATGTTCCAATTCAAAAATATTTACTGGTAGTTACCATTCACCAAATCCATGGCTGTGAACCACTCCCCTTTCTTAGTCACCTGAGACACACATGACCTGGGTTAACAGTCCCTGAATGTACATGCTTGTGAATGAAAACCCGACCCTCTAGAAGGTGATTATAATCTGAGAATGAAAAGAAAATGGAGTTTCAAACTGGCAATTCAGACTGTCAGGCTGAGGAAGCTAACCAAGGTATCACTGGGGGTGTAACTGAGGCAATGAGTCATGCTCTTCACTAGGATCATGTATAATTCTTTTGCAGACTCCCTTAAAGTTACAATCCGTCACTCCCAGAGGCTCTTCATCTTTCACAGGATGTTTCCATTTCTAGTCTAAGAACTGCCCGGGGTTATTTTTAGCTTTTCAGCTGCTCTGAGTTTGCACCACTAGAGTCCTGTCATAAACAGTCACTCCCTCATGGACTGCTTTGTCCCATGTTTCCATTGTCCGTAACCTTCTCAGACTACTTCTCTGACAACTGATGTTTACAAACTCATTCAAAGCGAGAGAAGAAAAAGAAATCAGAGCATCTAGCGCCCAGCAAAGAATTGCGAGCTTGCCTATCAGTTAATGTTTTATAGAGATAATGACTTTTTCTCTTTTAAAGTTCACTAGCAGTTTATAAGAATGGCTGTTCTTTGTGCTATGAAAATGAGGATGCACAGAGGTTTCCAAAACAAAATTTAGAAAACCACAGGACTCATTCAAAACAATGGCACAAATGGGGCACCTGGGTGGCTTAAGTATCCAACTTCGGCTCAAGGCATGATCTCACAGTTCATGGGTTCGAGCCCTACATCAGGCTCTGTCCTGACAGCTCAGAGCCTAGAGCCTGCTTCCGACTCTGTCTCCCTCTCTCTCTGCTCCTCCCCTGCTAGCGCTCTATGTCTCAAAAATGAATAAAAACATTAAAAAATGTTTTTAAATAAAACAATGGCACAAAAATGTTTGAAACGGACTATAGATAATAAATAATACTTTACAAACCTCTTCCTGTCCACTTTGGGAATTTTAAAGAAATAAAGTGCTCTGAGGAAATATATTTTTATTTTTAATTTTTTAATGTTATTTATTTATTTAATTTTTTTTAATTTAATTTTGAGAGACAGAGAGAGACAGCGCGAGCAGGGGAGGGTCAGAGAGAGAGGGAGACACAGAATCTGAAGCAGTCTTGAACTCATGAACCGTGAGATCATGACCTGAGCCGAAGCCGGACGCTTAACCAACTGAGCCACCCAGGTGCCCCGGAAATATATTTTTAAATAAACCTTATACCAATTTAAAAAGGTTACTTCACTGGGGCCCCTGGGTGGCTCAGTCAGTTAAGCATCCGACTTCAGCTCAGGTCATGATCTCACAGCTTGTGAGTTTAAGCCCCACATCGGGCTCTGTGCTGACAGCTCAGAGCCTGGAGCCTGCTTCAGATTCTGTCTCTCTCTCTCTCTGCCTTTTCCCTGTTTGTTCTCTCTCTCTCTCTCTCTCTCAAAAATAAATAAATGTTTTAAAAAATTTAAAAAAAAGAATATTTTAGCCTTTTTGTGCTATAATTTTCTCAAATACAGTATACAGTATTTCTTGAGATCTTTTAAGAGGATATTGAACCTAACTTAGTTGCTATTATTATCAAGGAGGTAAACATGAAGGGAGCCCCAAATAAGAATAAAGAACATGGGCTTTGTTATCCAGCTGAGCCCATTTCAAAACACAACTCTGCCAAAGCAGCGTACCTTTGTGCATATGTTTCTTTAAAACTATTTATTCCTCTGTGAAAAGGAGAAAATCATAGAAAGAAATGCATGGTTATTCTGAAGATTAAGTACAATGATACATGAGAAGCAATAGCACAGAGCCTGGAACATAGTAAAAGCTCAAGAAACGTGAGCTGTTAGTTTTCTCTAACATGTAACAGTTCTTTATTAATTACTAGCTGTGCTGGGTGCATTCATATAATCTATAATCCTGAGGAATTTTCACCTGCATCTTGCTTCTTCTGACATTCTGATTATGAGGAGTCATTTCTTTTGGTATCACTGTATCTATTTTTAATAGGTATTTCATTACCCTTTTATTTGCTGCTTCTCATCTGCTTTGAATTGGGTAACCAGATTAACTGAATTTATTTAATTTCTTTGAAATTTAACCTTGGTGCTTTGGTTTTCAATGTCAGAGTCTTTTTAGCTTTCCTAAGGTTCTCAGTAAAAATATGACTGATGTGGAGAGCCCTATCCTATCAATGAACAAAAATATGTGAAGAGTTAAAAGATTATCATATTATATTCTTCTCCCTGTGATATAATGACTTAAGAAGCATCCATGGCTCCTGAAAATGCTTCAGAGACATAAAGGCGAAACGGGTGTCTTATTAATGAAGGTGAATTTTGGACCCTACCCAAGGATGGGGGACTGGCTGCCATGTGATTAAAGAGTTGGACCTTTCAGGCCCCCCATCACCTCCAAAGAGGGGAAACAGGCTGGAGTTTGAATCAGCTGATGGCCAAAGACTTTGCCAATCATGGCCATGCAATAAGGCCTCCATAAAAACCAAAAGGACTGGGTTTGGAGAGCTTCTGAATCGGGAACACATGGGAGAGGCGAGCAGGGTCGCACACCTGGAAAAGACATGGAAGCCCCAGGCTCCTTCCCCCGACTTGGCCCCATGTATCTCCTCATCTGGTTGTTGATTCATATTCTTTAGTCAACTGGTAAATATAAGTAAATGTTTCCCCGAGTTCTGTGAGCTACTCCAGCAAATTAATCAAACCTAGAAAGGAGGTTGTTGGAACCTCCAATCTGTAGCCAGTTGGTCAGAAGCACCGGTAACACCCTGAGATTTACCACTGGGGTCTGAAGTGGAGCACAGAAGGCAATTTTGTAGGACTGAGTCCTTAACCTGTGCAAGCTGATGTTATCTGCTGGTGGATAGTGTCAGAGTTGACTTGAATTCTCTGATACCCAACTGGTATCCAAGAATTACTTAACTTAGCATTTGGGAGGTGGGGAATACCCACTCTTCACATTGGAATTGGTACTAGGAACCCTAAAAGACTCTCCTATTGTCAATCTCTTTCAAAAGAGGTCTTCTGACATTTGGCATTAAATAGAATGAAAATAATAAGATTAATGAATTATAAAAAGAGAGAATCAGGCCAGAGAAAGTAGAAGGAAGAAAAAGTACTAACCACTGGGACAATTGTAATTGTTACGATTTTAACATGATATTTGGCACAAAGCCTCCTGGCCACAGGGCAAAAAGGAAATGTGTTTAATGATCCAGTTCTTGTTATCAGAAAAAAGGAAAGCATTCTGATTTGGGGGACAGGAAAAGCCTCATGTGAGACCTTATATAGAAACACCCAGTTTTTGTTCACTTCCTTAACAATGTCCTGGGCAAGGAAATGGGGTTATAAAATATAATAGGTAACCTCTGACTTTTTCTTTAGTCCTCATATCACTTCTACCTTTGAAGCAACTGGTCGACATTTCACTCTGGTCCATCTACTGCCATCTCTCCAGTCTGTATTCTTGCCATTCACAAACTAAATTAATATTCCAATCAGTCTCCTTGCATCCAGTTGTCCTGACTGTCAAATTCACCTTACCCACTTCCGCCATATAGATGGTCCTAAACCAACATGTTCAAGTCACAGGATTCAAAAACCTTCAGTTACTTCCAGTGACTTCTGGAAAAAGTGCAAACTTTTCTGATAGATATTCAAGATTCCCCTGTAATCTCATCATATCCCATTTTATTAATAATCACTCACTTCCAATTCCTAATCCTCCAACCCATCCATCCTTTCTTATCAGTGTTTTGGCTACATCATGCTACTGCTTCCTGATTCTACTCCTCTACTCACATGATTCCCCTTCCTAAAATCCCTTTCCCACCTATCAAAATCTTAATTCTGCTTTAAGATCTAAGTCCATTCGCTCATGAAGCCTTCCTAACAGTGGGTTCCTGTTTCTTTCTCCCTTATTACACTACTGTCTATGCTAATGCATGTGTGTTCTGAGGACCTCTGGGAACTCCTTAGACCTTTACAGGGGGCCCATAGGGTCACAACCATTTTTATAATATTAAAATGTTATCTATTTTCCTCACTGTGTTAACACCTGCAATAATAGTGCAAAAACAATGGTGGGTAAAACTGCCAGCGTCTTAGTAAACTCAGCAGGGGCACCTAACTGTCCTAGTTGTCATCACATTCTTTACCACCACATAAAGAGTCACTTCACTTAAGAATGTTCTTGATTAGAGATACCTGGGTGGCTAAGTCAGTTTAGCATCCAACTCCTGGTTTTGGCTCAGGTCACGATCTCACGGTTCATGAGTTCTAGCCCTGCTTTGGGCTCTGTTCTGACAGTGTGGAGCTTGCTTGGGATTCTCTCCCCCCCTCTCTCTCTGCCCCTCCCCGGCTCACTCTGTCTCTCTCAAAATAAATAAATTTTTAAAAATTTTTAAAAAAAGAATGTTCTTGATGAAGCTGTAACAATAACTAATGTTATTAAATCCTGACCCTTGAGTACCTGGCTTTTCAATATTCTGTGTGAAGAAATGGAAGTACCCATAAAGCACTTCTGATGCACATGGTAGTATGATGGTTGTCTTGAGGAAAAGTGCTTATATAATTTTTGAGTTGCCAATTTTTTTTTTTCACAGATACCACTTTTACTTGACAGATAACTAACAAAATTCAGTTGTACAGACTTGGATATTTGGTAGATATTTTTCAGAAAATGAACAAAGTGAAACTGTCATTTCAGGAAAAACTGACAGTATTTATTGCTTATGATAAAATTTGAGCTTCCAAACAAGTATTAGAATTTAAGACAACTTATGTTCACCATTGTGAACTTCACAGCTCCCCCATATTCATTAGCTTCCCTGGTGAGACTGGGGCTGTGTTAAATGTCATTTTTTTCATCTTGTATAACGAAATGGGTCAACATTTTTAAGAGCTACTTAACTCAGTGAATCAATGTTTTCAACTGCCCTATGCATAGTGATAAAAATTATGCTTGGGTAAAGATCCATCCAAAATGCAAGAAAGGTTTTTAATATACAAAAATTTGTTGATATGGTTTCATATTCCATATTATAACCAACCTTTAAGATACTACTACTTGTCAAGTTTCAATGTGGGGTCAAAGAATATCTACAATTACCTGAAAAGGCTTTAAACAACTCCTCTGTTTTCTGACCACCTATCTGTGTAAGGCTGGGTCTACTTCATATACTTACAGAAGCAAAAAAAAGAATCCAACTGCCTTCTGTTAAAGAGATGTGTAAAATACCTAAAGTAATGCCACCCTTCTTACTAATGTTGTTGTTTTAAGAAAAGTTACTTTTCATTAAAATATTTTATGTTAATGTATATTGAGTTTATTATTGGTTATGTTTGAATAAATTAATACATTTAATTTTTTTTAAGTTCTACTATAGTAAATATCAATATATCCACATGAAAAACTCTTTGGGGTCCCTACTTTATTAAGAGTATAAAGTGTAAGAATATAAAAAACCTTTAGAACCACCATTTTATACCATTCATTCTGGCACTTAATTTTGCATTATAGAAATTATAATAATAGTATGATACAATACCTATAGAGTATGTCATCTATTTTTATGCATACATACTATCGTTTTTATTGGATTATAACAATGAAGGAAAAAAAATCCTGCTTTTTGTTTTTAACTTATAACCCCTAGGAAAGTAAGCCAAGAGATACTTGCTGTATTGACTTGAGATCACATTTAAGTCAAAGTGTTTAACAGAACCATCTTATTCAACTTTAATAAAGGTTCAGTCTTGGTTTCCAAAAGCCACTCCAGATGGCTTGGAAAATTTAAGACCACATTCCATCCCAACGTAGTTGTCAGGTTCTTTATTCCTGATTTTTAATCATTACATTGTATTCCACTGAAGCAAAGTATTTTCCTTCTCTCTTTACACATGTGGCCCCCCCACACCCTAGAATCTCTCCCTTTCCTTGGCCAACTCCTCCTTACGGAGCCCTTCCCTGAGCTACCTGGCTAGCTTAGGTCTCTTCCTCATATACCCTCAGAGCACCTTATATTCCTCCTTAAATGTCACATCTCACAATTTTAATTGTGTAGTTATCCATGTAATTATTTGATTAATGTCTGTTTCTCTCATTAGAATGTATGCCCCAAGGGATATTTCAGTGATATTTCCCAATAGTACCTGCTTAATATGGTTACAGAAATATGAAATGGATAAATATTAAATAAATCAACTGAAATTAATTAACCCTTTATCGTATGATATTTTGGAATATTACAGATAAAGCAACGGGGGAAATTACATTGCCCATCAGAGAAGAAATGATCTAATTTCTGCTTTTCAAGGAAGTGGTTAGACAACAGAGACAAGGGGTGGCAAAAGTGGCAATGGGAGGCTGTGAGAGTCCCGGGAAGAAAGGCAGTAACCTAGTCTGAGGGGGTAGCAACAGAAATGGAGACAAAGGACAGACAAGCTGTAACTTACAATTAGAAATAGCAGGTTAGGGGCGCATGAGTGGCTCGGTTGGTGAAGCGTCCCACTCCTGATCTCGGCTCAGGTCATGACAGCGTGGCTTCACGGGTTCAAGCCCCAAGTCGGGCTCTGGCACTGACCACACAGAGCCTGCTTGGGATTCTCTGTCTCGGTCCCTCTCCCTCTCCCTCTCCCTCTCATGCTCTCTCTCTCTCAAAATAAATAAACAAACAATTTTAAAGAAACAGCAGGTCAGAAACAATGTCAGGAGGAGTCTGAGGTTTCTGGCTTGAGCAGCTGAAAGGATGGTGATTATACTCACCAAAATGTGCAAAAACAGAAAAGCAGTACAGGTAGGAGGGGTGACTAATAAGAGTCTGTGAGATTTCCAAGTGGAGATACCAGGGGCCTGAGGTTGAGAGGAACGAGCTAAGACTGTAAGTAGGAACTTGGGAGCTGTTAACATAGAGCTCTGTGGTAACTGAAGCTAAGGAAGTCAGTGTGAGGACAGCCTGTGAGATGAGAGGAGCTGCAGACATCTGCCTGACAGAAAGGGTTTAGGTGGACGACAAGGGGAAAGCAAGGAGGTGAAGAAGCGGCCAATCTTAAGATCACTGTCGGTTCCCTTCTCCTCCATTTCCCATCTCTCTCCCTTCCTTGCCTCGTCCTGCACTGCCCACCCTGCCTGGGCCCGTACGACTAGTCTACTCACTGGTCTGCTTGCTTTCCCTGCTTCCAGTGCATTCTGTATACCCCCTGCCAGACTGACCTCTCTACAGCTGCACTGTCCAACAGTAACGACTAGCCACAGGGAACTACTTAAAATTAATTAAAAACTCCTCTGTGGGGAGCCTGGGTGGCTCAGTCAGTTAAGTGTCCGACTCAGGTCATGATGTCATGGTGTGCGAGTTCATGAGATTCTCTCTCCCTCTCTCTGCCCCTCCCCCGCTTGCATACATACTCTCTCTCTCTCAAAATAAATAAATAAACTTAAAAAGTTCAAATTCAGTTCCCTTGTATCACTAGTCACATGTTAGGGTAGGTCATTGAAAGGTTATGACCACTGGTTGACCCAGGAGCTGGATCCCAGCAATCAGAGGCTCCTCATCCTCTCCTCTGTCCTTGGAAAGTACTTTCCGCTTGCCTTGCAAACTCCCAGAAGCTACCCCAAGGACACAGCCTTGAGACAGTGATGTGGAATTGAGGCCATCTGGTCAATATACATGACGGAACCTAGTTAAGGCTTCTAGATCAACTTTTAAGATTCTGGTAGGTGGGGGTGGAGATCTTCCTGCCTTCAGGTCCACCCAAGAAAAGCCTCAGAAGTTCCCTTGCTCATTAAACCTTCCAGCTCCTGATCTGGAGTGGCCTCTTTCTTCAGTCTCTCCTTCCCTTCAAGTAGGGCATCACCTTCAGATTTTACCCAGGAAGGTCCCAAGCAGGGACCAACACACTTCAAGTGTCTCCACAGCCGCACGTGGCCAACGGGCTATGGTGCTGGCCATCACAGAGACAGAACATTTCCATCATCACAGAATATTCTGTTGGGATAGTGCTGCTATAGCACTGCTTTGTGTTTTCAGCTCAGAAGTCCAAAATCCTTAGTCCAATATAGCTACATTTAGCCTTTAACTTCACCTCCTTCCACTGCCCTAGATCAAATGGATACAAACTGGACACATCTCCACTTCCATTCATTTGTCCGTGCAAGTACGATATCCTCTGTAATATATCCACTGTGACAGGTTTGTGTGTTAGCTTGGCCAGGCTAGAGGAACCAGTTATGAAATCAAACACTAATCAAGGTATTGTGAAGGTGTTGTGTACATGTGGTTGACTTTAAAGGAAAGGATATTATTCTCAATGATCTGGGTGGGACTCACCTAATCAGTTGACTGGGCTTTAAAAAAAAAAAAATCCGAAGGCTTTTCTGAAAGAAAAGAAGTTCCGCCCATGAACTGCAGCAGGCACCCCTGCCATTCCTGCCTGCATGCTCTGTGAATTAGATCCCACAACTGCATAAACCAATTCCTTCAGCTAACCCTGTTTAATAAATTAGGGGCGCCTGGGTGGCTCAGCTGGTTAGGCATCCAGACTTTGGCTCAGGTCATGATCTCACGGTTCGTGAGTTCGAGTCCCACATTAGGCTCTCTGCTATCAGCACAGAGCCCACTTCAGAGCCTCTGTCCCTCTCTCTCTCACTCTGTGCCCCTCGCCCGCTTGTGCTTTCTCTCAAAAACAAGTGTTTAAAAATAAATCTGTTTAATAAATCTCTGTGCGTGCTGTGCGTGTATGTACACATTTGAATGTGTGTGTACCTGTGTGTATGTATGTATATATACTACTGATTCTGTTTTCTGGATTGGTATACCTTTTGGTACAGGTTTCAGTATCTAATGAAATGTACTCTTCAAGGCTGAACTATATAACACCACCACCTTTAAAATTACAAACCTAGGAGTACCTGGGTGGCTCAGTCGGTTTAACGTTCGACTTCAGCTCAGGACACAGTCTCCCTGTTTGTGAGTTTGGGCCCTGTGTCGGGCTCTGTGCTGACACTTGGGAGCCTGGAGCTTGCTTGGGATTCTGTGTCTCCCTTGCTCTCTGCCCTCCCCTGCTCATGCTCGCGCTCTCTCTCTCTCTCGCTCTCTCTCTCTCTCAAAAATGAATAAACATTAAAAAAAATTTTAAATAATTTTAAATTACAAACCTGATTTTTCAAAAATAATGGCTCTTAAAACTAGCTGTACATTGGAGTCACCTTCATAAACTTTATTTAAACATATTCAGGTTTTAACCAAGAGCAAGATTAGCACAAAAAGGTCATCTTGGACCTTCACATTTCCAAAGAGCTCTCTAGGGAGTTCTGATGCATGACCAGAGTTGAGAACTGGGATCCTAACCGAACTCCTGTAGCACTTTTATCGTAAGTGCTTCTGGAACTCCCCAAACACTGCACGCTCCCTGATGTTCTTTCCTTCAACCAACTAACCAGCAGTGGTTACAGGACTAACATTTGTCAGACACGAAGACAATGTGCAAGGGATAGAGGCAACAGTATTCCCCCTCTTGGCCTTGAGGGGAAATGCTGAGATATACTGCTTGATATTCCTCAAAGCACACTGATTAATAAATATTAAATGAATGAATACATGAAAATTTCACAGCAAAATTTAGTGATGCTGATAGTGGTTTATTCAAAATAGTGCATAATTTAAATAGCTCTTATTTCTAGTTCAATTGAAAATCCTATTAGCAAGTGTTAGTAAGTGCCCAACATATTTATTTATTGATAGGCTGTACTGTCGGTATTTTATAAAATTGCTGAGTAGGATTCATTCTCGACCCACTGTTAATTTGGTAGATACCTAATGCCTGTAACTACTTTCTCAGAAGTACTGAGTCACAAGTGCCCCTGTGTGCTCTTCTACAGAGAACAGAAGCAATTTCTGATGGCAACACCATCCGATTCCATTTGGAAGGGAACGGGAAGGGGCACAGCTGGGGCGAGCAATGCAGGGCTGTGGTCATTTCAAGGTTGGCTATTCCTGTGCCTGCAATCTATATTGCCAGCTATAAGCATCCATAAATCTTAGATAAGGCTTCTCACTATATTATTATTTTATGAATATGCTTTTAAGATAGCTAAAATGCTTTTCAATCACTGTGCAGTCACTGAACAACACCCCAGTGAGGAAATCTGCTGATTTTTCTGCCTTTTCACATAAAAAGACTGAGGTCCTAAAAGAAAAAGCCCACAGGGGACTGAGAGCAGAACAGGAAGAGGGCTTCTAATTCCCTGGAATTCCACCTTATGCTCAACTTCCTGGGGGGACTTTCAGAAATGATTTTAACAAAAAAGAAAAAAAAACGAGTAAGAAAAACACTTTTTGAAGTCTCAGAAGTACCTCCTTTCATTCACTTCTGTCTTCTTCAACTTTCTTATGACTTATTTCACAAGACAGTGTGTTTACTTTTTAAAAACATTTAGGACTATGTGTTAAAACCCATGAAATGGTGGTGATACCATGAGCATCACTGAATGATCTGTCAAATTTTCATTATGTGTTTTTATTTTAAGGGATTTGGACATAGCAGTCAAATTTTACTCCAGCTACAAGTATGGTCTTGATATATTCTAATTCATACTAACAGTGTAAAGATCTATATTATTGGTTTGCTCATTATAATTAATGAAAATGCTCTTTCATCGTTATTATAATCTATCAGGTCACATTAATCTACATTTCAAAAAGTGACCTGGGAGAAGGAACTGTGAATGCATTTTTCTTTTGAAGGAGCCATTACAATTTTTTTGATAAAAGCCTATCTTACAGTTTTATTTATTTATTTATTTATTTTTTTACCAGAGACAGATTTCAGGAATACATTTGAGACTTACAATAAAGATGCACTTTTTTATTATTAATTTATCAAAATAAGGAAAACTGCAGCTAGCTAGTAGGACTTCAGAAATAAAGCGATTTTAAATGATCTTTCCAAAGTCCTTGGGTCTTCCAAATTAATTACAAATTCAAAATATGGGAGTCTGGGGTGCAGGACAGTGGGGAGATAGCTATAGTTGAAATCCTACAGGTCTCTCTCCTTTTCAATTTTCCAGGAATCCTGTGAATCCATTCTGTGTATACCTCTCTGCCAAGTTCTGTGTTTCTCTTTAAATTTTTATTACAACTTCTTCCATTAGTGCTGTTTTTTAGGTCATGGCACAGTCAGGTTATTTACCAGCTGACTCTCAACTTTACCTCCATTCTTTAACTTCTGTGGCCTTTTCTGGCCATCATTGTACCATGCTTCTAGAGGACTCATAATCGAACGAGTTCCATAGTAAATACTGATACCACATCTTTGTTCAGAATGCCCAGGGCTCCCTGCTTTCCTCATGCCTGTTTTTGTCAAATTAATGTTGACATTTCCCCAGATAATGGATAGCTCACTGAATTTCAAATGGGATACTGTGTGGGGCAAGAATTCATAAGGCATTTTGAAAATAGGGGAATAAAAGCAATGGAATGAACACGGTTACAAGGAGGAAATTTGGCTGATGATAACAATAGGTTGAAAGAGGGGAATAAAACAAAAGCAACTCAAATTCCTCAGTGAGCCACAGAGAACTTAACTAGGGTGGTATATTCCCAGAAACACGCTGTCTTTCTCTCATTCCCTGCTTGCCATCAGCTTCCAAGTCCTGCTACACATAAAACATGTATGCCCTTCCTTCCCATCCCCACTGATACATCCTGGTTAAAGTATACATCATCTGCCTACATTGTTATCCAGTCTATTTTAAACTCCTCTAAAGAATTAAAGAATTATGAGAACGTCTTTCCACTAAAATGAAATGCCTATCTATACCTCCAATTCATGTGTCTTAATACTATATTTTGCAACTCCATCCACCAATTGCTATCATCAAATATTTAAACTTGATGTCCTTCTTTGCATAAGTGTCAGGATCTACCACTTGATTTTCCCAAATCAACATGGTCCCCCCTCCTTAAAATGGAGCGCCCAGGTGGCTTTACCAATACTGAATGGGAAAAGCCTAGTACTTTCTTTGTTCAGGACACATAGGTGCAAATGCAACCTAAACTTACGTAAACTTTTTGACATTGTTATTATATGCTTGGTTCATACTATGATTTAATTAGCCAAACACCTAGCCTTTTCACATAATCAGTCGTTAGCTCCAGCTCTTATGGTTTGTACTTAGGCAGCACATATTTGTGAATCAAGAGGAGGCCATTACTTTAATTCATATTGATTTTTGTCTCCTCTAGAAATTGATTTCCAGCCATTGTTCTACAGTCTTGGTACCAAGATCAATTGCCCAGATAAGTATACTCTCACTAGGTCCACATTTCTTCATTCTGTATTTAATTGCAATTTTGTTTACACCATTTGCTAAAATCAAAACACACAAAAATGTGTCAACTATACCTCAATATTTAAAAAACACAAACATGTCTGTGGCTTTCTCCTGTTCTACCATTATAATCACCCTAATTAAAAAAAAAAAAAAAAGGTAATGGCTCTGTTTGACATGACTTATTTATACTGAACTTGCATTGGCTCCTGATGGCCTTTCCTTTTTCTAACAGTTACAAACTACCCACTTAAAAATCTCATCCTGTAATATTCCTGGAGAGTAATACTCCAGTGTCCATGTCTCTATCAGAATTTAGTCTGTGTCCAACTTCTACCCTAACCCTAACACTTCTGAAAAATTGTCACATTTGTCCCTCTATTATTCTGGTAATTGTCCCAGCCCTCTTATCACCTCCATTAGCAACTGTGGTTCCATGAGCAAATCCACATGCTCTTTTAATATCCTGGTTGATATATAATTTTTCTAGCTAAGAAATTTAAATTTATTTGGAATAATGATATACCTTCCTATAATAGTCTCATGCAGCATGGAATTCTTTTTTTTTATGTTTATTTATTTTTGAGAGAGAGAGAGAGACCACAAGCAGGGGAGGGGGGGAGGGAGAGAGAGAGAGAGAGAGAGAGAGAGAGACAGAGAGAGACAGAGAGAGAGAGACACCAAAGCAGGCTCCAGGCTCCAAGCTGTCAGCACAGAGCCTGATGTGGGGCCCAAACTTGGAAACAGCGAGATCATGATCTGAGCCAAAGTCAGACGCTCAACAGACTGAGCCGCCCAGGGGCCCCCAGCATGGACGTCTATGGCTCCTTCCCAGGGCTTGAACCTTTTCAATCTAACGGTCACCTTCATTAGCAGAAAAGACAAATGGAATATGGAAGCTGATATGCTCTTTTCTGTGATCTCATACCATAACACTGTCTTCCTCAAATTTTGGATACAACACTGCTTCAGAATCTAACATAACTCAAAACCAATCATCTTTCACTCATCAGGCTAAACATTTTTTCCACAAGGTTCCACTTATACACTCACTCTGGACTTTAGGTTTATTCCAAAATGTTAATAATAGGGACACCTGGGTGGCTCAGTTGGTTGAGTGTCCAGCTTCGGCTCAGGTCATGATCTCGCAGTTCGTGGGTTCGAGCCCCGCATCGGGCTCTGGACTGACAGCTAGCTCAGAGCCTGGAGTCTGTCTTCAGATTCTGTGTCTCCCTCTCTCTCTGACCCTCTTCTGCTCGCTCGCTGGTGCGCGCGCTCTCTCTCTCTCTCAAAAAAATAAATAAAACATTAAAAAAATTTTAAAAAAATGTTAATAATAATAATGGAAAAAATAAGACTGGAGTGTTCCAGTGGATTATTAGTATGGGATGACAGTTTTGTTAGCACTCTGAGTTAAACTGGCCTTAGCTCGTCTTGCTGGCTGGACCAAGAAGCCCAATCACCATTTATGACTGTTTCTCTGGGAAAATGTATTCTGCATTCCAAAGAAGTGACTCAGAAAGAGATTTCTGAGACTTTGCATGCTGGACTGCCGCTGATTCTTGTTCCTACCCTCCAATCCTAACAAATCCACAAATGTAGCTTCAGAATCAGCCACATAAAGCAAATGAGTACATCCCCTGCCCTCCATATTCAGGCAAAGTATACATTCCTTCATCTTTTGCTCTTGAATGTACAAAATGCTTTCAAAGTTGAAATGTCATGTGAATTCCTCCCATAGCAAATGGGCCAATTCAGCAGTTCCTACTAGCCTATCTTTGGTCTCCTTTCTCCTTTTGAGAGTTCCTTTTGCCAAATCACTGTTCCTTTATTTGGTTTCCTTTTTTGGTTTAGTTCCTTTTCTCTTTTATTTTGGTGAACTTAGTGTCAAAAGGTACAAGGCAAAGCCATCCTATTTCTTTGTAGAAGACACAAGAACACAAATCCAAGTAAAGAAATGCTTGAGCAGAAGGGTCCTGCCTTATTCCCAGTCTTCCAGATCTGGAAGATCTTGTGAGCTTGAGGCAGACCTTGGTACTTCAGTTGGATTTCTGGGATTAGCCAGAAAGGCTCTGGACAGCCCATAAAATAAACTATCATCTCTCTCAATAGCCCCCAGCATCAATTCATTTGCCTCAAGGCCATTTAAGCCAGAAATAACCAAAATGAAGTCTGGATTTCAGTGGTGGGGGGGTGGGAAGGAATGATCCTGGAACCCACCTTGAAATAAAACTTGATTAATCACTGAAACAAAGCCTGCAAACAAAAATATGCACATGTATGGGCAACTGGCTCTGATTATTCTTTCATACCTTTCACACTCAGGGCAAGGAAGTAAGGTGGACATTCACTTCACTGTGTATGTCACTTCCAGACCATGAGTCCTCAATATTCCTGGGATGAAAATAGTTCCCCTTAGGTCCATGCAAGCAGAGTATGACCCCAGAGTTTCCTAGAGCCCTTCATCTCCTATCTCCCAGCTGATGCTCCTGGCCCACAGAAAATCTGGCCCCTGGCTCACATTTGCCTCTCCATTCCAAGTTTTCCCTCATCCAGAAAGACATCTGCATCCACAGACATGACTGGGCCACCTTGGCCCCTTAGTAACTTGACTTATCACCATGATGTTCTCCCTTTCATACACTAACTTCCATGGTCCAAGCCTAGACCTTGTTATTACTTGAAAAATTGCCTTTCCAAAATCACTTACTCTGGAATCCTTTTTCTGACCACAGCTAACATCCTGTCCTAACTGCACAATGATCTCAAAGGCCCTGTGACATTTTCTATCCAATCTACACATTTGCATTTCCTTCCCTCCCCTCCTTTTGTAAGGATGCATTTATCAGCTCATCATCTCAACAGCACTCTTGTCAATGTTCTGCTCTGTCCATCACAACCACCTAGCAAAGCCCTAACTCGGGCTGAATCCTGCTACCTGCTTTCTTGGTGTCTGAGTGATGCTGGAGAAACCATAGCAGCACAGGTTGGTTTAGTTGTAAATTTAGGTCGCTAGCCCCACACAGGCCCTCACCACTGCCCAGACATCCTAGAAGTTTTCCTAGGTTTCCCAAGCCAGCTTGTTCTCCCACTTCACAACTAGTTCAACATGCCAACTCCCCTCCACCTCCACCCTCGCACTCACTGTTCTCTTAATTCTCAGCAGCTGAAAATGGAAGCTGCTGCATGAGAACTCCCTCTGCTTCTCTCTAACAAACCCATAAACCAGTAGCATCCACCTGCTGCTCCTGGATCTTTCGAGACGCTGCTCCTCCGACTTAACGTTGACTCCTCCACATCTACAAACCATTCCACAGCCCATTTCAAACCACTTCTTTCTCTAGGTCAGTTGCTCCCTTCACATGAATCCTTCTCATCAATATTTAAATCTGGTCACGGCTCCATCTGACCCACAGAAGGAAATAATCTCTGGTTCTCCAGAGTCTCCTCTGCTTACTGCTCTCTCATCCTCCAGCCCTTCATAGACAAACTCCTAGAAAGAGAGGCATTTTCTGTTTTTTCTCCTGCTCATTGCATAATCTGCTCTAATCTGGATTAGAATGGCATCCCGAGCACTCCCTAGAATGAGCTTTATAGAAGGACACGAAGGACCCCAATGCTTTTTCAGTATTCATCTAACTCACTGGTTCTTAAATAAGGGCAATTTTGCCCCCAGTGGCATTTAACAATGTCTAGGCATATTTGGTTGTCACAGCTGGGGAAGGGAACCCTTTGCATCTCATGGGTTGAGGCCAGGGATGCTGCTAAACCCCCTACAATGCCCAGGATGGCTCCCACAACAAGGAGAAATCCAGCCCAAAATTTCAGTGGTGCTGAGGGTGAGAAATCCTGATATGACTGAATCCCTGAAACTACGTGAGACTACTCACCACTTCATCTGCTTCTTGGCTTCTGGCCTGCCCCTCTTCAGATCGCTCTCCTACCTCTCTGGTCATCTCCTTTGGCAGCCATCTACTCATTCCTGAGTCACTACTCCTCACATTCCTTAGAGATTTCAGCCCTGCCTCACTGTTAACCTCTCCAAGATATCTTTCCAGATATAATTCCTGGGGATTTCCACGTGTACATGGGACCCTTCCACCACCGTCCTTGCAACTCCACGTTGCCCCAGCCCCTCATTCCATGCTCATATCGCAGACCTCGTCTGTACTGGCTACTGTAATTCCTCCCTCTGTGAAGAAGATCGGATTATCCAACCAATATTTCCTATTTTTCCAGTTCACTCTCTCCAATAACCCAGCTGCAAAAATTATCAAACCCCACCAAGGTCTAACTCTCCTGATCCTACTGCCTCACTCCGGTCCTCTGCTCTCTTGCAAACACCCTGAAAACTCTCTTAGCCTTGTCTTTCTTCGCTGAACTGACTTGGGAGAAACCCCTAAATTGATTAAATCAAATGTGTTGCCTAATGTACACCTGTTCCCCAAAGCTGGACTTGAATGGAAAAAGCACAAACTCATCACGACCAGGAACCTCAAGTGGGCTCTCAGTGCTGCCAGGAAATCCTACTACATTTCCCAGAACATTCACTCTCAGATGACTGTGTCATACCTCCTCTCTGCCCAGGTCTCTTCATCCTTCATCTCTTCCTCCTTCCTCAGTGTTTGCTAATGCCTTGCTTCTCATTTCACTGGTAAATAAGAAGCAATCAAGAAAAAAACAACAAGCTCCTACTAGCAAAACCACTGAACTAATTCCACCTGGGTCCCCATAGGTGTTTTCCCTTCTACTTATAAGAATGAATGGTCTCTACAGCCATGAAGGGTATCCAACCTTTCCTCTTAAGGACCAGATTCCACTCCTTTCTTGCCTTCTCGAGGATGTCATTCCAGAAATTCTTCCTTCTCAGTCCTGCATCATCGAATTCTCTCTCCCATCACCTATAGTCCTACTTCCTGCCCCCCCTCCTTTTTTTTTTTTTTTTTTTTTTTGCTATACACAGCTGGTATAGGCCTGGAAGCTGAACACCACAATGAGAGAGAGAGAGAGAGAGAGAGAGAGAGAGAGAGAGCGCGCGCGAAAGAGCAAGCGAGCGAGGGAGCGACCGCCCAGCAGAGCACACCAGGCAGCATTCTGGGGCTTGTAACGCTTGCTTGATGGGCACACCGGCAGGACAGGGGCATCCTGTCATGCCCAGGAGTCCTTGAGGCTCCCTGGGCAGTGTGGGCAGTGGCACCTGGGCTCAGCTTACACCACTCAGGGCCTCAGCGGTACACTCAGGTAGGACAAAGGCTGCCTGGTAACAAATCACACTTGTAGTATTTCAGCTGCATCTGTTCTACCTGCTTCTGCATCAGCTGCCGCACAGGCTTCCAGAAGTTGGTGCTCAGATTTTTGCTGCACGGCACAAGCCTATCTGCCTCTGGGGAAGGTGGGGATAGTAAACGTAGGCCACCACAGGGAAAAGCGACCTGCAGAACTGCCGCATCTCCTTGAGGGGGTCCAGGTAACAGGATTCCTTAGAGATACTCTTGGCAAGGCCCGTGGGGTCTGAGGAGTCTGTGATAACATCGAAGGCGTCCTGGTTCTGTTCCGTGAATTCTAAACCATCACCCACGTGTAGGGTCAGCTTGGAGCTGCAGTAGCTCCAAGAATGAAAGTACCTCCAAGAAAAATGATGTCCTCCTCGATCTCACAATGGGCCACGGACTCTATGGAGGAACACTTCACCACCTCCTTCAGGGCACTCCCATCCCCACCCACGATGGTCAGCACCTTTCATGGGTTGGGGTGGCTGCGGAGGGGTGGGCTGGCTGCCAGCTCCTGGTAGGGGAACTCCTCCCTCTGTACACTGAATGACACCATCCAACACCAGCACGTTGCCACAGCTCTTAGTGCAGAAGACCAGGATATTCTGGTAGGGCTCCCAGGCAGGCAGAGCACGGGACCTGTCTGCCACCCTGGCCCCAACCTAACCTAGCTGGTGGGGTGAGGGCAATTCCTGCCATCTTAACACTAACTAAATAAAAAAAACAAACAAATAAAACCTCTCTTCGTCCTAATCCACAATAGCCCCTTGCTCTGCATTCATGTTCAGAAAAAAAAAAGGAAAGTGTTATCTAAATGCTATGTATCCGGTCCCTTTTGTCCCATCCTGTTTTCAATAGTCCCTAGTTTTGTAGCCCACTATTCAGATGAACCGTCTCTTGTCCAGGTCTTTTCCACACCGAGAAATCCAATTTCCCATCCTCATCGGCGGATTTGGTCACTCCCTCCGACTTTTTACTTTCCTCATTTGATTTCCAGGACTCTTCTCGTTCTCCTCCAGCCTCATTTCCCTGATCTGTGAAACTGGAGTCCCCAGGGCTCGTCCAGGGTGGCTTCACCTCACCCCCTGCTGTTCTCATTCAGTCCAGGGCTTTCAACACCAACTGTGTGCTGACAATTCCCACATCTCTAGCTCTATTTAACTCCAGACCCATATATTTTACTGCACATTGACATCTCTGTTTGGATGTCTCAAATTTTCCATGTTGAAAACAGAATTTTTATTTTCTTCCACATAGCCTCCCCTCAGACTGTTCCTTCACCAGCCCCTCCCAGGTCAAAAACTACAGAGTCACCCTTGACTGCTCTTTCTCACACACCTCACATCTGATCTGTCAACAAATCTTATTGGTTCTTCAAAACATACTGGGGGCGGGGGGCTGGGTGGCTCAGTCGGTTGTGTCCAACTTCAGCTCAGGTCATGATCTCACGGTTCGTGGGTTCCAGGCCCGTGTTGGGCTCTGTGCTGATTGATTGCTAGCTTAGAGCCTGTAGCCTGCTTCAGATTCTGTGTCTCTTTCTCTCTCTGCCCCTCCCCTGTTCACACTTGGTCTCTGTCTCTCAAAAATAAATAAATGTAAAAAAAAAAATTAAAAAAAAACATACTGAGAATTTGAGTATGTCTCACTAACACCACAATTAACACTCAAGGCAAGCCACCACCACCTCTCACTTGGGTTCCTGATAAGTCCTATTGGTCTCCCTGCTTCTGCTCTTATTTCCCCACAGTCTATTCTCAACACAGCCAAAGTCTTGTTAAAACACAGGGCAGTGGAGGTCAAGTCCCTCCTCTGCTCAAAACCCCCAGTTTATCTTCCAAAGGCTTACCTCAAATGATTTCCCAAGTCAGGGTAAAACCAAAGTGTTTACAATAAAGTCCCCGCTATCTACTACTTTCACCATGTTTCATTCTGCTCATTATGTTGGCCTCCTTCCATTTCCACAAACATATCTCAAACTCCTACCTCAGGACCTTTGTCTATGCTATTTCTTCTGCCTGGAATGCCCTTCATCTAGTTTTCCAAAATAGTTTGCTCCAGCACCTCTGCTTTCAGGTCCTTCCACTTGTCACCTTCTGACCACTCTATTGCTGAGAAATCCCTTGAACACTCTATTTAAAACCACAGCCAACCCCCAACACACACATATAATCTTTATTTTACTTTTCTCTAAAGGACTTACCCTGTAATGGCATGTTATAGATCTTATTTGTCTTTTATGTCTCCCCCACCAAAATGTAAGCTCCACAAGTACGGGGATATTTTTTTTCTGTTATTCACTATAGTGCCTAAAATAGTAGATTAACATTTTAACTCTTGGGGAATCACATGTATTTTCATCTAATTAAAGACAATCAAACTTGAATTTCAGGAAATCAACTGTATTTTTTGTAAAGTAGCATATTCCCTCAAAAAGGGAGCCAGTTACACGAAATCCCAAATAGGATAATGACTCTTCAGACCTCCTTCTCTCTACAGATCCACAGGTGTGAAATGAAGGGGACATATTTTTGTTCCACTTTGATCCTCATCTTCCTGAGTCTATGTTTTAGCTTAGTCTTTCTAAATCCTGCAGTTTCTCATCATCTTCCCTGGTTTATTCTATCATAATCCTAATATTCTTTTGCCAGCCCAAGCTCTTATTATCTACTCCAAATTTGGCAGAAGCTAAGTCAAGGAAAACATCATTGATTGGCATGAAACAAGGGCTGGTTAAGAATTGTCCTGCCTCTAAAAAGCCAGGAGAGTTATTCATAAACTTTAAGTTCTGAAAAGGCTGGAAAAAGAGATATTACTAGTGAGGCTCAGCTCATAAAATATAATTCCTTAGCCTTTCCTTTACTTCCATATGCTTTTGTGTTGACCACAGTTTCCATCCAGGCAGCTATAGGCAGATTCTTCACTGGTCCACAGAATTCCTCCCCACACCACACTCCTCACTCCTTGTGTACTCAAGTCAATTATGCCCATTAGAGTTCATGGGTCAGTACCAGCAGAGTCAGGGTTTCTAGAAAGAGCCTTGACCATTACTCAACCTTTCCTCTACTTTCCCCCTACTTTTTTTTCCCACTCCTTGGGGCTTGGAATGAACCTGGGGTCCTCTGGGCCAGCCATGACTGATGAGCCTCTGGATGAACCCCTCAGATCATCTTTGCTCTTAAGCAGACCTGAAATTAACAGCACCAGGGGAAGCCTAGTTTGCCCTATACCTGCATGCTACCATATTGCAGAAGAACCTTTATCTGCTCCATTACCATGTGGATGGCTCCTCATCTTCATTTTGTTTTGTTTTTAATGTTTGTTTTTTGAGAGAGAGAGAAAGACAGTGTGAGCAGGGGAATGGCAGAGTGGGGGGGACAGGATCTGAAGCAAACTCTGTGCTGACAGCAGAGAGACTGATGTGGGGCTGGATGTCACGAGCCATGAGATCATGACCTGAGCTGAAACCAAGAGTCAGACACTTAACCTACTGAGCTACCCAGGTGTCCCCATCCTCATTTAAAAAAAAAATTTTTTTTTTAATTTTAGAGAGAGCACACACACACAAGCAGGGGAGAGGGGCAAAAGGGGGAGTGGGGGGAGGGAGGGAGGGAGGGAGGGAGAGAGAGAGAGGGAGAGAGAGAATGAATATGAATGAATGAGTCTCGAGCAGGCTCCGCGCTTAGCACAGAGACCGACACAGAGCTCAACGTGGAGCTTGATCCCATGACCTGAGCCAAAATCAAGAGTCAGATGCTCAACTGACTGAGGCACTCAGGCGCCCCTCTTCATCCTTGGTTCAGGCTGCCTAGTTCTGTTGCCTCTGCTTCAAAGTCTGAATTCTACAAGGCTATCAGGGTCTCTGATTCTCACTCCCCAGCCTCACTTTGGCCAAATTCCTTTTCCAGAGTCTGATGCTTGTCATCATGAACCTAGTCTATTTTCAGGACCCATGTCTATAAATGATGGCCACCAATCACAGGGTTCCAGAACATCTGGCCATGTCACTATTTCCTTGACTAGATCACCCTTGAACTAATTGCTCTGAAAATTATAATGTTGATTAATTATAGTTTATCAACACAAGAGAACAGATGTTAGAGAAGATAACAATAATGTTAGAGAAAAAAAACCAGCATGGAGCTGAGCACCTTAAACTTACACAGTGCTACATGTCAATTATATCTCAAAACAACTGGAAAAACAACAGTGTGGGAAAATATTCAGGATAAAATATTCAGTTAATAAAGCAGATTATAAACAGGTTTTCACAGGACTTGAACAAAAACCCAAATCAGGATCAAGATGGTGTCCTACCACGAGATCAGCTAGTTACTCTCTGTAAAGTCAGCATGCAGCCAGGCCCCTTTCACAGTGAACCCCATCCATACCCCCACCCCACCTCCAAGTGGGTTATGTCACAAGCTTTGGGGTAGCAAGAACACAGGTACTTTGGGTCCACATCTCTGTTCACCCCCTAGCATTTCAAATAGGTTGGCAAAACTCACTCTCCTCAGTCTGCAAAGTAGAATGAGAGGTGGAGAGGACCAACACAGGTATGCAGGGGACCTGTCATCGGTGGACAAACCCTGCAGGGACCTGGAGGAGCAGTGGGGTGGGCCCTACCAAGAACAAGGCGGCCTGTTGTCTGTCTTGGAGCCACCCAGGGGCTTCACAGTAGCATTTATTTACCCATGATTCACGCAGACTATATGGCAACACTGGCTTTGCCTGACTAGTCACATTACAGACACCTGAGCTGTGAAGGAAAGTTTTAATGTGCTTCTCATGCCAGTAACCAAGGCTCCTCAACCAGCACTGCTGGCTTAGGCCTTGTTTTAAACAAAAGAACAGAAATCCTGAAGGAAACAAACTAATAATGATAAGCATTGCATTCTCCCTGTTGGCCAAACTATATAAATACACTCCGCTGTCTGAAAACACTAGGCCTTGATCCTTCTAAAATCTGAACGACTTGAGAATAAGGCATGAGTAAACACGGTCTGTGCTTTGCTTTATTTCAGTTCACCTCTGCAAACGGCAGGTGCACCTTCCAAATGCCAGATGGAGAAACACAGAACACTGATATTTCAGCTTTTGCCCTTCCCCATCTTCTTTCTGTTTTCAGTCTTGCTTTGCGCCAGGCTCCCTTTGCTCCTAGGTTTATACTCTTGCCCCTGTTTCTGATTTAAAATTTTGGTTTGCATCAGCTTACCTGGTTTTGTCCTGGCATCTGCCCAGTCCACCTGCCTACACACGGGAGCCACCCGTTCTCGCCAATGCTGTAACTTTCTGCCTACAAAAAAGGCTACCCTTAAACACTGTGCCAGATTCCCTCGAGTACTTTGTTCCCAGGGCACCTTATACACCTCCTGTTTGTTCACCACGGAGACCGCAGCTGGGGAAATACACGTTTACCAGGGAACTGGAAGTACAGGGGCTCCAGTGATGTGACGAGAAAATACTAGAAGCCATCCAAATGTAACCCAAAGATGTGGCATGCAAGGAGCATCAGATGTATGAACATCTGTAACGCACCAGAAAATCACAGACTCTGTAAAAATGGTAGGACACACAATTAGAGAAGGAGACTAGCTGGATATAGAAATCTTATATCAACCACACATATAAGGAAACCATTTTTAACATCTTTGCCTGCCCTAATGCAGTCTAAAGGAATGATTCCAGATACTCTTGAGGCATGACAGGGAAAAATAAAAATATGGGGATTTAGCTTAAAATTTTTTCAGCTTAGGTGTTCTCAGACCCATTGGTAGGACAAATCTCTCAAAACATAGTATATTCTGCATTCCTCAAGTACAACTCCTGATTGTCCTAGCGTAGACTCGCTAGCCTTCCTTTCCCTTGGAAAGGAAAATGTGGTAGAGTCAAGAAGTTAATGCTGAAGGTTGAATAACATCACCAGTGTAATTACCAGTGTAGACTATTATCGCAAAGATATTGCTGAGGCACGCCAATCTCAAACAACACCATCTACTAAAAGCTGTTCTTGAGAAAAATACTTTTTCTTCACACAGGGAATCAATGTGAGCTATATAGGTGTTTACCAAGCACATCAACCCTATTGCACACAGCTCTTTTTAGACTACCTATAGTACTTAAAGAGTACCAACAGTTAGAGAATGAAACAAAAAAGGGCCGGCTTCATGAGTCTGTATCAATTTCACATACAAATGTGAAATATCTGTGTCAATTCTGCTTTAGGGGCTCTAACTGTAGAAGTTAGAAAAACTGCAAAGCTGCTCTGCTACTTTAAGATACAGGAATATTGGTGAGCACTCACAATTTTCCTTCACTGAAAATCTCATTGAATATAACAGGGAAGTCATTGAATACTATGTCTTTCTATTATATCCAAGTGCTTTTCACAGTAGGCAATCTGCTAGTACACCACAGGAGTCCCACACTGTGAAATAAAGTGGCATTGTGGATATAGTTTTATGGGCGATCCCTTTTCAGTCCAGAGCACTGCCTAGTTTCCTTACTCTTGCCTGAACTGAGTAGGTAATCCATAAAGAATGAGTGAGAAGAGGAAAAGCACATAATGAGTTCTTTTTCTTTTTTAACTTTATCAATCATACAATTGTGATATGCCAATTACCAGAGTGGCGACTGTATATCACACTTTGAAAAGAAAGCAAAAAAAGATTTTTGCATTGCTAAAGTGGTAGCCAAGCCATTTACAGCAAGAGGCAAAAATAAGTAAATCTAGGTGGATCCTGGCATGCTTTTCCTATACATCTGGTGCAATAATATGGTACATGAGTCAGAGAAACACTTCTTCCCATCCCCCTCTTCAAATGAGCCTAATATAAAATCTATTTGGTAAGGACATTCTGCACAAGGCATCCTATGTGCTTAATTTTCTTTAAACAAGGCATTAATAAAACCACAGCAGCATCTAATAAGATTTTTAATTCCTTGAGGGTAGGAACCATGGCTAATCTTTAATGAGTCTAATTTAGTGAGAGCATTTAGTTCCCCTCTTGGTAGGAACAACCAATAAAATATTCCTAGCCCTAGAAGATACATCTATATAGGTTGTATGACTGTAGGATCCAGAGTGAAATGGGAATCAGGCTGGTCAGTGCACCTAGATGTGCTCAGTAAAGAATGGTTTCCAGAGTTGCTAACAGCAGAAATGGATACCAAAGCTATTAATGAACGAAGGGGGAGTTTTGGCAGTAACGCTGCTACTTTACTGCAGAAAGAGCTCCCATTTGCTGTTTACAAGCAGTATGAAGAACAAACCTATAGAGCATGATGCCAAGACACTGTAGTTCAGTAACTTGTCCCCTAGGGAACTGGAGCTTTAAATACACAGCCACTGCACGTGAGACAGTGCCAGATCTAGAGGTGCCGAAGGCAAGATTTCATAAAAAACCGTTTTCTCCATTTTGTGAGAAATCTCTCACTAACCAATTCAAATTTAAGATAGAGTAGGAGTACTTACAAATTCTGGGGTTTGGAAATCAGGCTGACTTTCCAGTGTTCCAAAACTGGAGACAACTGTCTGTTCAAGGTTTTCCAACACTAAAAATAAACAAATAAAGCAACTTTCATTGGCTCATATACTTTTTTGTTTTTAAATCATCAGCACTTAACAACTGTATTTATGGCACGCCTCTAAGTTTACATTATTTAACACTTTCAGTTATCAGGGACCCTCAAAATCTTTAGTAGCTTTTGGACAAGGCCATGTTTCTATGATATTCGGTCTTAAAATGCTGTAGGCTACATCTACCATGGAAAATCATTTAGCTTCTATGTGGAAGGACAAAGCAACTATGTGTACAACTATGTTATAAAACTCTAGCTAAGGAACATTTCAGCCTATTGATATTCTTTTTTCAACTACATATCAGGGAACTGATGTGGTTTATTTTGGGGTAGCAATTTTCTGTTTTAAAACCTGTTGAATAGCATTGATATAAATACACTGGGAGCCAAATATAATTATCTAGTAGGGTACATTAGGAAAATGAAAACGAAACAGGTAAAATTAATTTTAGCAATACGATCTCTTTAACTTGATATACGCAGATTATTATTTAAACATGTATTCAGGGGAAAAAATAGTTTCAAACAGAGAGGGAGGCAAACCACTAGAGAATCTTAAATACAGAGAACAAACTGAGGGTTGATGGGGAGACAGGGGAGAGGCGAAAATGGGTGATGGGCATTAAGGAGGGCACTTGTTGGGATGAGCACTGGGTGTTGTATATAAGCAATGAATCACAGTAATCTACCCCCAAAACCAAGAGCACACCTTACACACTGTATGTTAGCCAATTTGACAATAAATTATATTAAAACAAAACAAAACAAACATGTATTCAAGAAGCACCTGGGTGGCTCAGCCAGTTAAGGTGACTTCAGCCCGGGTCATGATCTCATTCACGGGTCATGATCTCACTCACAGCTCATGAGTTTGACCCCTGAGTCAGGCTCTGTGCTGACAGCTAGGCCTGGAGCCTGCTTTGGATTCTGTGTCTCCCTCTCTCTCTGCCCCTCCCCTGCTTGTGCTCTCTCTCTCTCTCTCTCTCAAAAATTATTAAATAAAACAAAATAATAAACATGTATTCAATATAAAAACTTATTAGTGAAATACTTTACTTTTTTTATATACTAAGTCTTAGAAAGCCAACGCGTATGTTACACCCACAAAACATCTTCTCAATTTGGACTGGCCACATTTCAACAGCTCAACAGCCACATGTGACTAGTGGTCACTGCACAGTGTGGGAGGGAAAAAGGAGCCAAATCCAGAAGCTGGGTTTGGTTGTTCTGCAAGACACCAGTCTTACCTTGTCTACAAGTTCCTGATACAAATAAAAAGTATTGTTCCAGATGAAAAGATAAGGAGAAAACAAAACACCCATTTGCAGTGCATGCTTCTAGACTAGATCCTGGTTTAAACAGACCAGATACAGAAGACTTAAAAACAAATTAGAAAAATGTGAATATTGACTGTGTTACACGGATTATATTCAGGAATTATTAGTATTGCTAAGTGATGAGGGAGCATAAGGCAGCCTAAGGGCAAAGTGCAAGCTAACAGCAGCCTCCCCCACCCCAGGGGAGATATGTGTGATATTCCTCAGGCACTCCTGGCTGCCCAAGGACAAAGGAAAGGAAAGGAAGGGAAATAAATGGTTAGCTGATAGAGATCACAGTCATGCAGGCTGTGAGTCTCCATCAATTTATAAATGTCTTGGTAAATTATAAGAAAAAGGCAATCTTATCGACAGACTAATCTCCACTAGCCTGTAGACTCAGTTTCCTAAAGCCCCAACATCACCCTCCACAGTGATGTGGGGAACAAAGGCAAGAAGGAAACGGCAGATAAAATTAAATTTCCTTATAACTTGTGGCGTGTTGACAAATAGTTGGGGCAGACAGAGTAAAACATTTCTCCAGGAACCCCCTACCATCCTGATGTTAAGGCCTTAGTAGAGGAAAAACAACCTTAGCTTGACAATAGCTAGGAGTCCTCTTTACCATATCAAAGTCCCTTTGGAGGCCTGCCTCCCTTTAGTCTTTACCTCTCCCAATTCCATAGTATAAAACCAGTCACTCTTCACAACCCAGAGCAGCTCTTTCTGCCCACAGTCCTGTCCCCATGCTTTAATAAAATCACCTTTTTTGTACCAAAGACGTCTTCAAGGATTCTTTCTTGTCTGTCAGCTCTGGACCCCATTATCACCCCAAACCGCATCAATAAGTGTAACAATGTAACTTGGGCTATGCAGTAAAGTATTCTTAATTAACAGAACTTAGGGGGCGCCTGCGTGGCTCAGTTGGTTAAGCGTCCGACTTCAACTCAGGTCATGATCTTCTGGTTCGTGGGTTCGAGGCCCACGTCTGGTTCTGTTGGGTTCTGTGCTGACATCTCAGAGCCTGGAGCCTGCTAAAGATTCTGTGTCTCCCCCTCCCTGCCTCTCTCTCTCAAAAATATTTAAAAAAAGAAAGAGAAGAAAAAAGAAAAGAAAGCTCCAGGCTCTGAGCTGTTAGCTAGAACAGCTAGAACAGCTAGTTCTGTGGGGCTAGAACTTACCAGAGGTGAGATCATGACCTAAGCCAAATTGGAAGCCTAACCAACTGAGCCACTCAGGCGCTCTAAATATTCTTAAATATTTAAATGTGCTTAATAAACATTAAACATTCAAATAAATTTCAATAAACATTCTATCAGCAAGTCTAACCTCAATAAATCAAAGACATAAAAAAAGGCAGATATAGCCTAAAGAATATAACTCCAATATGTCTTTTTTCCCCCACATCACCAAATAATTAGCTGAATTCTGATGCTATCTACCTGAAGATAGCATCAGATTCCACAGGTTAAGGGCTGAGTCCCCCAAGACAGCCACCAGTAAGTCCAGGTGGTTACCTCTGCTTCTGACTGACTGGCTGTAAATCAAAGGCTCCCAACACCCTCTTTTCAGGTCTATTAATTTTCTAGAGCAGCTCACAGAACTCAGAGAAACTGTTTACTTACATTTACCAACTTATTATAAATGTTATTACAAAGGATACAGATGAATAGCCAGATAAAAGGTACAAGGGCAAGGTAAGTGAGAAGAGGCACAAGGCTTCAGTACTCTCTCTGAGGCCACCTCTCTCTCCACACCTGCACATATTCACCAACCTGAGGCTCTCCAAACCCGGTCCTTTTGGGTTTTTACTTAGGCTTCATTACTTAGGCATGACTGATTGATCACTGGCCATTAGCAACTGATTCAATCTTCCTTCTTTCACCTCCTTGGAGGTCAGAGGGTAGGACTGAAAGGTTCAACCCTCTAATCTTGTGATGAGTTCCCTTAGCAACTAGCCCCCACCTGGTGGCTACCTAAAGGCTTTCCAAAAGTCACCTCATCAATATCGCAAAAGGCACCTTTATCTATTTCATCACTTCAGAAATTATGTGAGTTGTAGGAGCTCTGTGCCAGGAACTGAGGAAAACCAAATATATATTTCTTACTATAAATCACAGTATCACAAAAACCATTAGCAATATGGGATACTCAACTGAATCCTAAGTTGGACAAACCAGCTTATTTATCAAAAATAGTAAGGACATATTTATCAAAAATAGTAACACTGAGTATGGAATAAGCATTATATTAAGAAATTACTTTAAATTTTATGAAGTGTGATGTTAATCTTGGCTTTGTAGTGACTTTTTTTAATGCACACTAATTTTAAAAAATCCATTAGAGGGTTTTGTGAAGGAAAAGGCTGAGTCCCTATCAATCCAGAAAAATTCCCTTCAGTGGCCCAAAAGAAACCTTGTCAGGGAGATTAAAAGATTTCTAAGTGACTGTGCAACATAATCAAAATGTCAGCCAACAATTCAGCTACCAAATACTCAGGTTTGACACATCACTAAGAAATATCCCAATATCTAGATTAGATTTTAGATTTAGTCAGAATCTTGCCCACTAAATTCAGACCACTGTACACCTATGCACTGAAAAAAAAAGAAATGCCAGTAGGTATGACAACACAAACAAGTGATCTAAAAAAGTGAGTTCAGGGGCGCCTGGGTGGCTCAGTCGGTTGTGTCTGACTTTGGCTCAGGTCATGATCTCACAGTTCATGAGTTCGAACCCCACACTGGGCTCTGTGCTGACAGCTCAGAGCCTGGAGCCTGCTTCAGATTCTGTGTCTCCCGCTCTCTCTGCCCCTCCCCCACTCATGCTCTGTCTCTCAGTCAAAAATAAATAAACATTAAAAATTTAAAAAAAAAAACACACACACACAAAACTGAGTTCATCACAGGATCCCTAAATGTGAACCAAAGCAGAAACAAGAAACAGATCAGGTGAGCCAAGGCTTATAGAGCTGCAGGCAATGCCAGAATTACAATGCTTGCCTCTGAGAACCCTATCAGAACCATGGCAGTTACTGCACAGTCTGTCACACTTAGGGAACTGTACCGTAATAAGCTGGTTTATTCCAACATCAGAACAACAGTTGTCCAAGATAATTACATTCTTGAAGGCCGCCTCTAGAACTTGCTAAAATGTGTTTATACTAGTGGCTATGACATTCTGTTTTAAATTGGTGTTTTGCAGCTTGATTTATGGTAAGGGGAAAAAACCTAACCTTTTTATAATACTCAGATACAGAAAAATTACATATGTGGTACTTATGATACATTGTTTTTTTTTTTTCACAGAACCAGCAAGTTAATGAAACATAATACTGCAGATATTTTTAAAATGAGTATTGGAAATCTGATGGAGTGATCGGACTTTTGCATCTTATCTGGATTACTTTACAATTAGATGCCCAATTTATCTATTAGGAATCTGGGCTCAAAAGACAGGATAGAGCTATGAATTTTTTTTTTTTTTAAGGATAGGCTTAAGAAACTATGCATTTGCCTAAAGACAGAGGAGAAACAAGATGTATTGCCCAGATGTTCTATCAAATTAAAGGCATCTATGCAGCTTGAAAGGATTTGTGAGAGAAAATATAGAACTATTTATAGTGTTAGCTATTCTGCTGGTAATGGAAACTAATAGATTCACTGCTTAATGTCAACACAAAGGAGAAACTGTAAATTTGAGTGAATAAAAACAGAAACGGCTTTACTGAAACATCATCTAGGTAGAAGAAGACTGCAGCTGCTGCTCTCATGACCTAATAGAGTACTGAGAAGCAAATGATTTATGATGCTAACACGATAATTATACTTCCACTACTGAAGGGCTCCCGTTACTGTTTGATATTCCCATTTCTGGTAATCTAACACAGCTGAAAAAGTTCATTTCTCAGCGAAAATAGTCAAAATCAAGGTGACACTTTGAGGGCTCTCTATGAAAAATAGAGCAGAATCAGGGAAAAAAACATTCTAATATGGCAAAAATGTTAATTTTATTTTCCTTATATCAATCATTTTTCATGTACTATTTTGAAATGTATTTTTAGTAGTGTCACCATGACTCACTTTATACAACAGAAGTACCACCTTGAATGGCTTCATGATTAGTTCATTTCATTTCAAGCATTTGAAATATAAAAGTTTATTTTGGGGACCTCTACTGTAACTTTGTTAAAAAGCTGACTAGAGAACTGAAAACTATTTATTCCAATATCATTAAAAAAAACTTTGGTCTTGACCTATCTATCAATGGAATTTTGTAGGGGATGTACAATGAAAGGACAACTGAAAGTCAGGTTCAACCAACCTTCACTACCTTGTTTGTAATTTTACGCAGCCATTGTGTTGTTAGGCCCTAGGGATACCAAGAAGAACCAAGCAAGCAAGATTCCCTCTTCTTGAGAAAAAGAAATTGAGACATGATGAATGTTAATTTTAAGCTAATTAGTAAGCTAGACAGATTTATGGAGTGCTGAAGGAATACTGCGGAAAACACTGTACACACATTCAGCAACTGGTTTGTGTAGGTAAAAGTCAAATAATTGAGGGTTTAGGGCAAAAGAAACCCACTAAATTTCTACTTTTCCTAAATTTCACAATCACATCACAATTAGTTAAAAGAATAGCATATTTTAAAAACTATCAATATAGTTAGTAAATAAGGTTAAAGCAATGTGGTCATCAGTGGTACTAGTTCTGACTTATTTGGCAGAACAAAATGAAGGGCCCATTATCTAGAAGTCTAGTCACATTAATGCGTTCACAACAACCCGGTGGAAACCTCACCAGAAAGCTGCAATTCATAGGATTGTCTATCAATTAGAAGAAATGGAGTAACTAACACTTATTATTTCAATTGCAAAATTGAGAACTTCTACAGCAAAGCGGATTGGAGTTATTTATTTAAATAACTTATTTAAAGTGGGGGATAAAAGGAGCCATTATCTATAATTTATTTAAATAACTTATTTAAAGTGGGGGATAAAAGGAGCCATTATCTATAATTTTATAACATAGGCCATCTATTATTCATCAGAAAACACAAAAAGGCCTTTCAGGAAACTCATGAGTAAAAAAACAAAGTGCCCTAGCAATAAATGTAATCAGAATTAGGCATTCACACTTTATTTAAGAACACCAGCATGGAAATGTGTGGGTCCAAATGGTGATTTTTTGCCCCTGAAATGATGAGACACATAGTGAATATAAGAGAGACGGCAGATAAAAACAGATGAACCTGGTGCAAAGGGCACTGGGCATGGATTAAGGGGACTGACTGAGTTCAAGTCCTAATTCTGCAATTTAGCTACATTCCCCTAGGCAATAACTTAGTCTCAGTTTATTTATCTGGACCTGGTAGTAAAATTACTTTCCCTTGTTATCTCACAGGGCTGTGCAAAGGATACAAACAACAATTCAAAAGCATGTTGTAAAAAAAAAAATACGGCACTATATAAATATAAATTAAGTTCATGTACACAGACCCAGAGATATGAAAAAATGTAAACAGAAATTTCCTGAGTGTCTTATTTTGCGCCTGGCACTTCTAAATGTCTGATCTTATTTAATCCTATTTTTATCTTTGTTTTCACAGATGATGAAAATTTGAGGTTATTAGTTGCCCGAAGTCCACCACCAAAAGTGACACAATGAGAATCTGAATCTGTCCACTTCCAGAATTGAACATCTTTTTGAATATACTGATTTGTCTCCTGGGCTACTGTGAATAATTCCAAGGGGCTCCCCACTGCTAAATGTAACTTGATAAGGAATTATGATAGCATCTCACATGTAAATCAAATAATTATTAATAACAGACAAATGTACCTCGAAAAACTAATGACAGAATAGTGAAATTTATTGATATAGCCAGCACAATTAGAACTAATGGAAAAGCTCCACAAAATAAAACAATACTCAGGCAAATGGCTAAAAACAGGCATGTGTCAAGAATGGAACTAGGTGATATGAGTACAAACATCAAGATGAAAAAAAGCATAGAAACGGTCTTCAGGAATT
This sequence comes from Cryptoprocta ferox, assembly GCA_028646485.1. Classification (NCBI taxonomy): domain Eukaryota; kingdom Metazoa; phylum Chordata; class Mammalia; order Carnivora; family Eupleridae; genus Cryptoprocta; species Cryptoprocta ferox. Next base: position 65,548,519 of record CM053571.1, read on the forward strand.
CCATGATCTAGTCAATGTACAATTAAAGAAATATCAAAGGAATGGCCCATTCACCTTGAAAATGAGGATATATTCATATATCCAGATCGGGAAGGATGCCTAATGATGTGCCAGGTAGTCCTGTACCTGGAACTCTTCTCCTATTTGACTAGAAGTCTCTGAAAACTGGTCTCAGCACATATCTGGTATTTGACCTGAATGCTACTACCCAACCACCACAATTTTTCAAGTAACTACACACTTGAAGCCACCATTTCCTATCACTTCATACCTTCCAGATATTATTGTGGGTCCACCTCGTCTTACTGCCCACATCACTTACAACTGAGCTTACCCCACAGGGCCCACATCATCCTGTGGTAGTCATAGTTGGTCCCCAGGTTCCAGTACCTCTTTCTCTAGCCTCAGTTTAACAGGATCGACTGTATTTTGGTGACAATTAGGTAGGGGAAAATCTATTTCCCATATTATCCAGAGGTTGTAAGCCTGTAGCTTACAGACCCTGCTGTATTAAATGAGATTCTAAAATGAGGCCAAAGAGTCACCATAAATGAAAAGAAAGTTAATAATGAAACATAAAACATGGAGACAGGAGAGTTTCTTTCAAAGCTAAGATGGCTGTGTTTTACCACATAGGAGAGTGGACTTGAACTGTAAGACCTCTTCACAGTATAACTCTATGGCTTCAGGCACACCACTTAACCCTAAATTTGTTTTCTCATCAATAAAAGTGCAAATTATAACACCTACATCACAAGGTCATTGTGGAGAACAAATTAACTGATACATATATAAAAGTGACCTTAGAAGTGTTAAGTACTATATAAATATTGGCTATTGTTATTTTTTAACTTCAATCTTTAATAAATTCTGGCATTCTTAACCTTGTTAGGCACCAGTTTTTCCTCCTCACTTTTTATCTGGACTATTTACTTTTTTAATAATAAAATAAATTCAAACATAAAAAAGGATAACATTAATTCAGCAAATATTTTTGAATGACCTCAATGTCCTGTGCACTGCTGGCTTACTTACAGTGAAATGAAAAAAGATATGACTCAGGAAATATTTCCTCATTTTTCTGAATCTGGATGGGTCATTTATTTACCCCAGTTTGTTACTGGCATTTCCACTCAATGATGACAATATTTAAATGAAAAAAAAAGTGACATTATCTTCAAATCATTTCTGGAATGCAATTTTAAATTCAAGTTGATGGTTTCTATTAGAGTTCTGTTTTTTCCCTCTTAAGGCAAAAGTACGCTTTCTCGTTTTCTTTTTTGCACATGCTCTTTCTCCCTCTCAGATGATTCTGGAAATGGAAGAAACAGCTGAAGGGGAAAGAAAGAGGCAAAGGAAAAAAGTCATTCATGAAGACACCACGTTTGTTAGGGTAAGGAAATTTTTGACTCCTGTCTGAAACTCAATACTATCCATCAGGTAATTTAGAAAATTAAAAAATACTCTCCCTACATTATGGTAAAAAGTGTCATGTTCCAAAGGTTCCCTCTGTTGCCCTTGCCTTTTCTGATTAACATACCATATTAGCATCAATTATAACTACCTAAGCCAGAGCTGGAGCTGTTCTTCACTTTTCTCTTTCCCTCACTCGATGTTTGGTCCGTCACCAGATTTTATCCTTTTTATTTGTAACCTCCTCCTAAGGACAGTCCATCTGGTATGCACATCCCTTCACCCTCCCCTCACCCATACACACACTTTACCCTTTCTTTACATTTTTAGTTCAATGTCACCATTTACATACCAAGTTAAGTTACTTGCCTCAACTTCATGCTCCTACAATACTTTGCAGTATCTAGTAAAACCTGTCAGATAACTATAGGTGTCCAAAAACTCAACTGCTGCATTATTATTAAAATACAGTATTTTTCAGTTGGTCCTCTAGAGTGTGGAAGAGACAGAAATAAAGATGAGTGATTATAAACAAATCTGTAGCTTATACTGAACAGAGTATCAAATAATCACATGGCAGCTACTCACAACTGGCCACCACCATAGAAGACAAAACCTGGGGAAAACATAGGTGTCCATCCCCCCATCACAGCGTATAGTCCTGACTTATTTTTCTTCACTACTGGTCCATGAACTCCTGGAGGAAAAGTCATGGTCTTATTCCACTTTCTTTCCTCAGAATTTGAAACAATACCTAGTATATTATAGAGGCTCCATAAGTGAGTGAACCAATGAAGAAATGAATTATAAATTCATTGTCATTCTAGAAAAGTTACTAGTATTCTTCACTTCCTCAGAATGTAACAAGATTACTTACATAATGATAAAAGAGTTTTTATGTTTCCAGAAACATACTGCATTGGGCCACAAGGGGGTTTGATCACACTCCAAGCAGGCTAATTAATAATATAGTGTCCCTCCAAGATAGTGTTCTGCAAATATTTTAACGATATTTATGAAAAGGAGGATCTCTGCCTTTCCTCCAACCTGCCCACTGCTCCAGCAATGCGTCAAACAGGAATGTGCTCCTTCCCACAGGACAAGGGACTCCATAGAACAAAAGAGGGACAGTGTGAGAAGTAAGGGAGATGATTTTCAGAAATATCAAATAAAAGCTGGTCTGTCTAGTTAACAATAGGTTTACAACCTATTGGAAATATGTATGAACACCGCTCCCCCACAAAGGAGTCCCAAACCCTTAGACACTTCACTTCCTGTTTCTTCCCCTCTGTTTCTCAGGCTTATTGTCGTGGGCTTTGCAATGAGCATGCACCAAAGAACTGAAGTCTCTGCATCACCTACAAGGAATGTACATTTGTTCCACTCAGACTACCTTTTGCCTTACATGGGCATGGGTGACCTCCAGGCAAGGCTATTACCTCTGTAGTACTCAGCCAATGAGGAATCAGGGGAGGGACTTGCACACTAGGAGATAAACTGCCTGCTGTAACTGCCCTAAGCGTGCCTATCAGACACCCACTCTTGAAGAACATTCATTAAAGCCTCGCTTCACTGTACTCTGAGTCTCCAAGTCCCTCCTTTGATTGGGTGGGTGGGCTTATTTCTCACAGACAGTTCAGTGAGGGCATCTGATGCTAGGGCATCTCACCCTTCCGGCCTTATCCTGGTGGCAACCCTAAGGATTTCTTCCATCCACACATAACAATATTATCCCCGAAAAGAGCTCTGATAAACCTAATTTTCCTCTTGTTTTATTTCTATGACTAGTGTTGTTTTAGCTCCTCTTATGTACTGCCTCTCCCTATTCCCACAACCCTCCCTCAGTAATTCAGCCCCAAAAATATACCTGGAAGTTAAAAACTTGTGTCCTTTTGGAGAGCTGGGAACAATCATCACATTATTTATTCCCACATCCTGCCCAGATTAGCTAATGCTTTTACAGAAAAGCCTAAGGTATGTCACAAGCCCCTCAGATTCCAACTGAACTCATTAGCTCTTTTACCATCTTAAAAATCTTTTATTGTAGTAACACACATAAAACAGAAAAATTGCCATTTTAACAATTTTTAAGTGTACAATTTGGTGGCATTAATTCTGCTCACAATGTTGCGCAACCATCACCACTATTTCCAACACTTTTTGTTAATCACATCAGAGACTCTAACTGCCAAGCAGAAACTCCCACTTCCCCCTGCCCCCAGGCCATAATAATGTCTCATCTACTTCTGTCTCTATGAATTTGCCTCCAAGATATTTCACATAAGTGGAATTATACAATATTTGGCCTTTTGTTTCTGGCTTATTTCTGTTAGCATAATGATGTCAAGGTTCATCCATGTTGCAGCGTGTGTCAGAAATTCCTTCCTTTCTATGACTGAATATTCCACTGTGTGTGTGTGTGTGTGTATAATAAACCACATTTTATTTATCATTCCTTCATCTGTTAATGGACATTTGGGTTGTTTCCACCTTCTGTCTATTATGACTAATACTGCAATGAACAATGGCATACAAGTATCTGAGTCTCTTGTTTTTAATTCCTCTGTGTATATACCTAGCTGTGGGATTGCTAAGTCATATATTAATTTTATGTTTAGCTTTTTAAGAAACCACCAAATTATTTTCCACAGTGGCTGTACCATTTCACCTCATCAGCAATGTATCTACTTTATTGTTGCTCATGATTTTGGTGTCATGTCTAAGAATCCATTGCCAAATCCAAGGTCATAGAGATTCATACCTGTTTTCTTCTAAAAGTTTTACAGCTTTAGCTCTTATATTTAAGTTGTTGATCCATTTTGAATTACTTTTTGTATATGCTGTAAGGTTGAGTCCAACTTCATTCTTTTTGCATGTGGAAATCCAGTTGTCATAATTTGTTAAAAAGTTTCTTCTTTCCTCACTGAATGTACTTGGCACACTTCAAAAATCCATTGGCCATAGATGTAGAGATTTACTTCTGGACTGGTCTATATGTTTATCCATATGTAAGTACCACACTGTTTTGATTACTATAGTAGCACTGAGGTAAATTTTGAAATCAGGAAATGGGAGTCCTCCAACTTTGTTCTTTTACAAAATGTTTTGGCTATTCAGGGCTCCTTACAATTCCATATGAATTCAAGTCAACTTTTCCATTTCTGAAACCTTTACCATTTTAATACTTTTTTAGAAATTTAAATTTAATAGCATTAATGATAATCATATAACTGAAGAGTGATTTTACTTCATTTTACCAATTTGATATTGTTTTCTAAAAGCTTGGCTAAGACAGTTTATGTTCTATAAAGGACAAGTGGTATTAATTACAGAAATATGTTCCAACAATATCTTGGAAAGCTATTACTATCACTTCACAGTTCAACTGGTCTCCTCCTAAGACCCTCAGGGTTCCCAGCTGAAGACTACCCTGAGTTTGCAGTTGGATATAGCTCAGCTAAAACCTGGTTCTAGTCACTTACCTGTCAGATCCCAGATTATAGTGATTATATGTGCCTTGGGGATGAAAGAAGACACCCCACTTAAATTTCTATTGTCTTTAAACTCAAAGCACATTGAGTTGTAACTCCATGCTTAACCAGAGTAGGTATGATTTCAAAATCAGTTTCTGAAGCCTAGGAGGGATGAGAACATATAAATGCAAGAAAAAAAATTATAGGTCCATATACCCTTATCCAAAATCTTTAATGCCCAAACCTTTGTGTTTCTGAAATCAAAAAGAAGATAATTCTTATATGTATACAGTATATACACACTCAGTGGGATCTGGGACAGCACTCCTTACTCAAAGTCATGTTTTGCAGCCAAAAATATGAACAGTCACTCTAAGTGGGATAAATAAAATATATAAATAGCCTCATGCTGGTGGAGGTCAGGTTTCTCTACCAAATGAGTTCAGATCTGTCAGATATTTGTTTTTGAGTATAGTTGACAGTGTTATGATCTGTCAGGTTTTATAACCAAATGAATTATCAAATAATTTCTTTTCAGCACTTTTTTTAAAGTTTATTTATTTATTTTGAGAGAGAGAGAGAGAGAAAGTGAGGGGGGGTGTGCAGAGAGAGAGAGAGGGAGAGAGAGAATCCCAGGCAGTCTCCACACTGTCAGTGCAGAGCTCAATGAGGGGTTTAAACTCATGAACCATGAGATCATGACCTGAGCTGAAGTCAGATGCTTAACCAACGGAGCACCCAGGTGGCCCTCTTTTCATCATTTTTTAGATTTTTGAATTCTAAATAAGAAGTGTGAAAGTTTAACAACTAAGAATGTAGTTAGCACACAAAAGAGAAAAACCCAAAACCCAATTACACAGCTTGCAACTGCCTTAGAATTAAAGACTGGGAAGAACCCCATGGGTGGCCATCATCTCTCATCATCTCACAAGTTGAATGTTTACCAAATCAATATTCTTCCAGTAATCAGCTACAAAAATAAACCCAGAAAGTAAACCCTAAATTTGCATAAAAGGAAAACCAGGATTAATATACCATTTTTTTAAGTCATCAAATGACAAAAAATAATGACTATTACCTAATATTAGCAAAGGAGCAAGGAACACATACAGATTTTGCTAGTGTCAGGTTGTATGAGTTTCTGGTTGGCAACTTGGCAAATGGAGCAAAAGCTTTAATATTAGTCATACTCTTTGATCTTATAATTCTAATCTCTAGGAAACAATTCTTGCTTAAGTCAATGAAGATATAGCTATTGATAATATATAATGCAATTATTTAAAATAATTTTGTAGAAAAATATTCACACAAAATTTTAACAACATACTTTAATGTAAAACAAAAAGCAGATTATAAAACTGCATTTAGGGGCGCCTGGGTGGCTCAGTTAGTTAAGCATCCAACTTCGGCTCAGGTCATGATCTCACTGCTCATGTGTTCAAGCCTCATATCAGGCTCTGTGCTGACAGCTCAGAGCCTGGAGCCTGCTTCAGATTCTGTGTCTCCCTCTCTCTTGGCTCCTCCCCTGCTCATGCTCTGTCTCTGTCTCTCAAAAATAAATAAAACTGTTAACAAAATTTTTAGAAACTACATATAGTATATGCCCAAAAAATTCAAAGCAGGAACTCAAGCAAATATTTGTATGCCCTGTTCACAGCAGCATTATTCACAACAGCCAACAGGTGGGAGCAAACCAAGGACTCATCTGCAGATGAATGGATAAACAAAATATTCAGTGCAATATTATTTAGCCTTAAAAAGCAAATTCTGACCATGCTCCAACATGGATGAATCCTAAGGACATTTTGCTAAGTGAAATAAGTCACAAAAAGGCAAATACTATATGATTCCACTTATCTGATATCCCTAGAGTTGTCAAATTCAGAGACAAAGTAAAACAGTGGTTGTCAGAGGCTAAGAGAAGGGAAGTGTGGGGAATTATTGTTTAAAGGGTTTTTAAACAATTTTAAACTGAAACAGAGTTTCAGTTTTCTACAGTGAAAAATTCCAGAGATGGATGATAGTGACTGTTGTACAACAGTGTAAATGTACTTAACACCACTAAACTGTACATTTAAAAATAGTTACAATGGGGGGCACCTGGGTGGCTCAGTCTGACTTCGGCTCAGGTCATGATCTCACGGTCTGTGGGTTCGGGCCTGCGTAGGGCTCTGGGCTGACAGCTCAGAGCCTGGACCCTGCTTCGGATTCTGTGTCTCCCTCTCTCTCTGCCCCTCCCCTGCTCAAAGGGGGATAAATAAAACATATAAAAAAATTTCTTTTAAAAATAGTTTACAATGGTAACTTTTAGGTGATGTCCTCTCTCCACAGTGAAAACAAAGTAATGTATAGTTTAAAACAAAACTGCAACAACGGTGGATGAAATTGCACAGGGTAGCAGGTGCTGGAGGTCCTAAGACAGAGGAGCAGAAACAAGATCTATCATATACTCTACCCTCCTTAGCTGCAGAGCTCTTTGAAGGCTTGAGTCCATACCTGCTGTCTGTGATGGCAGGTGTAGAGGGCTTTCACCGGGCTAGGGCTCTTATCACCTTGCCTGTATTTTACCTCTCCCCTTTGCCAGGAGCCATTTTCCAATAACCTGCAGTGTATATAAAACAAATAAAAGGGGCACCTGGGTGGCTCAGTCGGTTAAGCTTCTGGCTCTTGGTTTTGGCTCATGTCATGATTAAATGGTTTGTAGGTTCAAGCCCCATGTTGGGCTTCACACTAGCTGCGAGGAGCCTCCTTGGGATTCTCTTTCCCTCTTTCTCTGCCCCTACCCCATTTGTACTGTCTCTCTCTAAATAAACTTTAAACAAACAAAACCCTATATATACCGTATGATCTAAATTTGTGTAGAGTAAAAATAAATTTAAGCAAAAGATAATGGGTGAGGGGATATCAGGTGTTTTCACTTTATTATTTGTATATGTTTTCCAACTTTCTACAATGAATAAAAAACATCAACATGTAAGAAATGTCTCGATCTTCACTACAAGCCAACTTCTTGATTGCCACCCTCTAGTATATCTTCTCCCCCCAAAAAAGACTTGCTATACCCAAGTCTTCTCCATCTCAGTAAATGGCCCCCAAATCTACCAAATTAATCAAACCAAAATTACTGGAGTTACCCATGGCTCCTTTCTCTCATACCTCTGCATTTAACTCCTCAATAAATCTTGTCAGCTGAATTTTCAAAGTCCATCCAAATTTTGACATAAGTTACTTTAAAAAATTATGTTTATTGATTTTTGAGAGGGAGACAGAGTGTGAGCAGGGGAGGGGCAGAGAGAGAGAGAGAGAGAGAGAGAGAGAGAGAGAGAGAGAGAGATTGGAATCCAAAGCAGGCTCCAGGCTCTGCACTGTTAGCACAGAGCCCGACGTGCAGCTCAAACAGACAAACCGCGAGATCATGACCCGAACCAAAGTTGGTCACTCAACCAACTGAGCCACCTAGGCACCCCAGATTTAATTACCCAGAAAGCAGCTACTTCTCCCCATTCCCATAACGCCTAGAGAATACCAGCTAACACTTAAGGAGTGTTACATGCCAGGGCTTGTTTTATAGCTAAGTTCTTTTTCTACATGAGCCCATTTCATCCTCACAGCAGCCCTGTAGGGTATAAATAAGTATTATAGTTACCTTTACATCACCACTGAAGAGGCACAGAGAAGTCAAATATTTTGTCCAAGATCACACATAGCTAATGAGCAGGAGAATCAGAATTTGAACCTAGAAGCCCAACAACTATGCATGTAGACATATTACACTGCCCCTTGGCCTTAGGAAGTTTGCTCTCTCGCATTCTCTGCTCAATATCCCTGCCTCAGGAAGGCTGTCCCTGAAATCTTAACTTTTCCAGTCCCAGAGTAGAGCCACTGTTCTCTGCCACCTTGCCCTGCTGTACTTTCCTTTAGTACTTAATAACAGCTTCATTATTATATATTATGAGAGTTCCATGAGGGAGAGACTCTGCCTTGTTTCTAACTGAATCCCAAGCACTGCAGAATTCCTTAGAACAGTACCTGGCCCATGTTAGGTACTCCATAGTTATCTGCTGAATGACTTACCAAATGGATGCATAACTTCTATAAGGCTGGCTGCTGGAGTCAGACCTGAATTCAAATCCCAGACCTACCACTTCCTAACTATGTGACTTTGGGCAGTTTATTCAACCTTTCTATGCCTCGAAGTCTACACCTGAAGAATGGGAATGACAGTGCTTCCTCTCGGGGTTGTTTTGAACATGAAACAAATGGTGGCATATGAAATGTTTAGCGTGGTACCTGCACATATAAATGCTAGATAAACATTATCTACAAGTATTATAGGGGGTGGAGGGGGGTGGGGGGAATGCTATGTTTGAACCTTCCTGAAATTCTTTTCATTTTTTAAAAAGGGGTAGAGTCTTTGGACTATGCCAAGAAATTAGAATGCTGAGAGCAGCTTATTAAGTGTTCTGTTACATCAAAAATTAGGAAAGCAGGACACCTGGGTAGCTCAGTCAGTTGAGCATCTGACTCTTGATTTCAGCTCAGGTCAGGATCTCAAGGTCATGGGACCAAGTACCATGTTGGGCTCTGTGCTGAGCTTGAGAGTCTGCTTAAGATTCTTGCTCTCTCTTCCTCAGCCCCTCTCCCCGGCTTGCATGTGAGCTCTGTTTCTCTCTCTCTCTCTCTCTCTCTCTCTCTCTCTCTCAAATAATTAATCAACAAACAAAAAAACAAACTTGAAAAAAACTGGGGAAGTGTCTGTAAACTCAGTCTAATATGGAAAACGAAGAGGATTCAAGAAACATGTAAATCCATTTTTATGCATTCTCTACTGTATTATTATTTAAATATTTCTAAATCATGCTCATTACTTAAATTTTGGATGTGTGGGTATATTTTTTAAGCTGCTGGTTAAATAAGAAACTGAGAGGACAAAAACTCCTTCCAAATGGATTAGTTTTAATAGTGCAGGATATTATTTCAGGCTAAAAAGAATTGAATGTCTAGATGGTCAAAGTAATTTAAATTCATATTTGGCCACTGCCCCTTGTGCTGCCACTGCTCAGCGAAACACAACATAGTCAAGTGCAACTCTAGCAGCAAAAACCTCATCCTCTTTCTTTTTACTTTTCTACAGCCCAGTGGCCTCTGGGGAAGAGGGGCACTCAGACCCCACGCCAGTCATTCCCTTCTGTTAAAGAGTGGTGAGAGCGATGGCCATCCTAACTGGTGAGGATGCAGGGAATGTGCTAGGAGTTGGTGGCCGTTTGAGGGAGACTAAGACCTGGGTGGGGAGAGAGGAATCACAGCAAGAAGCACCCCTCAGACAGGCAAGCACCTCTCCAGACGGTCCTAGGTAATGAACCCAGGCCCTCTACTTCACAGAAAAATAACCAACTCCATGTATCTCTTTCTTTCATTACACTCTGATTCTGTAACTTGACATACCAGCCAGTAAGAACCTCCCACTACTCTTCCCAGTAGAAGGCATGGGGCACAGTATGGGGTGGGGAGGGTGGCAAGCAGACCCAAACAGGAACATTCCAATCCTAATTTGGAAGCTCTTTATTTAATGGGCTGGAAGGCCACTTCTTTTAGAATCCCATCAGGGACTTCAATCATGTGATTATCCTCCAGCTGGCCAGATGCAACTAAAGAGGTTCAAGCATTTCTACTCTAGAAAATACCACAAAGTAGTTATTTGAGATTGTAAAACTAAACAGATCATCTGAACATAGCTAAATCAGCTCAGAGATGAGAAGTATTTCCATTTTCTCAAAATCTGCATTTAACATGCTAATTACAGAAATAATACTACAAATGACACTTAAAGCAGATTGCCTTTCCCTAGGGAGTAATAATCTTGAGGCTTGTTCCAGGATCAAATGTCTTAAATTACCGGTCCTTTGTGAGTTCATCTCATGCCTGCTTCTGTCCTTGTCCCCCTTCTGTGTACCAGGTTTATATAAGCATCAGGCTTTCACACAAAATAACATCAATCATTCATGCAACATGCAACATGAGGTAAGCATTACAGGCGTTAGAGATGTAAAAATGTTCACTAAGACATTTACATATGAAGGTTTTAGGTAAACAAACAAAACAAGCAACATACAAGTGACCATCCAAGGAGAAGAGATGCTGTACAAGGCTCAGAAGGTGCTCCTGATCAGCCTGGCTGGGGGTTAGAGGAGGTAGTTGGTCCCTACTCCAAGTTCTGAGCCATTTACAAGAAGAGATAGGAGACCATCTAAGAGGCTGTTAAGAAAACCCAGGCTGGAACTAACATAATGATGGTGGTAATGGGAATGAACAAATTAGACAGAGTCCAGGGATATTAAGGCCTTAGAATCAACAGGCCCTGTAGGTGACTAGAGAGGAAGGTTAGAGATGCCCTGTCCTGGATGACCTGGGCGACTGGGCTTACTAAGCAAGAAGGGCTTTTCAAAATCCCCAACTTCTTCTTAACCTTCTGATTTGTAGAGAAAATGCAAAACTAGATGCTTTCAGAGAGGAACGCCATGAAGTTCTGTTGCCCAATCAACCAAACTACATTCATTTATTCATTCAACTACCAAGTATTTGGTGCCAGGACCGGTCAAGGCTCTGGGGCTGCAGCAGTGATTGAGGACCCTGCTTCCTACCCTCTCATCCTCCTGGGCCTGAAGCTTCCTCCCACACCTTGGTTCCCATTCCTATTGGCTTCTTTCTAGAGGATATTCAGTACGTTTTCCTGTGACTTCAACCTACTCTTCATTTGCCCCTCACTGACATCTTTCATGCTCAAAATTCTTCCATCGAAAAGAGAAGAGAGGAGAAGAGAGAGCCCCTCTCCTTGGGCACTGTGGCACTATCAAAATGTCAAATGCACATGCCCTTTGTCCCCACAACTGGTAAATATGTACAAGTATGTTAAGTATAGCATAGTGTGAGAAAACAAAAATTTCTAAATAAAACTCAAAAATTCGGAGAATATACAACACAATAGCAGACTATATACATCTGTTTTATGTGACGAAAGGTCTGAAATACACAGGTTAAAAATGCAAGCTTTATCAGACTATATGGCAATAAATCCAATTTTTGTAAAGTAAATGTGTATCAATGTATGTATATAATAGCATATTCACAGAAGAACTTGGAAGATATACCTCAAACCATTAACGGTGGTTATATATGAGGGAATGCAATTAGAGATTATTCTCATATTTTTTACTTAATTTTTTAATGTTTTTTAATTTTAGAAAGAAAGCATGCCTGTGAGCAGGGGGCAGAGGGAGAGAGAGAGAATCCTAAGCAGGCTCCACGTTCAGCACAGAGCCCAACATGGGGCTTGATCCCACGACCCTGGGACCACAACCCAACCCGAAACCAAGAGTCAGATGCTCAACTGTCAGTCATATTTTATATGTTTAAAACTTTTACAATGAGTACGTACTGCTCTGAAAATCAAAATAAAACAATAAAGATAAGAGGCTATAAGAGGCTATCATAAAAAGGAAAAACAACAACTTTATCAGCCTTTTCCACTGCACTGAGTACAACATAGTCCAAAATCCTTACTACTATTGCCAGGGCTAGATGAGCTGGCACCCCTCTTCCGGGGACTCCGCTTCTAACCACCTACCACCTGACTCTGGTAAAGGTCATCTAGGACTTGCACGCGGCTGAACCTAACATCTGCTTTACATTTCTGCCTTATTTAACAGCACAACAACCTTTGACACAGCTGGCCGTAACTTCTTTTGAAGACGCTCTTCTCTTGCTTTTCTTCTCTTAGAGGTTATTCCATCTCTCTGGTCCCCTCTGTTGGTGCCTTCTCCTGGATTGGAGCTTGACCTCTGAAAATATTCAGGTGTCCACCCCTGGCCCACTCCTCTGTAATCTATCCACGGCATCTATTGACAGCCTTAGACTAAAGGTTCCAACTGCACTGCTCTATTTCAAGTAGTCTCTTTTCAACTCCAGATTCATACATCCAACTGCTTATGTGACCCCTCCACTTAGAAACCTCCCAGACATGTCAGACTCACAGAGCGTTCCCACAGGACTTATGTTTACACACATGCACAGAGCTACTCCTTCTCCATTATTTCTTGTGTGAGTAAATGGCACTACCATCCATGCAGCTGGGTAAGCCAAAAACCTGGGTGTCATCCTGGACTCTCCTTTCTTCTTCATCCCCACAACCAAATATTCACCAACCTGTCGTGCTGAACAGATCTTGAGTCTGCTTCTTCTCTCCTTCTTACAATACCAAGCAGCTTTGATCTGGGCTAGAGCACAAATTCCCTGACTGATCACCTGCCAGCAATTTCTACCCCCTCCCAATCCTTTCTCCCTACAGTAGCCTAAGTGACCTTTGAAAATGCAATTCTGAAAATGAAATTCAGTGCTCCTCTGCTTTAAACCCTTTAGTGGCTTCCCATTAGGAAGCTACTTTCGAATTTATGATCACAAGCATGTGTTCTTTCTGTAAAGGGGAACAGAAAGAACAATAATTTTAAAGGAGTCTAGTTACAAAGAGACTGTAAGCATCATGAGAGCTGGGGTTATGTCCGTTTAGGCTGATGCTGAAGCCCAGTGCCTGGCCAGGTCTCTGCACATAGCTGGCTCTAATAACTGAATGACTGAATGAATGGGTGAGATGCAAGAACCTAGGCTGGCCACTGAGTTGAGGAAGGCATATTTCTGTTGTTGCGCTTTGTCTTGTAAGATGAAATACATATTCATATTAATATATCACATATTCATATACACACACACAAACGTTGATGGAAGAGTGAAAGAAAAAATACACAGGAGGGGTCACTGATGGAGAGAGGCATAGGCAAAGGGTTAAACTCAAACAGAGAAGCAAAGTTAAGTGTAAACATAAATTTGTATGTGCATTACACATATACACACACAATTTTTTTTTTGAGGGAAGAAAATAAGTTGAGGCAGTGTCCCCTGAAGGTTTCTATTCCCTCTGTGATTTAAGAGGCAAGACGATCTCTAAGAATGAGGGAAAAGTGTGAAAAACAAACATGAGAAAAGCATGAGAGTCTGAAATCCTTTCAAGGACTGATACAATGTATGAGTGTCAGCTGGCTAGGTGTGCAGGGTTCAGTTTCTGTTCTGTTGTAGTTTTTTTCCTGAGCTCCGCAACGCTCAAAAGTCTGATTTTCTTTTCGGCCTCCTGCCCCTAAGACAACAGCTCCCCAGAGTCAGCGTAAGAATCAAGTGTATCCTAATAGCCTGGGGAACTCTAACAAAATGATTCCTGTGTCCCACCCAACAGAGATTCTGTGTTAGTAACAGGGGGCAGGGATGGCTCTGGAGTGCAATTCGGATTGGGAAGCACTGTCCTAAGGAGCCTCGCCTTGGTCTCTGGCCCACAGGGTCACTGGCCTCACAGATCCCATTTTATCGTCATTCACCATACTGACCACTGCTGAGCACGCTGGGTTAGTGATCAAAGCAGCCAGTCAAAACCATAGTGACTGGACAAAACTGCAGTGTCCACTCTGTCATTCCATCTAACAAGAAATAGCAACATGGAGGACAGAGAAAATACAGATGCGGCTATCATCTACTCACACATGGCTCCCATAGGAAGGACAATTTCCTGGTGGGGTGCTACCAAGAATGGCCATCCCTATTAGAGGGTAAAAGGAAAAAAAAAAACAGACCTCTTTCTCTATTATCTTCCCTGTTTTTCTGGCCCAAAACTAACACTTTATCTCCCTATCGAGAACATGAATCCAAGTATGCTTTGCAGCTCAACTCCTATCAGCTGAAAGTAGCCCAGAGGAGAATAAAATTCAGAATTTTTAACCTTTTAACAGTTTCTTGTTCATGAAACGTGATTGCACTTTTACTTGAGACTTTAAAGATATCAGAGTTACAGAGACTGACAAATATAGGGTAAAGCTTAACTCCCACATTTCTTCAGCTGGCTGTTGCCAACTCGGTTTCCTAATCTGGTGGGTGTTCAGTTACACATGATTATCTCGACTTCTTAGAAATAAAAGCAATCTTTGGGTACAAAGAGATCTCAAAATCATTTACTTCAATCCCTTGGACTTACAGATGGGAAAATAATGAGAGAGAAGGCACAGGATTTAGTATGAAATCTGGGAACAGAACCCAAGCTTCCTAACTCCTGGTGCAGGGAACGTTCCAACATACTCAACCCCAACTGTATGTAAGAAAAGAACTAGAGTCAGTGAAAATGGAGACTCACAAGTGTGATCAAATGCCTCATAAACAACAGAGAAAAACACACCAAGTGAGGCTTTCATTTAAAGCTGGAGTACTAAACACCTGCACGGAGTCCTCATTCCACCTCAAACACCACTCGAAAATAAACGGATATAAAGAGAATAGGAGAAGAGATAGTAACACAATTTTGGAAGACGGAGAACAAATAGACTAGTGGCCAATGGCTCAGCAGCCTGGAGAAAGCTCAATCCAAAACCAGGACCATCTGGAAGCAATTTCATTTAAATGATAAACTCTCAAGGGGCTGAGGGACTGGTAGCACCAGGTTCCTCTGGAAATGGGGGTGAAGGTGGAATTGGTTGAAAATCCATTTAAGAAGTAGAGAGACGCCCAGACTCTCTCCCTCACTCCTTGAAGTAATTGCCTCCAACCCCCCATGCCCCACGTAGAAGACTGGGAATGTATTCTCTGAAAAGAGTCAATAAGGGATCCTTGGACTAGAGGATTCCAGGCATAGCTGAGGATTGGGAATCCATACTGAAAAGAGATTACACAGTAAAATTACCACTGAACGTTTCCAGAGAATCTGGTCAGTTCAAAAAAACAAAACAAAACAAAAACAAATAAAAACAAACAACAAAAAACCTAAAAATGCTAACATCAGGGTTTCCTAAACTAAACAAAAACAAACACCTCAGCCAGGTCATCCTAGAATGAAGCTAAACACAATGTGCTATCAAAGAACTTCCAGTCATCCTTTTAGATAGCTAATCTAAAACAGGAGGTAATAATAAGAATTTCTGGATATTAGGGAAAGCATCTAACAGAGAAACAACAAAGCAACTTAGAGGAGAGAGAAAATCACAGGAAGAAGAAAGTTAAAAATAATTCAAAACTCTAGCATCTTCAGATATCTGAGAAAAGTACATTCGTGAAATAAGGACAAGATATTATGAGACAGAGAGAGAGAGAGAGAGAGAGAAGTAAAAATATTAACTCTTAGAAATTACATTGATGGCATATTGAAGTCAACACAAAGCTTGAAAGATACAATTCAGGAAATGTCCAAGAAAGTTGAATAAAAAGACAGAGATAGAAAGCAGGAAAGATGGAAAGTTTGGGGGCCAATTCAGGATAGCCAAATCCAGAAAACAGAGTTCATCATCAAAGAAAATGGAGGGGAAGTGATTGTAAAGGAAAGAAATTTCCCAGCATCAAAGGGCATTTTTTTTTCCAGGATTGGAGGACATTTTTCACCCAAAACTGAAGAATACTGTTTCCCTTTAAAGATAAGGCAGAAATGGGGAGAAGGGAGGGGACAGGGTTTCCATAGTGAAGAGGTTGAGTTTCCAGCACATTAAATGCCAATAGAACTATACCAAGGAACATCATAATGGGAATTTCCCAAAAGAGTTTTCATACCAAGGATTTTAAGTCCAAATGGCAGAAACTACTCAAGAACAACACTGGAAAGCAGAGGCTTCAAAATTCTGAGAAGAGATGATTTCTACTCAAGAATTATAAAGTTAGTCAAGCCATCAGTTAAAAGCCAGGGAGAACAAAGGCATCGTCAGACCTGCAAGTCTCAAAAACTTATCTCTTCATACACCTTTTCTCCATAAGGAAATGGAGACTGTGTGAAGCAGTAAACCAACAAAGAATAAGTCATTAAGTTCCAGAGACCAGTGGCTCCAATACGAGAGAGGCAAAAGGAGTCCGCAGGAGGGCAGTGAAAGGGAAGCCATGAAAGCAAGCTAAAGACAAGATCAGAAGGGTCTGAGAGGAGTTGACTCCAAAAAGATGAACTTGGTGCATTCTCTAGGTGGTCGACTGAGAGATTTATACGTGGGGTAGAGTAGTTTAGAAGCCTTAGCTTAGAAGTAGCTTAGAAGGGTAGAGTCTCAGGTTGAATATTCCAAAGTACATCCAAAATGAAGAGATAAGAAAACAAGTCAGTATTCGCTGTGTAGTTTTGAGAGGAAAAGTAATCAAATGATATTGCAGGGCTCTTCTGTGTAAAGTATGACGTAGTTCTAACAAAGCAAGTGCTGCACATCAATCTTACCAAAATTACAATACAATTACAATATTGGTAAGCATGGGGCTGGGAAATGGTAGCATGGGGCTGGGAAATCTGTGTGAGAGGGGAGAAGAATAGGGGTAGATGAACCCGAGCTAAACTTTTCATCAGTAGATAATCCCTCAAACTAAAACACAGATGAGTAACAACATGATTATGTTAACTAAAGATATAGAAGTTATTGCTAAAATAATCAGCTAAAGTTGAAAACAGTTGCCTCTGGGGAACAAAAAATGGAGGGGGAGATGCTCTTTTTCATAACAAATCTTATTTAATTTTCTACTTATATAAACTTTTAAAAATCATATACAACACTTTGCCAAAAGTAAAAAAAAATCATTTTTTCCATTAAAAAAAACTCGAAGTGAGGACTCATGTCTAACATCTCATGACAGGACACATAAACACAAGAACCCCACTTCTGGCACCTAAGATATGCCAGGCACTGTGCTAGATGCAGAACACATAACAGATAACACAGAAAAAGTCCCTTTTCAGGAAACTGATATTCCATAAAGAAACTAAATGTAAGGGGCGCCTGGGTGGTTCATTCAGTTAAGCATCCGACTCTTGGTTTCGGTTGAGGTCATGATCTCCCAGTTCATGAGTTCCAGCCCCACATCAGGCTCTGAGCTGGCAGCACAGAGCCTGCTTGGGATTCTCTCTCACCCTCTCTCTCTCTCTCTTCCCCTCCCCTCATTCATGCTGTCTCTGTCTCTCTCAAAATAAATAAACTTAAGAAAAAAAAAAACTAAATATAAAACAGGATAGGAATGTATCTATTAGAAGCAGCAACACATACAGTTTGAATGACCCTGAGAATTCACCAGAGTGAAGGGTAAAGACCCCAGATCGCAGCAGAGTGAAGAGGAAATGGGTAGTGGAGTGGTGTAGTATACCTGCACGACATTTAGGGAGTCTCCCTTAACAAAAGACTGAGAAAGGGGGTGAGAGATGGAGAGGGATATTAGGAGTGAAAAAGGTGTTTTTGGTTCTTTAATTTTTAATACAAGGGTACCTGAGCATTAATTCACTTATTCCTTCAGTCATTCACAAAACACTTATTGAGCACCAGAACAGTATTCCTATGCAGCTTATGATATACTGGGGGGACAGAGGCCATAAACAAAACACACAGAGCTAATTTCAGGTAGAGATAAATGCTTTGAAGTCAAATAAAGCAGGTGCAGGGAACAGAATTAACAGTGCTATTTGGGATAGGTGAGTCAGGGAGGCCAGCAAGCTCTGAGGGGGTGGCATCTGAAGGAGAACTGAATGAAGCCCAAGAGCAAGAATCCTAGACAGAAAGGGTTGGGAGGTGAAAGCCAGTGAGAGGAGGATGAGAAGAGCATTCTTGGCAGGAGGGGTACACTTCAAGGGACGGTGAGGGGCCGGTGTGGCTGAAGCACCGAGAGACAGAGCAAGAAGACATGGGGACAGGGAGGTGGTGGGGGCCTTACAGTACATGGTTAAGAGTCCGCACTTTATATTGTTTTGTAGAGAAGCCACTGCACATAGTATAAAAGTATAATATAGAAGAATTCCCGTGGCTGTTGTGTGAACTCAGACCACAAGGTAATGAGTAGAGAGGCAGGAAGAGGGCTAAGGAAGTGATTCGAAGTCCCAGCAAGACATGATGAAGGCCTGGGTTCGGACTCAGGTGTGGGGTGGGAGATAAGGAGTGCTTGGACTTGGGATAGATGCTAATGGGTCCACTATGAGGTGTGAAGGAAAGGCAGGGATCCAGGAAGACTTCAGATTTGGGGGACTGAGCAACTGGGTGGAGTCAGTGCCAAGATGATGAAAAAAGGAAGAAGTGTAGGTTTAGAAAACAAATCAGATGTTGTTTTTGGAGATGCCATGTTTGCAAGGTCTAGAGGACAACCAAGTGGAGAGGTAAAGCCAGCAGCTGAAAAGCCAGGGGGAGACAGAGATCAGGGAGGCAGATATGGAAGTCATCACCAAATAGATGGAAATGACTATCACCCAAGTAGTGAGCTGAGATGGTAAGCGGTCAGAGCACAAAGCTGTTGGCACTCCAACGTTTAGAGGCCAGGACTAGGAAGAGAAGGATCCAGCAGGGGAGACAAAATACAAGCGAGCTGCAAGTGGAATTGAAATGGAGCAGCACCACAGAAGCCATGCACAGAAAGAATTTCAGGAAGGAGGGAGTGGTCAGCTGTGCCCGGTGCTGCTAACGATAAGCATAAGCTCCATGATCCAGGGCCAGGGCCTCCATGACTCATGATGAATCAACAATGCTCTGAGATAACATTCCTTACCCATAAATGCACTCAGACTACTTAGTAATCTGGAATAGTAACTCTCAGTTCATCTAGAACACCAACGCTGTTTCCATGAATGCCTCATCACACAGTCAGCCCTCCCTCCTTCAGGATTCTCCCAGGAAGCACCCGAGGAGATTCCCGTGCCTGAGAAATACAAGCAGCTCTCGTGGGTAGGCTTAAAAGAAACGGGGTAGCAGACCAGTGCTCACACAGCAAAGAGAATCAGGTATGCTTGGGTAGGACAGAACCATTCCACAGGTTTCTATATTTTTCTAACTCACAGCCTGTGAGAGAAAAATTAATGAAATCATCCCACCCATCTTCCATAGTCCCTGAAACTGCAAAATAACTGCAGTTTCTGCAACTTCCAATTACTGTTTCTAAACCCCTTTTCTTCCACTATTTGTTATATGATGCAGTATCTGACTTTTTTTTTATTAGTCAAGTTTACTAAGGTTTACCTTATTATACACAGTAAAAAATTTTACCCTAAGTCTGATGCGTCTTGACTAATGTATAGAGTCATGTAACCTCCAGGACAATGAAGATACAGAGTATTTCCATCATCCCAAAGAGCCTCCCCTTGTCCCTCTACACCCAATCTCCTCTGCCTGCTTCTAGTTCTTGGCAAGCAACCATCTGATGTCTCCCTACAGTTCTGCCTTTTCAGAATGTCATACATGGAATCAAATCATGTGCAGCCTTCTGTATCTGGCTTATTTCACTCGGCACAAGGCTCTCAAAATTTATCCATGTTGTTGCCTGTATCAGTAATCTGTTCCTTTTTGCTACTGAACACTGTTCCATTGTGTGGAGGTACCACAGTTTATCGATTTGCCAGCTGATGGACATTTGAGTTGTATCCATGTTTTGGTTATTATGAAGAAAACTTCTATAAACTTTTACTAGAAGGTCTTTTATGGACATGAGTTTTCATTTCTCAAGTCAATACCTAGCAGTGGGGTTGCTGGGTCATGTAGCATCTAGCTTTTGTCCACTAAGAGTAGCTAAACATCTACTGAGCCCTCACTTTCTAACACACAATGTTCCAAGCTCTTTATATGCCTTATGTTATTTAATTCTTAAAACGGCAAGTTTAATCAAGTTATTATTGTCCCTGCCTTTTTTGATGAAGAAACCAAGGCACCAAGGGCTCAGGTGACTTGCCCAAGATCACACAGTTAGCAGGCAACAGAGCCAGGACTCCCAAACCCAGGAATCACATGGCAAAGTGCAAATTATCAACTATTTGGCTTTGCTGCCTCCCTCAACTCAAATGCGTGATGGCTGAGACGGATTACAAAATGCTGCCTGTGTCTGGACCAAAAATGGCCATTGCTGACTATTCCTCTCCCCTCTTCAAACCATGACGATGAATACACCTATACTTTCTGTCACTGCAACAACAGCATGCCGTTTTAAAGTCAGAACTTTATAGGATGTTATGAAGAAATGCTTTTAACCCTGTCACAGAAGCTTATATATGGTAACCTATTAATGTTAAATAACAACTGCAAGGGAAGCTCAAGTCAGCCCACTTCTACCAGTACAGTAAATACTATCCTCTGGAGACTTCCACTCTCCTAAGAGGTCATGTTGGTAAGAAAAATTACAAGGACTTTGGAATCAAACAGACTTGGAATTTAAATACTGGCTCTGCTCTCTAGTGGACAGGTGCATATATACCCCTTCACATGCAAAAGCTGGTATGAATAAGTCCTAATTTGCAGGGTAGTCCTAAAGATTTGATGGCACAACATGGTTGAAACACTGAACGCTGTATCTTACATATTTAATAAACCTTCCTCTCTTCCATTCCCCTTCTCTTCCACAGTATACTGCTGAGCCCCTGAAATTAGTATGATAGCAAATTTATGACAGCAAAACGTTCCTTAGCTGAGTTTTATCAGTCTGTTCATTTTCCACCCAAATAGCAGCAAAGGAGAGACTGGAGAGAAGTGCTTCTCTAAAATTTCATATTTCATCTTTAAAAAAAAGTGATGTAAAATGTTGCACTTTATACTCCACAGTATAATAAAAAATATTTTAATATTAAAACACTTTACACTTACCTCCAGCTAAATGACTTAGCTTTCTCCTGAAATTTTTAAGAATATTTGTTTAAGAAAGATTCCCCTGGATATATGGTGGCCTCATTTACATGCTGCCACACTGCCACTTTCTTATTTTTAAGTTTTTATTTATTTGGGACAGAGACAGTACGAGTTGGGGAGGGGTAGAGAGAGAGGGGGACAGAGAGTCCCAAGCAGGCTCTGCACTGTCAGCATGGAGCCTGACATGGGGCTCGAACCCACGAAACCATGAGATCACGACCTGAGCCGATAAAACAGGAGACTAGGAAGTCTATGACTTTGGAATGAGCCCATACACTCCCGTCATTCTTCTCTCCTGGTTGCAACATCTTAACATCATTTTCACATTTACCCTACAACTCAGTCCAGTTTATAGTCTAGGCTCCAAAAGCTTCAAATTCTCCACACAAGAAAATAGCTACTTCATGTTACCTCTATGTGCAGCCTCCTGGCCTCTTCAGCCAAAGAAATACTGGTGGCAACCTGCTTTCTGAGACAAATCTCTGGTACCAGAGTACAGCTACAAGAGTAAACACAAAGACTGCAAACCGGGAGATATTTTTCAAATAAAAATAAGATACTGACCAAGCATGACCGTAAGTAAACTGGGATGACAGAAGACAGTTTTTTTATTTAATCAACTGAAAAGAATTTAACATATGAATCCAGAGAAGCCAAAGGATTGAATTCAGCTATGCTAACAGAATGTGTCTTCCCAGAGTTATATATGTAGTATGATAAAGGACATAATTTAATCCTTAAAACATATTTCCATGAAATAGCATTATTTTCTTCATACAACTTTTTGTCTTAAAGTAAATGCCACATACTCCCACTTACGCCATACACACTTGTAAGTATGTTATTCAAAAGTCCCCGGATGTTATAAGTAACTTAAACAACTTGTAAGGTCACTGAAATTTTGTTTCCATTGTTATCAAAAGCCTGTGAATTTTTTCCTCCCAAAATCTCTGTTCTTGAAGGTAGGGATGGGGAGTCCTTGTGTAGGAGATCTTGACTCACAGGACAGTGGGCCCTAGAAAAATAAATGACTTTTGCTTTCAGAAGCTATTTTCAAAAGTTAACAGATAGAAATGGATTCTTTTTGGCAATCCATGTGAACTAACTGAAAAATAAAGAATCAGGGAACTTCAACTCAACAAAGTATCTGGGAGCCTACACCATGCCAGCAAGTTAAAGAAAGGATGACTCCTGTAGTCTGGGAGTTGACAGTCTTAAGAGGAGAGCTGGAGGTGCTGTTCAAATATAAAAGAAGGGCATCTTACCCCAACTGGATGAGTGCAGAGTATAAGGAGTCAGAAAAGGCCTCCTGGAGGCAGGAACATCACCTGAAGGATGAGGAAGCATCAATAAATACAACAGACAAATATAAGGGGGTGGTGTCAGGCAGCAGAGACCAGTCGGAGGGTCAGCCCTGAGTCCCAAACTGGTCCCTGCAACAACTGGGATATGACCTTGAACAAGCCATCTGACCTTTTCAGTGTTCTTTTTTTCTCATCTGTGATTAGGGAGGGTTAGATTATCTCAGCTTACGTTAACCCTTGCTGTGCATCAGAATCATCTGGGAGCTTTCTAACAATACTGGCGTCCTCCTCCAGAAATGTGATTTCAACTGGTGGGGCTCTGTGTTTCTTTCAACAGCTTTCCAGGTGATGTGAGTCCGCAGCTGGGGCTGGGCCACTGGATGAGACGTCTCTCAGGTCTGTGGATCTCAGCCTCTAGTGCACAATAACATCCTCTGGGGAGCTTTTGAAAAATCCCAAGGCAGATTGCATTCCAAACAGTTAAACCAGAATCTCTACGGGTGGGACCCAGGCATCTGTATTTTTTAAAGTTCCCAGGCTGATTCCAAGGTGCAGCCTAGGTTGGAAACCACTGCTCTAGGCCCCCTTAATACTTCCATTTCCTATTACAGCCACAGCCACTGAAGGATGGGGGGGGGGGAGGGAAAGAGAAACTTTTAAGTCTCTCCCTCTCTTTTATGTCAAATTAAAAAGAGAACTGAATGTCAAAGACCACTGATGGATTTAAAATGGTATTACAGCGGGGTGCCTGGATGCTCAGTCAGTTAAGCATCCCACTTGGGTTCAGGTCATGATCTCACAGTTTGTGGGTTTGAGCCCCATGTCGGGCTCAGTGCTGACAGCTCAGAGCCTGGAGCCTGCTTCAGATTCTGTGTCTCCCTCTCTCCCTCTCTCTCTGCCCCCTGTTCATTCTCTCTCTTTCTCTAAGATAAACATTGAAAAAAAAATTTTAATGGGGTTGTAGCACACAGTAGGGTTGATTTTGGACATGTACATAATTCATGTCAATGCAGTATGGTAGAAAATACCCATTCCAAAATGCTCAGTTCTAAATTTAAAATTCAGTGGAATACATATAAAATGACTCCATGGCGTGTTCTCTGCAATACTGAGTTAGAATTTGATTTGCATGGCTGACTATAATATGAACATTACATTCCCTACCCCCAAGGTTACTTCAATCCACTTATTAGGGCAATGGTGAACTAAACAAACAGTAATTAGAAACACTCCAGACTACCTTTTAAATCTGTTGCTAAATTATATTTTTCTTGCACCAAAGCCCATACACACAGCAAGTCCACAAGCATTACAAAACCAAAACCTCAGAAATATTTACATTAATAAGAGCATAAGCTCCTCTGGGTCTTCATGTTGGATTCTGCCAGGAAGTAAGGGTTTCTTTGGAAGAGGGCTGTTCATTACTGTTATTTCTCACATCTGGGTAAATAAAGCACTGCCCACATGTGGTTAGAAATCCCAGGAGAAAATGAATTCTCCACGGGTCTGAAAATGAAGAACACCTCTGATAGACTGCCTCATTTCCTGAAATGAGTCAGAAATGAAAGTAATTCTTCAGCAAAGAACATCTGCACCGTGGCACAGCTTACAAAATACTGCCAGATGATACCTGTGGCTAAGAGGCCGGGCCTGAGGAAGGAGGGAGGGCCTGGAGAACAGGACGGGGCCTCTGCACTGCACTGCACTTCGTAGCAGAGCTACTGCTGCTAGCTTAGAGGGTCTGCAAATCCAATGAGTGGCCGGGCATCCCGGGCTCAGCTGTAAATCTTGATTAGCAGTAAGACTGCTTACATTCCATTAGAATGCTGGCCCCTCTCCAAAGAGTGGAAGCAGCCAGAAAGGATTCATGTGCCGTCGTGGGCACGGAAGCAGCAATTCTTACAAGAAAAACTGTTCTACTTAACTAAAAATAGTTTCTGCCTGCTCATGATTCAGAGAGACCTTTCTGCCTTAGGAGGAAGAACAGCGGCATGATATGACCTAACGCTGCCAAGGGAAGTCCCTCCTCCCACATTATGCAGGAAGGAGGCTGTGGCATATGGTCAGGGGCTGGAGGGTAAGAAAGACTGAAATACATTTCACAGCAACTAGTAAGGGCCAATAAACAGGAAGGTGAAAAACAAAGGCTGTCTTTACCAAAACCAAATGCCGGTTGTTTTTATTACGCAGCTTATCACCCTTCTTTCCATAATGCATATTTAAAAGGAATCCAACTCCATTATCTATAATGGAGGCAAGGGTGGGGGAAGGTACCTAGAAACAACCTACACGCCCATGAATAGGTCACTAGTGACATTAAAATACAGGACATATATGATGGAATACTAGGTAGTCATACAGAGGGTGTGCAGATACAGAGAGATCTGTGTTTTGTGTGATACATTAAGACCCGAAAAAAATGTACCTGGACTCTGTATAGTAAACATTTGTATAAATGTATTTAAAGAGGTTGCCTTAGTGTGGAAGGAAGGGGCTAGGATAGAGTTCATTTTCCTTTTATAACCTTGAATACAGTTTGAATTATCTATTCATGTTCTTTCTTACCCTCCCTCTTTAACAATAGGCACTAACTAGGTAGAAGGCTATTTTTGGTTTCTCCTTTATACTAGTCTCTATATAAAATAAATGAAGGTTATTTTAAATAGATGTTATGCGCTCAATTTTGTCTCCTCAAAATCCTGAAGCCTTAACTCCCCATACATAGAATATAACTATGTGAACCTTAAAGAGGCGATGAAGTTAAAATGAGCCCATTTGAGTGAGCCCTGATCCAAGCTGACTGGCTCAGTTTAAAGAGAAGAACTGGATAGAGACACTCCACACGCAGAGATATGCACACACAGAGAAAAAAAACCACACGAGGACACAGTGCGAAGGTGGCAGCTGCAAGCCAAGGAGAGAAGCCTCAGAAGAAACTAAATATGCCAACACCTTGACCTTGCACTTCCAGCCTCCAAAACTGTGAGAAAATAAATTTCCATTGTTTAGCGGCCCAGTCTGTTTGTTTATAAACAAACAGATGAATGCAATTCAACTAACACAACATGGGGAGAGGCACACATAAAAGTATTTAATGTATCAAAACCCCACAACGTCTGCTAGGATGCATCCTTTGGCATGCGCCATAGTGGACAAAGAAATTGGGGTCACATTTGGCATGCAAAGTAATTGGGGCTCACTGTGCCTCTGACATCAGAGTCACCCCCCTTTAAGTGACTTGAGCCAGGAACAGAACAGGTTTCCAACCTCGGCAGTCAGGACTACCATTTCCTCATGCCACTTACCATTTATGGTGTTTTTAACAAGTCCCATAACGTGAAGGACTAGCACCCAAGATATTTATTAGTTTCTTTTAAAAGCCTGGCTCATGTTCAAAAGGCTTTCTTCCTGTGCTGATAACTAATGAAGAGGAAGGTGTCACAGTAATATTATTAATTAAAAAAAAAAAAAAACCTTGGTGCCAAGTTTTAAAAAAAAAATCCAGAAAAATAAATGACATGCCACATTTGTGTGCCAACCTAATTTTTTATACTTTAATACCTGTGGTCTCAGACCACAATGCAATATTAAAAATACGGTAGTCCAATGCTAAATTTTCTTTATGATATTTGATAGATTTCTTTTAAAAATTAATCTTTCCTTTAAAAATAGAATTTAAAGATCAAAGATATATTAAAATCACAGACTTTGCCTATAGAGTCTATAACCCAGAAGTGGACTAAGATCCAGGCACATGAAAATAAGATCAAAACTTGAAGATAAATATTTGGTACCGTCAGTTCAGGCTATTCAGAGGAAGGTGGAGTCAATTTTTGTCTTGAATGGTAAGGGAAACTTTCACCAAAGACAAAAGCTCTAAATCAATCTGGGGTTAGATACATAAAAGGTAAGGAGAAGTGATTTATGTCCACATCTATCTTGCTACTAGCCTAAAGTTGTGAAGGTAAGAACTTTACCTAAGATCCTAACAGTGTGTCTGGCAAATAATAGCCATTTTCAGGGAAAACAGGTGGGGAAGTACACCTTTGTGTAAAAATCGAGTGCAGATTCTTGTAAGGAGGTTGTGGGGTGTAAGTTTAAAAAGTTGGGGTCAACCTGTACATATGTTGAAATTTGGGCTTTATCCCTATGCAGTGTGGACTCTTAGAAGGTGTGTCTGGAGGAGAATGTTATAAAGAACACAGATGGGACCAGCAGTGTTGTGCAGAAGGGAACAGAGGTGGGAGGGGAATGATAAGAATGGATCAATCAAGAGGTGTCAGGGGGTTAATCAGGTGACCTCTTAAGGAGTCTCAGCCTCCCAATGTGAAATGGGCATCATACTACCTATCTTCATAGGACTGTTATGAATGCTAACAGGACATAACACATGGCCTGACAGCACTTAAGGAAATATCATTGCTATTACGATAATTATTTTTCTACACTGAAAAATACGGAAAAAAATGAGAGAGAGAACAAGTGTAAGGTATACATCTAGAGTATGTCTCCTTAGGCTTTCCTCAAGTGCCTTAAACAGAGAGTGATAATGGCTGTCGTCTTTTTTTGGAAGTGGAGTGTGCTATATTTATTCCCTGTTCTCTAGAACTTAATACATTGATCCAGTAGACCCAGGAGGAACAGATGTCTGCAATGGTCTTCAAAATCAAGACACTCCAAAATCAATTTTTAAGTTGTTTTTATATAAAAGTAACTAACAGGCTAATGTCAATCAGTTTTGAAACACTAAATTAATGGACTCTGCTATAAATCCAGGAAAACCATTTTCATAATGAACATGCCAATGCCTTTTTAATTAAGGATGGAATTGCCAACATAAAAGACTTAAGATAAATGAGGAATCATTCTTTTCTCTCATAAATGAAAGAACCTGATAACTCTGAATTATTTTGAGCTGATTACCAGAAATTGTTTAGAATCTAAGCTACAGGATTTCCCAACTGCATAATAATCACTTCACACTGGGGCTGACAACCTCAGACCAAATTTGGTGCTCTGGCTTTTCAAGTTCTTTTTTCTAATTATTATCAGGGGGCTTCTGGTCCTAGATTTAGAGTCATTATGTAGATATGAAGCTCTACTGACGATAATGGCACTTTGTCAAACACAAAGCAATGCTAATATTTTATTGTCAATTTGACCTTACAAGATTTACTATACACAAAAAAGTATATCACATGTATATAACGATTTGCATTTGTGGTAAAGCTTTACCAACTTAATTGTTATCTATCAGGTATCATAAAATAAAGACATCAGAGATCTGTGTACTATTCCTACTCTCGACATTCATTAATAATCTATTTAAAAACTATTTACTCTTTGGCCCCAGACCAGGTTTCCACATTCACTACATCACTGGAGGCTGTATTACTTCTTAACATTAATAAAAAAACAAAACCCAACAAAATTACCTAAATGGACTAACACAAAGGGAGCAAAATAAAACATCACTGGGTACTTTTGCCAGAGTCAACAGGGACTTTCCAATAAACAATGAGGGCAAGATGAAGACGGCAGTCAGCAAACAAATTAGTAGGCTAAGACCAACACAGAATGAGGCATGCAAACACACCAGCAGAATGTGATGACTGTCGACAGACATTAGCCAACACATATATGTATTCAGCACTTAAGATGAATAGCATCTTAGAAGAAAATGGCAGAAAACCGAATCAGGAATTTAAAGAAGAAAAGAACTCCCACAAGGACAAGAACAAAGGCTAAGACAATATGGGGCAGGTTATGGAGGAAAACCACAAGATAAATCGAGCGATTTCTCTATCTACCCAACTGGTTTCCTTCAGACTGTTTCTTAACTTTTCAAAACCTCAGAATCTTCATCTATTGTCTGAACAGGGAAGATTATACACTTTCCAAAAGTCTCTTCCAGTTCTGATAACAGAGCAGAAATTTCTGTTTAGATGATAAACGGATACTTTTTTATAGGCTTCTTTTATTTCACAATGAGCTTCAAGTTTGCAAGTCTGAATTTCACAGAAAGAAGCCAAACTCTGTCAGCATGTACATCGAGCACAGCCCTAAAGCAGGAGTCAGACCAAGGCCTTTGATAGGAGTCAACGAGCCGGACAGTTCAAATGTAACACAATGTCAACCTCAGCTACGTTCCCTTTGCCCCTGCCCTCCTTAGCTCTTCCCCATTGGATACACTCACTTCTCAGCCCCAACTCTTCACACAATCCTACAAGTTAGACATACATTTATTTAAAAGGGTTAGCAGAGCACACAAGATGTAACAGGCGATGGAAATGTTTGGTGATGGCTCCTAACCTTTAGAATGGCAAAGTTGGGGTTAACAATAACCAGTACTCCAAAAGAATACCACTTATTGTGCTGTTGCAGTAAGCAGTTCGACAATTCCATTTTCAAAATCTTCATAAAATAGTCTCCATGTGAATATTTACACCTACAAATATCTCACAATAATATTTATAACCAAAAAAAAAAAAAATCTGCTACACACTAGACCTACAATAATCAAGGAAAGATGATGTAAATTATACCTTAGTTAGGCTCTCTTCCCATTCGCACCCCTGGCCCCAGTGCTCACCCTCTGTAGGACTCCAACTGCCCACTTCCAGCCACTTCCTTCACCAGGTGTAAGGGCCAAGAAGGCAAAAACCACATCTGGTTCACTACCTTAGCCATAAAGTCTATACCATAGTGAGCACAAAAATCGTATCTGTTGAATGTCTGGTAGTAAATGCTTTCAAGTAAATTATCTATGGCTGGATATTATGCAGCTATTAAGTGCGGTTTGTGAAGCATTTTTAAACAGAGAATGCTGAGGATAAAAACCTCTGGGGATGCCCAGTGACGATGATTAGACAGCACTGTGACTACCCAATGTCCCTGAATTGTACATTCAAAAGTGGATAAAATAGCCAATGTTATGTATGTTTTACCATGATGGAAAAAATAAATACTAGGGAATGCTTATGAGGCAAGTTAAATGAAAAGGCAGGGCACCGTATGTCTAAACTACATGAAATTACATCTGTTTCTAAAAGGCTAGAAAGCAGCATACTAAGGTATTCATGTTTGGTTTATCGTAGGGTGGTAGCACTGGCGGGGAGGGGGCAGTTTGTTTTATTTAAAATTTTCTGTGTTTTCCAAAATATCCACAAATGCCCATGTATAATGTATACAGTCAGAAAAAGATACGGACAGCAATCATCAGGAACAGGAAGGTCTGCTCACCAGCAAATTTAATGTAGATAGGAATCATTCACCTTGCTAAGATCCCTGATACACTTCTATACCACATACTACCTCTGCTTGCCTTCACAGTGGAGACCGTCCACAGGCATGCCAGTGGAGGTAAAATTCTATATTTATTAGATTGAAATGTATTTTTCTTCTTTTTCTTTTTGCTATGCCAGAAAACATGCATTACAGATTTGCTCCTCCGTAACTATGCTTTGCCTAGGCTGAGAAGTAGCAATAGAGGTTGATTTTGGACATATATAAATGCCAAACTGGAACAAACGCGCAGTGATACTCCAAAGCAAAGGTTTTCAGGACTTGGGACAGGCCAGCCTGGAACTCCTCATAGAGAATGAGACATCCAGACAACTTCAGGAAAACTAGACTCATTGCATTTCACAGACAAATTAGAAGCAAGGCCTTTGGAGTCACACAGACTTAGGACTAAAGTACCATATGACATAGACTGAGGATTGCCACCTACGATTGTCACCTTGCATGCTCCTGGCTTCAGTTTCCCCATAAATAAATGGGGATGGTACTACCTACCCCTCAGTTAATAAACGGCATGACGTCTGTAAATCAGAGATACTGGAAAACCCAGAATCTGTTGTCAAGAGACACTCAGGCAGTACCCCTAGTTTCTTTTCCTTTCCTTCTTTACAGCAAGTGTTTAATCTGAACAGAACAATATAAATGACTTGAATGTCTAAAATGCCAGACTATCTCTAATAAAGTTAACATGATAGGGATATAGGAAGATATTTTCAATAATCTTCAAATTCACTCTAACATTTCAGAAGCACTAATGATATATAGTTCAGAACAATCTTCCTGGTCTTTGTTCCTCAGTAATTGGAAAATACTAATCGCTATTCTCTGTGTACATCACATGCCTGAGACCATGAAGCACCCCTTCAGTTCCTTCTTTGACATTCTAACTTTTAAATCTCCCATTCCTTGAAACACATCTGTGACTCCCCGGAGCCCTCCACAAGCTGCCCCCACACTCTGCCCACTGGGGATCCTCTGAAGAGGGCTGAGCATCACGCAAGGCAGCCAGCTGCCTGCTTCATGGGTGGAGTGCTCAGTTTTGAAAAATACAACTACATATGCTTCTGAAGGTTACTTGACTTTGGGCAACAGATGAGGGTGTGTGGGTGCTCCAGAGGCAGATCCAAGCATGACCAACAGTGCCCGCTCTGTCTGCTCCAGTAACCTTTGTTCTTTGCTTTGCTTGTGCTGACCGAAACTGGTTAGCAAGCTGACAGCATTTGATATTACATCAGATTCAACACTGCACCAAATACCTCCCTTCAAAAGAACAGCCCCTGTCTTTGCAAAAGATCTGCTCCCTTCCTTGATTAGCACTTTTACTTGAGGGCCTCCTTAGGCAAAGGATAATGGAAATCTTCAGCTGTTGGGGTTTGTGTGTATGGGTGTATGCACCCTAAACCATGAACTCTACTACCTTCAGGCTAGAAAGCTCAAGTTCATTCTTCTAATAAACATGTACTGAGCCCAACACTAAGTGCTGGGCATTCAAACATAAGACAGTCCTGCCTTATACAAGAAAAGAGTATCAACAATTACACCACCACAGTGCAATATGTTCCAGAACAAAGGTATAATAGAGGGTATTATACTAGCTGCACAGAGGGGCAGAGAAGGAGAACCCTGAATCTGCCTAGACAGGATTCTAAGAGTTGGCTAATTCACACATCTCTTTACTGGCCAGCGCTGAGGAATGAATGAGCTGACCCACAGTGTCTCTGGGGGGTTAATGACATTGCAGTCTTTTAATGCAGTCTATTTAATACCATTTCCTCCAAATTGCCTTGGTTACTGTATTTGCTTTCTTGTTCTCCTCACATACTCACCTCCTTACTTTATTTTCAGAGTAAAACATATGGTGCTTCCATTCTCTCCCCAGTCTTTCACCCCATAATGTTTCCTGCCCTGGAGAGTTGTTTTGACTCTGAAGGAACGAACACTGTAATGGCTTAGTGGGAGCAAATGAAGAGACAGGAATGAGACTGTCTGGTGAAAAGAGAGAGAAGAGAGTGCGTGGAACCATTACCAGAAGTGCCGCCATGACCAGGTCCTCAGTGGCTCCAGCAGGTAACTGCACTGTAGATGCCAGAGGCATGACCATCAGCTGCAGCAGGGGTCCACTTATCTGCAAATCATTTTCCATCCTCCACCCCTTACCTCCCCTATTTCCTGTGCTATAATATTTGTCAAAAGGAGGTTTTTAAACCTTTCACTGGCCATGCAACTCTCTGGGAAAATCTGGTGAAATTCTCCAAAAAAATTCTCAGAAGCACATAAACTATTGTATACAACTTCTGGGGATTCACAAACTCCTGAATCACCGGATACTAGGAGGGGGCATACTGTTCAGTTTGAATATTTTTGAGCTTCTACCCTGTGCCAAGCACCATGGCAACCCACCTCAAACACAACTCATCACCATTCTTCCACACCCCGCCTCGAACACCTGCCCCCATGTGTTCTGCCCAGGAAACACCTAATTCCAGCTGCTTACACATCACCTCTTCAATGAAAACATTCATGAACTCTTCACCTTAATTCACCTACCCCCCAGAAGGACTAACTGCACCCTTCTTTCTGCCCTACTGAACTCTGCAGATACTTGTATCAGAGATCCTACAATATTTACTACTACCTTCGTGTATTTTATGCCTCTCTCTTTCTGCTAATTATAAGCAATCTGAGTGTACGGACTATAACTTAATCAACATTTGCTTCTAGCTTCCAGTAAAGTCCTCATTCAGGAGACAGACACTGCACTGAAGAAGAAAGATGAATGATCAAATACTTTTATACGATGCTCCTAATGCTTCATCTGATGAGTGAGTTTAAGCTAAATCTTCAAAGAGAATCTACAATAAATAAGACAAAGTTAGGACTGGACATTATACACAGAGGAGAGAGCAAGGCATGCAGCCAGGAAACCATGTGTACAGGGAATAAGGTAATTCAGGATTCGTGGTCACTACAAAGGTTGGCAGGAAGAAGTCATAATCAGTGAGGAGAGAGAAGTAAAGCATAATGAGGTTATGGAGGGCACTGAATGAAATATAGGGAAATTTGGATTTATTGTGTAAAGGTGGAAAGTCACTGAGACATTTCTACTTAAAAAGTGACAAAGAGGGGCGCCTGGGTGGCTCAGTTGGTTAAGCGTCCGGCTTCGGCTCAGGTCATGATCTCGCGGTTTGTGGGTTCAAGCCCCGCATCAGGCTCTGTGCTGACAGCTAGCTCAGAGCCTGGAGCCTGTTTCAGATTCTGTGTCTCCCTCTCTCTCTGACCCTCCCCTGCTCCTGCTGTCTCTCTCTGTTTCTCAAAGATAAATAAAAAAAAAAAAAACATTAAAAAATTAAAAAAAAAAAAGTGACAGAGATATAAAAAAAATTTTTTTTTAAAAGGGGCACCTGGGTGGCTTAGTCAGTTAAGCATCCGACTTCAGCTCAGGTCATGATCTCATAGTTCGTGGGTTTAAGCCCAGCGTTGGGCTCTGTGCAGACAGCTCAGAACCTGAAGCTTGCTTCAGATTCTGTCTCCCTCTCTCCGCCCCTCCTCCACTCACAGTCTGTGTGTGTGTGTGTGTGTGTGTGTGTGTCTCTCTCTCAAACAAAATACACATTAAAAAAAATTTTTTTTAAGTGACAGGGGCACTTGGGTGGCTCAGTTGGTTAAGCTTCTGACTTCAGCTCAGGTCATGATCTCACAGATCATAGTTCGTGCCCCACGTCAGGCTCTGTGCTGAAAGCTCAGAGCCTGAGCTTGCTTTGGATTCTGTGTCTCCCTCTCTCTCTGCCCCTCCCCAGCTCCTGCTGTCTTTCAAAAATGAATAAATGGGGGCGCCTGGGGGGCTCAGTTGGTTGAGCATCCAACTTCGGCTCAGGTCATGATCCCATGGTTGGTGGGTTCAAGCCCCGTGTCGGGCTCTGTGCTAACCGCTAGCTCAGAGCCTGGAGCCTGCTTCGGATTCTGTGCCTCTTTCTCTCTCTGTCCCTGCTCTGTCTCTGTCTCTCAAAAATAAATAAACGTAAAAAAAAAAAAACACTTTTTTAAATAAATGTTAAAAAAAAATTTTAAGTGACAAATGATAGTTATAGAAAATGGAGTAAAGGTACAAACAAGAAAAATCTATAACCCCACCATATTGAGACAACCACTGTTATTGTTCTTTCATCTTTATATATTATGTAAACATGTATGTATGTGTATGTGGCTGTAGTTTTTATGTTCTTTTCTTCTGCTAATGTTCTTTATTAAGCATTTCTGAGATACCAGACATTGTGCTAAATATACTACCTGCATTCTGCCACTATGCCATTTAATCCTCAAAAAATTCTTAGAGGTAGTTCCTATCCTAATGTCATTTTCAAGAGGAAGACATAGTAAAGGGCAGGGGTAAGTGCACAAGACCACATGTACCAGAGCTGAGGTCGACACCAAATTTCCTTACCGCAAAGGCGATAATTACTCTTTGATTTCTCTCATTTATTCTCACACATTTATTTTATAAGATAAGTGAATCACTTTATCCAATTTTCTCAGAAAACTCCCTTTGGGTTCTTGATTAGCACTGTAGTAAACTGAAAAAAGAAACCTACAAAGCATCAACACTTTCCTACTGTCACCCCATACAGGGAGCACAGAAAACCCCCGGCATTTATTTCTTTTTGTAGTCTTAGTAAAGTTTGCAGTTTTCTTCAGAGTAGGCTTGTGAGGAGGGTGGCATGTTCAGATAGGTTCTTTGGACAGATTAATCTGGCAATGGTATTCTGTAGAAAGATGATCTGAGAAGACTGGAAGGCTGAAATACAAAGAAAGAGATAAGACCACAGACCAGGTGAGAGAGAGGAAAGTCACAGACCACGGTAGTGGTATTTGTGACTGAAGGAAGGGAATTGACTCAGAGACACAAAAGACAGATTTAAAGAGGTTGGGACACCTGGGTGGCTCAGTTGGTTAAGCGTCTGATCTCAGCTTAGGTCATGATCTCGCGGTTTGTGGGTTCGAGCCCCGTGTTAGGCTCTGCACTAATAGCACAGCATGGAGCTTACTTGAGATTCTCTCTCTCTTCTCTCTCTGCCCCTCCTGCGCATGCTCTGTCTCTCTCAGAATGCATAAATAAACTTAAAAATATTGAAAGGGCTGTGGGGGGAGAAAGCAGCAGTGGGGTGGTGTGAGGAGAGAGTGGACAGAGGGGAAACTGGATGGTGTTGCCACTCATTCAGAAAGAGAACACAGGAAGAGATGTGTTTTGAGTGCGTGCATATTGGACACAGGAGGACAAGGAGTTCAAATGTGAACATTAAATCACTGAGGACACATCCTAAGTGCCTACTTTATGCCAGTGCCTGGCTGAGTGCTAGGAAGTCAGCAGTTAACCCACTGAGGTTGTCACAGGACAGGTGGAGTGGGTGTAACAGAGTGAAGGAGAAAGAAGGAAGCGAAGAAAGGGGGAGGGCATCCCAGTGGAAATGGCCTGGGGGGAGGGGGTCTTGCGTCCAAAAAGAGGCCAGAACCTCTAAACTCCAAGTGTGAATGAGCAAGCCCTGAGAAAACAAGGGCAAGAAGAGAAGTAGACCAAGGTTCATACTCTAACACAAGCATTTTGCAGAGCAGAGGAAGCAGGAGACCAAGATGGAAGAGTCAGATGTAGGAGGAGGGTCACGAAAGCCAGATCACAGAAGCCAAGAGGGGAGTGTAAGAAAATAACAACCCATCTTGAGATCATATTGCCCTTGGACTTCTCAGGAGGAATGACTTTTTTTTTTTTTATTCAAAGGTCACTCAGTCTATTTTAAAAATTAAACAAAATCACATAAAAAGTCTATGATGAGGGTAAGAATTTACATCTCCTGGCTGTGCCTCTCAGAGTTTTATCCACCAGCCATATGGAGTTGATGATTAATATTCAGTAGGAAGTGAATTTATAATCAGGTGCCTGCCATTCAAATGTGAAAAGAAATGTTTTCTGCTCCGTACACCCAGTAATACATTAATATATCTCCAGTTTAAAATACATTTATGAATAATTTTATACATTTTATAAATGTCCTGGCAAGAATGATAATAGAACAATCTATTTTCACTGCTACATGAAACAAAAAAGAGGAATGAAAGGTTCAGTTAATCAAGGAATTTAATATGCTTTATAATAAAAAACAGTCATTACTTTGGCTATACAGAGGGTGGATGAGGTCAAAAGATGATTATAATAGCAAGAGTTTGTGCCCATATTTATTCTCTGTCAGTTGCTTATATTTGCATAAGAAATTTCCTCTATTCATGAATTTTTTTTAACCACATTAAAATACTAGAAATCAAATTTGTTTTTCCTGATTTATATATGGGCAGTAAAATAAGATTTTGTAATGATTAACAGTAGTAACAAATAAATGGAAAATACTAGCCCTTCCAAAGTACCAGTGCAATGACAGACAGATATGAAAATAAATTATCTTCAATGCCTTAGGTAAATGTGGTTTAGAAAGCCAGGAAAGCACCAGAATCTGAAATGATCGCTGTGGCAGAATTTGATGAAGCCAGAAAAGGGGAAATACTGTGAATTCTTCCTTTTTTGTCATCTTTCTCAACACTATGTATGCATGTGATATGTACACACGTACTGACAGCACCCTAATCAGAAGATGAGATGCAAGAGCTTCCAGATTATAGTGCAGACACTTGGGCCAGCAGGACATGCAAGAGCTGTTCATCCAGGAGGAAGTAATGGGGTCATACTTCCACTTCTTAACAATCACGTAGAACTGGAGTCACCACTACTAGCAACTATAATTTAATAAAATGAAAATGACTTTGGGGTGGTTCTTTCTAAATTGAGGAGAATCCTACGGTTTCACGATGGTTTCTTTAGGAATAATGTCCAACAAGTAATGTCCATTACAACCTTCTTCAGCAACATTTCTGCTTTTATTGGAGGAAAGAATCCCAAGGAAGAGAGAGAAGCTGATCATTAATGATGGCTAATCTTCTCTACATTTTCAAAGGTGAACAAGATGAAGGGCTTCCAACACATCAAACACTTAAATAACCAGGATAATAAAATCAGGAAAGGAAGGAGAGAGAAAAGGGATAAACAAATAAGTGACAGAAAATAGATACTATAAAATTAAGAACACTGTGGTAAACTGGAATAAAGTCTGATTG
Source organism: Cryptoprocta ferox (assembly GCA_028646485.1). Taxonomy (NCBI): domain Eukaryota; kingdom Metazoa; phylum Chordata; class Mammalia; order Carnivora; family Eupleridae; genus Cryptoprocta; species Cryptoprocta ferox. The sequence goes on from CM053571.1 coordinate 65,585,851, forward strand.
AGCTTGGTAATCTAGACATGAAAAAACTATGGTAACTTAATTCTTCAGTGTTTACAATGTAAGAGTTACTACATATGGCATGTTTAAGTAAAAATCTAGCTTATTCTCCATTATAAAATATGTTAGAGAGTTAAAAATTTGATGACTGAAATCTTGCAGGGTTATTTTAAAATGTCATTTTATGGCATGGCATTCGGATAAAAATATGTAATTAAATAACAGAACCAGGAAACTGCTTTATGCATTCAAATATATTGAGTTTAGGGACGCCTGGTTGGCTCAGTAGGCTGGGTGTCTGACTTTCAATTTCAGCTCAGGTCACAGTCTCACGGTTCATGGGATTGGCCCCCCCTTGACAGGCCTCTGATCTGGCAGCCTTGAGCCTGCTTCAGATTCTCTCTCTCTCTCTCTCTCTCTCTCTCTCTCTCTCTCTCTCTCTCTCTCTCTCTCTCTCTCGCCTCTCTGCCCTTTCCCGTGCTTGCACTTTCTTTCTTTCTCTCTCTCTCTCAATAAAAAAATGAAACTTTAAAAAATAACAAATATATTTTTCTTTGTAGAAGAACTTGGTCATAATGCATATTTCTACTTCACTTCCAACTGATAACTAGTATTTTGTATCTTTTGTATTTATGATTTTGGAAATTTTTCTACAACTCATTTAATCATAAGTAAACCTAATGAAAAAAGTTAAATATCACCATTTTATGTTCACTCCAAAGAGTGATAAACACTTAATTAGCCAATTTAAAAACAAAACAACAGGGGCACCTGGGTGGATCAGTTGGTTGATTGTCCAACTCTTGATTTTGGCTCAGGCTGTGATCTCGTGGCCATGGGATTGAGCCCTACATCAGGCTCCATGTGGAGCCTGCTTAAGATTGTCTCTCTCCCGCTGCCCCTCTCCTGCTCATGCTTGCTCATCTCTCTCTCTCTCTCTCTCTCTCTCTCTCAATCTAAAACAAAAACAAATTATGCAAACTAAACTGTGCTAATGTTATTTTCCAAAACCAAACTTAAAATGTGATGATAAAAAGTTGGTTCTATAACTATAAGCAGTTGTTGGTATCTATGATGGCTTCAGCAAACTTGCCCAGTCAACTGTAGACCTGTCTTCTAGAACAGAATACTGCATAGTGGTCAAGGGCATGCATTCTGGACACAGATGGCCCCAGTTCAAGTCCCAGCTCAGCCACTTGCTAATCATATGACCTTGGCAAGTTACTTAGTCTTTCTGTGCCTCCGTTTCTTCACCTATAAAAATGGGACCAAAACAGTATATACCAATCCAGGTTGTTGCTAGGAGCACATGAATTCATATGAAGCACTTAGGAGAGTGCCCAGCACACAGTACATGTTCAATAAGGCTTGGCTTATTATTATCTGATTACAATTATAATGATCATCATCATCGTTATTATAGCTCTCATCTATTTTGTGGGCTTTCCATTAAACAAAAATCAATTCAGGTCTGAGTGCTCAGGTCTAACCAATAATCAGTTACTCATATAATACCATATTCAGCATACTGTAATTAAAATTTAAGACCTATGCATGCTTTTGGTGAACTGTAAAAGACAATTACTAGCCCAAGGCTAATGAGGGGTAGACATAGGACTGGACCAGGAAATGCCTACATATGAGTCTTCTGACTCATGCTGATGTTCCCGCTCATGGTGCCCCTAATTTGAGCAGGCTTTAAGTACACTACAACAACAGCTACAAAAATAAGCTAATAAATAACCCACCAAGGTAAATATTTCCCCACAGATCACAGTCAAAACAAAGAAGATATATTCAAAACATACAATTATGTAGTGCTGTGGCCTAGATTCCTTGGCCGCACATGACATTGGTGTGAAAACAGGGCAGAAAAAAATAATCCTCATTGGGCCAAAGCCATGATCTAGCAGGTATGCCTCCCCAAGCGATAATCATCAACAATGTCCCCACCCTCCTCTCCCCCTTACTGACTCACCGTCAGGAGGTATGGATGAAAGTGTTAACAAATCTGGGTTTCTAGAATCGTGGAGTAACCTTTCCCTAGTTTTCCAAATCATAATTCGTAAGTCTTTCCCTACTGCCTTCTCCTTTCTGTACCATCCAGCATCTATCAACTTCCATGATCATTCATAAAATTGATGAAATATCTGGAATTATCACATAGAAAGTTCTGAAAAGCTTTTGCAAATCTAAAGCGTAAACCAAACATTTCCAGCCTCATTGCAAGTGTTACTAATGTACAACTATGGAACGAGCAAGCTGGGGAGGGCCCTTCAGTATAGTGTAGTACAAACCTTTCATTTTACAGACAAAAGAACTAGGATATTGATGATCACCTATTAACTTAAAATAACACCCGACTTGGGGAGCCTGGGTGGCTCAGTCAGTTGGGCATCTGACTTTGGCTCAGGTCATGATCTAACAGCTCGTGGGTTCAAGTCCCACATCAGGCTCTATGCTGACAGCTCAGAGCCTGGAGCCTGCTTCAGATTCTGTTTCCCTCTCTCTCTGCTCCTTCTCCACTCATGCTGTCTCTCTCTCTCAAAATAAATAAGCATTAAAAAAAAATTTTAAATCACAACTGACTCAGTAATCTAATGCGTTGATGTGGCTTGAAAAGAACACCTTAATTATGCATTTTCATGTTCTAATATAGCAAAAGGTTAACCACTGAGGTTGTTAATGCTATTGTGTATCTTTTAACTTATAATCATGAACAGACTTGGGGTAATACTTAAGCTTTTTAAATCATGTGCTTTCTTCCATGGACCTCGATTTCACATTTCATTTTTATTAACGGCATCAACATGCCTTTCATAAATTAGCTCAAACAGTGAATAATTTTATATATTTAAAGATTTCTGAATTCTGTTTTTTTCTTCTCTGCAACTAGAGCCGTGGCAGGAGACTTGGAGGGAGATGAGAAGCAAGCTCTGGACTCCCACTGACTTCAAATGGGAATGCCCAGTAGGAATGAGCAGGAAGAGGATAATCTGTAAAACTAAACTTTTCCTAAAATGTGCTCTGCTTTTAAAAGGATGAACGTGTCACCTTACATTTACTAAATGGAAATCTTCCATGACTATATGTTTAACAAGATAAGTGAAAAGGAAATTCATAAATAAGTAAGTCTTATTTTTCAATTCCGAAGACTCAACTTCTATTTCTCATATGTAGATTTAGTTGGTGGAATCAGCCTATGAAGCCTACAAACACTTGATGGGGGTAGGGAGGCCATGGTAATAAAGCTGATTGTTTAAAATATATGTAGCATGTCTACAAATGTGCAAACACTTAGAGGGATACAACCCAAGACCAATTTTAACGAGACAGTAGGTGTTACATAAGGCCAGAGTGCATTCTGATTAGTTGGTGCCTGTATTGGCACCATATTGGCTGTTAAAGATTTTTTATTTTACTCTCGATATATATAAACCAGTGACTATGTAATACTTATGCAATTAAATGTGATATTAAACAGGTCAAATTATAGAATGCTCACTACTTCCTATAAGGATCTTAATTGAGGTTATGCCTCAATCAATCTACAGAATGTCTATAGAACATCTCACTATCAATATAGCGAAGAAATTTTTTTTTTTTTTTTTTTACAGACCAAGGAAAAGCTGTCGTTTTAAAAAATAGACACAATCAGTCTTTAATTAAACAGTATTAATTATGTCAGCACCTGCAGAGAGTATGCAAGAACAATATGGTGGTAACTTTTTTCCTGGAGGAAGCCACAAACAAAAGACATCAAGGAGAGCCTGTGTAACTGATTCGGTTAACTGTCCAGGATGTTTGCGCACTCTCTCTCTCTGTCCCCCCCACCACCCTTGAACTCTCTCTCAAAAGAAAAAAAAAAAAAAAAAAGATATCGATTCCTGAATGAGTCAAGAATTACAGCAGCTTCCTGTGTGACGGTTTCCACAAATCTCCAAAGTTAGAGAAAGAAGTTATAAAGATTTTATCCTTACCGTAACCCACCCCTCAGAGCTGAAATTTATATTTACATTTAAGTGTGTCAATGACCAAACCACTCTACTGAAAACATAATGAAATGAAAAAAAAAATTTTTTTAAATAAAACAAATGTTGATGTCGCCCCCCATCTCCTTATAGTTAACTTTAAAAAAAAATTTATGTTTATTTATTATTGAGACAAACAGAGCCATGAGTGGGGGAGGGGCAGAGAGAGAGGGAGACACAGAATCAAAGCAGGCTCCAGGCTCTGAGCTGTCAGCACAGAGCCCAATATAAGGCTCAAACCCACAAACCGTGAGATCATGATCTGAGCCGAAGTCGGACACTTAACCGACTGAGCCACCCAGGCGCCCCTCCTTATAGTTTAACTTTGAGATTCACATAAATGTGAGAGTTGTTTTGACTTAAAAGAAGGGTAAATTACCTACTGTGAAGGCTGTTGCCAACCTGTATCCAAGTACACCACTTTATGTAATTATGTTCTAGCAACTCTAAGCTTGATGGACCTGGGTAACAAAACTCCTTCACAGCAGTGAAATGAGTATTTAATGAGAATACCGATTGTCAGCCAAATTTCAGCATGTGCCCCTAAAAAACAATGGAGAGATGTCATTTGTTATAAACTGCAGCTATTAAAAACCGTATTTTAAAAAATTCCCTAGACTTCAAAAAAATGATTAACATCTTTGGAGATATAGATATCTACATATAGATTTTTCTGACCACTTTTCTGTAATATCTGCTTAATAATTTCTTTAAATCCTTTACAACACCACCTGTTATATTCAAGATAAATACAGGTCTCCAGGAGAGATTAGTTCAAAGCATTTCGCATAACTTCAAAATTATGGAAAGAGGATGAATCGCATCAGGCAGTTTTGTTGTTTAATCATAAATTACTGTTTCCTAACTGCTGAAAATTTTTTTGTGTGTGACTGTGTGCTCTACCAGGTGATGTCAGCATTACTATCAGCTTCTTTATTTCAAGCAACCACTTATTGGAAACAAAAAGGTTGGGAAATGTCCTATGCACTTCACCTCAAGTCAGGCCATGGAAAATGCTCTCAACAAACTGGGGCAGCCACTATGGGATACAGAGGGAGGTTCCTCAAAGAATTAAAAATTGAATGATCCAGTAATTGCACTCCTTAGTACTCACCCAAAGAATATAAACATATTCATTTGAAAGGATATATGCACCCCTATGTTTACTGGAGCATTATTTATAATAGCTAAGCTATGGAAGCAGCCCAAGTGTCCCCCAACAGATGAATGGATAAAGAAGATGTGGTATATATACAATGGAATATTATTCAGCCATAAAAACAAATGAAATCTTGCCATTTACAGCAACATGGATGGAGCTAGAGAGTATTATGCTAAGTGAAATAAGTCAGGCAGAGAAAAACAAAAACCATATGATTTCAACTCATAAGTGGAATTCAAGAAACAAAACAAAAGGGGAAAAAAAGACAAACCAAAAAACAAATTCTGAACTATAGAGAACAGAAGGCTACTAGAGGGGAGGTTGGTGAAGGGATGGGGGATATAAAAGATAAGAGTACTCGTATCATTTTTTTAATTTAAATTTTTTAATGTGTATTTATTTTTCAGAGAGAGAAACAGAGCATGAGCAGGTGAGGGGCAGAGAGAGAGAGGGAGATACAGAATCCCCAGTAGGCTCCAAACTCAGAGCTGTTAGCACAGAGCCTGGCATGGGACTCGAACCCATGAGCCATGAGATCATAACCTGAGCCAAAATTGGATGCTTAACCGACTGAGCCTCCCAGGCACCCCAAGAGTACTCTTATCTTGATATGCACTGAGTAATATATAAAATTGTTGAATCGCTATATTGTATACCTGAAACCAGTATAACACAGTATGTTAACTATACCGGAATTAAAATAAAATTAAATTGGGGTGCCTGGGTGGCTCAGTCCGTTAAGCGTCCAGCTCTGGATTTTGGCTCAGGTCATGATCTCATGGTTCGTGAGTTCGAGCCCTGCATGGGGCTCCATTCTGACAGTGCAGAGCCTGTTTGGGATTCAATCTCTCTCTCTCCCCGTCCCCTGCTCACATCCTCTCTGTCTCAAAATAAATAAATAAAAAAGCAAACAAAAGAAAATGCTCTCCAACTGTACTTTAAGATCTCCGTATTCTTTATATTAAATAACAATTTTAAAAAGCATAAGTGGTGGTTGAGAGACTCTGAGCTCTAGACTGAACAAATAAGTTTAAAATACCAAATAATAAGCAAAGACTACAGGAGAATGGGCAAGAAAGAAGGAATGGAAGAAAGGATATTAATTGTGGTCCTAGGGAATAAGGAAGACTTTTCCATCTTGTTAAGAGTTTAGAAGGCTAAATTTAAAACAGCACGCTTAACCACAGTTGAACAAACTTTACCATACACGGTGAAGAGACAGCAACTGTAAAGGGCCGTTAATTCTTGGAAACTCCTCTCCTTAGATGGTGGGGGCTCGTATCCCCTCCTCTTGAGTCTGGTTAGGCCTATGACTGCTTCCTTCAACATATAATGGAAATGGTGCTTGTGACATCAAAGGCTAAGGAGAGGCCATGCAGCTTCGGTCTTCTTCCCTAGAATGCTATTCTGAGCCCTGAATTGCTATCAGTGAACTCCCACTACCTGAGGCCACCATGCTGAAGAGTGCAGGTAGGCACTCAAATGAACAGCCCCAGCTCAGCTTAACCTACTAGACACCCCTACCAAGGTCAGAGAAACATGAGTGAAGCTTTTTTGGACCAGACCGTCTACCAGCTAAATGCTACTCAGCAAGGCCCTGCTGTGCAAAATCCTGAGATCTAATAAAATGGTGGTTGCTTTAAGTCACTAAATTTTAAGAGAGTTTGCTATGCAACACAGAGAATCACAGAATTTGAAAGGGACTTTAAAGATCTGCTGGTGAAACACTGGTTGCTTTGAAGAAGCTGTGATCCAAACTGGTTAAATATCCAACTTCACTAGTTAGCAATCATGATAAAACTAGAACCCAGGTCTTCTCTTTCAAAAGAGTCCATCTTGGGTTTCATCACACACCACCTCTCACCTTTTTAGTCTGTTATGTGTGAACTCAAAAAGTACCAGTGCATGTTCTTACAAGTTGTTTCTTCTACCTATTTTTTTTAAGTTTATTTATTTATTTTTAGAGAGTGAGAGACAGCATGAGCAGGGGAAGGACAGGAGAGAGAGAGAGAGAGAGAGAGAGAAAGAGAGACACAGGGAGAGGGGGAGAGAGAGAATACCAAGCAGGCTCCAAGCCATCATCACAGAGCCCAATGCGGGGCTCGAATTCACGAAACCGTGAGATCATGACCTGAGGTGGAAGCTTAACGGACTGAGTCACCCAGCTGCCCCTCTTCTACCTATTTTTAAAAGTTAAGAATGGGCACCTGAGTGGCTCAGTTGGTTAAGTGTCTCACTTCGGCTCAGGTCATGATCTCATGGTTCATGGTTTGAGCCCCACATCAGGCTCTATGCTGATGGCTCAGAGTCTGGAGCCTGCTTTGGATTCTATGTCTGTCTCTCTCTCTCTCTGCCTCTCCCCTGCTCATGCTCACACGCGTGCTCTCTCTTTCTCTCTCTCAAAAATGAATAAACATTAAAAAAAAATACATAAAAGTTAAGGATAATTCTGACATTTTCTTTCTTATGCCTTTATCTTAAACAATTTCCTTGGGTGGAACTGGGGAAGAATTACTGTCTGGAGAGTATGGAACCAAAGTTCTGACCAACATTTGCTGCAGTCATGTGGAAAACAGTATTAACTTCAAACCCTATGCATAAGACTTCACCTCTTTATTCTCTTTTCACATGAAATATCTTCGGTAAACCTTGGGGTTACTTTCTCCAGTATTAAACAATCAATATATTATTCCAATCTCTTAAAAACAATCTATGACCTTTTATTGGATCTAATAACATGGTTCTTGAGTTTCATTTCTTTAGTTAGCTGAAATACATATTAAAAACAACACTAAGCTTCCCAAGATTTGCCTTTTGTGTAAATGTTTACAGGAAATGTTTCAGAGGTCTGTTAGGCTCCATATGAACCTGAAATTGCAGATTAATGATCTGCTAGGTAATAAGTTTTCTCGTTAAGTACCTTAGTCTTTTGGATACCGTGTTCATTAAACTGTTAATTATTAAAGGAAAGATGACAATTCCAAAGATCAAGAAACAAGTTCTGATTTTTCTTTAAGAAGAAAAGTGGTTTAAGGTATAGGCATTCAGGCAACTAGCACGTTTTAAGTATCTAAAGGTCAGATGAATGATTTGGAGAATCATCAATGTCTAACATTTTTCGCATGTTTACATGAAATATTATCAAGATTTTTTAAAAACCAGGTTTATTACCTGATGGATGTCCTCTTCTTTCCTCAACAAAATTATATCCTCAATATCCTATCCTCCACACACAAAAAAGAGACCCCTGAAATGCCTCACAATAGGAATGGCTTGCCCTGCCAATGAATTTGCCCTCAGAAAAAATTTATTTTTCAAATGCATGACTGTACTGTACCCCTTGAGAATTGGAAGAGTTCTATTACAAAGGATTTTCTGAATTTGTAAACCTTTATACACTTGCAGAATATTTAATAAACCAAATTCAAAATGGCAAATTGTAATCCAAAGGAATAAACAGCTAAGAACTGCTCAAGATGAAATCCTGAACTTAAAGTATTTGTGAACATCTTATGAACAGGATATAAAGCAGGCAAATTTACTATACAATGTACTCTTTCCTATTCAGATAATAGCTTTTTAATCATCCATTTTTGTGATTCTGCTTCTTTGATATGTAAATTGCAGCCTCAGAAACTAAGTTATTGTATTTATGAGGCATTCAACCACCAGGGCACCTGGGTGGCTCAGTCGGTTAAAGCATCCAACTTTAGCTCAGGTCATTATCTTGGGGTTCAGGAGTTCGAGTCTCACGTTGGGCTCTGTGCTGACAGCTCAGAGCCTGGAGCCTGCCTCAAATTCTGTGTCTCCCTCTCTCTCTGTCCCTCCCCCACTCGTGCTCTGTCTCTTTCTCAAAAATAAATAAAAACATTAGAAAAAATTAAGAATAAAAAAAGGTATTCTAAGACCAGAACATTATAGCAGTCGGGACGATGTGCTCTATCAGCCTACAATTCAATATCTTTCAAAGCAATTTAACATCTACTCTATCATTTTGTTCTCACAAAAAGTCCTATGTGGTACCACTGATATTTATTATTATGCTTTTAGGACAATTCTTAGACAAGAAAGGTTAAGCTACATCATCAGACTACAATCCTAACTCAGGGTTACAGCTTCCAATTTTGCAGCAGACTCATCCCCAAAAAAGGAGGTATTATAAATGGCGGGTCTTATTTTTGGCTAAGGCTGGCCACATGGGCCCAGACCAAATGTCCTTGAATTGGAATAACATTATAAGACTGAGTCAGTGGGATCACACATGTACTAGTTAGTGGCACAACCCTTTGTTTAAATGACTTTTGTCAGGGTCTTCCTCCATATTGCTTCAGGTCAACTGACTACCAAATTCCTGGTTTTGTTTTTTCTAAAAAGTTTCATATTCATTTGCTTTACCACCTCATGTATATTCCCTATAGACATAAAAGAAAATTCAGCCATATGACATGGTGGAAAGTCTCTAAACTGGGGAACAGAGCAGTGTAACAGCCAAAGTTCAGGGTGACTTAGCATTTTAGTTTCATCATCCATAAAACAGATGTCCTGCCAGCTTTACATAATTGTTATAAGAATCAAATAAGACACAAGTACTCTGTTAACTGCAAAGTGCCACAGCTATACAAAATGAAGTTACTACCATTATATACACATCCCAGAAAAAAAGTAACTTTACAGTAGTATGTATCAAACTTTTTCCTTCCATTAACTCTAAGGACTACTGTCATATCTAAATCAGCCTTCCACTTAGGGAAAAATTAGTAGGATTTTAAAGTGGATGAAACAAAACTAATGACAATGAGATTCTATAGTTTATGAAGTAAGATTCATGATCCCCCAGTATATTAATCAAATATTTACACTGTTCTTACTATTCATGTTTGTATCCATAACTAGAGTGTCTAGCAATCAGCTTAATGATTGGGCCAAAATTCCAATTCTACCTTCACCATTTACTTGCTGTGTGACTATGGCAAATTACCTAACTTTCCTGACCCTCGATTTGTATCATCCATAAAATGGTTGTAATAATAGCACCTACTTAATTGCATTGTTATAACTATTAAATATGCTAATACATAGGACATATTTATAATCATACCTGGCACTTAATATAGGTTACTCTTTTTAGGCACCTTCTTAGCTTTTAACACTGATAGACATACAGCAGACACCTAAACCCTGGGTTAATGGATTTCACTAGAAAGTAGGATAGAACTAGGATGCCTTGGTGGCTCAGACTCTTGATTTTGGCTCAGGTCATGATCTCACAGGTAGTGAGATCTAGTCCCACGCTGGGCTCCATGGAATCTACTTGAGGTTCTCTCTCCTCCCTATGCCTCTCCGCTGCTTGCACGCACATGCACGCTCTCAAATAAATAAATAAATAAATAACTTGGAAAAAAACCCAGAAAGTAGAATAGAACTGAGCCATGTGAAGCCATCTGGTCTAGCCCCAATTGAAGCAGCACTGTATCAAAGTCAGACCAATCACTGACTTATCTATTTTTAAACATTCTTAGGAAAAAATCTATATTTGGACCTCATCAAGTGTTTAACTATACCATAAGGTTAATTATAAGAATGAATTCCCTAATTCCACCAGGATTCCCTCTCTACCCATTTCCACAGCTAACCTCTGTATTACAGTCTACAAGTCAACTTTCTTTTCCAAAGCCTAGCACCCTTGGTCCCATTACTTTTTCCTACCAGCAATATTTATTTTGACTTGAATTCCCAAGAGTAGAAATATTTCAGGCTCTATATTGACCCAGGTTAAAAAAATCCTGAAGAACTCAAAAAGGATTACACTGGAAAGTACAAGAAAACCAAAAACCACAAAGTAAACTTTCAGTAGGTTTCGGTCTTGGCTCCAAAGAAGGTCTCTAATTCTACAATTCTAATCGGAACTACTTCTTATAAAAGGTAAATATATTCATTTTTATTCATTCATATTATAAAATTATGAAAACCGAGCCCCAGTATAAACTGAATAAAGTCACCTGAGGACTAAAATCAATTAAAGACGTACTGTGTACTTACATTCAGACAGACTTGGAAATTCAGTGCTTTAAGCTAATTTCCCTCTTGATATTTTCAGACCTAATTCAGTAACACAAGTAATGCTTATTAGTAATATTAATGTACCATATGCCATCTCTATCAACTTAATAATCTTCTTGGGTTTTTGACTAAAATGTCAATCTAACTTCTGGAATCCTACCCAAGAGAATCCATGCAAAATTACTATGAACAGATTCATTCTATAGCCATAGTAATTAGCCATAGGCCCATTCATGAATGCCTGTAATTAAGTTCTTGTACATAATAATTTTATTTGAAATCATGAGATTTGCATAGTTTGGTTAATAGAACGGCTACTAGTCCCAGGCACTACAGTAAGTCCTTTAAGTGCATTATCTCATTTTATCTTTATAATGAGAAAGAATGGCTGAGAGAGAGTCAACAACTTACTTAAGTTTGCACAACCAGTAAGTATCAGAGTAAAGATTTCAATTTAGTCATGCTATCAGAAACCCTTCCCAACAAGCCTTTGTACTAGTGAAATAATTGAAAAACATTTGTGGTAACAGAGTTTTGTACTAGTGAAATAATTGAAAAACATTTGTGGTAACAGAGTGAAAGAGTGTATTTAGCCATAACTTTTCTAGAAGGAGCCGCCAACACCACCAACTTAATGAGAGAGGAAAGGACTCTAATGAGGGCCATCCAAAAAATCAGATTTTTTTGTTTTTAAGACAGAGCAATAGAACACATCTGATGCCTCCAATTTTTATATTAAGAAAAGCAAATATAAAACTATTAATTCTGTATCAAATGTTGCATTTCAGTACACTGAACGGAAAGATACATTTCACTGCTATTTTAGTTTTAGAAGGTAATAATACAAAAGTTCAAAAGAAGTGTACACACTCCCCATTGTCATTTACATGGCTAAAGTGACTTCCACAATACCTGCAACTCATGTTCACGATGGCAGTTGCAGGAATGGGCTTATAATCCCATGAGAGCTATTTGCAGAGATTTTGAGGGAAGAGAAGTTACCAGAACTTTCTTTCTTTCTTTGGATGACACGGTGAAAGGGAATTAACAGGTGGGAAACCACCACTGCCACTTAGCTACAAGGACAGTGATGGCACTAGTAGGGGTCCCTGCCATGAAACTTGCAGGTGGGGTGGCTCCTGCAGCTCAAACTACCTCTGACCCTTTCGGTTATTGCACTCATCAATTCCCTTCATTATCAAGGCCATTCAACTTGGCCTTCTGTCCCCTATGACCAAAGACTCCCAATTAAAACAACAAGTCACACGTCAAGAAGTAGAAAAAAAATAACGTTCTCCATTCCTTTTCTAGTCTTCCCTCAACACCACCACCCCAGGAAATCCATTATAGGGCACACGTTGTAAAGCAGGTGGTGGACCTTAGGAATTGTCAGTGTGGTTGCTGATGAGATGCCACAGGAAAACAGGCGTTCAGTGTGGAAGGCAGCAGTATTGGTTAACAGTTTTATACTACGCTGCAGCTGACAAACCTAAGCTCACGAGATTTGTATCATAATTGTCCCAGTTTTGGAATTTCAGTCCTTTTGGATCAAGGAACCCCTTAAGAATCTGAGGAGAGTTATGGATTCCCTTCACCAGAGACCTGTAAATATCCAAATAAATACAGTTACCATACAGTCTGGGGACTGAAAAACTCTCCTGCCCCCCAAGCCCACACATGAAGACTTACAGACCCCAAGTTAAGAACCCAGGTAGGACCAGGGAGCCTGAGTGACTCAGTCAGCTGAGCATCAGACATCGGCTCAGGTCATGATCTCATGGTCTGTGGGTCCGAGCCCCGCATCAGGCTCTGTGCTGACAGCTCAGAGCCTGGAGCTTGCTTTGGATTCTGTGTCCTCCTCTCTCCTTGCTCCTCCCCCACTTACACTCTGTCTCAAAACTAAAAACATTAAAAAAAATTTTTTTTTAAAGAACCCACATAGGACACCAGTGTGTGGGTACTATGAAAAACAGATGTGGAGTGACCAGTATCTTTCTGGTCAGTTTCTCAAAAAGGTCATCCTCTATGCCTAAAACTCCCACAAATCTCCTCAAAGATGCCTCATAGATATTCTCCTTTAAAAAAGTGTTTCATCAACTCACCTTCTAATGGTTATAATAAAAATAAGGCAGGAATCATGAAGAACATGAACAGAGACTTTACTATTCAAAGAATCAAATGTGATTTTATATTACTACTTTATTTCCTTGTCCCATCAATTTTTAAGTTCCTGGGAAAGCTTTGCATAAGCATTTATATTATACTATCTAAAGTATTTGTAATTATTTCTATAAAACAAAGGACAAAGGGCCCTTAGTATAATCTCCCTTCATATACAATTCCTAAGAGAAAATGAGCTTTAAGTTATTTTCTCTATACTGCATATTTCCAGTGGGTAACTTGCTACAAGTGAGAAGGCAATTGTACTCTGTCTGAATCTCTCCAATTTAATCAGCAGTAATTAATTACACTAAAATTTATCTATAAACATCTCTAATAAGACCTAAAAGCAGGTAAATTCAATCATGGCTTTAGATATCAGGAGAGAGATATAGAAAAATTAAATGCTTTATTCCAGGTTGTCATGGCTAGACAATAGAGAGGAAGAGGTGGTTTTCATTTTGTTTTTAATTTTTGTAGTTTTTTATTTTGAGAGAGGGAGAGAGAGCACACATGTGCATGCAAGAGAGAAAGGGGCAGAGAGAGCGTAGAGAAAGAATCCCAGGCAGGCTCTGCGTGATTGGGCTCAATCTCACCAACCGTGAGATCGTGACCTGAGCCGAGATCAAGAGTCAGATGCTTAACCGACTGAGACACCCAGGTGCCCTAGAAAGTAGTGGTTTTAAAAGTTCAGAATGCATAGCCAAGGTGACTCCTATGCACAACAAATTCACTTAGGCTTTAAAAAGCTACAAAGCAATTTATCACAATTATTTTATTATTTAAATTCTCCCTCCATCCTACTGGATAAACATGGGATACAGAAGGCACAGGTGATGGATTTTCTACCTATTTTGTAAACTACTGATTCATATATATTTGATACACTAGTTGCAGATGAAAAGTCAGAAGTCATGAGGTGCCTGGGTGGCTCAGTCGGTTGAGCATCTGACTTCAGCTCAGGTCATGATCTCACAGTCTGTGGGTTCAAGCCCCATGTCGGGCTCTGTGCTAACAGCTCAGAACCTGGAGCTTGCTTTGGATTCGGTGTCTCTCTCTCTGTCTGCCCCTCCCAGTTCATGTTCTGTCTCTCTCTCTCTCTCTCTCTCTCAAAAATAAGTAAACATTAAAAACAAAAGTCAGAAATCACAGTCAACTTTTGTTTTTAATGCTTATTTATTTCTGAGAGAGAGAGAGTGAGAGAGAGAGAGCACGCAGAGGAGGGGCAGAGACTGAAACAAACAATCTGAAGTAGGATCCAGGTTCTGAGCTGTCAGCACAGAGCCCGATGTCGGGCTTGAACTCACAGACCATGAGATCATGACCTGAGCTGAAGTCGGATGCTTAACTGACTGAGCCACCCAGGTGCCCCTACAATCTACTTTTCTGAACAGCATGTGAAACACTGTAACCTTACTTATTTTATAACATGACAAATTCAGAAAGGAACTTTTCTCAGTCCATTCTGAAGAGCTCATAAAGCTTATTAGTAAAACAAATGTAGTGGCACACACTAACTCTAGTTGTACAATAAGCCTACAGCTCACCTACACAGAGCATCTTTTTTTTTTTTCTTTAAAATTTGAACCGGATGTCTAGGTTCTGTCACAAGGTTAGGGCTGTTTTGGCTGTGCAACCACCTAGAACTAATTTCCCTCTCTGAAGGCTTACAAGATCTCTCTTCCCTTCATACACAGCCATTGGAAATATTTCATTTCCAAAGATGGGCTAAAATGGGACCTTTAGTAAAGATCTTCGGTTTGGAGGGGTGCCTGGGTGGCTCAGTCGGTTAAGCGTCCGACTTCGGCTCCAGTCATGACCTCACAGTTGGTGAGTTCGAGCCCCGTGTCGGGCTCTGTGCTGACAGCTTGGAGCCTGGAGCCTGCTTCAGATTCTGTGTCTCCCTCTCTCTCTCTGCCCCTCTCCCACTCATGCTCTGTTTCTGTCTCAATAATAAATAAACATAAAAAATTAAAAAAAAAAAAAAGATATTCAGTTTGGAGCCTGCCTGGGAGGAATGAGGCCTGTGTCAAGGGCAGACCAAGGGCTTGGGAATAAACCCAGGGCAGGAGCCAGGAAGAAGGCCACCTGAGAGAGGATGTGGTAACCAAGAAATGTGGACACAGGCGGGCTAGTTCAGGAACAACATCAGCATCAGGGAGAGAAGGAAAAAGGCAAGACTGGTGGTTCTCCTTGTGTGATTCCCTGCGCATTTTCAAATACTGGAAATTTTGACTAGGGGCCTTTTTTTAAAGCTGTGTCTGCATGAGACTGAGAAAATATTTCCCATGCTGAAGAACAGGGAGGGCTGGCTCACAGCACCCCTCAGCACTCCTGGCTGAGAGCTAGCTTTGCTCAGATATCCTGCTGCTCAACTAGGTCACTCCCCAACATCGGAGAACTGCTTTTGAATAGAACTGTTTACTTGGAGGCACAGATTTCTACTATGCCTGGGAGGCAGTTCTCTCACATTCCAGTAAACACTTGATCTTTCTTACGTGCCAGGTTGAAGTGAAGTCTCCTATCTCATACTGCAGGAAACCGTATCCCACTCTTACAGCTCTGCTTACAGCAGCCATGGCGGCATGACTAAGTTAGTGGCATGAAAATAAACAGAACAGTTTGATCACAGTTTAGGGCCTAAGACTTAAGGTACCACTAGTATAACAACTAAAGAAGAAAAAAAAAACACAGAAGCAGAGCTTGCATTATTAAATCTTGGGACATAGGAACACCTGGGTGGCTCAGTCAGTTAAGGATCTGTCTTCAGCTCAGGTCATAATCTCATGGTTTGTGAGTTCAAGCCCCGCATCAGGCTCTCTGTCAGTGCAGAGCCTGCTTTGGATCCTCTGGCTGGCTCACTCCCTCTCTCTGCCTCTCCCCTCCCCCACCCCTTCACCTCTACCACTCATGCTCTTTCTCAAAAATAATAAATAAAAAACCCCTGGGGAGACAGGCAGGCCATTATCAGGGTCTGTACAAGCATAAGTAGGTAGCACCCCCCAGGGAGTGGGGAGGACTTCACTTCCAGGGAATGAGGGCAATTAGATGACACTACTGAGTAAGAAGGACCTGAAGAATAAAGAGACTGGGGTCCTAAGCATGTTTCTGAGACAGAAGTTTGGGCAACTGGGAAAAAAAAGAAGGACAAGCCAAATGATCAAAATGGAAAAACAAACACAAGGTTAATGCTGGACTCCTACTAAATGCTGACGTTTAAAATCCTTCTTGCCTAAAGCCAGAATTGGTCGCAGAGACTGCTGTGTGGCTGAGCCAGGAGGTGGGAATCAAGGGGGGTGGGTAGTGGGGTCTGTGAAGGCTGGAATCCAGGCAGAGGCTAAAAGCCTGCTTTAACCCAAGCCATGACGATGACTAACAGTGGAAACCGGCTCAAGAAATCATGAGTCATCCTTAAGGGAAACAACGTCAGCGTCAATAACTTCTCTGGGAACTTGGAGCACATGTGCTTGAACAAATATTTGGAATCTAATATCTTGTAGCAACATTGAATCGCTCCTTCATTTTGAACAGGTTGCCTTACTTTTCTGTTCTCAGAGCTCTTCAGTTACCAAATGAGGCTAATAATATCTGGAATATTTTTACCAGTCGAAAACATCAATAAGAGCTGACCTTCGGGAAAAACAAATCATTACACCTGAACTCCTTGCATGGAAAGAAAGCATCCACAAAGGGTCCACTTTGGAATGGTATCACACTCATCAGTAAAATCATCAGTGGGCTAATGCTCAGACTGAATGTGCATTCTTGTTGCACAATCACAGCATGGCAATTAAAATCTGAATTTCTATAAAATGAGATACGAGTTACTTTTCTTCACACATTCCCTTCCAACTTAAGAAAACATTTGTGGGCTGCCTGGGTGGCTCAGTCAGTTAAGCCTCCGACGTCGGTTCAGGTCATGATCTCACATTCGTGGGTTCGAGCGCTGCGTCGGGCTCTGTGCTGACAGCTCAGAGCCTGGAGCCTGCTTCCGATTCTGTGTCTCCCTCTTTCTCTGCCCCTTCCCCTCTCATGCTCTGTCTCTCTCTGTATCAAAAATAAATAAATTTAAAAAAAGAAAAGAAAACATTTGCTCATTTCCTACCACAGGCAAGGCATTGTGTGAACTGCTAAAGGAATTATAAAAATAAAACCAAAAAATACTTGACATTAAAGATAGAATTAAAAGGTTAAGTATCATTAGGTTGCTACCTAGGAGAGATGTACTACTTCACAATTCAGAATGTTTTTCCAGATATTCTTATATATAAAATATATTAGAGTATGACTGATACCCACAACATGGATGAATCCCCAGAAATAATACGATAAGCCAGGCACACAGAAGACTACATTCTATAGGGTTCCATTTACATGCAGGTCAAGAATAGGCAAACCAATTTATTGTAGAAGTCATTCAGTGTTCACCTGGACAGGGGGAGGAAAGCATGACTTGAAAGAGCAAAGAAGTGTCGTCTATCTTGCTATGGGGGGTGATTATAAAAAATCTGTCAAAAGTTAGCAAACTGAACCGTTAACTATGCATTTTACTGTATGGAAAATGCCTTTTAAATGTTAAAAAAAATACCACGGCACTAAATAAACATTAGTAAGAATAGAGGGTTCAGGTAAAAGCACGGCAAAGGGTTAATGGTAGTATCTCTTCTACTTGATCTCAATGGCATTTATAAAGAAAATATTCCCAATTTGGAAGGAATGAGAGACAATGGCTAAAACAGTAAGTTTAAGAATACAGTCACGTTGCCTGCTGGACTTCAGTCATGTATGAAAGAGCCTAACACAAAGAAGAAACAGGATTTTTAAATAGTAAATGAAAATAACATTTGCATCCATTTCTTTCTGCCCTAGCAACTGTAAACAAAACAAGTTTTCATTTGCATATTCCCTATTACTCCATTACCAGGGTACTTTGACTATTTACAGAGAAGGACTTGTAGAGGGTGATTCTCTGGTATTAGGATTTCTCAAGAGGCAAAACCTTGAGGGAGCACACCGAGGTCCCTGTGGGGCTTCTCCACCCTCACAGAAATTCTGATTCATGTCTCAGGGGCTTGGTTAGAACTCCCAGCCAAAGCCAGTCACTTTGAATGAGTCACATCCCTTACTTAGCAAATCAGCACAGGATGGCTGGAGAACCAGTTACCGGCTCAAAATCCAAGAAAGGTGCTCTTTGCTAGCTCCCTGCCCCATTCAAGTCAGGAGAGGAAAAGGTGGAGCATGGCAGCAGGGGTCGGGGGGCAGATGTACCTGCTCCTTCTGGTTCCTCCTCTGTCAACACTGCACAGGGAAACGACACAGAATCACTGCAGCCCAACCTCTCAGCCCCTTCTTTAACTTAAGGAAAGGAGACCGGTATGCTAAGTTGAGCGATAAAGGAAGAATTAAAGGAACTGGGAGTGACCTACCAAATTTTGCGGCTTTCCAACCCAGCGCTAATAGTTTGGCCAATCGACCAAAAATAAAAGGGCACAGGACCAAACAGCAACAAAGCTACTCGCTCACTTTTGCAAGTACACTAACAGCTGTAGAAATCAGGATAAACAAAGCTTCCTCAGGGAAGACACCCCAGCAGAGCACAACTGGAGTTGTGAGCCTGAAAACATTTGTAGTGTTTTATACATTCATCTAATGTACATCTTGAGCCTTCTCCTAGACCTACTTTCTAAAGGTTCCAGTCTAAGGCCATGCTATTTTTAGAGTTATGAGAATAACAGCTGCATATGTCATCCTCCGGTGAGGGCCCTTCCCCTTGAACCGGCTTTGGAAACACCCAAGTCCTGTTCTCGGCTATGCTATCCTGCTTGAGTCTCTTTTTTTCCACAATCTTTAAATATAATCTGCTGGTAATCTGTTCGCATGTTCGTCTTCCCTGCCAGTCAGCCTACTCATTGAGGGCAGAGGCCATTTCTGGCTTGTGTATTGCTGAATTCCAAGCACAGAGCACAAAGCCTGGCACACGGATGGTGCTGAATAGGCAGACATCAGGTAAATGAATGAATTTCTGCATGCATTTTTGGGTTTTACTTTATCACTTACTAGAAAACAAGCTTCATTAAGGATGGAATTCTATCTGGTTCTGTACCCTCTGACCTTAAATAGTACATGACCCACAGGAGGTCTTCAGTAAACATTTTCTGAACTAATAAAGATTGGGAGATCAATCCACCGCTGAGTTAAATGAAATCTCTATGCACGTGACATTTTAAAAGAGCAATAGTTCTGATTTATGAAGGCCACTACTAGCAAATTCCACAATCAGCCTTCAAAGGGATTTTTGTGTGTGTGCCAAATAACTTAGCCAAGATTGTGACTGAACTCTTCAAAATAAGTATCTTGGAGTATGAAACAAGCCACTAGCCACAGTTTAGGCAACTGTAACTCTCAGGAAAACCATGATTACCCCATTGCTCAAAAGGCATTTGCTGTGTTGCTCGCCCTTAGAGTAGATGACAAGGCCTGTTAGAAATGTTCACATCTCCTCTATGATTTGTAAGCTGCAATGTGCTCATTATAGAAGTATGCACCACATAGGTACTATATACTATTTAAATTTAAATGGAGGAAGGAAATATGGGACAGTCTGGCAATCTTCTGGATGGAATATAGGTTGAAATCCATGGACAATAAGAACTGCAATTCTAAGTGCAGTCACCAAAAGATGAAATTTTAACTTTTATTGGAAAGTCACTTCTATGAACACTTAACTATAAAGCAAGTAATTTTAACTCTAGTTGGGGATAAAAACAGCCTTCCCGGGGTGCCTGGGTGGCTCAGGTGGTTGAGCATCTGACTCTCAATTTCGGCTCAGGTCATGATCTCAAGGTGTAGGATAGAGCCCCACATCAGGCTCTGCACTGAGCGTGGAGCCTGCTTGAGATTCTCATTCACTCACTTGCGCTCTCCCTCCCTCTCCTCTTAGCCTCTCCCCCTACTCACACACTCAAGCAAGCGCATGGGTGCACCTACTCTCTCTCTCAAATTAAAAAAAAAAAACAGTTTTCCTCATTTCATCTTGCTTTGGTCTACCCAGATGGAATGGGATATCTAACATTTCTAGGCTGGTGCTGCTGGAGGGGGCCTGACAGGGTCTGAGTTCTAACAATTGGCCATAGGCTGAATCATTCCCAAACCTCAAACACACAAAAAGAAAAATGCTATTTCATATACCTATCTTGCAAATTAGTCAGGGATTATTTTATATCACTAAATTCAAAACAATTCAAACTATAAAGGTAATGATTTGTGTGCTCTTGTCTTCAGTTTTATCATTTTGCTCTGTATCATTTATATTTGAACAGGTTTTGACTTCAAACTTCCTTAAAAAAATTTTTTTATTAAGTTTATTTTGAGAGAGACAGAGAGACAGAGTGTGAGTGGAGCAAGGGGCAGAGAGGGAGACCCAGAATCCGAAGCAGGCTCCAGGCTCTGAACTGTCAGCGCAGAGCCAGACACAGGGCTCAAACCCACAGCCACAAGATCATGACCTGAGCCAAAGCTGGACGCCCAACCGAGCCACCCAGGCACCCCCAAACTTTCTAATACTTAATGAAGAGAAATTTTAGCCCTGTGGGCAAACTAGACATCTTAGAATTTTTCCATTTAAAATAACTGACCATTCAGGGGAGCCTGGGTGGCTCAGTCGGTTAAGCATCTGACTTCGGCTCAGGTCACGATCTCGCGGTTCATGAGCTCGAGCCCCGCGTCAGGCTCTGTGCTGACAGCTCAGAGCCTGGAGCCTGCTTTGAATTCTGTGTCTCCCTCTCTCTCTGACCCTCCCCCGCTCGTGCTCTGTCTCTCTCACACACAAAAATAAACATTTAAAAAAAATAAAAATAAAAAAATAAAATAACTGACCGTTCAAATGATAAAATTACATATTTATTTTAAAACTGCATATTTTATTAAAGGTTTATTTTATCAAAATCTCACATGCTCAATATCAAGAACACTACTCTTTAGACTGTAATACAAGGTAGTTTTAAAATATTAAATTTGCTGGATTAAGAAATGCTCTTACTTCTTTTGCATTTTCTCTAATGTAAAGGCTATCAAAGTGCATTTAAATTTTACTATGAGCCTCTATAGATCTTACCTTTCTTACTAAAATTATATATACTCCAAAGGATGATACACTTCTATTATTACACGTACCTACTGGAAAATCTAACAAGTTACACCAGTCATTTATACTGTATTTCCCCATTTGGGTTGTTTTTTAATGACTATTATTTGTTGGTCTATTATGTGCCAGGAACTGTCCCTTGTCCTTTCATATATGGTATATTAATATATTTAATATAGTAAACCTTTTAAGAAATCTTATAAAGTAAGTATCATCCCCCCTTCTTTATTATCTCTATGACATTCTTCTGATCTGGAAACTAAGACTTCAAAGTT
Organism: Cryptoprocta ferox; assembly: GCA_028646485.1. Classification (NCBI taxonomy): domain Eukaryota; kingdom Metazoa; phylum Chordata; class Mammalia; order Carnivora; family Eupleridae; genus Cryptoprocta; species Cryptoprocta ferox. The sequence continues at coordinate 65,607,679 of CM053571.1, forward strand.
ATAAAAACCTGCCCAAGCGTCGGTCTATCTACAAAGGCCTACGTTTCCAATCTACCACAGTCCTTCAATAATCAATATCTTTCAGGGCATGTGGGTAGTTCAAACATCTGACTCTTGATTTCAGTTCATAATCTCATGGTATGTGAGCTCAAGCCCCACATCAGGCTCTGTGTGGACAGTGTGGAGCCTGCTTGGGATTCTCTCTCTCCCCATCTCTCTACCCTCCTCTGCTCATGCGCTCTCTCTCTCTCAAAATAAACTTAAAAAAACCTCAACAATACATTTTTATTTAATTAAAATAAATATCTTTCATCCATTTACTCATTAAGAATTTACTGATTTCCTGGCACATGCCCTGTACTATGCTGCTCAATGAGGTGACAGTTTTCAAGATGTTCACAGTTTAATGAAAAAGACAAAAACAGGGGTGCCTGGGAGGCTCAGTTGGTTAAGTGTCCAATTCTTGGTTTCAGCTCAGGTCACAGTCTTGCAGTTTGTGAGCTCAAGCCCTGCATTAGGCTCTGAGCTGACAGCGTGAAGCCTGCTTAGGATTCTCTGTCTCCCTCTCTCTGCCCCTCCCCCACTTGCGCGCTCGTTTTCTCTCTCTCTCAAAATAAATAATAAACATTACAAAAAAAAGAAAAAGACAAATACAATGAACTATATAAATGGAAGGTACAGACTTGGGAGAAAGGTAGAACCTCTAGTGAAAAACCAGAGAGGTAAACCTGGGCTGAGACACAGGTAAAAACAGCTACCCATAATACGAACATCATTAGCTTCTAATTATGCAGGGCTTTCCGTGGGTCCAGTACAACCCTACAAAGTAAGATTTTCTTAATTATGTCCTCATTGATGCAGTCAGCCTCAAAGTCGGTTCTAACAGTAGCTCCACTGTACAGATGAGGGGAATGTGACGTTAATCACTCAAGATCACACAGCTAGTGAACGTCTGGGCTAGAATTTGAATCACATCTGGCTAAAACTGAAGTGTAAGTGATAGGGGTCTGTGCAGAGCCAAGCCCATCTGTCTGATGGGAACACTGGGCCAGAGGTCGACCACAGGACTCTGAGGAGAAGGATGGGCAAATGAGAAGCAGGAAGAGGAGCCAATGGAGGAGAAATAAAAAGGAACGTGGGCCAGCAGAGAGGCCCATTTCCTCCTCACTGTAACAGCTACAGTGCAAGATGCCAGTCCACATCCTCAGCCAAAGTAAGGTAATCTATAACAGATGGCAGAAATAATCTTTCAACTTAGGTAAGAGTCATCCTTTTCTTTTAAGCTCCAGTATAATTACCTCTAATTAAATTCATGTTTTCACCTGGAAATCCAAACCTCATGAAAAGACCACTTTCAGGGCACCTGGGTGGCTCATGGTCCGTGAATTCGAGCCCCACATGGGGCTCTGTGCTCAGACAGCTCAGAGCCTGGAGCCTGCTTTGGATTCTGTGTGTGTGTCTCTCTCTCTGCCCCTCCCCTTCAAAAAAAATAAACATTACAAAAAAGTTTTTTTAATTTAAAAAGAAAAGAGCGCTTTCACCTGATACCTAATACCTAGATTAGTCCAGGGCTTTGGAGGAAGAAGGTGGATCCCTCAGACAGGGGAACAAAGGGCCAGGTATCTCCCCTTCCCCTTCAAACCCACATGGATGTAGATTCCCAAGGCATTCCCAAAACCGTCAGAGAGTGGGGTTTGGGTGTGCTGGAATAATAAGGTTGCTGAGAAGGTTCTTTCTCAGAGACACAAGGTCATTTCCAATTCTGAAGACATTTAGAAAAGGAGGGGCCCAAACTGACTCCCTTCATATACAATGATCAAGAATGGGGGTGGGGGTGATGGGAAGGATATAAAGTCAATTTTTTTTTTATGTTTATTTGAGATTGAGACGGAGGGGAGAAAGATAATGAGCAGGGGAGAGGCAGAGAGAATCTCCACACTGTCAGCGCAGAGCCCAACATTGGGCTCAATCCCACAAACTGTGAGATCATGACGTTAGCCGAAGTCAAGAGTCAGATGCTCAACCTACGGAGCCACCCTGGCACCCCATGTCAAATGGGCTTTTAACATAAGGTCAACAACCATGGCCACCGTGTGCCACATGACTGCCCTCCCTTCACTGAATGGAGAACATCTCTGAATGGTCTTCCATGTTTCCACATTTCAGTAGTAATAGCAGAATCATGGAGAACGCTGACCACTGAGAATCTCATCGTTGATCTTCCTCTCCTCTGTTCTACAATATTCAATTGGTAATAAAAGCTATTTACCTCTTACTTAAATGTCTCCTTCCTCACTTCTTGCACATACAACTATCTGGTGGGAGCACACATACTTGGGCTAGAACTGCCTGACAGCAATTGGGAGAATGCGATAAGCTACGGGTACTCCTGATGGAAAAACAATTCCTAAATTTATGAACCATTTACCAGGAGCCTGCTAAGTGTCAGCCCTTAGGGATTTCTGCTAAGATTCCCTGAGAGAATTTGGAGAACACTGTCAGTCTGTCTGAAGATCTGTGAGAGGAACACACACACAATAATTATCTTTTTGCAGAACCCACATGCTATTCTTCAACTCCTTTATCTTTAAACACATGTGTCTGCAGCACAACCACTGTCATGATCATCCTTAACCTGACACTTAGTGGGCATTTCCTGCACGCATAATGTGACACAAGCAACACAGAACAGACAGCAATGTTTATGAGGAAAGGACTTAAAAGATCTCTGGGGTTAAGGGTAGCCATTTCTTACACTGAAATGAAATGAAATAAAATGAAAATAAAGTAAAATGTGATATCTTTAAAAAAATTTAAAAGAGTAGCCATTTCCATGACTGCTTTTAAATACATGAATTCATTATGACAGTGACACTGTAAGTGCCACTCGTGGAATGTGAGTGAAATGCCCTCCACATATACCTTCCATCCTCCCAGCAACCCCATGTGGCTGAAGAAACAGGCTCAGAAAAGCCAAGAATCTTGCCTCAGGTGATAGATTCTAGGTGGCAAAGCCAAACACAAACTCAGGTCTTCTGACTGCCAGCCCTTCTTTCCCACTCCCCATCTCCCTTCTCCTGGTCTCCTAACCCTGCATCAACATAGTCTTCACAAACTCTTCCTCCCCTCCCCACTCCTTCTCAGGAAATCACTTTCCACCCTCTCTCTTTAAAATCTCCTACTTTTCCTAGGTAGCATCTATGGATCAATGAATTTATGCTGTTTCTTCGTTATTTGTACCACTTAGAAACAATAGTGGGTTTTGTTGGTTGGTTTTTCTTTTTTTTACTAAGAGGATCGGGGCACCTGGGTGGCTCAGTCAGTTAAGCATCCAACTTCGGCTCAGATAATGATCTCACGGGTTCGAGCCCCACATGAGGCTCTGTGCTGACAGCTCAGAGCCTGGAGCCTGCTTCAGATTCTGTCTCCCTGTCTGCTCCTTCCCTGCTTGCACTCTATCTCTCCCTCTCTCGAACATAAGCAAACATTAAAAAAGATGTTTTTCTTAAAAAAAGAGGGTCTTATCTTTTACACAAATTAAGCATCTAAGACTTGTTTATTTAATAAGTAACAGTAGAAAGAAATAAAATGATCCAACAAACGAAATTGTTGTATAATATACCTATCGTATTATATATAAACAAACTTATAAAATAATGTTAAAGGCCTCAGTTTTATATGTCAGAAGGGTGTATAATTTTTGTTTAGAATTTAGTTTTCTTAAAAACTAAGCACAAATCAGAGAAAAAAACATGCTTAAAGTTGTGTCTATGTGATGTCGCAAGAAAAATTTAGCCATCATTTTGTCTGTGCCAAGCCAAAGGTTATTTTTCAAATATCTAGATAGAATGTCTGGAGAAATCATCATAAATTCACTTATAAAAACACAATCTCAGTTTATATGAAACAAGCTTTATAAACAAGCCTATAATTTGCATAATTATCCTTTGCAAAAGAACATCTATTTGCATGCCTGACCTATGGCTAAAGTTCTGCCAAAGTTAAAATTAAAATTATAAAAAAGATAATTTTAAAGATCCATATCCTTTTTCCTCCAATTTCAAGTATTTGTATTTTTAAATAATGTGGGAAACAGTAGAGTTTCAATGTCCTAGATTAAAAGCATTAAATATAACATCTGGTTTTCACAAAAGAATGTATTTTCTTTCATTCATATTTTTAGCTACTGAATAACTCCCTGCAGCTAGCTCTCCCATCAGCATTCAGATATGTAGCCAGGGCAGGAACGGACACTGCGACAGAGGAAGTTACTTATGAACCCTTCACGTTGTCTTCTATGCAAATGTTTCACCTGATATTTTGGCTGAGGAGTATGAGAACTGCTCTTTGGTACACATCCACAATATTCTATTATTGACATTTGCATCCAGTATTCCTTAACTAGGCTGCTTCTTGGGATGGAGTCTAATTAATTTTAGTTGCAGTATTATAAAGCAAGGCAAAGCTCAAGGAGGAGCAGTAAGAACAATGATGATAATGACTTAAGACAATCACTTGATTGTATTAAATTTTTCACAGTCTCTGTCTTTACATGAGGTACCAGTCAAGAAGCACATTTCCCTGGCTGAAAGTAATGGGAAATGATGTTTTTCTGTTCTAAAACTGATGATTTTTCCTTTTCCACAGACCCAGGCCTGACTACATTGTGTCAAAAGCAGATCAAGCTGGGGTGCCCATGTGGCTCAGTGAGTTGAATGGCCCATTGGAGAGCTTGGCTCAGGTCATGATCCAGGGTTCATGAGTTTGAGCCCACAGTCAGGCTGTGTGCTCACAGCCCGGAGCCTCCTTTGGATCCTCTGTCTCCTCTCTCTGCCCCTCCCCTGCGCGCACACACACGTGCTCTTTTTCTCTCTCAAAATTAAATAAATGCTAAAGAAAAAAAAAAAACCAGATCAAGCTTTAATCTACAGAATACAAAGCTTCCATTAAAATCTTAAAACCAATCCTTTAGCAAATGTTTGTTGAGTATCTACTATGTGAAAAGCATTGTGATATGCAGGATGTGGAGTACAAAGGTAAGATGGCACGTTTCCCTCTAAGGCTATATAAGCTTTTCCTTCAGATGTATTACTGAATCAGCTAGAATACAAAACACAAACTGATAAGCACAATAACAGAAGAAAACCTCAATTATTAGCTAGAGTGGAAACTTTTATTAAAATGCAATCATTTAAGTCTAACCTGCTACAAATACCACTTTGAAAGTTTAAGACCAACCTTTAACTCAAAGCTAGATTATGGGATTCTTAAGAATGTATTATAATATCCCTTCAAGAATGTCAGAATTTAAATAGTATCTGACAGAAACCTTCACAGGAGCTTTTGGTCTAAATTTACTGGTTTCCAAAAGGGGGGGAAATGTACAGCAATCAACATAAGTGACTATTGAAACCACTGGAGAAAAAAGAAAGGGGTGTCATGTGGAACTATTTTAGAGCTGTGTTTGTGTCAGGTTTAAAGAACAATGGGAATTATAAAAGGAAATGAGAAACCTGTTGGAAAGTAATACTTGGACTTGAAAGTTAGAACACATTAAGATAAATTGTGACTAAGGACTTGAAACTAACAGGTTTATACAACAACAACAACAGCAACAAAAAGGACAAAACTATATTCGAAGAGAAAAGCTCTAAGGATAGTTTGCTTTTTGTTTTTTAACCATCATTCTCCTGGGAGAGAATATAATATCTCTCTGATCCCCCTGCCATAGCAAATAAGGCAAAGGTAGCACCAAATTTTATTTTTTTTAAGAAATCACATTTAAGAGTGCTCAAGCCACGCTGTCCTAGTCCCAGCCCCTTATTTATTTCTCATCCCTCTCAGGGCTGGTTCAGGCACTGTATCTGGAGTCCCCTCAGCAAGAATTGGTGCTCTCTCCTTGGTACCACCACTGCCCCTGGTACACATCTTGATGACAGCCTTAATCACAGACTTACTGCAATTATCTATCCATGCCTCTGCCTCCTTCTGAGATAGTGAGGTACTGGAGGTCAAGGACCCAGGAACCTGGTAGAGTAGGTACAATTAACATTGTTAAAACAGATAACAGGGAATCTCAAAGTGCCATGGAGGAGAATTCTACTGGGGCCATAAAACCACTAAGTATAATGTTAATCAAATTACTTAAAAAGAGCAATTGACTTGATTCTTTCAGTAATGCTTGGCTCGTCTTCTACTGAACAGCAAGCACCATTCAAGGCATGAGGGACACAGCTTGGAACACAAAACACACAAGATACCTGCCGTCAGGGAGCTTATGATATGTTAGAGGAGGGTGAGGAAGAGAATTTTTTTTTAAATAATAGCAATGAATGTCTACAATGTTTGGGATATTTTGCATGATCTCTAGAAGGCTCAAATGACCTACTTCCAGTGCCTAAGAAATTTACACTCTAGTTGTGGGGACAAATATGAATGACAAAGACAAAATACAAAGTGAATACTAATTGTGTAGTACAGAAAAATAAGGGCTGTGACAATTCATTCATGGGCACTTTGGACAATGAGATCAGTAAGTTAAGGATCAAAAAACCCAGTTTTCAGGGTTTGTGACAGGCTTGGAAGGAGAGGGAGCCCCTGAAAAACAGGAGTACACTTGGTATTACCAAAGAAAGGAAATGGCCTGAGCCAAAGCAGAGGGAAAAGGGTAAGACTTGTTGGAACAATAGAAGTTTCACCTCCTGCACACCTGCCACCACTTTCTACCCAATCACTCAGCTCAAGTCCAAGAGCTACACTGTTTCCGGAAGCCATGGGTCTCTGACACCTCAGAGATGTGTCGCCTCTTTCCTAAGCTCTCAGACCACTCCTCTCTATTCCCATGGCCACTGCAGGCATTTCCAAACCTGACTGCTAGAAAGACTTACCTCTATCATCTCCCCTCTCCAATCCCATTTTCCAACACGCTGCCAGGGAGAGATCTTTCCTAAGGCAAACTTGATCCCGTCACTCCTTTCCTTAAAATCTTTCAGGAGCTCCAAATCCTAAACCCTTAAAACATACAGACGATTCTTCATGGTGTGGCCCCAGCCTGCCTCCCTACTCTTGTAGCTGCTCCCTTCCACCACAGGGGACTCCATGGAACTCCAAACCCTCCTTCTGCTATGCCATTGCACCTGCCTGGTCCTTCGATGCCCAGCCCAGCAATCTCTTCTGTGAAAGTGTCTCCCATTATCCTCCCACAGCTGTGGGCACTTACTGCATGTGGCTGGTTCCATCAAACCCACTTCTCCCCGGCCAAGGGGTGCAACACTCGTTTTTAGTTTCCCAACACCCAGCCCAGCACCTAATTGTGGACCTAGCACAGAAGGTTTGCTCAGTTAAAACTGATAAAGCAAAACTGGGCTAGGACCAGATTTGTAGGTGACTAAACAAACTTTATAGTGAAGGGACAGAAATTGTGAGGAAGTCTCTGTAAAAATGTGACAGCAAAAAGGGAGCCAATAAAGACACCTGAGTGATACAGCTGGACCATCATCACTCAGAGGTAATGGGCTTCTTGGCCTACAACCTCCCAAACCAATGACATGACCATCAGCTGAGGGGATCAGAGAGTAAACTCTCCCATAAACAGACTGGGATCCCAAAGCAACCAGCCAGGCATCTAAACGAAACATTTTTGCCTGAACTACATGACTTACTCCTGAGAACACTCTTTCTCTCAGCAAAGTTTGAACCATAGAAAGGCAAAAAACAAAACAAAAACAAACCAACAACCCCCCACCATACACACACAAAATAAAACAGCACACAAAATATCTTTTTTGGCTCCAAAAGATTTTTCTGTCACTTTCTACATGAACAGGAAAAAAATGTTGCATTTTATTCACAGATTAAAGGCGGGGAGGAGGGAGAAAGGCAGCCAAGAGCTCTCTTCAGCACACCAATAGCACAAAACCTGCCTTGCCATGTGACTTCACCAGCATTAGCACAATAAGGGCTAAAAGTCACATATTTCCAGCCACTACTGCCCAGGGATCACATCTGCATTCGGTGGCTGGAGCTGATTTAGAAAGTAAGTGGTTTTTGCAAAAATGCTCTCATACCAACAGGCTGGCTCCTTCACAAAACTTCGGGCCCAATTTCTGGTGGCAATGAGTTAAGCAAATACGGAAAAGGTGCTCATAGTAACATTTGCTATCTTTTGACTCTCTAGACAGGTTGATGTCAAACAAGGAGGTAATCCTTACACTTAAAGCACCGAACAGTGCTTTAAAAGGTAAGCAGAAACCCGATAGTTGGGGGTGGGGGTGGGGGGGAGGCTCTAAGTCCCAGTTCACTGCAGGGAACATTTCCATATATGTATGTATGTATGTAAAACATTTATATGATATACCCAAGGACCACATCTAGTTTAAAAAGATTTTCTTTTTGTTTTTTGTAAATTAGCCGATGAAAGACGTTTTACTCAGGAACTACGTCAAAATAACTCTACTGCTCTGTTATAAAGTTAATATTGATAGAGGGATAACATAGAAATCTTCAGTACCTGAGTGGATTTTAAATTATACAACTATCAGTAATGACCATCAAGTACTAGGAGAAAGATGTCAACAGCTTAACCATAGTTCTGCATATAAAACTAGAGGCACAAGTTAAAATTATAATCTTCATTTCACCAGAACCTCCTCTCCCATAGTTGAAAATTACAATTATTTTGTAAAAGGCTATATACCATCAGCTTACTTCTGCTAACCTTTAAAAAGACTTAACCTATTTTGCAACGTCATAAACTTCCTATTGACATGGTAAACATTTCCCCTTGATACAAAATCACTGCAATCCACATTGAATTTGTATAACAAAGAAAAACTGTGGAGACCTACTTAAATGATATTTGTGCCTGTCATAAAATAATGTCGAATTAGCCCCTATACACAGTAAAGTAATAATATCAGTAGCCCATAGAGGGTGGGGTGATGGAGGGAGACATTTAACTTTTAAATATTTAAAATTTTTTTGGTATTTATTTATTTTTGAGAGAGAGCGATAGAGCACAAGAAGGGGAGGGGCAGAGAGAGAGGGAGGCACAGAATCCGAAGCAAGATCCAGGCTTCAAGCTGTCAGCACAGAGCCTGATGCAGGGCTCAAACTCATGAACTGCCAGATCATGACCTGAGCAGAAGTTGGATACTTAACCGACTGAGCCACTCGGGCACCCTGAGAGATTTAACTTTTTAAAACATATTTACCAAAAAAAGATAAAATAAAATATATTTACCATTTGACTTGATAAGAACCAGCATAAATTACATCTGTAATTTAAAAAAAAAAAAAAAAAAAACCAGGACACTCGGTTGGCTCAGTGGTTCAGCGTCGGACTCTTGATTTTTGGCTCAGGTCATGATCTCTTGGTTCGTGGGATCAAGCCCTAAGTCCCGCTCTGAGCTAACAGCAAGGAGCCTGCCTGGGATTCTCCGTCTCCCTCTCTCTCTGACCCTCCCCTGCTCATGTGTTCTCCCTTTCTCTCTCTGACCCTCCCCTGCTCATGTGTTCTCCCTTTCTCTCTCTCTTTCTCTCTCTCTCTCTCTCTCTCTCTCTCAAAAGAAATAAACTTAAAATAAGTAAAACCTATTGCCACACACTTAAGATAAATTTTATGATGCCTCATCTGGTAAACACAGACGAAACCAAAGTAGTTTTTTCTAAACTGAGATCTGTCGATGGCACAGTAGAACAAAGCTCCAGAGCCTCCTGCTTATTTCAGTTACCATTTTAGTTTTTATCCTTATTTATTTACAATAGTATAAACAGTGACAGACAAGAGTTATTTTCCTATGAAATGGACTGTGCCAGTTGATTTTAAGTACTAGTCTACTGTAACTTTTTAAAGTCTGCTCCTATATTTTTTATGTAACTATGACTTATCAGTAAAGCTTGTTAAATAGCAGTATTATATATTATCTGACAGCCGAGTGACCAGGTGGAAAAGGGATTAATCCACACAGGTCTTGCAAGTCAAAACACCTGGTTTTGAATCTTTACTAGCTATTCAAAAAGCTAGGCAGATCAACCTGTGAGCTTCAGCTTTTTAATAAAAAGCAATATTACTTGCTCCCTCCATCTAATAAATTGTTCTCAAACGAATGACAGGTAAAGCTAAATCGTGGCACATAAGCCCCTCTATTCAACTTGTTCCTCATCAACAAGGAAATTATCAAATTCTCTTGATGTAAGGGAGCAGTACCTATAATAGCCAAGATATGAAAACAACTTAACTGTCCATCTATAGATGAATAAAGATGTGGGATGTGTGTGCGGGCACATATATAATCCCCACCACCAGCACCCTCCTCAACCTCCTCACCCCGGCATGTGGGCAATGGAATATTATTCAACCATGAGAAAGAAGGAAATCCTGCCATTTGGGACAACATGGATGGAACTTCAGGGCATTATGCTAAGTGAAATAAGTCTGACAAAGACAAATACTTATAGGTGAAATCGAATGGGGGAGGGGAGATGTTTATCAAATGGCACAATCTTCTGGCTGTAAGACAAGATCTCGGGATCAAAGGTACAGCACAGTGGTTATAATTAATAATGTACTTGAAAGTTGCTAAGAGAGTGGACCTTAAATGTTGTCACCACAAAAAGGAAATGCTAGCATTGTGAGTTGATGGGGGTACTGGTTAAAGCCCTAGTGGTAATCATTTTGCAACATGTAAGTGTATCAACTCAACATGTTGTACACTTTAAACTTGCACAATATTCTATGTAAACTGTAGCTCAATACAGCTGGGGAAAAAATGAGAAAAACCACACCTAGCTCCTAGAATTAAGTTACTTCTAAAGTTATTAGAGAAGAACAGGACTTGAGGACATGAGCAGAAACTATTACGCTTTAAACTGATTTGGCGTGCAGGAAACAGACTCGGGGTTGCTGAACAGACCAGCACTGTAATTTAATTGCCAGTCTTCTGGAGAGACCCAATATGTCATCATTCCCTGACAGTGATTTTCTCTTGGCTCCTCCAACTGTTTTCCCCTTCCCCACCTCCCTCCCATCCCTTTTGTTTGTTGCTGTAGTTGTTTCACTCTTAAACAGCTCTCCCTTCGTTCCGTCGACAACTTCTAAACATTTTTAACTCCAGCTAGAAATGATACACCCCAGGCTTGCCCCACCCAACCACTCCCCACCCCGCCAAGCGCCAGAGGCCCTCTGGACTCGCAGGAAATGTCCAGAGGTCGCCTCCCGCCCCCGACCCCCCCCCCAACTCCCGGCTAAGGGCTTCTTCCTCCAATCACTTCCTCGCGGGCTCTGCGGCTGAAAAAAGGATCCCGGGCTGCCACCCGCGGCCACAAATCAGTTACCGAGGCGCCCCACCCTCCCCCCAGAGCGGCTCCTTGCTTTCACTTTAAAACGGATGCAGGTGGGTCACACCCCTGCTCTCCGAACCGGGGCCGGATCCCCAGTGCAGGTTCGGGGCGGAGGAAATGACCCAAAAGTTGCCGTTTCAGAGTCCAGACTTCCCCGCATCCAGCATGAGTGCTCTGGCTCTCCGGCGCTGCGTCCGCGGCCCGCCCAGACACTGTTGTCGGGGGGCCAGTGCGCGCCCCGCGCCTCCCCGGCCTCCACCGGGCGCCCGCCCGCGGGCAGCCGAGCCTCGAGGCGGCCGCATTGCGGCCCCGGGACAGCGGCGCGGGCTCCCTCCTCCCCGGCGCCCACGCTCCTCCGAGCGGCCGAGGGTCCCCCACACGCCGCCCCCGCGCAGCGCCCGCGCGCAAGTCCCCAACTTCTTCCGGCCCCGACCCACGCCGGGGAAACCCCCGCTCACCGATATCCCCGTCGTCGTCCTCCTCCTCCTCCTGATCCATTTCTAGCAGAACGTCCCTGGTCATCATTTGCATGGCTCCCCCAGAAGGCGGTTCCGAACTTGGCGCGAAGTTGGGGGGCCCCCCGGTTCCGGTACGCTGCGGCTCCGGCGGGACTCTGCGTCCGGGCGAGGACCGCGGGGCGCGTCTGGCTCCCGGCTCAGGGCCCGCAGTGCCCAGCCCGCGCTTCTGGAAGCCAGCCGAGGCAGCCGCCGACCCGAGCCCTGCGCCCCAGACGCACCACTCGCCAGCCGAGCGGCCCGGCCACTGAGCATGCCCAGTGAAAGAGCCCGGGCTCGCTGCGGAATGATTGAACTTCCCTAGGGTTTATTAGGCTCTCGGAAGGAAGTCGGGACGCGAAAAGGAGTAGTCTGCGTTCGCGTTCTGCCCGCCAGTGACCTCGGGGAAGTGGGGCGGGGGAAGCACGCGAGGGTGGGAGTGGACAGGGTTCCCCGAATGTTGCCTGCAAACCAGGCAGCTTTCTGTTCTAAGGTCATATATGGACACATATGGGCTTGCTTTCTTTGACGTGTGTTACTGCCTCTGCAGCAAACACCACTACAGCTCAGGTGAAGAACCCTGAAGACGAGCACACCAGAACTGTGTTTAAAGGCTCCGTGGAGCCAACGGAGGATCTTAAAGCATCAATTACTCTGCCTCCAAAGTGAGGGAACGTGTATTCCATGGGGGGAAAGGGAGAGGGAGATTACAGAGGAAAGAGGCAAACTCGTAGATTATGAGCAACAGAAGAAAAAAGACAAAGACAGAGAGAGAGAGATCTAAAGAAACGTGTTCAGAAAGATTTCCGCATATAGAGAGGTTAGGAGGCGGGAGAAGCGCCCCCTAGCCCCGCCCGCAGGAGCACACATTGGGAGTGGTCGCAGGATGATCACTCTGCAGCCCATATGGACCATGAAAGCTTGGTCCTCCGTATCAAAAATGCAACAGAGGCCAAAGAACTCGACAATGGTTAGGTGTAAACTCTACTATAATGCAGGGGGGGGGGGGATTATGATAACCAGAGGAAACAAAGAAAGAACTAAAATAAAATTGAGGCAGAATAGAATAATGTATTCCTGGAGACCAAAAGAAGCAGTAAGACAAATACAAAGGGATTTCTACTTTTAAGACACATGGGGGTATTTTGAACGGCAACTTTCTGGGATTGTGAGTCTGCAGAACTGTTTTCAAAGAAGCTGGTGACTTCAGATGGGTCCATTCTGACTTGTCAAAAGGGCTAGAAGTTATGTTTGAGATCCTTGTATTCATTGTCTAACACTTCCCATAGAAACTTGTTATATTTTTTCCACTGATGTACCAGAATTATTATAATTATTATGATAACACTAAATCTACTGTGCTTTGTATTCTCCCATATGCTTATTTTTTGTTTCGATATGAAAGAAATAAAACATTGAGACCAATCATAAGTGGGAAAACAGCCATGAATATGCACCATAAGACATGTGCAAATTGCTTTTAAGAAAATATCCAGTATCTTAAAGAATAGAGAGACTTGTTTTTATATAAAGAGAAAACAATACATTACTCTGAAGGGAGAGCGCTAGGAGAATAAAGAAGAAAAAAAGAATGAGAAGGAGGGAAAAAAAATGTTTTCTCTTAGTGAACTCTCTCCCCAAAGCTTTAAGGGACCTAACTAAAGTAGAAATTCCAGACGCATTTTAGTGACATGATCAGTTATCACAATTTTCATTTAACAAATGTGTACATAGAGCTTTTTATGTGCCACGCACAGTTCCTTTAATGTTTTATATTCAGGCATTTAATCCTTGTAACAACCCTAGGAGCTTTTACCACTCTTACTCAGACACAGGATGATTGAATAATCCAAAATCAATCACACGTAGGAAGTAAGTGGCAGAGCTGGGATTCAAACCCAAGATCTAGAATCTGGGCTCTTGGCCATTTTATAAACCACCTCCAAAGACATTCTGGATCTGTTAAAAAAAAATCACTTTTTTTCCCCATCAATTCTAAGCTTTTGAAGTCTCATCAACTTTCTGCCACAGTTCTCTCACCAAATGGTCTGGTTTGTATGGCCTAAGACTTTGCTCAAATTCCATTAGTAGTTAGAAAACTCTTGTGGTAGATTTTGTAACAGGTTTCCATGAATCATTTGAAATTCTTCATAGGTTTTAGAGTTTACATTTTTGGTGCTTGATAAATGTTGCAGAGAGACATTGCTGGCCTTATATATAAAGGTAACTATTGTTGCTGGAAGGGAAATTAATTATTTACTTAGTTTATCTGTGATTCTATCGTTGGTAAATTCCATTCTTTCATTCAATCTATTTTATTTCCTGTAGCTTCTCTCAAGCAATATTTTTTTTCCAACTGAATAATAGATGCTTCAAACATAATCAAGGTAATAGGCCTATGTAAGAACCACACTCTTGACCCTGAAAAACTATCCTCTATATTATGAATAGTTAGTGAAATAAAATGTGCCTAATAATATGTGGCCAGGTTATTGGATTTGCAAAGCTTTTCCAAATCAAGGGTGGTAGGCCAAGTATTTTCTCCTTCAGTGGTCTTCTGATTAATTACAACCTTCGTCTCACCACAGGGTACCCTTTCTCCGCCCATTTCTTAAGTGTTGTTGCTTCTCTCTGGCTTTGATCCTGTCCCCTTTTTTCTCATCTTTCCCTATTGAACTCATTCAGTCTTACAAGTTTACCATCTTTTCCAAACAGGGCCAGTTTCATGGGCCTAGGAACAGTTCAATTACAGAGGGTCCTGCACTCAAAGGGACTTAATGCTTGGGGTCTTAAGGCTCTGTGGTTGCCAGCTTAAAATTCTTAATAACATTATCTTTGAAATTTTGTTTTATATTTGGAGTTCAGTGAGACAGTGAAGTGTGCTCAGTTCTCCTATAGTCCTGCCTCCTGCTGCCTCTCTGCCTCCCTGGAATAGGCTCTTAGCCTTGCCCACCCTCTTTTTTGCCCTACACTGGACCAGGACCACTAGGACCAAGAGGACCTAGGCACATGCATAGGGAAGGTCAGGGTCATGTGCATGCATCCATGGTGTGGTAAGGTGGGGTGTGATGGCAGCTGTTCCTGCCCTAGAGTGGCAGCGCCACAGTCCACCCACTGGGTGACTCAGTGCCAATAAGCCTCTTGCTCATCCTCCACCTGAGGACATCCTGCATAGGAGTTGCAATCTCTTGGAGGCTGTCCCTTTACTGTGGTTTGGAGCCTAGAGAAGGGGAGATACTTGGCTCCACTTCCCCACCCTCCACCAGGGCGTGGTCTGTCAGTCCTATGAATTGGTAGGAAGGGGATCTGGCAGCTGGTGGACCTCATGTGCTCTTTGAATAAGGAACCCTGCAAATTTTCATTTGCTCTGGGCACTGCAAATTATAAAGTTGGTCCTCATTCCAAGGTCTTTATTTCCAGCCCAGATCTCTCTTCTGTGTTGCAAATGGTACATATGCTTGCCTGTTGGACATCTCCACTTGGCTATTTCTTAGACATATCAAATTTAGTGGGTCCAACACTAAATTTATAATTTCTGCCCCAATCCTCTTTCCCAAAATTTGGGAATGGCACAAACTAGTTACATAAGCCAATAATTTGAGAATCATTTTGACTTCTTCCTCTCTATGTTATCCCCCATGTCCAATCAGTTGCTTAATCTTATTACATATACCTTCTGGACATCACATCCTGTATCCATTGTTGCTTTAATGCATAATTGCATAGCATGACATTTTAGCAGAAACATGATAGAAGTAAGAGATGAAGACATAAAACTGCCTAAGGGAATGATGTTTTAGGCAGGAGGGAAAGAAAATGCAAAATTCCCAAGGAGAACCAGCAAAGAGGTTCTAGTGGCTGTGGTGTAATACATTACCACCAAATTTAGCAGCTCACAGCAACAATAAACAGGTATCATCTCACACAGTTTCTGTGGATCAGG
Source organism: Cryptoprocta ferox (assembly GCA_028646485.1). NCBI lineage: Eukaryota > Metazoa > Chordata > Mammalia > Carnivora > Eupleridae > Cryptoprocta > Cryptoprocta ferox. The sequence continues at coordinate 65,623,456 of CM053571.1, forward strand.
AACTTGGGAGCAAGGTAATCAAGGGGTTCTGGCCTAGGTTCTAATTTGTAGTTACGATGTCGGTCAAAGCCATAGTCACCTAAGAGCTTGACTAAGGTTTGAAATCTGCTCCTAAAATAGTTCACTCTCGAGTGGTGCTGCTTGTTAGTAGGCCCTCAGTTCCTTCCTACACAATCGTGTCTGTAGACCACTTGAACATTCTCATGACACAGTCCTGTCTTCCCTGACACAATGACTAATGCAAGAAAGTGGGCGGGATAGAAGCCACAACATCTTTTATGACCTCACGTTGGAAGTCACCCATTGTCATTTCTGCCACTAGTTACACAGGTCAGTCAGCTCTACTTCCTGTGGGAAGGGTTTATACAAAAGCATGAATACCAGACACAGGGATCATTGGGAGCCATCTTGGAGGCTGGCTGCTCCACTATCACTGTTGTATGTATCATTCTTCATTTTTAGTTACTGAGAACTAACTATGCTGACCACTTTCCTAGGTGTTGGGAATTCAATAGTAAAAACAAAAAGCAAAAACAGACATCTCTGCTGTCATGACTTTCCATTCTAGGGGATAGAGACAAATAAGTAAGTACATGTTAGGAAATGATGGGTGAGAAAAATGCAGCAGGGCAAGAGTCAGAGAGAATGATGATTTGGAAAAGGACTTATAATGCATGGTTAGGGGAAGACTTTGATAAGGTGACATTTTAGCAGAGATCTGAAGGAAGTAAGGAAACAACATGTAAGTCCCTGAGGAAACATTTTTTTAAAATGTTACTTATTTATTTTGAGAGAGTATGCACATGCAGGGTAGGAGCAGGGAGAGAGAGAGAGAGAGAGAGAGAGAGAGAAACCCAACCAGGCTCTGCACTGTCAGCACAGGGCTGGACACAGGGCTCGAACCCACAAGCCTGTAAGATCATGACCTAAGACACTCAACTAACTGAGCCACCCAGGCACCCCAGAAACAAGAGTTATAAGAAGATGGAAATGCAAATGCAAAAGCCTCCAGGACAAGAATGCTTAATGTCTTCAAGAAAAGCAGAGGTCATTGTGACTGGAGCATAATGATGGAGGAGGTGAGTGATAGGAGGTCATGGAAGGCAGAGGAGGGGGAGTGCTGCAAATCACTTTTGGCCATCAGAAGGATGTGGGCTTTGATTCCGAATAATGTGGAAAGCCTTTGGGAAGTTTTTGACTACACCCATGGCATAACTTAACTTCTATTTTATAATGATCTTTCTGACAGCTTAATGGAAAATAGACTAGACTGTAGGAGAGTAAATGTAAAAAGCATAGAGTCCAGTTAAGAAACTAGTTCTTTAGGGGAGCCTGAGTGGCTCAGTCAGTTAAGTGTCTGACTTCAGCTCAGATCATGATCTCGCAGTTCATGGGTTGGAGCCCCGCATGGGGCTCTGTGCTGACAGCTCAGAGCTTGGAGTCTGCTTCAGATTCTGTGTCTCCCTTTCTCTCTGCCCCTCCCTCACTTGCACTCCCTCTCTCTCAATATTAAATAAACATTAAAAATTTTTTTAAAAAAGAAACCAGTTCTTTAATTCAAGTATGGGATAATGGCCTTGAACTAGAATGGTAGTGGTAGGTGTGGATTATAGGTATGTTTTGAAATAAATTCAAAGAGTGTCTGAGGTACTGGATATGAGTCTGAGGGGAAAAAAGGGAGTCAAGGGTGACTCCAGATTTTGACCTGAGAAACTGGGAAAATGGAGTTGCTGTTTTTGAGATGTGTAAGACTACAGGAGAGTAAGGGGGTGTGGGAGTTTGGTTTTGGACCCGTATGTTTGAATCTGTGACTAGACATCCACATGAAGATGTCCAGTCATGATCTGGAGCTTGGAGGAGAGATCCGCACTAGAGAGAAACTTCAAACTAGCCACAACTGCAGGGAAGGTTAATCTATGTAAAGAGATAGGATCCAAGTGTTGAGCTCTAGGACTTTGCCCTCCAACACTTGCATTGGGAAAATGTGGAAAAACCAGTAAAGCAGACTGAGAAGGAAGGCGAGTCTGTGAAAAATGAGGAACAGGAAAGGGTGACGTTTAGTTAAATTTTTTTTCAAAACCGGAGGAAATGATCTTCTATGTCAAATGACTCTGATAAGGTGACTTTGTAAAGACTCCAAATTCTCCTGTAGCTAGAAAAGCATTCTTTGAGTATGAAGAAAATTTGCCATTGGATTTAGCAGTGGGAGGTAATAGGTGACATAAGCAGTTTCAGAGGAGTGATAGGGGACAAAAGTCTGGAATGGGTTTTCTAGTGCATTTTTTCCCACATCACAAAGCAATTCTCCAATTCTCAATGGACATTGACTAGGTTTCCTACAACAAACTCAATTCTGACATTGGAGATAGCCTCAGATCCACAGGTTAAGAGCTCAGTCCCACAAAACTGTCACACACACACATACCCCACTTCAGACCCCAATAACAAGTTTTGGTTGTCACCTGTGCTTCTGACCAACTGGCTATAGATTGGAGGTTCCCACAACCCCCAATTCAGGTTTGATTAGTTTGCTAAAGCAGCTCACAGAACTCAGAGAAACATTTAATTACATATATCGGTTTATTATTAAGGAGTTTATAAAGGGTAAAGATGAACAGCCAGATGAAGAGGTCCATAAGGCAAAATCTAGAAAGTTCCTGAGGACAGGAGCTTCTGTCCCCAAGGAACTGGGGTGTGCCACCCTCCCAGAATGTGCATGTTTTCACCAACCTGTAATTTCATCAAATCTTGTTAAAGAATTTTTATAGAGTTTAATCTGCAGCACCTTCCTACCCCTTTCTCAGGGACCAGTGGGTGGTAATGAAAGTTTCAACCCTCTAATCGATTGGTCTTTTGGATGACCAGCCCCATCCTGAGGCTATCTAGGGGCATTACCCCAAGTCAATTCATTAGCATAAGCCCCAAAGGGCTCTAAATGAAGGACAAAAGACACTCTTATCACTTAGAAAATTCCAAGAGTTTAGGGAGGTTTGTACCAGGAACTAAGGACAAAGACCAAATATCTTTCTTGCTATACCACAGGTTCACAGGAGAATGAAGGAAAAAGAAATGGTAAAAATGACTATAGACAACTCTTTTGAGAATCCTTGAAATTCTTTGAAACCCATTATCTCTAGACTTCTATGCTCATTTCTATTTGGATTCTAACAGGCAGCTAAACTTTAATGTCTGAAATCAATCTCTTGATCTTTTTCTCAAATCCTGGTCTACCAATAATCTTCAGCTCAGATGATCAAAATTCCATTCTTCTGATTGTTCAGTACCCAAAGCCTGGAGTCATCTTTGACTTCTCTCTTTCTTATACATTCCATATTCACTCTATCAACAGATCCTTTAATGTCTATTAAAAGATATATGTAGAATTGGACCAGTCATACCACCTTCCCTACTAACATCTCATCTATGACATCATCCTCTCTTACTTGGATTGGTGTTCTAAATTCCTTACTTCCACCTCTGCCCCCATACATTCCATTCTCAACACAATAGCTCAAGTGATGCTATTAAACCATATGTCAGATTGTATTCTCTTCTCAAACCACCAATAGCTCCCCATTTGAACTATAGGAAAATCTAAGATATTTTGAAAGCCACCCTATTTAAATAGCAAAATCTCCAGAAGTACCCCATATTACAGTGCAAGATGTTTACTGTACACAGGTACCTGGGCAACGGGAGTAAAATGAGGCCTGATAGCTCTCAGGCTCTGCCTGCCAAGCCAGTGCTTTGATGCAAGGTCTATACAAGCTTCGACACAGGTCGTCAGGAACCCTGGATAACTCTACACATGTACTCACCTTCCTTCTTATTTTGCTTTATTTTCTCCTTATTGCCTAGCTCCCTCTTATATACTACATCATTTGTTTACTTACTCTCTGTATTATCTGTCTCCATCAACTAAAGGATAAGCTCCATGAAAGCAGCACTTTTGTCTCTTGTTTATTACCATATACCCAGCACATCGTAAGTACTCAATAAATATTTATTAAATTGAATTGAGTTTTTCTTAAAGGGTAGTAGAAATATGCAGTAGTAGATAGAAGGGTATGTAGGGCCAACAGAAGGTATGTGGAAGAGAGAAGGGAAAATTTCTGTCGAGATGTCCTTGGGTGGATAAAAGTGATGAGCTCCTATAAACTGGAGATAATGGCTGTAAAAAGCAGTATAAAATTGTATCATGAAAACCATAGGGAAAATATAGTATTTGGATAGAGATGGAGGCATATTGGTAGGTGTATTGGTTGGAGCTGTGGAAGCTGTCTTTTTTTTCCAAAATGTTTATTTTTAAAGCTTTTAAGCATATAGAAAAGTTGAAAGAATAAAGTAACAGACACCTCTACATCCATCCAAGCTTCAACAATTGTGAACATTTTGCTACATTTGATTTATCTGTTTGTCTCTCTGTATATATTTATTTCATTGAACCATGTTATTTCATTCCTACATAAATAACATATTCACATAAAAGGAATTTAACAATATTTCCCTCATATCAACCCATTCCATATTCAAGTCTCAGAGAGTTTAATAGTCGGGTTTTTCATAAAAGTACCCAATCACATTTCACACACTGTGATTGGTTATATTCCCTTTTATTCCCAGTGACTTTGACTTTGACTTTTTCAAGAGAACAGAGCAGCTGTGGGTGATTTCTTCTGCCTAATACTGTTTTTCAAAGTCTAGTATTTCCTGTTAACTGGAAACATTAGTTAAACATTTTTGGCCAGAATCTGTCATGGAACATGCTGTGTTCTTCATGTGGCATTACAGTAGGAGGTGTCCATTGACAGACTGTCCTACCATGATTGGTATTAAGTTTGATCACTAACCTACCTGGGGAGCACCAGATCTTTTCATTGGGTCGGGGTTCAAACCTGGGCTGTATGACTCCAGTGTCTGTGTCTCTAAACATTTGCTATTGTCGAGATAAATTTCCAGGCCCCAAAGGAAACCACTCCTGCCTGGGCTGTCATGTCAGCAAACAAACTTTTGTGTTCCTATAAGTACTCTGCTTGACCAGAAACACAGGACAGTTGACCCTTGCACAGCAAGGGTGTTGGGGTGCCGATCCCCTCTCCCTGCACTGTTGAAAATCCATATGTAACTTTTGGCTCCTCAATAACTTAACTGTTAATAGCCTACTGTTGACTGGTAAGCCTTACCAATAACATAATTGATTAACACATATTTTGTACATTATATGCATTACATACAATGGCCTTATAATAAAGTAAGCTAGAAAATATTAAGAAAATTATAAGAAAGAGAAAATGTATTTTACAGTACTATACTGTATTTATTTTTTTTTAATTTACATATGAATGGACACACATAGCTTAAACCCATGTTGTTCAAGGGTCAACTGTATATATACTGAGCCAATCCCCAAACACCAAGCAAACTTTGGGCTCTATATTTATTTCCTCTGTCCTTCTTCTTTCTGAATAAGGTCTGATATGCAACCCAAGTCATTCATAATCTGTTTCTGCACTGCCACTTCTAATGCTCTGCAAAACTCGCTCTTGCCCCAAATCCCTTGGAAAATGTGTTTGTAAGGCACTGCACTCCCACAATCTGTGCATTGTTTTCCCTTGAATCAAACTCTACTAAACTGTTAGTTGTGTCATTTGACACCATATTCCTCCTTAGGTAAGAACACAGATCTCAAGAGCAAAGAACACATGCACAAGCAGCAAGACTAGGATTCAAATGTACAACTCCAAAAACTGATTGCTCCACCCACTCCATTAAAATGCCTCATCAATATGGAATCTCAAAAAAGTCCCCTTGGTATTATGTAATGATAAATTTTTTTAATGTTTATTCATTTTTGAGAGAGACAAAGCATGAATAGGGGAGGGGTAGAGAGAGAGACAGACAGACAGACAGACAGAATTAGAAGCAGGCTCCAGGCTCTGAACTGTCAGCACAGAGCCCGATGTGGGGCTCAAACTCATCAACTGAAAGATCATGACCTGAGCTGAAGTCAGATGCTTAACCGACTGAGCCACATGGGTGCCCCAGTATTACATAATGATAAAGGAGTCAATCCAACAAGAGGATAAAAATTATAAATATCTACGCACTCAACATGGAAGTACTTAAACACATAAAGCAAATATTAACAGGCATAAAGGGAAAAATTGACAGTAATACAACAATAGTAAGAGTCTTTGACACCACACCTACATCAATGGATAGATAATCCAGGCAGAAATTCAATAAGAAAACAGTGGCTTTCAACAATACATTAGACCTGATGAACTGAACAGATATATATAGAACATCCCATTTAAAAACAGCAGAATACACATTCTTTTCAAAGCCACATTGAACATCCTCTAGGATCAATCACATGTTAGGTCACAAAACAAGTCTCAGTATATTTAAGGAGATTGAAATCATATCACACTTCTTTTCTGACCACAATGGTATGAAACTAGAAATCAATCATAAGAAAATAGAACAGAAAAATGACACAAACACATGGAGGCAAAATAACATGCTACTAAATAGTCCATGGGTCAATGAGGAACTAAAAAAGTACATAAAGACAAATGAAAATGAAATACAATGGTGAAAATCTTTGGGATGCAGCAAAAGCAGTTTTAAGAGGGAAATTTATAGTGATACAGGCCTACCTGAAGAAACAAGAAAAACCTCAAACAATCAGTCTAACTAGAATCAATCCAGTTCCTAAAGGAACAAGAAAAAAAAAAAAGAATAAAAAAAGCCGAAGGTTAGTTGAAGGAAAGAAATACTTAAAATAAGAGCAGAAATAAGTGAAATAGAAATAAAAAAAAAAAAAACAAGAAAAGATCAATGAAACTAAGAGCTGGTTCTTTGAAAAAAAATCAACAAAATTGATAAACCTTTATCTGGACTCATCAAAAAAGAGAGGACACAAATAAATAAAATGAGAAAGGAAAGAGAATTGACAACTAACACCACAGAAATACAAAGAATTCGAAAAGAATACTATGAAAAGTTATATGTTAACAAACTGGACATCCTAGAAGAATACAGTCCAAATTGGACATCCTAGAAACATACAATTCCAAAAGTGAATCAGCAAGAAGTAGAAAAATCTGAAGAGAGTAATTACTAGTAACAAAATTGAACTGGTAATCAAAAAAATCTTAAAACAAAAAGTTCAAGGCCAGAATGGATTTATAATTGCATTCTATCATTTAAAGAAGATCTAAAATCTATTCCAAAAAATAAGAGGAAGGAAAGCTTCCAAATTCATCCTATGAGGCCAGCATTACACTCATAACAAAACCAGACAAAAACACTACAAAGAAAACTATAGGCCAATATCCCTTATGAACATAGATGCAAAAATCCTCAACAAAATATTAGCAAATTGAATTCAACAATACATTAAAACGATCATTCACCATGATCAAGTGGTATTTATTCCACAGATGCAAGGATGATTCAATAGCTGGAAATCAACATGACACACCGCATCAACAAGATTAAGGATAAAAATCATATGATCATCTCAATAGATGCAGAAAAAGCATTTGACAAAATTCAATATCCATTTATGACAAAAACTCTCAACAAATTTAGAGGGAACATACTTCAACATAATAAAGGCCATACATGAAAAACCTATAACTAAAATCATACTCAGCAGTGAAAAACTGAGAGTTCTTCCTCTAAGAGCAGGAACAGCACAAGGATGTCCATTCTTACCACTTCTATTCAAGATAGTACTGGAAGTCCTAGCCATGGCAATCAGACAAAAAAAGAAATAAAAGGTGTCCAAACTGGTAAGGGAGAAACAAAACTATCACTGTTTGCAGATGACACGATACTATACACAGAAAATCCTAAAGACTCCACCAAAAAACTATTAGAAGTAATAAATGAATTCAGTAGAGTTGCAGGATACAATATTAATATACGGAAATGCATTGTATTTCTACACATTAATAACAAAGTAGCAGAAAATCAAGAAAAAAATTCCATTTACAATTGTGCCAAAAATAATAAAATACCTAGGAATAAACCTAACCAAAGAGGTGAAAGATCTCTACTCTAAAAAGTGATAAAACATTGATGAAAAAATCTGAAGACAACACAAATAGAAAGATATTCTATGCTCATGGATTGGAAGAATTAATATTGTTAAAATATCCATACAACCTAAAACAATCTATAGATCTAAAGATATTCCTATCAGGGTTGCCTGGGTGGCTCAGTCGGTTAGGCCTCCGACTTCGGCTCAGGTCATGATCTCACGTTTGTGGGTTCGAGTCCCGCATCGGGCTCTGTGCTGACAGCTCAGAGCCTGGAGCCTGCTTCGGATTCTGTGTCTCCCTCTCTCTCTGCCCCTCCCCACTCATGCTCTGTATCTCTCTGTCTCAAAAATAAATAAAAAACATTAAAAAATTTTTAAAGAAATTCCTATCAAAATAACAAAATTTTTCATAGAACTACAAGAAATAATGCTAAAATTTGTATGGAATTAGGAAAGACCCTGAATAGCCAAAGCAATCTTGAAAAAGAAGAACAAAGCTGGAGGTATCACAATCCCAGATTTCAAGATACTACAAAGTTATCATAATAAAAATTGTGTGGTACTGGCACAAAAGTAGGCACAGATCAATAGAACAGAACAGAAAACCCGGAAATAAACCCATTTATGTATTGCCAATTAATCTATGACAAAGAAGGCAAGAACATACACTGGAGAAAAGACAGTATCTTCAATAAATGTGGCTAGGAAAACTTGACAGGTATATGAAAAAGAATGAAACTGAATCACTTTCTGATACCATATATAAAAGTAAACTTAAAGTAGATTAAAGATCTAAATGTGAGACCTGAAACCACAAAACTCCTAGAAGGAAACATAGGCAGTAATTTCTTTGACATCAGCCTTCACAACATTTTTCTAGATACGTTTCCTCAGGCAGAGGAAATAAAAGTAAAAATAAACTATTGGGACTACATTAAAATAACAGGGTTTTATGCAGTGAAGGAAACCATCACCAAAATGAAAGGCAACCTGCTGAATAAGAGGAGATATTTCCAAATGATATATACCCAAACAGGTTAGGATCCAAAATATATAAAGAATTTATACAACTCAATACCAAAAAAAAAAAAAAAACCCAGTCTGATTAAAATATGCAGAGTACCTAAATAGACATTTTTTCAAAGACATACAGATTGCAAAGAAACACATTAAAAAATATTCAACATTACTAATCATCAGGGAAATGCAAATTAAAACCATGAGATATCACCTTATACCTGTAAGAATGGCTAGAATAAAAAAGGCGAAATAACAAACGTTGGAGAGGATGTAGAGAAATAGGAAGCCTCAGACACTGTTGGTGGGAATATAAATTAGTACAGCCACTGTGGAAAACACTATGGAGGTTCCTCAAAAATTAAAAATAGAAATACCATATGATCCAGAAATTCTGCTATTGGGTATTAACCAAAGAAAATGAAAACATTAATTTGAAAAGATACATGCACCCCTATGTTTACTGTAGCATTATTTACAATCGCTAAGATATGGAAGCAACCCATATCCATATTGATAAATGGATAAAGAAAATATGGTGTATATATATGCATAAGCATGTATATGTATATGTATATGTATAATGGAATATTACTCAGCCATAAGAAGGATGGAATCTTGCCATTTGTGACAACATGGATGGAACTAGGGAGTATTATGCTAAGTGAAATATGTCAGACGAGAAAGACAAATACCATATAATTTTACTTTTATGTGGAATCTAAAAAACAAGACAAACAAAAAAGCAGGAACAGAGCCATAAATACAGAGAACAAACTGATGGTTGTCAGAGGGGAGGGTTGGAGGGAAAGGCAAAATGGGTGAAGTGAAGTGTGGGGTATAGGCTTCCAATTATGGAATGAATAAATCATGGGGAAAAAAAAGGCACAGCATAGGGACTATAGTCAATGGTATTATAATAGAGTTGTACGGTGACAGATGGCAGCCACACTTGTGGTGAGCACAGCATGACACATAGAGATGTCGCATCACTGCATTGTATACCTGAAACTAATATAACATTATGTGTCAACTGTAGTTTAATAAAAATTTAAAAATAAATTGTAAAAACTCCACACC